>JAJUPC010000179.1:0-656186 GCA_023614405.1 Avena insularis | reverse complement strand
GGAAAATAACATACATTCAATGTCACCAGCAGATACATGTCGTTTAGGAAAAGAACACACATGCATTGTCATTAGTGGATCAATGTGGTTCAGGAAAAGAACACACATGCAATATCACTAGTGGATCCATGTGGTTTAGGAAAAGAACACACATGCAATGATTCTAGTCGATCCATGTAGTTTAGGAAAAGAACACACATGCCGAAGTCACTAGTGGATCAATGTGGTTTAGGAAAAGAACACACATGCAAATGTCACGAGTGGATCAATAGTGTGTTTAGGAAAAGAACACACTTGCAATGTCTCCAATGGATCCATGTGGTTCAGGAAAAGAACAGATGCAATGTCACCAGCGGATCCATGTGGTTTAGGAAAAGAACACACATGCAATTTCACCAGTGGATCAATGTGGTTCAGGAAAAGAACACACATGAAATTTCACTAGTGGATGAATGTGGTTTAGGAAAATAACATACATGCAATGTCACCAGCGGATACATGTGGTTTAGGAAAAGAACACACATGCAATGATTCTAGTCGATCCATGTAGTTTAGGAAAAGAACACACATGCAAATGTCACTAGTGGATCAATGTGGTTTAGGAAAAGAACCCATAAGCAATGTCACCAGTGGATCCATGTAGTTTAGGAAAATAACACATATGCAATGTGACCAGTCGATCAATGTGGTTTAGGAAAAGAATACGCATACAAATGTCATACGGATTAATGTGGTTTAGGAAAAGAACACACATGCAATGTCACTAGTGGATCCATGTGGTTTAGGAAAATAACACACATGCAATGTCAACAGTGGATCAATGTGGTTTACGAAAACAACACACATGCAATGTCAACAGTGGATCAATGTGGTTTAGGAAAACAACACACATGCAATGACTCTAGTGGATCAATGTGTTTTAGGGAAAGAACACACATACAATGCCACTAGTGGATCAGTGTGGTTCAGGAAAAGAACACACATGCAATATCACTAGTTCAGCCATGTGGTTTAGGAAAACAACACACATGCAATGATTCTAGTCTATCCATGTAGTTTAGGAAAAGAACACACATGCAAAAGTCACTAGTGGATCAATGTGGTTTAGGAAAAGAACACACAAGCAATGTCAAAAGAGGATCAATGTGGTTTAGGAAAATAACACACATGCAATGTCAACAGTGGATCAATGTGGTTTACGAAAACAACACACATGCAATGTCAACAGTGGATCAATGTGGTTTAGGAAAACAACACACATGCAATGACTCTAGTGGATCAATGTGTTTTAAGAAAAGAACACATATGAAATGTCACTAGTGGATCCATGTCGTTTAGGAAAAGAACACACATGCAATGATTCTATTGGATCAATGTGGTTTAGGAAAAGATCACACATGAAATGACTCAAGTGGATACAAGTGGTTTAGGAAAAGAACACACATCCAATGTCACTAGTGGATCCATGTGGTTTAGGAAAGGAACACATATGCAATGTAAACAGTGGATCCTTGTGGTTTAGGAAAAGAACACACATGCAATGTCACTAGTGGATCCATGTGGTTTAGGAAAAACACACATGCAATGACTCTAGTGTATCCATATGGTTTAGGAAAAGAACACACATGCAATGTCAGAAGTGGATCAATGTGGTTTAGGAAAAGAACACACATGCAAATGTCACTAGTGGACCCATGTGGTTCAGGAAAAGAACATACATGCAATGTCTCTAGTGGATCCATGTGGTTCAGGAAAAGAACACGCATGCAATGTCACTAGTGGATCCATGTGGTTTAGGAAAAGAACACACATGCAATGCCACCAGTGGATCAATGTGGTTCAGGAAAAGAACACACATGCAATGTCTCCAATGGATCCATGTGGTTCAGGAAAAGAACACACATGCAATGTCACCAGTGGATCCATGTGGTTTAGGAAAATAACACACATGCAATGCCACCAGTGGATCAATGTGGTTTAGGAAAATAACACACGTGTAATGTCACTAGTGGATCAATGTGGTTTAGGAAAATAACATACATGCAATGTCACCAGCAGATACATGTGGTTTAGGAAAAGAACACACATGCAATGTCACTTGTGGATCAATGTGGTTTAGGAAAATAACATACATGCAATGTCACCAGCAGATACATGTGGTTTAGGAAAAGAACACACATGCAATGTCACTAGTGGATCAATGTGGTTCAGGAAAAGAACACACATGCAATATCACTAGTGGAGCCATGTGGTTTAGGAAAAGAACACACATGCAATGATTCTAGTCGATCCATGTAGTTTAGGAAAAAACACACATGCAAAAGTCACTAGTGGATCAATGTGGTTTAGGAAAAGAACACACAAGCAATGTCAAAAGTGGATCAATGTGGTTTAGGAAAAGAACACACATGCAATGACTCTAGAGGATCAATGTGTTTTAGGAAAAGAACACGCATGCAATATCGCTAGTGGAACCATGTGGTTTAGGAAAAGAACGCACATGCAATGATTCTAGTCGATCCATGTAGTTTAGGAAAAGAACACACATCCAAAAGAAAAGAACACACAAGCAATGTCACAAGTGGATCAATGTGGTTTAGGAAAAGAACACACATGCAATGACTCTAGTGGATCAATGTGTTTTAGGGAAAGAACACACATACAATGCCACTAGTGGATCAATGTGGTTCAGGAAAAGAACACACATGCAATATCACTAGTTCAGCCATGTGGTTTAGGAAAAGAACACACATGCAATGATTCTAGTCGATCCATGTAGTTTAGGAAAAGAACACACATGCAATATCACTAGTGGATCCATGTGGTTTAGGAAAAGAACACACATGCAATGATTCTAGTCGATCCATGTAGTTTAGGAAAAGAACACACATGCAAAAGTCACTAGTGGATCAATGTGGTTTAGGAAAAGAACACACATGCAAATTTCACGAGTGGATCAATAGTGTGGTTCAGGAAAAGAACACACTTGCAATGTCTCCAATGGATCCATGTGGTTCAGGAAAAGAACACAGATGCAATGTCACCAGTGGATCCATGTGGTTTAGGAAAAGAACACACATGCAATTTCACCAGTGGATCAATGTGGTTCAGGAAAAGAACACACATGAAATTTAACTAGTGGATGAATGTGGTTTACGTAAAATAACATACATGCAATGTCACCGGATACATGTGGTTTAGGAAAAGAACACACATGCAATGTCACCAGTGGATCAATGTGGTTCAGGAAAAGAACACACATGCAATATCACTAGTGGATCCATGTGGTTTAGGAAAAGAACACATGCAATGATTCTAGTCGATCCATGTAGTTTAGGAAAAGAACACACATGCAAATGTCACTAGTGGATCAATGTGGTTCAGGAAAAGAACACATAAGCAATGTCACCAGTGGATCATTGTGGTTTAGGAAAAGAACACACATGCAATGACTCTAGTGGATCATTGTGTTTTAGGAAGAGAACACATACAATGTCAACCATGGATCCATGTGGTTTAGGAAAAGAACACACATGCAATGTGACCAGTGGATCAATGTGGTTTAGGAAAAGAACACACATGCAAATGTCACTTGTGGATCAATGTGGTTTAGGAAAAGAACACACATGCAATATCACTAGTGGAGCCATGTGGTTTAGGAAAAGAACACACATGCAATGATTCTAGTCGATCCATGTAGTTTAGGAAAAAACACACATGCAAAAGTCACTAGTGGATCAATGTGGTTTAGGAAAAGAACACACAAGCAATGTCAAAAGTGGATCAATGTGGTTTAGGAAAAGAACACACATGCAATGACTCTAGAGGATCAATGTGTTTTAGGAAAAGAACACGCATGCAATATCGCTAGTGGAACCATGTGGTTTAGGAAAGAACGCATGCAATGATTCTAGTCGATCCATGTAGTTTAGGAAAAGAACACACATGCAAAAGAAAAGAACACACAAGCAATGTCACAAGTGGATCAATGTGGTTTAGGAAAAGAACACACATGCAATGACTCTAGTGGATCAATGTGTTTTAGGGAAAGAACACACATACAATGCCACTAGTGGATCAATGTGGTTCAGGAAAAGAACACACATGCAATATCACTAGTTCAGCCATGTGGTTTAGGAAAAGAACACACATGCAATGATTCTAGTCGATCCATGTAGTTTAGGAAAAGAACACACATGCAATATCACTAGTGGATCCATGTGGTTTAGGAAAAGAACACACATGCAATGATTCTAGTCGATCCATGTAGTTTAGGAAAAGAACACACATGCAAAAGTCACTAGTGGATCAATGTGGTTTAGGAAAAGAACACACATGCAAATTTCACGAGTGGATCAATAGTGTGGTTCAGGAAAAGAACACACTTGCAATGTCTCCAATGGATCCATGTGGTTCAGGAAAAGAACACAGATGCAATGTCACCAGTGGATCCATGTGGTTTAGGAAAAGAACACACATGCAATTTCACCAGTGGATCAATGTGGTTCAGGAAAAGAACACACATGAAATTTAACTAGTGGATGAATGTGGTTTACGAAAATAACAAACATGCAATGTCACCAGCGGATACATGTGGTTTAGGAAAAGAACACACATGCAATGTCACCAGTGGATCAATGTGGTTCAGGAAAAGAACACACATGCAATATCACTAGTGGATCCATGTGGTTTAGGAAAAGAACACATGCAATGATTCTAGTCGATCCATGTAGTTTAGGAAAAGAACACACATGCAAATGTCACTAGTGGATCAATGTGGTTCAGGAAAAGAACACATAAGCAATGTCACCAGTGGATCATTGTGGTTTAGGAAAAGAACACACATGCAATGACTCTAGTGGATCATTGTGTTTTAGGAAGAGAACACGCATACAATGTCAACCATGGATCCATGTGGTTTAGGAAAAGAACACACATGCAATGTGACCAGTGGATCAATGTGGTTTAGGAAAAGAACACACATGCAAATGTCACTTGTGGATCAATGTGGTTTAGGAAAAGAACACACATGCAATATCACTAGTGGAGCCATGTGGTTTAGGAAAAGAACACACATGCAATGATTCTAGTCGATCCATGTAGTTTAGGAAAAAACACACATGCAAAAGTCACTAGTGGATCAATGTGGTTTAGAAAAGAACACACAAGCAATGTCAAAAGTGGATCAATGTGGTTTAGGAAAAGAACACACATGCAATGACTCTAGAGGATCAATGTGTTTTAGGAAAAGAACACGCATGCAATATCGCTAGTGGAACCATGTGGTTTAGGAAAAGAACGCACATGCAATGATTCCAGTCGATCCATGTAGTTTAGGAAAAGAACACACATGCAAAAGAAAAGAATACACAAGCAATGTCACAAGTGGATCAATGTGGTTTAGGAAAAGAACACACATGCAATGACTCTAGTGGATCAATGTGTTTTAGGGAAAGAACACACATACAATGCCACTAGTGGATCAATGTGGTTCAGGAAAAGAACACACATGCAATATCACTAGTTCAGCCATGTGGTTTAGGAAAAGAACACACATGCAATGATTCTAGTCGATCCATGTAGTTTAGGAAAAGAACACACATGCAATATCACTAGTGGATCCATGTGGTTTAGGAAAAGAACACACATGCAATGATTCTAGTCGATCCATGTAGTTTAGGAAAAGAACACACATGCAAAAGTCACTAGTGGATCAATGTGGTTTAGGAAAAGAACTCACATGCAAATTTCACGAGTGGATCAATAGTGTGGTTCAGGAAAAGAACACACTTGCAATGTCTCCAATGGATCCATGTGGTTCAGGAAAAGAACACAGATGCAATGTCACCAGTGGATCCATGTGGTTTAGGAAAAGAACACATGCAATGATTCTAGTCGATCCATGTAGTTTAGGAAAAGAACACACATGCAAATGTCACTAGTGGATCAATGTGGTTCAGGAAAAGAACACATAAGCAATGTCACCAGTGGATCGTTGTGGTTTAGGAAAAGAACACACATGCAATGACTCTAGTGGATCATTGTGTTTTAGGAAGAGAACACGCATACAATGTCAACCATGGATCCATGTGGTTTAGGAAAAGAACACACATGCAATGTGACCAGTGGATCAATGTGGTTTAGGAAAAGAACACACATGCAAATGTCACTTGTGGATCAATGTGGTTTAGGAAAAGAACACACATGCAATATCACTAGTGGAGCCATGTGGTTTAGGAAAAGAACACACATGCAATGATTCTAGTCGATCCATGTAGTTTAGGAAAAAACACACATGCAAAAGTCACTAGTGGATCAATGTGGTTTAGGAAAAGAACACACAAGCAATGTCAAAAGTGGATCAATGTGGTTTAGGAAAAGAACACACATGCAATGACTCTAGAGGATCAATGTGTTTTAGGAAAAGAACACGCATGCAATATCGCTAGTGGAACCATGTGGTTTAGGAAAAGAACGCACATGCAATGATTCTAGTCGATCCATGTAGTTTAGGAAAAGAACACACATGCAAAAGAAAAGAACACACAAGCAATGTCACAAGTGGATCAATGTGGTTTAGGAAAAGAACACACATGCAATGACTCTAGTGGATCAATGTGTTTTAGGGAAAGAACACACATACAATGCCACTAGTGGATCAATGTGGTTCAGGAAAAGAACACACATGCAATATCACTAGTTCAGCCATGTGGTTTAGGAAAAGAACACACATGCAATGATTCTAGTCGATCCATGTAGTTTAGGAAAAGAACACACATGCAATATCACTAGTGGATCCATGTGGTTTAGGAAAAGAACACACATGCAATGATTCTAGTCGATCCATGTAGTTTAGGAAAAGAACACACATGCAAAAGTCACTAGTGGATCAATGTGGTTTAGGAAAAGAACACACATGCAAATTTCACGAGTGGATCAATAGTGTGGTTCAGGAAAAGAACACACTTGCAATGTCTCCAATGGATCCATGTGGTTCAGGAAAAGAACACAGATGCAATGTCACCAGTGGATCCATGTGGTTTAGGAAAAGAACACACATGCAATTTCACCAGTGGATCAATGTGGTTCAGGAAAAGAACACACATGAAATTTAACTAGTGGATGAATGTGGTTTACGAAAATAACATACATGCAATGTCACCAGCGGATACATGTGGTTTAGGAAAAGAACACACATGCAATGTCACCAGTGGATCAATGAGGTTCAGGAAAAGAACACACATGCAATATCACTAGTGGATCCATGTGGTTTAGGAAAAGAACACATGCAATGATTCTAGTCGATCCATGTAGTTTAGGAAAAGAACACACATGCAAATGTCACTAGTGGATCAATGTGGTTCAGGAAAAGAACACATAAGCAATGTCACCAGTGGATCATTGTGGTTTAGGAAAAGAACACACATGCAATGACTCTAGTGGATCATTGTGTTTTAGGAAGAGAACACGCATACAATGTCAACCATGGATCCATGTGGTTTAGGAAAAGAACACACATGCAATGTGACCAGTGGATCAATGTGGTTTAGGAAAAGAATACACATGCAAATGTCACTTGTGGATCAATGTGGTTTAGGAAAAGAACACACATGCAATATCACTAGTGGAGCCATGTGGTTTAGGAAAAGAACACACATGCAATGATTCTAGTCGATCCATGTAGTTTAGGAAAAAACACACATGCAAAAGTCACTAGTGGATCAATGTGGTTTAGAAAAGAACACACAAGCAATGTCAAAAGTGGATCAATGTGGTTTAGGAAAAGAACACACATGCAATGACTCTAGAGGATCAATGTGTTTTAGGAAAAGAACACATGCAATATCGCTAGTGGAACCATGTGGTTTAGGAAAAGAACGACATGCAATGATTCCAGTCGATCCATGTAGTTTAGGAAAAGAACACACATGCAAAAGAAAAGAACACACAAGCAATGTCACAAGTGGATCAATGTGGTTTAGGAAAAGAACACACATGCAATGACTCTAGTGGATCAATGTGTTTTAGGGAAAGAACACACATACAATGCCACTAGTGGATCAATGTGGTTCAGGAAAAGAACACACATGCAATATCACTAGTTCAGCCATGTGGTTTAGGAAAAGAACACACATGCAATGATTCTAGTCGATCCATGTAGTTTAGGAAAAGAACACACATGCAATATCACTAGTGGATCCATGTGGTTTAGGAAAAGAACACACATGCAATGATTCTAGTCGATCCATGTAGTTTAGGAAAAGAACACACATGCAAAAGTCACTAGTGGATCAATGTGGTTTAGGAAAAGAACTCACATGCAAATTTCACGAGTGGATCAATAGTGTGGTTCAGGAAAAGAACACACTTGCAATGTCTCCAATGGATCCATGTGGTTCAGGAAAAGAACACAGATGCAATGTCACCAGTGGATCCATGTGGTTTAGGAAAAGAACACACATGCAATTTCACCAGTGGATCAATGTGGTTCAGGAAAAGAACACACATGAAATTTAACTAGTGGATGAATGTGGTTTACGAAAATAACATACATGCAATGTCACCAGCGGATACATGTGGTTTAGGAAAAGAACACACATGCAATGTCACCAGTGGATCAATGTGGTTTAGGAAAAGAACACACATGCAATATCACTAGTGGATCCATGTGGTTTAGGAAAAGAACACATGCAATGATTCTAGTCGATCCATGTAGTTTAGGAAAAGAACACACATGCAAATGTCACGAGTGGATCAATGTGGTTCAGGAAAAGAACACATAAGCAATGTCACCAGTGGATCATTGTGGTTTAGGAAAAGAACACACATGCAATGACTCTAGTGGATCATTGTGTTTTAGGAAGAGAACACGCATACAATGTCAACCA
Source organism: Avena insularis (assembly GCA_023614405.1). Taxonomy (NCBI): domain Eukaryota; kingdom Viridiplantae; phylum Streptophyta; class Magnoliopsida; order Poales; family Poaceae; genus Avena; species Avena insularis. Next base: position 647,298 of record JAJUPC010000179.1, on the reverse strand, counting down.
TGGATCCATGTGGTTTAGGAAAAGAACACACATGCAATGTGACCAGTGGATCAATGTGGTTTAGGAAAAGAACACACATGCAAATGTCACTTGTGGATCAATGTGGTTTAGGAAAAGAACACACATGCAATGTCACTAGTGGATCCATGTGGTTTAGGAAAATAACATACATGCAATGTTACCAGTGGATCTATGTGGTTTAGGCATGCAATGTCACTAGTGGATCCATGTGGTTTAGGAAAAGAACACACATGCAATGTCAACAGTGGATGCATGTGTTTTAGGAAAAGAACACACATGCAAACGTCACCAGTGGATCAATGTGTTTTAGGAAAAGAACACACATCCAATGTCACTAGTGGATCCATGTGGTTTAGGAAAGGAACACACATGCAATGTAAACGGTGGATCCTTGTGGTTTAGGAAAAGAACATACATGCAATGTCACTAGTGGATCCACGTGGTTTAGGAAAAACACACATGCAATGCCTCTAGTGGATCCATGTGGTTTAGGAAAAGAACACACATGCAATGTCACAAGTGGATAAATGTGGTTTAGGAAAAGAACACACATGCAAATGTCACTAGTGGATTAATGTGGTTTAGGAAAAGAACACACATGCAATGTCACTAGTGGATCAATGTGGTTTAGGAAAATAACATACATGCAATGTCACCAGCAGATACATGTGGTTTAGGAAAAGAACACACATGCAATGTCACTAGTGGATCAATGTGGTTCAGGAAAAGAACACACATGCAATATCACTAGTTCAACCATGTGGTTCAGGAAAAGAACACACATGCAATGATTCTAGTCGAACCATGTAGTTTAGGAAAAGAACACACATGCAATATCACTAGTGGATCCAAGTGGTTTAGGAAAAGAACACACATGCAATGATTCTAGGCTATCCAAGTAGTTTAGGAAAAGAACACACAAGCAAAAGTCACTAGTGGATCAATGTGGTTTAGGAAAAGAACACACATGCAAATGTCACGAGTGGATCAATAGTGTGGTTCAGGAAAAGAACACACTTGCAATGTCTCTAATGGATCCATGTGGTTCAGGAAAAGAACACAGATGCAATGTCACCAGTGGATCCATGTGGTTTAGGAAAAGAACACACATGCAATTTCACCAGTGGATCAATGTGGTTCAGGAAAAGAACACACATGAAATTTCACTAGTGGATGAATGTGGTTTAGGAAAATAACATACATGCAATGTCACCAGCGCATACATGTGGTTTAGGAAAAGAACACACATGCAATGTCACCAGTGGATCAATGTGGTTCAGGAAAAGAACACACATGCAATATCACTAGTGGATCCATGTGGTTTAGGAAAAGAACACACATGCAATGATTCTAGTTGATCCATGTAGTTTAGGAAAAGAACACACATGCAAATGTCACTAGTGGATCAATGTGGTTTAGGAAAAGAACACATAAGCAATGTCACCAGTGGATCATTGTGATTTAGGAAAAGAACACACATGCAATGACTCTAGTGGATCATTGTGTTTTAGGAAAAGAACACGCATACAATGTCAACCATGGATCCATGTGGTTTAGGAAAAGAACACACATGCATTGTGACCAGTGGATCAATGTGGTTTAGGAAAAGAACACACATGCAAATGTCACTTGTGCATCAATGTGGTTTAGGAAAAGAACACACATGCAATGTCACTAGTGGATCCATGTGGTTTAGGAAAATAACATACATGCAATGTCACCAGTGGATCCATGTGGTTTAGGAAAACAAAACGCATGCAATGTCACTAGTGGATCCATGTGGTTTAGGAAAAGAACACACATGCAATGTCAACAGTGGATGCATGTGTTTTAGGAAAAGAACACACATGCAAATGTCACCAGTGGATCAATGTGTTTTAGGAAAAGAACACACATCCAATGTCACTAGTGGATACATGTGGTTTAGGAAAGGAACACACATGCAATGTAAACAGTGGATCCTTGTGGTTTAGGAAAAGAACATACATGCAATGTCACCAGTGGGTCCACGTGGTTTATGAAAAACACACATGCAATGACTCTAGTGGATCCATGTGGTTTACGAAAAGAACACACATGGAATGTCAGAAGTGGATCAATGTGGTTTAGGAAAAGAACACACATGCAAATGTCACTAGTGGATCAATGTGGTTCAGGAAAAGAACACACATGCAATGTCACTAGTGGATCAATGTGGTTTAGGAAAATAACATACATGCAATGTCACTAGCAGATACATGTGGTTTAGGAAAAGAACACACATGCAATGTCACTAGTGGATCAATGTGGTTCAGGAAAAGAACACACGTGCAATATCACTAGTGGAGCCATGTGGTTTAGGAAAAGAACACACATGCAATGATTCTAGTCGATCCATGTAGTTTAGGAAAAGAACACACAAGCAATGTCACAAGTGGATCAATGTGGTTTAGGAAAAGAACACATAAGCAATGTCACAAGTGGATCAATGTGGTTTAGGAAAAGAACACACATGCAATGACTCCAGAGGATCAATGTGTTTTAGGAAAAGAACACGCATGCAATATCGCTAGTGGATCCATGTGGTTTAGGAAAAGAACACACATGCAATGATTTTAGTCGATCCATGTAGTTTAGGAAAAGAACACACATGCAAAAGTCACTAGTGGATCATGTGGTTTAGGAAAAGAACACACATGCAATGTCACAAGTGGATCAATGTGGTTTCGGAAAAGAACACACATGCAATGACTCTAGTGGATCAATGTGTTTTAGGGAAAGAACACTCATACAATGTCACTAGTGGATACAGGTGGTTTAGGAAAAGAACACACATGCAATGTGACCAGTGGATCAATGTGGTTTAGGAAAAGAACACACATGAAATGTCACCAGTGGATCCATGTGGTTTAGGAAAAAAACACACATGCAATGTCTCTAGTTGATCCATGTGGTTTAGGAAAAGAACACGCATGCAATGTCACCAGTGGATCCGTGTGGTTTACGAAAAGAACAAACATGCAATGTCAACAGCGGATGCATGTGTTTTAGGAAAAGAACACACATGCAAATGTCACCAGTGGATCAATGTGTTTTAGGAAAAGAACACACATGCAATGTCACTAGTGGATCAATGTGGTTCAGGAAAAGAACACACATGCAATTTCACTAGTGTATCAATGTGGTTTAGGAAAATAACATACATTCAGTGTCACCAGCAGATACATGTGGTTTAGGAAAAGAACACACATGCAATGTCACTAGTGGATCCATGTGGTTTAGGAAAAGAACACATATGCAATGATTCTAGTCGATCCATGTAGTTTAGGAAAAGAACACACATGCAAAAGGCACTAGTGGATCAATGTGGTTTAGGAAAAGAACGCACATGCAAATGTCACGAGTGGATCAATAGTGTGGTTTAGGAAAAGAACACACTTGCAATGTCTCCAATAGATCCATGTGGTCCAGGAAAAGAACACAGATGCAATGTCACCAATGGATCCATGTGGTTTAGGAAAAGAACACACATGCAATTTCACCAGTGGATCAATGTGGTTCAGGAAAAGAACACACATGAAATTTCACTAGTGGATGAATGTGTTTTAGGAAAATAACATACATGCAATGTCACCAGCGGATACATGTGGTTCAGGAAAAGAACACACATGCAATATCATTAGTGGATCCATGTGGTTTAGGAAAAGAAAACACATGCAATGATTCTAGTCGATCCATGTAGTTTAGGAAAAGAACACACATGCAAATGTCACTAGTGGATCAATGTGGTTTAGGAAAAGAACACATAAGCAATGTCACCAGTGGATCATTGTGGTTTAGGAAAAGAACACACATGCAATGACTCTAGTGGATCATTGTGTTTTTGGAAAAGAACACGCATACAATGTCAACCATGGATCCATGTGGTTTAGGAAAAGAACACACATGCTATGTGACCAGTGGATCAATGTGGTTTAGGAAAAGAACACACGTGCAAATGTCACTTGTGGATCAATGTGGTTTAGGAAAATAACACACATGCAATGTCACTAGTGGACCCATGTGGTTATAGGAAAATAACATACATGCAATGTCACCAGTGGATCCATGTGGTTTAGGAAAACAAAACGCATGCAATGTCACTAGTGGATCCATGTGGTTTAGGAAAAGAACACACATGCAATGTCAACAGTGGATGCATGTGTTTTAGGAAAAGAACACACATGCAAATGTCACCAGTGGATCAATGTGTTTTAGGAAAAGAACACACATCCAATGTCACTAGTGGATCCATGTGGTTTAGGAAAGGAACACACATGCAATGTAAATAGTGGATCCTTGTGGTTTAGGAAAAGAACATACATGCAATGTCACTAGTGGATCCACGTGGTTTAGGAAAAACACACATGCAATGACTCTAGTGGATCCATGTGGTTTAGGAAAAGAACACACATGCAATGTCAGAAGTGGATCAATGTGGTTTAGGAAAAGAACACACATGCAAATGTCACTAGTGGATCAATGTGGTTCAGGAAAAGAACACACATGCAATGTCACTAGTGGATCAATGTGGTTTAGGAAAATAACATACTTCAATGTCAGTAGATGTAGCGTCCCAATTGTCTAACAATTGCAATGCTACTAGCCTAGTCTATATAAGTGCTACTTCCTATATATAATTGTTGCATCATAATTATATCATGCTCATGTCATCATGCCACCTTGCATTTGAGCATCATATAAAACCTTTTTGATTTGGTTCTTCTCTCATATGCATTGTAAATTGTATTTGCCTCTTGATATTGTATTTGGTTCTTGATATATTGTTTAAATGCCCAAGTTGAGTTGGGGGCATATCTTTTGTTAACTCCACCACCTTTCTCTCCTCACCTTATAATTCCACCATCCAACTAAATATGAGCTTGGCACTTATTGGATTTACCTCTAGCTCATGTGGGTTGGGATGGATCCAATTCTTTTCCACATGCTCTCATCTTGGCATCATGTTGTTTTCACATTATTGATGAATGAGAGCCACATGGCCATCTTTGCATGCCTTGTGAGTGGAACCCTTTTTCCTAGCTTCCATATGGATTATTATGGGTTCATGCTCATGTGGGAATATTTTTGGGACTAGTAATCATCTAGTGGAACATACACACTAGCATGTCTCATTTTATTTCAAACATGGCCATCTCCAACTACTCCACATGGGGCATCCTTTCATTTCTTCTGCTTGGCTTTAGTCCACCTTTGGAAATGCAAATGAATAATGCCATGTAATAATATTGTTTTCACAATGATCAACATGGCAATAAATATTTTGCATGGGCCATGCAAGTACCACCTTGTGCTTGGTATTTGGATTTTATTTGTTCTTGGAGTGGATCATCTCTATATCTATCTTTTCTTTGGCTTGATCTAAGTTGATCTAGCTTAAACCCTATCATCACATCCTCTCTTTTCTTGTCTTGTTTTGTTTGATCTTGGGTGTTCCTTGGCTTGATCTTGTCCAAGGCAAACCCTAGCTACAAACCATCTCCTCCCTCTCGGTTACCCTCTCTTCTCCTTCCCTCACCTTGGCCCCACCTTGCCTCTCTGCCCCCCACCTATTTCTTTGGCTACAAGACAAGGAGGAAAGTAGAGGAGAGAAGACCTAGCCGATTCCCCCTCTCCTCACCTTTTTCCAAAGCTAAAGCCACCACCCCATGTGCTCACCCCTCCTCCTTTATCTAACCCCACCTCAGATCCACCCAGGAGGCGCCAGTCCCTCTCCTTCCTTCTCCTCCTCTCCTGCCTCCTAGGCCATGGCCATCATGTTACCCCAAAATCCTAGCCTCGGCCCTCTGCCTTCTGCTCTGTGGACGCCAAGGCGCTGGAGTGCACCAGGCGCCTGCCTCTTCATCGCTTAGCCCCACCGAAACCGCCGGAGAAGCCCTCGCTGCGTTCGAAAGCAGCAGGAGTGCTCCGCCCCGCTTCGACGACGACGCTACCCGAGCCCGCTTAGCCGCACCATGGTCGCTGGTGAGCCCTCTTCCCCTAGACATCGCCTCCTCCCTGCATCGCCTCGCCGCCGCGCTGAAGGCGGCTGCTGTCAAGGCTGCGCAAGCGCGGCAGCAGCCTGCTTCCGTTTCTCGACTTCCCACCTCGACCTACCCCGCGCGCTGTAGCTCTCCTCTGCGTGAGATCGCTGAACGAGACTTGTAGCCCGATGTCCCCTCTTCAACTTTCGTTTTAGCCGCGTCGCGTTTAGACCAGCGTACACGACGCCACCGTCGCCGGAACACAGCCAGATCCGCCGCCGTTAGTGCCATTTTCGTCAGCAGCGCAGCAGCAGCCGATGTCCGTTTTGCGCAGGTTTCGCCTTTTCCCGCCTAAACCGCGCCCCGAACCCCACCGTCGACCTCGTTGCGTTTTGCGCGAGAACCCCGCAGATCTGGCCATCACAGACTAGTCCTCCTCGCGCCGATCGCCCACGGTCACGCCCGGCTGGGCGACGCGGCGCTGCGGGTATTGTAAAGCCCCACTTGTCATCCAAGTGCGGTAGGAAGGACCCGAGTGAGAAAAACCACGAGAACCTCTCGGCCCACCTGCTTTGAGTCACCGAGCCCCACCCAAAGTTGTCTAGGGCTAGAACTTGTTGAGTAACAAAATGTTTTCTGTATATCTGTTTTAATCCAAATCTTTTTCAAATTAAATCAAATTCAAATTTAATTCTGTTTTTAAATAACTTTTAATTCTTAAATCCAATTAATACAAATAATATATGTTTTCAAATCAGAAAAAGGTGAGGAATTCAAATATGCCCTTCAAAATATATTTTGAACACTTTATTTTCCAAGTTAATTAAAATTACAATAAAATGCCCTTTTCCTTATTTAATTAATAACTTTTGTTTTATAAATCTAAATTCAACAAATAATATGTCTAAAATGATTAGCTCGATGAGACCTTTCTGTTTATGCATTCCATGTTTTGATTTGAAGCATGCATCATATAAATATAAAGTATACATCAACTTAATTGAGGATAAAATGTGGTTAAAACCCAATAAAAATGTTTATTCTTGTATTCCACACCTCACCCATGCCATGCTACCTTATTGCCATGCAAATTGTGCATCATTCATCATGGCATGATTGTTTGCTTGTCGCATTTTATTCATATGCTTGCGCACTTTATTTATGTTGGCCCTTGTTTGTTTGGTTCTTCTCCGAATAGACGAAAGGGATATATCAAGAGAACCAGGAGCACTACCCAGATCAATCCATTGCTTGAACTGAGCTGCCAGGCAAGCACTACCACATGCTTGCATACATATAGTACCTATTGCCTCTATCTTATCCTTGCATCATTGAGTCGCGATTGCATTAAATTGAATCCCAAGTATTGCATAGCCTTTACTTTTAAACCCCACGAAGCTTGTTCCTCCATCCCATGAGCCATTACTACAGAGTTGTTTGAGCCATGCAGTCGAGAACAACATGTGTAGGGTATGTGAGTGTCGATGGAAAACGAGGTACCTAAACAACTTAACCGAGTAGTAATGGGATAACTAATGAAAGTGGCATCGGTGAGCCATATTCGCTATTTGGTTTTTCAGCTCACTTGTGTCCCGTGGGACCCAGTACTTGATTCCTGTTCCTTGAATATTCGCGCTATCCACATCCGGGAGGCTTATGAACCCCTGAGCGAGCTTGATTCATTCTTATTTCTTGGGCCACAAACTAGTTTGAGGTATTATTTACTATCCTGCATTATGCCATGCTTATCGCTTTAATTTAAATTGTGCGAGGTAATGCACATCGCTTTGTTTAGGGCCGTGACCCGTTTGCTGTATCGACAAGCCCACCACACTTTCGGGTTCGGATCGTTACAAATGGGCCCACAAACCTTGAGGCCGTCTGAGTCGCCTAACTTCGCTATGTAGCTCAATAGGGTGGCCCCATGAAATATTTCTGAATCTCGTGATCGCTTTGTCGTTGGGTTTTGATTTGGTTTTCCCGAGGCATATCGAGTGTGTGTTGCTATTTGTGCACCCCTGCAGGGTAAAACTTTCTGAAAGCCGTGTCCGTGGTTATGGACGACTTGGAGCACAGTTTCTCGATCATAGACAAGCATAACTAAAGTACCGCTTTTAATTTGACTAGACTAGGTACCTGACTAGTAAATAGTACAACACTCATGGAATGGATAATAAAACTGCCAACGGATGGGGGGTTGTTCGTCCGCTTCCTCGTCGGTAAGCGAGGAGGAGGATGGATCTGTTAAGATTACCGTTATAACTGTTGTTATTAATTCACGGACGTCCGTCTATCTTTGGTTAGGCGGATAGTTAGCGAGTATCTATAGAATTGCTAGGGTTTATCTTTTGCTGCAATTGCGTCACCCTAGGTTGTGTCCCCTTTAGAGGCATAAAGACTTGCTGAGTACCCCTAGGGTCTCACACGATAAATTGTTTGATTCAGATGAACAGGTACCCTCACAAGATGGATACTGGGTGCAAGAGACGGACGATGTGGGCAACGATCATTCGGTGTAGAGATTCCGGGAACGGGGATCCATGAGATCTGTGGGAGGGATGTGCTTAATTATGGGGCATCTTATGCCGATTTGCTTCTTATCCGTACTCGGATTTTGTCTTCCGCTTCCGCTTGATACTCTGATGTTTGATGTATGAGGAGATATCCTAAACTATTATATCTATCTAGGATATTTGGATCTTGCCGTATGGCGTTGCTATATTTCCTTTCTTTTTAGATGGAATGGCTCTGATGTACTATTGTATGGTGGCTTGCATACATACTCATTTGTGTATGTAGTTGATCCCTTCGCCACCGACACGCCTGCTCTTGTCCCGATGTTTGGAAATGGTTGGGACGGCCGAAAGGTCTACCTGTGAGTGGCATTTGGGCCCCACCGTACTATTTCAACCATTTCTGCTCATCCAGGCTTGTAACTAGGAGCGTAATTCACCGAGGTAGTTACACTAGCAGATACATGTGGTTTAGGAAAAGAACACACATGCAATGTCACTAGTGGATCAATGTGGTTCAGGAAAAGAACACACATGCAATATCACTAGTGGAGCCATGTGGTTTAGGAAAAGAACACACATGCAATGATTCTAGTCGATCCATGTAGTTTAGGAAAAGAACACACATGCAAAATTCACTAGTGGATCAATGTGGTTTAGGAAAAGAACACACAAGCAATGTCACAAGCGGATCAATGTGGTTTAGGAAAAGAACACACATGCAATGACTCTAGAGGATCAATGTGTTTTATGAAAAGAACACGCATGCAATATCGCTAGTGGGTCCATGTGGTTTAGGAAAAGAACACACATGCAATGATTCTAGTCGATCCATGTAGTTTAGGAAAAGAACACACATGCAAAAGTCACTAGTGGATCAATGTGGTTTAGGAAAAGAACACACACGCAATGTCACAAGTGGATCAATGTGGTTTAGGAAAAGAACACACATGCAATGACTCTAGTGGATCAATGTGTTTTAGGGAAAGAACACGCATACAATGTCACTAGTGGATCCATGTGGTTTAGGAAAATAACATACATGCAATGTCACCAGTGGATCTATGTGGTTTAGGCATGCAATGTCACTAGTGGATCCATGTGGTTTAGGAAAAGAACACACATGCAATGTCAACAGTGGATGCATGTGTTTTAGGAAAAGAACACACATGCAAATGTCACCAGTGGATCAATGTGTTTTAGGAAAAGAACACACATCCAATGTCACTAGTGGATCCATGTGGTTTAGGAAAGGAACACACATGCAATGTAAACAGTGGATCCTTGTGGCTTAGGAAAAGAACATACATGCAATGTCACTAGTGGATCCACGTGGTTTAGGAAAAACACACATGCAATGCCTCTAGTGGATCCATGTGGTTTAGGAAAAGAACACACATGCAATGTCAGAAGTGGATAAATGTGGTTTAGGAAAAGAACACACATGCAAATGTCACTAGTGGATTAATGTGGTTCGGGAAAAGAACACACATGCAATGTCACTAGTGGATCAATGTGGTTTAGGAAAATAACATACATGCAATGTCACCAGCAGATACATGTGGTTTAGGAAAAGAACACACATGCAATGTCACTAGTGGATCAATGTGGTTCAGGAAAAGAACACACACGCAATATCACTAGTTCAACCATGTGGTTTAGGAAAAGAACACACATGCAATGATTTTAGTCGATCCATGTAGTTTAGGAAAAGAACACACATGCAATATCACTAGTGGATCCAAGTGGTTTAGGAAAAGAACACACATGCAATGATTCTAGGCGATCCATGTAGTTTAGGAAAAGAACACACAAGCAAAAGTCACTAGTGGATCAATGTGGTTTAGGAAAAGAACACACATGCAAATGTCACGAGTGGATCAATAGTGTGGTTCAGGAAAAGAACACACTTGCAATGTCTCCAATGGATCCATGTGGTTCAGGAAAAGAACACAGATGCAATGTCACCAGTGGATCCATGTGGTTTAGGAAAAGAACACACATGCAATTTCACTAGTGGATCAATGTGGTTCAGGAAAAGAACACACATGAAATTTCACTAGTGGATGAATGTGGTTTAGGAAAATAACATACATGCAATGTCACTAGCGGATACATGTGGTTTAGGAAAAGAACACACATGCAATGTCACCAGTGGATCAATGTGGTTCAGGAAAAGAACACACATGCAATATCACTAGTGGATCCATGTGGTTTAGGAAAAGAACACAGATGCAATGATTCTAGTCGATCCATGTAGTTTAGGAAAAGAACACACATGCAAATGTCACTAGTGGATCAATGTGGTTTAGGAAAAGAACACATAAGCAATGGCACCAGTGGATCATTGTGGTTTAGGAAAAGAACACACATGCAATGACTCTAGTGGATCATTGTGTTTTAGGAAAAGAACACGCATACAATGTCAACCATGGATCCATGTGGTTTAGGAAAAGAACACACATGCATTGTGACCAGTGGATCAATGTGGTTTAGGAAAAGAACACACATGCAAATGTCACTTGTGGATCAATGTGGTTTAGGAAAAGAACACACATGCAATGTCACTAGTGGATCCATGTGGTTTAGGAAAATAACATACATGCAATGTCACCAGTGGATCCATGTGCTTTAGGAAAACAAAACGCATGCAATGTCACTAGTGGATCCATGTGGTTTAGGAAAAGAACACACATGCAATGTCAACAGTGGATGCATGTGTTTTAGGAAAAGAACACACATGCAAATGTCACCAGTGGATCAATGTGTTTTAGGAAAAGAACACACATCCAATGTCACTAGTGGATCCATGTGGTTTAGGAAAGGAACACACATGCAATGTAAACAGTGGATCCTTGTGGTTTAGGAAAAGAACATACATGCAATGTCACCAGTGGGTCCACGTGGTTTAGGAAAACACACATGCAATGACTCTAGTGGATCCATGTGATTTAAAAAGAACACACATGGAATGTCAGAAGTGGATCAATGTGGTTTAGGAAAAGAACACACATGCAAATGTCACTAGTGGAACAATGTGGTTCAGGAGAAGAACACACATGCAATGTCACTAGTGGATCAATGTGGTTTAGGAAAATAACATACATGCAATGTCACTAGCAGATACATGTGGTTTAGGAAAAGAACACACATGCAATGTCACTAGTGGATCAATGTGGTTCAGGAAAAGAACACACGTGCAATATCACTAGTGGAGCCATGTGGTTTAGGAAAAGAACACACATGCAATGATTCTAGTCGATCCATGTAGTTTAGGAAAAAAGACACATGCAAAAGTCACTAGTGGATCAATGTGGTTTAGGAAAAGAACACACAAGCAATGTCAAAAGTGGATCAATGTGGTTTAGGAAAAGAACACACATGCAATGACTCCAGAGGATCAATGTGTTTTAGGAAAAGAACACGCATGCAATATCGCTAGTGGAACCATGTGGTTTAGGAAAAGAACATACATGCAATGATTCTAGTCGATCCATGTAGTTTAGGAAAAGAACACACATGCAAAAGTCACTAGTGGATCAATGTGGTTTAGGAAAAGAACACACAAGCAATGTCACAAGTGGATCAATGTGGTTTCGGAAAAGAACACACATGCAATGACTCTAGTGGATCAATGTGTTTTAGGGAAAGAACACGCATACAATGCCACTAGTGGATCAATGTGGTTCAGGAAAAGAACACACATGCAATATCACTAGTTCCGCCATGTGGTTTAGGAAAAGAACACACATGCAATGATTCTAGTCGATCCATGTAGTTTAGGAAAAGAACACACATGCAATATCACTAGTGGATCCATGTGGTTTAGGAAAAGAACACACATGCAATGTCACTAGTGGATCCATGTGGTTTAGGAAAATAACATACATGCATTGTCACAAGTGGATCCATGTGGTTTAGGAAAACAAAACGCATGCAATGTCACTAGTGGATCCTTGTGGTTTAGGAAAAGAACACACAAGCAATGTCACTAGTGGATTAATGTGGTTTAGGAAAATAACATACATGCAATGTCACCAGCAGATACATGTGGTTTAGGGAAAGAACACACAAGAAATGTCACTAGTGGATCAATGTGGTTCAGGAAAAGAACACACATGCAATATCACTAGTGGAGCCATGTGGTTTAGGAAAAGAACACACATGCAATGATTCTAGTCGATCCATGTAGTTTAGGAAAAGAACACACATGCAAAATTCACTAGTGGATCAATGTGGTTTAAGAAAAGAACACACAAGCAATGTCACAAGTGAATCAATGTGGTTTAGGAAAAGAACACACATGCAATGACTCTAGAGGATCAATGTGTTTTAGGAAAAGAACACGCATACAATGTCACCAGTGGATCCATGTGGTTTAGGAAAAGAACAGACATGGAATGTGACCAGTGGATCAATGTGGTTTAGGAAAAGAACACACATGAAAATGTCACTTCTGGATCAACGTAGTTTAGGAAAAGAACACACATGCAATGTCACCAGTGGATCCATGTGGTTTAGGAAAAAAACACACATCCAATGTCTCTAGTCGATCCATGTAGTTTAGGAAAAGAACACACATGCAATGTCACCAGTGGATCCGTGTGGTTTACGAAAAGAACACACATGCAATGTCAATAGTGGATGCATGTGTTTTAGGAAAAGAACACACATGCAAATTGTCACCAGTGGATCAATGTGTTTTAGGAAAAGAACATACATGAAAATGTCTCTAGTGGATCCATGTGCTTCAGGAAAAGAACACGCATGAAATGTCACCAGTGGATCCATGTGGTTTAGGAAAAGAACACACATGCAATGCCACCAGTGGACCAATGTGGTTCAGGAAAAGAACACACATGCAATGTCTCCAATGGATCCATGTGGTTCAGGAAAAGAACACACATGCAATGTCACCAGTGGATCCAGGTGGTTTAGGAAAATAACACACATGCAATGCCACCAGTGGATCAATGTGGTTTAGGAAAATAACACACATGCAATGTCACTAGTGGATCAATGTGGTTTAGGAAAATAACATACATGCAATGTCACCAGCAGATACATGTGGTTCAGGAAAAGAACACACATGCAATGTCACGTGTGGATCAATGTGGTTTAGGAAAATAACATACATGCAATGTCACTAGCAGATACATGTGGTTTAGGAAAAGAACACACATGCAATGTCACTAGTGGATCAATGTGGTTCAGGAAAAGAACACACATGCAATATCACTAGTGGAGCCATGTGGTTTAGGAAAAGAACACACATGCAATGATTCTAGTCGATCCATGTAGTTTAGGAAAAAACACACATGCAAAAGTCACTAGTGGATCAATGTGGTTTAGGAAAAGAACACACAAGCAATGTCAAAAGTGGATCAATGTGGTTTAGGAAAAGAACACACATGCAATGACTCTAGAGGATCAATGTGTTTTAGGAAAAGAACACGCATGCAATATCGCTAGTGGAACCATGTGGTTTAGGAAAAGAACGCACATGCAATGATTCTAGTCGATCCATGTAGTTTAGGAAAAGAACACACATGCAAAAGTCACTGGTGGATCAATGTGGTTTAGGAAAAGAACACACAAGCAATGTCACAAGTGGATCAATGTGGTTTAGGAAAAGAACACACATGCAATGACTCTAGTGGATCAATGTGTTTTAGGGAAAGAACACGCATACAATGCCACTAGTGGATCAATGTGGTTCAGGAAAAGAACACACATGCAATATCACTAGTTCAGCCATGTGGTTTAGGAAAAGAACACACATGCAATGATTCTAGTCGATCCATGTAGTTTAGGAAAAGAACACACATGCAATATCACTAGTGGATCCATGTGGTTTAGGAAAAGAACACACATGCAATGTCACTAGTGGATCCATGTGGTTTAGGAAAATAACATACATGCATTGTCACAAGTGGATCCATGTGGTTTAGGAAAACAAAACGCATGCAATGTCACTAGTGGATCCATGTGGTTTAGGAAAAGAACACACATGCAATGTCAACAGTGGATGCATGCGTTTTAGGAAAAGAACACACATGCAAATGTCACCAGTGGATCAATGTGTTTTAGGAAAAGAACACACATCCAATGTCACTAGTGGATCCATGTGGTTTAGGAAAGGAACACACATGCAATGTAAATAGTGGATCCTTGTGGTTTAGGAATAGAACATACATGCAATGTCACTAGTGGATCCATGTGGTTTAGGAAAAACGCACATGCAATGACTCTAGTGGATCCATGTGGTTTAGGAAAAGAACACACATGCAATGTCAGAAGTGGATCAATGTGGTTTAGGAAAAGAACACACATGCAATGTCACTAGTGGATCAATGTGGTTCAGAAAAAGATAACACATGCAATGTCTCTAGTGGATCCATGTGGTTCAGGAAAAGAACACACATGCAATGTCACCAGTGGATCCATATGGTTTAGGAAAAGAACACACATGCAATGCCACCAGTGGATCAATGTGGTTCAGGAAAAGAACACACATGCAATGTCACTAATGGATCAATGTGGTTTAGGAAAATAACATACATGCAATGTCACCAGCAGATACATGTGGTTTGGGAAAAGAACACACATGCAATGTCACTAGTGGATCAACGTGGTTCATGAAAAGAACAAACATGCAATGTCACTAGTGGATCCATGAGGTTTAGGAAAATAACATACATGCAATGATTCTAGTCGATCAATGTGGTTTAGGAAAATAACATACATGCAATGTCACCAGCAGATACATGTGGTTTAGGAAAAGAACACACAAGCAATGTCACAAGTGGATCAATGTGGTTTAGGAAAAGAACACACATGCAATGACTCTAGTGGACCAATGTGTTTTTGGAAAAGAACACACATACAATGTCACCAGTGGATCCATGTAGTTTAGGAAACGAACACACATGCAATGTGACCAGTGGATCAATGTGGTTTAGGAAAAGAACACACACGAAATGTCACTTATGGATTAATGTGGTTTAGGAAAAGAACACACATGCAATGTCACTAGTGGATCCATGTGGTTTAGGAAAATAACACACATGCAATGTCAACAGTGGAACAATGTGGTTTACGAAAGCAACACACATGCAATGTCAACAGTGGATCAATGTGGTTTAGGAAAATAACACACATGCAATGATTCTAGTGGATCAATGTGTTTTAAGAAAAGAACACATATGAAATGTCACTAGTGGATCCATGTGGTTTAGGAAAAGAACACACATGCAATGATTCTAGTGGATCAATGTGGTGTAGGAAAAGATCACCCATGAAATGACTCCAGTGGATACAAGTGGTTTAGGAAAAGAACACACATCCAATGTCACTAGTGGATCCATGTGGTTTAGGAAAGGAACACACATGCAATGTAAACAGTGGATTCTTGTGGTTTAGGAAAAGAACACACATGCAATAGTCACTAGTGGATCAATGTGGTTTAGGAAAAGAACACATAAGCAATGGCACCAGTGGATCATTGTGGTTTAGGAAAAGAACACACATGCAATGACTCTAGTGGATCATTGTGTTTTAGGAAAAGAACACGCATACAATGTCAACCATGGATCCATGTGGTTTAGGAAAAGAACACACATGCATTGTGACCAGTGGATCAATGTGGTTTAGGAAAAGAACACACATGCAAATGTCACTTGTGGATCAATGTGGTTTAGGAAAAGAACACACATGCAATGTCACTAGTGGATCCATGTGGTTTAGGAAAATAACATACATGCAATGTCACCAGTGGATCCATGTGCTTTAGGAAAACAAAACGCATGCAATGTCACTAGTGGATCCATGTGGTTTAGGAAAAGAACACACATGCAATGTCAACAGTGGATGCATGTGTTTTAGGAAAAGAACACACATGCAAATGTCACCAGTGGATCAATGTGTTTTAGGAAAAGAACACACATCCAATGTCACTAGTGGATCCATGTGGTTTAGGAAAGGAACACACATGCAATGTAAACAGTGGATCCTTGTGGTTTAGGAAAAGAACATACATGCAATGTCACCAGTGGGTCCACGTGGTTTAGGAAAAACACACATGCAATGACTCTAGTGGATCCATGTGATTTACGAAAAGAACACACATGGAATGTCAGAAGTGGATCAATGTGGTTTAGGAAAAGAACACACATGCAAATGTCACTAGTGGATCAATGTGGTTCAGGAAAAGAACACACATGCAATGTCACTAGTGGATCAATGTGGTTTAGGAAAATAACATACATGCAATGTCACTAGCAGATACATGTGGTTTAGGAAAAGAACACACATGCAATGTCACTAGTGGATCAATGTGGTTCAGGAAAAGAACACACGTGCAATATCACTAGTGGAGCCATGTGGTTTAGGAAAAGAACACACATGCAATGATTCTAGTCGATCCATGTAGTTTAGGAAAAAAGACACATGCAAAAGTCACTAGTGGATCAATGTGGTTTAGGAAAAGAACACACAAGCAATGTCAAAAGTGGATCATGTGGTTTAGGAAAAGAACACACATGCAATGACTCCAGAGGATCAATGTGTTTTAGGAAAAGAACACGCATGCAATATCGCTAGTGGAACCATGTGGTTTAGGAAAAGAACATACATGCAATGATTCTAGTCGATCCATGTAGTTTAGGAAAAGAACACACATGCAAAAGTCACTAGTGGATCAATGTGGTTTAGGAAAAGAACACACAAGCAATGTCACAAGTGGATCAATGTGGTTTCGGAAAAGAACACACATGCAATGACTCTAGTGGATCAATGTGTTTTAGGGAAAGAACACGCATACAATGCCACTAGTGGATCAATGTGGTTCAGGAAAAGAACACACATGCAATATCACTAGTTCCGCCATGTGGTTTAGGAAAAGAACACACATGCAATGATTCTAGTCGATCCATGTAGTTTAGGAAAAGAACACACATGCAATATCACTAGTGGATCCATGTGGTTTAGGAAAAGAACACACATGCAATGTCACTAGTGGATCCATGTGGTTTAGGAAAATAACATACATGCATTGTCACAAGTGGATCCATGTGGTTTAGGAAAACAAAACGCATGCAATGTCACTAGTGGATCCATGTGGTTTAGGAAAAGAACACACAAGCAATGTCACTAGTGGATTAATGTGGTTTAGGAAAATAACATACATGCAATGTCACTAGCAGATACATGTGGTTTAGGGAAAGAACACACAAGAAATGTCACTAGTGGATCAATGTGGTTCAGGAAAAGAACACACATGCAATATCACTAGTGGAGCCATGTGGTTTAGGAAAAGAACACACATGCAATGATTCTAGTCGATCCATGTAGTTTAGGAAAAGAACACACATGCAAAATTCACTAGTGGATCAATGTGGTTTAAGAAAAGAACACACAAGCAATGTCACAAGTGAATCAATGTGGTTTAGGAAAAGAACACACATGCAATGACTCTAGAGGATCAATGTGTTTTAGGAAAAGAACACGCATACAATGTCACCAGTGGATCCATGTGGTTTAGGAAAAGAACAGACATGGAATGTGACCAGTGGATCAATGTGGTTTAGGAAAAGAACACACATGAAAATGTCACTTCTGGATCAACGTAGTTTAGGAAAAGAACACACATGCAATGTCACCAGTGGATCCATGTGGTTTAGGAAAAAAACACACATCCAATGTCTCTAGTCGATCCATGTAGTTTAGGAAAAGAACACACATGCAATGTCACCAGTGGATCCGTGTGGTTTACGAAAAGAACACACATGCAATGTCAATAGTGGATGCATGTGTTTTAGGAAAAGAACACACATGCAAATTGTCACCAGTGGATCAATGTGTTTTAGGAAAAGAACATACATGAAAATGTCTCTAGTGGATCCATGTGGTTCAGGAAAAGAACACGCATGCAATGTCACCAGTGGATCCATGTGGTTTAGGAAAAGAACACACATGCAATGCCACCAGTGGACCAATGTGGTTCAGGAAAAGAACACACATGCAATGTCTCCAATGGATCCATGTGGTTCAGGAAAAGAACACACATGCAATGTCACCAGTGGATCCAGGTGGTTTAGGAAAATAACACACATGCAATGCCACCAGTGGATCAATGTGGTTTAGGAAAATAACACACATGCAATGTCACTAGTGGATCAATGTGGTTTAGGAAAATAACATACATGCAATGTCACCAGCAGATACATGTGGTTCAGGAAAAGAACACACATGCAATGTCACGTGTGGATCAATGTGGTTTAGGAAAATAACATACATGCAATGTCACTAGCAGATACATGTGGTTTAGGAAAAGAACACACATGCAATGTCACTAGTGGATCAATGTGGTTCAGGAAAAGAACACACATGCAATATCACTAGTGGAGCCATGTGGTTTAGGAAAAGAACACACATGCAATGATTCTAGTCGATCCATGTAGTTTAGGAAAAAACACACATGCAAAAGTCACTAGTGGATCAATGTGGTTTAGGAAAAGAACACACAAGCAATGTCAAAAGTGGATCAATGTGGTTTAGGAAAAGAACACACATGCAAATGTCACTAGTGGATCAATGTGGTTTAGGAAAAGAACACATAAGCAATGGCACCAGTGGATCATTGTGGTTTAGGAAAAGAACACACATGCAATGACTCTAGTGGATCATTGTGTTTTAGGAAAAGAACACGCATACAATGTCAACCATGGATCCATGTGGTTTAGGAAAAGAACACACATGCATTGTGACCAGTGGATCAATGTGGTTTAGGAAAAGAACACACATGCAAATGTCACTTGTGGATCAATGTGGTTTAGGAAAAGAACACACATGCAATGTCACTAGTGGATCCATGTGGTTTAGGAAAATAACATACATGCAATGTCACCAGTGGATCCATGTGCTTTAGGAAAACAAAACGCATGCAATGTCACTAGTGGATCCATGTGGTTTAGGAAAAGAACACACATGCAATGTCAACAGTGGATGCATGTGTTTTAGGAAAAGAACACACATGCAAATGTCACCAGTGGATCAATGTGTTTTAGGAAAAGAACACACATCCAATGTCACTAGTGGATCCATGTGGTTTAGGAAAGGAACACACATGCAATGTAAACAGTGGATCCTTGTGGTTTAGGAAAAGAACATACATGCAATGTCACCAGTGGGTCCACGTGGTTTAGGAAAACACACATGCAATGACTCTAGTGGATCCATGTGATTTGAAAAGAACACATGGAATGTCAGAAGTGGATCAATGTGGTTTAGGAAAAGAACACACATGCAAATGTCACTAGTGGATCAATGTGGTTCAGGAAAAGAACACACATGCAATGTCACTAGTGGATCAATGTGGTTTAGGAAAATAACATACATGCAATGTCACTAGCAGATACATGTGGTTTAGGACAAGAACACACATGCAATGTCACTAGTGGATCAATGTGGTTCAGGAAAAGAACACACGTGCAATATCACTAGTGGAGCCATGTGGTTTAGGAAAAGAACACACATGCAATGATTCTAGTCGATCCATGTAGTTTAGGAAAAAAGACACATGCAAAAGTCACTAGTGGATCAATGTGGTTTAGGAAAAGAACACACAAGCAATGTCAAAAGTGGATCAATGTGGTTTAGGAAAAGAACACACATGCAATGACTCCAGAGGATCAATGTGTTTTAGGAAAAGAACACGCATGCAATATCGCTAGTGGAACCATGTGGTTTAGGAAAAGAACATACATGCAATGATTCTAGTCGATCCATGTAGTTTAGGAAAAGAACACACATGAAAAAGTCACTAGTGGATCAATGTGGTTTAGGAAAAGAACACACAAGCAATGTCACAAGTGGATCAATGTGGTTTCGGAAAAGAACACACATGCAATGACTCTAGTGGATCAATGTGTTTTAGGGAAAGAACACGCATACAATGCCACTAGTGGATCAATGTGGTTCAGGAAAAGAACACACATGCAATATCACTAGTTCCGCCATGTGGTTTAGGAAAAGAACACACATGCAATGATTCTAGTCGATCCATGTAGTTTAGGAAAAGAACACACATGCAATATCACTAGTGGATCCATGTGGTTTAGGAAAAGAACACACATGCAATGTCACTAGTGGATCCATGTGGTTTAGGAAAATAACATACATGCATTGTCACAAGTGGATCCATGTGGTTTAGGAAAACAAAACGCATGCAATGTCACTAGTGGATCCATGTGGTTTAGGAAAAGAACACACAAGCAATGTCACTAGTGGATTAATGTGGTTTAGGAAAATAACATACATGCAATGTCACCAGCAGATACATGTGGTTTAGGGAAAGAACACACAAGAAATGTCACTAGTGGATCAATGTGGTTCAGGAAAAGAACACACATGCAATATCACTAGTGGAGCCATGTGGTTTAGGAAAAGAACACACATGCAATGATTCTAGTCGATCCATGTAGTTTAGGAAAAGAACACACATGCAAAATTCACTAGTTGATCAATGTGGTTCAAGAAAAGAACACACAAGCAATGTCACAAGTGAATCAATGTGGTTTAGGAAAAGAACACACATGCAATGACTCTAGAGGATCAATGTGTTTTAGGAAAAGAACACGCATACAATGTCACCAGTGGATCCATGTGGTTTAGGAAAAGAACAGACATGGAATGTGACCAGTGGATCAATGTGGTTTAGGAAAAGAACACACATGAAAATGTCACTTCTGGATCAACGTAGTTTAGGAAAAGAACACACATGCAATGTCACCAGTGGATCCATGTGGTTTAGGAAAAAAACACACATCCAATGTCTCTAGTCGATCCATGTAGTTTAGGAAAAGAACACACATGCAATGTCACCAGTGGATCCGTGTGGTTTACGAAAAGAACACACATGCAATGTCAATAGTGGATGCATGTGTTTTAGGAAAAGAACACACATGCAAATTGTCACCAGTGGATCAATGTGTTTTAGGAAAAGAACATACATGAAAATGTCTCTAGTGGATCCATGTGGTTCAGGAAAAGAACACGCATGCAATGTCACCAGTGGATCCATGTGGTTTAGGAAAAGAACACACATGCAATGCCACTAGTGGACCAATGTGGTTCAGGAAAAGAACACACACGCAATGTCTCCAATGGATCCATGTGGTTCAGGAAAAGAACACACATGCAATGTCACCAGTGGATCCAGGTGGTTTAGGAAAATAACACACATGCAATGCCACCAGTGGATCAATGTGGTTTAGGAAAATAACACACATGCAATGTCACTAGTGGATCAATGTGGTTTAGGAAAATAACATACATGCAATGTCACCAGCAGATACATGTGGTTCAGGAAAAGAACACACATGCAATGTCACGTGTGGATCAATGTGGTTTAGGAAAATAACATACATGCAATGTCACTAGCAGATACATGTGGTTTAGGAAAAGAACACACATGCAATGTCACTAGTGGATCAATGTGGTTCAGGAAAAGAACACACATGCAATATCACTAGTGGAGCCATGTGGTTTAGGAAAAGAACACACATGCAATGATTCTAGTCGATCCATGTAGTTTAGGAAAAAACACACATGCAAAAGTCACTAGTGGATCAATGTGGTTTAGGAAAAGAACACACAAGCAATGTCAAAAGTGGATCAATGTGGTTTAGGAAAAGAACACACATGCAATGACTCTAGAGGATCAATGTGTTTTAGGAAAAGAACACGCATGCAATATCGCTAGTGGAACCATGTGGTTTAGGAAAAGAACGCACATGCAATGATTCTAGTCGATCCATGTAGTTTAGGAAAAGAACACAGATGCAATGATTCTAGTCGATCCATGTAGTTTAGGAAAAGAACACACATGCAATATCACTAGTGGATCCATGTGGTTTAGGAAAAGAACACACATGCAATGTCACTAGTGGATCCATGTGGTTTAGGAAAATAACATACATGCATTGTCACAAGTGGATCCATGTGGTTTAGGAAAACAAAACGCATGCAATGTCACTAGTGGATCCATGTGGTTTAGGAAAAGAACACACATGCAATGTCAACAGTGGATGCATGCGTTTTAGGAAAAGAACACACATGCAAATGTCACCAGTGGATCAATTTGTTTTAGGAAAAGAACACACATCCAATGTCACTAGTGGATCCATGTGGTTTAGGAAAGGAACACACATGCAATGTAAATAGTGGATCCTTGTGGTTTAGGAATAGAACATACATGCAATGTCACTAGTGGATCCATGTGGTTTAGGAAAAACGCACATGCAATGACTCTAGTGGATCCATGTGGTTTAGGAAAAGAACACACATGCAATGTCAGAAGTGGATCAATGTGGTTTAGGAAAAGAACACACATGCAATGTCACTAGTGGATCAATGTGGTTCAGAAAAAGATAACACATGCAATGTCTCTAGTGGATCCATGTGGTTCAGGAAAAGAACACACATGCAATGTCACCAGTGGATCCATATGGTTTAGGAAAAGAACACACATGCAATGCCACCAGTGGATCAATGTGGTTCAGGAAAAGAACACACATGCAATGTCACTAGTGGATCCATGAGGTTTAGGAAAATAACATACATGCAATGATTCTAGTCGATCAATGTGGTTTAGGAAAATAACATACATGCAATGTCACCAGCAGATACATGTGGTTTAGGAAAAGAGCACACAAGCAATGTCACAAGTGGATCAATGTGGTTTAGGAAAAGAACACACATGCAATGACTCTAGTGGACCAATGTGTTTTTGGAAAAGAACACACATACAATGTCACCAGTGGATCCATGTAGTTTAGGAAACGAACACACATGCAATATGACCAGTGGATCAATGTGGTTTAGGAAAAGAACACACACGAAATGTCACTTGTGGATTAATGTGGTTTAGGAAAAGAACACTCATGCAATGTCACTAGTGGATCCATGTGGTTTAGGAAAATAACACACATGCAATGTCAACAGTGGAACAATGTGGTTTACGAAAGCAACACACATGCAATGTCAACAGTGGATCAATGTGGTTTAGGAAAATAACACACATGCAATGATTCTAGTGGATCAATGTGTTTTAAGAAAAGAACACATATGAAATGTCACTAGTGGATCCATGTGGTTTAGGAAAAGAACACACATGCAATGATTCTAGTGGATCAATGTGGTGTAGGAAAAGATCACCCATGAAATGACTCCAGTGGATACAAGTGGTTTAGGAAAAGAACACACATCCAATGTCACTAGTGGATCCATGTGGTTTAGGAAAGGAACACACATGCAATGTAAACAGCGGATTCTTGTGGTTTAGGAAAAGAACACACATGCAATGTCACTAGTGTATCCATATGGTTTAGGAAAAGAACAGACATGCAATGTCAGAAGTGGATCAATGTGGTTTAGGAAAAGAACACACATGCAAATGTCACTAGTGGATCAATGTGGTTTAGGAAAAGAATACACATGCAATGTCTCTAGTGGATCCATGTGGTTCAGGAAAAGAACAGACATGCAATGTCAGAAGTGGATCCATGTGGTTTAGGAAAAGAACACACATGCAATGCCACCAGTGGATCAATGTGGTTCAGGAAAAGAACACACATGCAATGTCACTAGTGGATTAATGTGGTTTAGGAAAATAACATACATGCAATGTCACCAGCAGATACATGTGGTTTAGGGAAAGAACACACAAGCAATGTCACTAGTGGATCAATGTGGTCCAGGAAAAGAACACACATGCAATATCACTAGTGGAGCCATGTGGTTTAGGAAAAGAACACACATGCAATGATTCTAGTCGATCCATGTAGTTTAGGAAAAGAACACACATGCAAAATTCACTAGTGGATCAATGTGGTTTAAGAAAAGAACACACAAGCAATGTCACAAGTGAATCAATGTGGTTTAGGAAAAGAACACACATGCAATGACTCTAGAGGATCAATGTGTTTTAGGAAAAGAACACGCATAAATGTCACCAGTGGATCCATGTGGTTTAGGAAAAGAACAGACATGGAATGTGACCAGTGGATCAATGTGGTTTAGGAAAAGAACACACATGAAAATGTCACTTCTGGATCAACGTAGTTTAGGAAAAGAACACACATGCAATGTCACCAGTGGATCCATGTGGTTTAGGAAAAAAAACACATCCAATGTCTCTAGTCGATCCATGTAGTTTAGGAAAAGAACACACATGCAATGTCACCAGTGGATCCGTGTGGTTTACGAAAAGAACACACATGCAATGTCAATAGTGGATGCATGTGTTTTAGGAAAAGAACACACATGCAAATTGTCACCAGTGGATCAATGTGTTTTAGGAAAAGAACATACATGCAAATGTCACTAGTGGATCAATGTGGTTCAGGAAAAGAACACACATGCAATGTCACTAGTGGATCAATGTGGTTTAGGAAAATAACATACATGCAATGTCACCAGCAGATACATGTGGTTTAGGAAAGGAACACACAAGCAATGTCACAAGTGGATCAATGTGGTTTAGGAGAAGAACACACATGCAATGACTCTAGTGGATCAATGTGTTTTTGGAAAAGAACACGCATACAATGTCACCAGTGGATCCATGTAGTTTAGGAAAAGAACACACATGCAATGTGACCAGTGGATCAATGTGGTTTAGGAAAAGAACACACATGCAAATGTCACTTCTGGATTAATGTGGTTTAGGAAAAGAACACGCATGCAATGTCACTAGTGGATCCATGTGGTTTAGGAAAATAACACACATGCAATGTCAACTGTGGATCAATGTGGTTTACGAAAACAACACACATGCAATGTCAACAGTGGATCAATGTGGTTTAGGAAAACAACACACATGCAATGACTCTAGTGGATCAATGTGTTTTAAGAAAAGAACACATATGAAATGTCACTAGTGGATCCATGTCGTTTAGGAAAAGAACACACATGCAATGATTCTAGTGGATCAATGTGGTTTAGGAAAAGATCACACATGAAATGACTCCAGTGGATACAAGTGGTTTAGGAAAAGAACACACATCCAATGTCACTAGTGGATCCATGTGGTTTAGGAAAGGAACACACATGCAATGTAAACAGTGGATCCTTGTGGTTTAGGAAAAGAACACACATGCAATGTCACTAGTGGATCCATGTGGTTTAGGAAAAAGACACATGCAATGACTCTAGTGTATCCATATGGTTTAGGAAAAGAACACACAAGCAATGTCAGAAGTGGATCAATGTGGTTTAGGAAAAGAACACACATGCAAATGTCACTAGTGGATCCATGTGGTTCAGGAAAAGAACATACATGCAATGTCTCTAGTGGATCCATGTGGTTCAGGAAAAGAACACGCATGCAATGTCACCAGTGGATCCATGTGGTTTAGGAAAAGAACACACATGCAATGCCACCAGTGGATCAATGTGGTTCAGGAAAAGAACACACATGCAATGCCACCAGTGGATCAATGTGGTTCAGGAAAAGAACACACATGCAATGTCACTAATGGATCAATGTGGTTTAGGAAAATAACATACATGCAATATCACCAGCAGATACATGTGGTTTGGGAAAAGAACACACATGCAATGTCACTAGTGGATCAACGTGGTTCATGAAAAGAACAAACATGCAATGTCACTAGTGGATCCATGAGGTTTAGGAAAATAACATACATGCAATGATTCTAGTCGATCAATGTGGTATAGGAAAATAACATACATGCAATGTCACCAGCAGATACATGTGGTTTAGGAAAAGAACACACAAGCAATGTCACAAGTGGATCAATGTGGTTTAGGAAAAGAACACACATGCAATGACTCTAGTGGACCAATGTGTTTTTGGAAAAGAACACACATACAATGTCACCAGTGGATCCATGTAGTTTAGGAAACGAACACACATGCAATGTGACCAGTGGATCAATGTGGTTTAGGAAAAGAACACACACGAAATGTCACTTGTGGATTAATGTGGTTTAGGAAAAGAACACACATGCAATGTCACTAGTGGATCCATGTGGTTTAGGAAAATAACACACATGCAATGTCAACAGTGGAACAATGTGGTTTACGAAAGCAACACACATGCAATGTCAACAGTGGATCAATGTGGTTTAGGAAAATAACACACATGCAATGATTCTAGTGGATCAATGTGTTTTAAGAAAAGAACACATATGAAATGTCACTAGTGGATCCATGTGGTTTAGGAAAAGAACACACATGCAATGATTCTAGTGGATCAATGTGGTGTAGGAAAAGATCACCCATGAAATGACTCCAGTGGATACAAGTGGTTTAGGAAAAGAACACACATCCAATGTCACTAGTGGATCCATGTGGTTTAGGAAAGGAACACACATGCAATGTAAACAGTGGATTCTTGTGGTTTAGGAAAAGAACACACATGCAATGTCACTAGTGTATCCATATGGTTTAGGAAAAGAACAGACATGCAATGTCAGAAGTGGATCAATGTGGTTTAGGAAAAGAACACACATGCAAATGTCACTAGTGGATCAATGTGGTTTAGGAAAAGAATACACATGCAATGTCTCTAGTGGATCCATGTGGTTCAGGAAAAGAACACACATGCAATGTCAGAAGTGGATCCATGTGGTTTAGGAAAAGAACACACATGCAATGCCACCAGTGGATCAATGTGGTTCAGGAAAAGAACACACATGCAATGTCACTAGTGGATTAATGTGGTTTAGGAAAATAACATACATGCAATGTCACCAGCAGATACATGTGGTTTAGGGAAAGAACACACAAGCAATGTCACTAGTGGATCAATGTGGTTCATGAAAAGAACAAACATGCAATGTCACTAGTGGATCCATGAGGTTTAGGAAAATAACATACATGCAATGATTCTAGTCGATCAATGTGGTTTAGGAAAATAACATACATGCAATGTCACCAGCAGATACATGTGGTTTAGGAAAAGAGCACACAAGCAATGTCACAAGTGGATCAATGTGGTTTAGGAAAAGAACACACATGCAATGACTCTAGTGGACCAATGTGTTTTTGGAAAAGAACACACATACAATGTCACCAGTGGATCCATGTAGTTTAGGAAACGAACACACATGCAATGTGACCAGTGGATCAATGTGGTTTAGGAAAAGAACACACACGAAATGTCACTTGTGGATTAATGTGGTTTAGGAAAAGAACACTCATGCAATGTCACTAGTGGATCCATGTGGTTTAGGAAAATAACACACATGCAATGTCAACAGTGGAACAATGTGGTTTACGAAAGCAACACACATGCAATGTCAACAGTGGATCAATGTGGTTTAGGAAAATAACACACATGCAATGATTCTAGTGGATCAATGTGTTTTAAGAAAAGAACACATATGAAATGTCACTAGTGGATCCATGTGGTTTAGGAAAAGAACACACATGCAATGATTCTAGTGGATCAATGTGGTGTAGGAAAAGATCACCCATGAAATGACTCCAGTGGATACAAGTGGTTTAGGAAAAGAACACACATCCAATGTCACTAGTGGATCCATGTGGTTTAGGAAAGGAACACACATGCAATGTAAACAATGGATTCTTGTGGTTTAGAAAAGAACACACATGCAATGTCACTAGTGTATCCATATGGTTTAGGAAAAGAATGACATGCAATGTCAGAAGTGGATCAATGTGGTTTAGGAAAAGAACACACATGCAAATGTCACTAGTGGATCAATGTGGTTTAGGAAAAGAATACACATGCAATGTCTCTAGTGGATCCATGTGGTTCAGGAAAAGAACAGACATGCAATGTCAGAAGTGGATCCATGTGGTTTAGGAAAAGAACACACATGCAATGCCACCAGTGGATCAATGTGGTTCAGGAAAAGAACACACATGCAATGTCACTAGTGGATTAATGTGGTTTAGGAAAATAACATACATGCAATGTCACCAGCAGATACATGTGGTTTAGGGAAAGAACACACAAGCAATGTCACTAGTGGATCAATGTGGTCCAGGAAAAGAACACACATGCAGTATCACTAGTGGAGCCATGTGGTTTAGGAAAAGAACACACATGCAATGATTCTAGTCGATCCATGTAGTTTAGGAAAAGAACACACATGCAAAATTCACTAGTGGATCAATGTGGTTTAAGAAAAGAACACACAAGCAATGTCACAAGTGAATCAATGTGGTTTAGGAAAAGAACACACATGCAATGACTCTAGAGGATCAATGTGTTTTAGGAAAAGAACACACATGCAATGTCACAGTGGATCCATGTGGTTTAGGAAAACACACATGCAATGTCACTAGTGGATCCATGTGGTTTAGGAAAAGAACACACATGCAATGTCACTAGTGGATCCATGTGTTTAGGAAAAGAACACACATGCAATGTCACTAGTGGATCAATGTGTTTAGGAAAAGAACACACATGCAATGTCACTAGTGGATCCATGTGGTTTAGGAAAAGAACACACATGCAATGTCACTAGTGGATCAATGTGGTTTAGGAAAAGAACATACATGCAATGTCACTAGTGGATCAATGTGGTTTAGGAAAAGAACACACATGCAATGTCACTAGTGGATCCATGTGGTTTAGGAAAAGAACACACATGCAATGTCACCAGTGGATCAATGTGGTTTAGGAAAAGAACACACATGCAAATGTCACTAGTGGATCAATGTGGTTTAGGAAAAGAACACACATGCAATGTCACTAGTGGATCAATGTGCTTTAGAAAAGAACACACATGCAATGTCACTAGTGCATCAATGTGGTTTAGGAAAAGAACACACATGCAATGACTCTAGTGGATCAATGTTTCTTAGGATAAGAACACACATGAAATGTCACAAGTGGATCCATGTGGTTTAGGAAAAGAACACACATGCAATGATTCTAGTGGATCCATGTGGTTTAGGAAAAGAACACACATGCAATGTCACTAGTGGATCAATGTGGTTTAGGAAAAGAACACACATGCAATGTCACTAGTGGATCAATGTGGTTTAGGAAAAGAACACGCATGCAATGTCTAGTGGATCAATGTGGTTTAGGAAAGAACACAAATGCAATGTCACTAGTGGATCAATGTGGTTTAGGAAAAGAACACACATGCAATGATTCTAGTGGATCCATGTGGTTTAGGAAAAGAACACACATGCAATGTCACTAGTGGATCAATGTGGTTTAGGAAAAGAACACACATGCAATGTCACAAGTGGATCAATGTGGTTTAGGAAAAGAACACACATGCAATGTCACTAGTGGATCCATGTGGTTTAGTAAAAAACACACATGCAATGTCACTAGTGGATCCATGTGGTTTAGGAAAAGAACACACATGCAATGTCACCGGTGGATCCATGTGGTTTAGGAAAAGAACACACATGCAATGTCACCAGTGGATCAATGTGGTTTAGGAAAAGAACACACATGCAATGTCACTAGTGGATCCATGTGGTTTAGGAAAAGAACACACATGCAATGTCACTAGTGGATCCATGTGGTTTAGGAAAAGAACACACATGCAATGTCAAGTGGATCAATTTGGTTTAGGAAAAGAACACACATGCAATGTCTCTAGTGGATCAATGTGGTTTAGGAAAAGAACACACATGCAATGTCACTAGTGGATCAATGTGGTTTAGGAAAAGAACACACATGCAATGTCACTAGTGGATCAATGTGGTTTAGGAAAATAACACACATGCAATGTCACTAGTGGATCAATGTGGTTTAGGAAAAGAACACACATGCAATGTCACTAGTGGATCAATGTGGTTTAGGAAAAGAACACACATGCAATATCACTAGTGGATCCATGTGGTTTAGGAAAAGAACACACATGCAATGATTCTAGTCGATCCATGTAGTTTAGGAAAAGAACACACATGCAAAAGTCACTAGTGGATTAATGTGGTTTAGGAAAAGAACACACATGCAAATGTCACTAGTGGATCAATAATGTGGTTCAGGAAAAGAACACACTTGCAATGTCTCCAATGGATCCATGTGGTTCAGCAAAAGAACAGACATGCAATGTCACAAGTGGATTCATGTGGTTTAGGAAAAGAACACACATGCAATTTCACTAGTGGATCAATGTGGTTTAGGAAAAGAACACACATGCAAATGTAACTAGTGGATCAATGTGGTTTAGGAAAAGAACACACATGCAATGTCACCAGTGGATCAAGGAGGTTTAGGAAAAGAACACACATGCAATATCACTAGTGGATCCACGTGGTTTAGGAAACGAACGTAGATGCAATGTCGCTAGTGGATACATGTGGTTTAGGAAAATAACACACATGCAATGTCACTAGTGGATCAATGTGGTTTAGGAAAAGAACACACATGCAATGTCACTAGTGGATCAATGTGGTTTAGGAAAAGAACACACATGCAATGTCACTAGTGGAATCATGTGGTTTAGGAAAATAACACAAGAAATTTCACCAGTGGATCCATGTGGTTTAGGAAAAGAACACACATGCAATGTCACTAGTGGATCAATGTGGTTTAGGAAAAGAACACACATGCAATGTCACTAGTGGATCCATGTGGTTTAGGAAAAGAACACACATGCAATGTCACCAGTGGATCAATGTGGTTTAGGAAAAGAACACACATCCAATGTCACTAGTGGATCCATGTGGTTTAGGAAAAGAACACACATGCAATGTCACCATTGGATCCTTGTGGTTTAGGAAAAGAACATACATGCAATGTCACTAGTGGGTCCACGTGGTTTAGGAAAAACACACATGCAATGACTCTAGTGGATCCATGTGGTTTACGAAAAGAACACACATGCAATGTTATAAGTGGATCAATGTGGTTTAGGAAAAGAACACACATGCAAATGTCACTAGTGGATCAATGTGGTTCAGGAAAAGAACACACATGCAATGTCACTAGTGGATCAATGTGGTTTAGAAAAAAAACATACATGCAATGTCACTAGCAGATACATGTGGTTTAGGAAAAGAACACACATGCAATGTCACTAGTGGATCAATGTGGTTCAGGAAAAGAACACACATGCAATATCACTAGTGGAGCCATGTGGTTTAGGAAACCAACACACATCCAATGATTCCAGTCGATCCATGTAGTTTAGGAAAAGAACACACATGCAAAAGTCACTAGTGGATCAATGTGGTTTAGGAAAAGAACACACATGCAATGTCACAAGTGGATCAATGTGGTTTAGGAAAAGAACACACATGCAATAAATCCAGAGGATCAATGTGTTTTAGGAAAAGAACACACATGCAATATCGCTAGTGGATCCTTGTGGTTTAGGAAAAGAACACACATGCAATGATTCTAGTCGATCCATGTAGTTTAGGAAAAGAACACACATGCAAAAGTCACTAGTGGATCAATGTGGTTTAGGAAAAGAACACACACGCAATGTCACAAGTGGATCAATGTGGTTTAGGAAAAGAACACACATGCAATGACTCTAGTGGATCAATGTGTTTTAGGGAAAGAACACGCATACAATGTCACTAGTGGATCCATGTGGTTTAGGAAAAGAACACACATGCAATGTGACCAGTGGATCAATGTGGTTTAGGAAAAGAACACACATGAAATGTCACCAGTGGATCCATGTGGTTTAGGAAAAACACACACATGCAATGTCTCTAGTGGTTCCATGTGGTTTAGGAAAAGAACACGCATGCAATGTCACCAGTGGATCCGTGTGGTTTACGAAAAGAACACACATGCAATGTCAACAGCGGATGCATGTGTTTTAGGAAAAGAACACACATGCAAATGTCACCAGTGGATCAATGTGTTTTAGGAAAAGAACACACATGCAATGTCACTAGTGGATCAATGTGGTTCAGGAAAAACACACATGCAATTTCACTAGTGGATCAATGTGGTTTAGGAAAATAACATACATTCAGTGTCACCAGCAGATACATGTGGTTTAGGAAAAGAACACACATGCAATGTCACTAGTGGATCAGTGTGCTTCAGGAAAAGAACACACATGCAATATCACTAGTGGATCCATGTGGTTTAGGAAAAGAACACATATGCAATGATTCTAGTCAATCCATGTAGTTTAGGAAAAGAACACACATGCAAAAGGCACTAGTGGATCAATGTGGTTTAGGAAAAGAACGCACATGCAAATGTCACGAGTGGATCAATAGTGTGGTTCAGGAAAAGAAATACCATTGCAATGTCTCCAATGGATCCATGTGGTTCAGGAAAAGAACACAGATGCAATGTCACTAGTGGATCCATGTGGTTTAGGAAAAGAACACACATGCAATTTCACCAGTGGATCAATGTGGTTCAGGAAAAGAACACACATGAAATTTCACTAGTGGATGAATGCGGTTTAGGAAAATAACATACATGCAATGTCACCAGCGGATACATGTGGTTCAGGAAAAGAACACACATGCAATGTCACTAGTGGATCAATGTGGTTTAGGAAAATAACATACTTCAATGTCACTAGCAGATACATGTGGTTTAGGAAAAGAACACACATGCAATGTCACTAGTGGATCAATGTGGTTCAGGAAAAGAACACACATGCAATATCACTAGTGGAGCCATGTGGTTTAGGAAAAGAACACACATGCAATGATTCTAGTCGATCCATGTAGTTTAGGAAAAGAACACACATGCAAAATTCACTAGTGGATCAATGTGGTTTAGGAAAAGAACACACAAGCAATGTCACAAGTGGATTAATGTGGTTTAGGAAAAGAACACACATGCAATGACTCTAGAGGATCAATGTGTTTTAGGAAAAGAACACGCATGCAATATCGCTAGTGGATCCATGTGGTTTAGGAAAAGAATACACATGCAATGATTCTAGTCGATCCATGTAGTTTAGGAAAAGAACACACATGCAAATGTCACTAGTGGATCAATGTGGTTTAGGAAAAGAACACACATGCAATGTCACAAGTGGATCAATGTGGTTTAGGAAAAGAACACACATGCAATGACTCTAGTGGATCAATGTGTTTTAGGGAAAGAACACGCATACAATGTCACTAGTGGATCCATGTGGTTTAGGGAAAGAACACACATGCAATGTGACCATTGGATCAATGTGGTTTAGGAAAATAACATACATTCAATCTCACCAGCAGATACATGTGGTTTAGGAAAAGAACACACATGCAATGTCACTAGTGGATCAATGTGGTTCAGGAAAAGAACACATGTGCAATATCACTAGTGGATCAATGTGGTTTAGGAAAAGAACACATATGCAATGATTCTAGTCAATCCATGTAGTTTAGGAAAAGAACACACATGCAAAAGTCAGTAGTGGATCAATGTGGTTTAGGAAAAGAACACACATGCAAATGTCACGAGTGGATCAATAGTGTGGTTCAGGAAAAGAACACACTTGCAATGTCTCCAATGGATTCATGTGGTTTAGGAAAAGAACACAGATGCAATGTCACTAGTGGATCCATGTGGTTTAGGAAAAGAACACACATGCAATTTCACCAGTGGATCAATGTGGTTCAGGAAAAGAACACACATGAAATTTCACTAGTGGATGAATGTGGTTTAGGAAAATAACATACATGCAATGTCACCAGCGGATACATGTGGTTTAGGAAAAGAACACACATGCAATGTCACCAGTGGATCAATGTGGTTCAGGAAAAGAACACACATGCAATATCACTAGTGGATCCATGTGGTTTAGGAAAAGAACACACATGCAATGCCACCAGTGGATCAATGTGGTTCAGGAAAAGAACACACATGCAATGTCTCGAATGGATCCATGTGGTTCAGGAAAAGAACACACATGCAATGTCACCAGTGGATCCATGTGGTTTAGGAAAAGAACACACATGCAATGACTCTAGAGGATCAATGTGTTTTAGGAAAAGAACACGCATGCAATATCGCTAGTGGATCCATGTGGTTTAGGAAAAGAACACACATGCAATGATTCTAGTCGATCCATGTAGTTTAGGAAAAGAACACACATGCAAAAGTCACTAGTGGATCAATGTGGTTTAGGAAAAGAACACACATGCAATGTCACAAGTGGATCAATGTGGTTTAGGAAAAGAACACACATGCAATGACTCTAGTGGATCAATGTGTTTTAGGGAAAGAACACGCATACAATGTCACTAGTGGATCCATGTGGTTTAGGGAAAGAACACACATGCAATGTGACCAGTGGATCAATGTGGTTTAGGAAAAGAACACACATGAAATGTCACCAGTGGATCCATGTGGTTTAGGAAAAAAACACACATGCAATGTCTCTAGTGGTTCCATGTGGTTTAGGAAAAGAACACGCATGCAATGTCACCAGTGGATCCGTGTGGTTTACGAAAAGAACACACATGCAATGTCAACAGCGGATGCATGTGTTTTAGGAAAAGAACACACATGCAAATGTCACTAGTGGATCAATGTGTTTTAGGAAAAGAACACACATGCAATGTCACTAGTGGATCAATGTGGTTTAGGAAAAGAACACACATGCCATTTCACTAGTGGATCAATGTGGTTTAGGAAAATAACATACATTCAATCTCACCAGCAGATACATGTGGTTTAGGAAAAGAACACACATGCAATTTCACTAGTGGATCAATGTGGTTCAGGAAAAGAACACACATGCAATATCACTAGTGGATCAATGTGGTTTAGGAAAAGAACACATATGCAATGATTCTAGTCAATCCATGTAGTTTAGGAAAAGAACACACATGCAAAAGTCAGTAGTGGATCAATGTGGTTTAGGAAAAGAACACACATGCAAATGTCACGAGTGGATCAATAGTGTGGGTCAGGAAAAGAACACACTTGCAATGTCTCCAATGGATCCATGTGGTTCAGGAAAAGAACACAGATGCAATGTCACTAGTGGATCCATGTGGTTTAGGAAAAGAACACACATGCAATTTCACCAGTGGATCAATGTGGTTCAGGAAAAGAACACACATGAAATTTCACTAGTGGATGAATGTGGTTTAGGAAAATAACATACATGCAATGTCACCAGCAGATACATGTGGTTTAGGAAAAGAACACACATGCAATGTCACTAGTGGATCAATGTGGTTTAGGAAAATAACATACTTCAATGTCACTAGCAGATACATGTGGTTTAGGAAAAGAACACACATCCAATGTCACTAGTGGATCAATGTGGTTCAGGAAAAGAACACACATGCAATATCACTAGTGGAGCCATGTGGTTTAGGAAAAGAACACACATGCAATGATTCTAGTCGATCCATGTAGTTTAGGAAAAGAACACACATGCAAAATTCACTAGTGGATCAATGTGGTTTAGGAAAAGAACACACAAGCAATGTCACAAGTGGATTAATGTGGTTTAGGAAAAGAACACACATGCAATGACTCTAGAGGATCAATGTGTTTTAGGAAAAGAACACGCATGCAATATCGCTAGTGGATCCATGTGGTTTAGGAAAAGAATACACATGCAATGATTCTAGTCGATCCATGTAGTTTAGGAAAAGAACACACATGCAAAAGTCACTAGTGGATCAATGTGGTTTAGGAAAAGAACACACACGCAATGTCACAAGTGGATCAATGTGGTTTAGGAAAAGAACACACATGCAATGACTCTAGTGGATCAATGTGTTTTAGGGAAAGAACACGCATACAATGTCACTAGTGGATCCATGTGGTTTAGGGAAAGAACACACATGCAATGTGACCATTGGATCAATGTGGTTTAGGAAAATAACATACATTCAATCTCACCAGCAGATACATGTGGTTTAGGAAAAGAACACACATGCAATGTCACTAGTGGATCAATGTGGTTCAGGAAAAGAACACATATGCAATATCACTAGTGGATCAATGTGGTTTAGGAAAAGAACACATATGCAATGATTCTAGTCAATCCATGTAGTTTAGGAAAAGAACACACATGCAAAAGTCAGTAGTGGATCAATGTGGTTTAGGAAAAGAACACACATGCAAATGTCACTAGTGGATCAATAATGTGGTTCAGGAAAAGAACACACTTGCAATGTCTCCAATGGATCCATGTGGTTCAGCAAAAGAACACAGATGCAATGTCACTAGTGGATCCATGTGGTTTAGGAAAAGAACACACATGCAATTTCACCAGTGGATCAATGTGGTTCAGGAAAGGAACACACATGAAATTTCACTAGTGGATGAATGTGGTTTAGGAAAATAACATACATGCAATGTCACCAGCGGATACATGTGGTTTAGGAAAAGAACACACATGCAATGTCACCAGTGGATCAATGTGGTTCAGGAAAAGAACACACATGCAATATCACTAGTGGATCCATGTGGTTTAGGAAAAGAACACATATGCAATGATTCTAGTCGATCCATGTAGTTTAGGAAAAGAACACACATGCAAATGTCACTAGTGGATCAATGTGGTTTAGGAAAAGAACACATAGGCAATGTCACCAGTGGATCATTGTGGTTTAGGAAAAGAACACACATGCAATGACTCTAGTGGATCATTGTGTTTTAGGAAAAGAACACGCATACAATGTCAACCATGGATCCATGTGGTTTAGGAAAAGAACACACATGCAATGTGACCAGTGGATCAATGTGGTTTAGGAAAAGAACACACATGCAAATGTCACTTGTGGATCTATGTGGTCTAGGAAAAGAACACACATGCAATGTCACTAGTGGATCCATGTGGTTTAGGAAAATAACATACATGCATTGTCACCAGTGGATCCATGTGGTTTAGGAAAAGAACACACATGCAATGTCACTAGTGGATCCATGTGGTTTAGGAAAAGAACACACATGCAATGTCAATAGTGGATGAATGTGTTTTAGGAAAAGAACACACATGCAAATGTCACCAGTGGATCAATGTGTTTTAGGAAAAGAACACACATCCAATGTCACTAGTGGATCCATGTGGTTTAGGAAAGGAACACACATGCAATGTAAATAGTGGATCCTTGTGGTTTAGGAAAAGAACATACATGCAATGTCACTAGTGGATCCACGTGGTTTAGGAAAAACACACATGCAATGACTCTAGTGGATCCATGTGGTTTAGGAAAAGAACACACATGCAATGTCAGAAGTGGATCAATGTGGTTTAGGAAAAGAACACACATGCAATGTCACTAGTGGATCAATGTGGTTCAGAAAAAGATAACACATGCAATGTCTCTAGTGGATCCATGTGGTTCAGGAAAAGAACACACATGCAATGTCACCAGTGGATCCATATGGTTTAGGAAAAGAACACACATGCAATGCCACCAGTGGATCAATGTGGTTCAGGAAAAGAACACACATGCAATGTCACTAATGGATCAATGTGGTTTAGGAAAATAACATACATGCAATGTCACCAGCAGATACATGTGGTTTGGGAAAAGAACACACATGCAATGTCACTAGTGGATCAATGTGGTTCAGGAAAAGAACACACATGCAATATCACTAGTGGATCCATGTGGTTTAGGAAAAGAACACACATGCAATGATTCTAGTCGATCCATGTAGGTTAGGAAAAGAACACACATGCAAAAGTCACTAGTGGATCAATGTGGTTTAGGAAAAGAACACACAAGCAATGTCACAAGTCGATCAATGTGGTTTAGAAAAAGAACACACATGCAATGACTCTAGTGGATCAATGTGTTTTTGGAAAAGAACACGCATACAATGTCACCAGTGGATCCATGTAGTTTAGGAAACGAACACACATGCAATGTGACCAGTGGATCAATGTGGTTTAGGAAAAGAACACACACGCAAATGTCACTTCTGGATTAATGTGGTTTAGGAAAAGAACACACATGCAATGTCACTAGTGGATCCATGTGGTTTAGGAAAATAACACACATGCAATGTCAACAGTGGAACAATGTGGTTTACGAAAGCAACACACATGCAATGTCAACAGTGGATCAATGTGGTTTAGGAAAATAACACACATGCAATGACTCTAGTGGATCAATGTGTTTTATGAAAAGAACACATATGAAATGTCACTAGTGGATCCATGTGGTTTAGGAAAAGAACACACATGCAATGATTCTAGTGGATCAATGTGGTTTAGGAAAAGATCACACATGAAATGACTCCAGTGGATACAAGTGGTTGAGGAAAAGAACACACATCCAATGTCACTAGTGGATCCATGTGGTTTAGGAAAGGAACACACATGCAATGTAAACAGTGGATTCTTGTGGTTTAGGAAAAGAACACACATGCAATGTCACTAGTGTATCCATATGGTTTAGGAAAAGAACACACATGCAATGTCATAAGTGGATCAATGTGGTTTAGGAAAAGAACACACATGCAAATGTCACTAGTGGATCAATGTGGTTTAGGAAAAGAATACACATGCAATGTCTCTAGTGGATCCATGTGGTTCAGGAAAAGAACACACATGCAATGTCAGAAGTGGATCCATGTGGTTTAGGAAAAGAACACACATGCAATGCCACCAGTGGATCAATGTGGTTCAGGAAAAGAACACACATGCAATGTCACTAGTGGATTAATGTGGTTTAGGAAAATAACATACATGCAATGTCACCAGCAGATACATGTGGTTTAGGGAAAGAACACACAAGCAATGTCACTAGTGGATCAATGTGGTTCAGGAAAAGAACACACATGCAATATCACTAGTGGAGCCATGTGGTTTAGGAAAAGAACACACTGGCAATGATTCTAGTCAATCCATGTAGTTTAGGAAAAGAACACACATGCAAAAGTCACTAGTGGATCAATGTGGTTTAAGAAAAGAACACACAAGCAATGTCACAAGTGGATCAATGTGGTTTAGGAAAAGAACACACATGCAATGACTCTAGAGGATCAATGTGTTTTAGGAAAAGAACACGCATACAATGTCACCAGTGGATCCATGTGGTTTAGGAAAAGAACACACATGGAACGTGACCAGTGGATCAATGTGGTTTAGGAAACGAACACACATGAAAATGTCACTTCTGGATCAACGTAGTTTAGGAAAAGAACACACATGCAATGTCACTAGTGGATCCATGTGGTTTAGGAAAAAAAACACATGCAATGTCTCTAGTGGATCCATGTGGTTTAGGAAAAGAACACACATGCAATGTCACCAGTGGATCCGTGTGGTTTACGAAAAGAACACACATGCAATGTCAATAGTGGATGCATGTGTTTTAGGAAAAGAACACACATGCAAATTGTCACCAGTGGATCAATGTGTTTTAGGAAAAGAACATACATGCAAATGTCACTAGTGGATCAATGTGGTTCAGGAAAAGAACACACATGCAATGTCACTAGTGGATGAATGTGGTTTAGGAAAATAACATACATGCAATGTCACCAGCAGATACATGTGGTTTAGGAAAAGAACACACATGCAATGTCACTAGTGGATCAATGTGGTTCAGGAAAAGAACACACATGCAATATCACTAGTGGATCCATGTGGTTTCGGAAAAGAACACACATTCAATGATTCTAGTTGATCCATGTAGTTTAGGAAAAGAACACACATTCAAAAGTCACTAGTGGATCAATGTTTTTTAGGAAAAGAACACACATGCAAATGTCACCAGTGGATCAATAATGTGGTTCAGGAAAAGAACACACTTGCAATGTCTCCGACGGATCCATGTGGTTCAGGAAAAGAACACAGATGCAATGTCACAAGTGTATCAATGTGGTTTAGGACAAGAACACACATGCAATGACTCTAGTGGATCAATGTCTTTTTGGAAAATAACACGCATACAATGTCACCAGTGGATCCATGTAGTTTAGGAGAAGAACACACATGCAACGTGACCAGTGGATCAATGTGGTTTAGGAAAAGAACACACGTGCAAATGTCACTTCTGGATTAATGTGGTTTAGGAAAAGAACACACATGCAATGTCACCAGTGGATCCATGTGGTTTAGGAAAATAACACACATGCAATGATTCTAGTCGATCCATGTAGTTTAGGAAAAGGACACACATGCAAAAGTCACTAGTGGATCAATGTGGTTCAGGAAAAGAACACACAAGCAATGTCACAAGTGTATCAATGTGGTTTAGGAAAAGAACACACATGCAATGACTCTAGTGGATCAATGTCTTTTTGGAAAAGAACACGCATACAATGTCACCAGTGGATCCATGTAGTTTAGGAGAAGAACACACATGCAACGTGACCAGTGGATCAATGTGGTTTAGGAAAAGAACACACATGGAAATGTCACTTGGGGATCAATGTGGTTTAGGAAAAGAACAAACATGCAATGTCACTAGTGGATCCATGTGGTTTAGGAAAATAACATACATGCAATGTCACCAGTGGATCCATGTGGTTTGGGAAAACAAAACGCATGCAATGTCACCAGTGGATCCATGTGGTTTAGGAAAAGATGGCACATGCAATGTGAACAGTGGATGCATGTGTTTTAGGAAAAGAACACACATGCAAATGTCACCAGTGGATCAATGTGTTTTAGGAAAAGAACACACATCCAATGTCACTAGTGGATCCATGTGGTTTAGGAAAGGAACACACATGCAATGTAAACAGTGGATCCTTGTGGTTTAGGAAAAGAACATACATGCAATGTCACTACTTGATCAATGTGGTTCAGGAAAAGAACACACATGCAATGTCTCCAGTGGATCCATGTTGTTCAGGAAAAGAACACACATGCAATGTCACCAGTGGATCCATATGGTTTAGGAAAAGAACACACATGCAATGCCACCAGTGGATCAATGTGGTTCTGGAAAAGAACACACATGCAATGTCACTAATGGATCAATGTGGTTTAGGAAAATAACATACATGTAATGTCACCAGCAGATACATGTGGTTTAGGAAAAGAACACACATGCAATGTCACCAGTGGATCAATGTGGTTCAGGAAAAGAACACACATGCAATATCACTAGTGGATCCATGTGGTTTAGGAAAAGAACACACATACAATGATTCTAGTCGATTCATGTAGTTTAGGAAAAGGACACACATGCAAAAGTCACTAGTGGATCAATGTGGTTCAGGAAAAGAACACACAAGCAATGTCACAAGTGTATCAATGTGGTTTAGGACAAGAACACACATGCAATGACTCTAGTGGATCAATGTCTTTTTGGAAAATAACATGCATACAATGTCACCAGTGGATCCATGTAGTTTAGGAGAAGAACACACATGCAACGTGACCAGTGGATCAATGTGGTTTAGGAAAAGAACACACATGCAAATGTCACTTCTGGATTAATGTGGTTTAGGAAAAGAACACACATGCAATGTCACCAGTGGATCCATGTGGTTTAGGAAAATAACACACATGCAATGATTCTAGTCGATCCATGTAGTTTAGGAAAAGGACACACATGCAAAAGTCACTAGTGGATCAATGTGGTTCAGGAAAAGAACACACAAGCAATGTCACAAGTGTATCAATGTGGTTTAGGAAAAGAACACACATGCAATGACTCTAGTGGATCAATGTCTTTTTGGAAAAGAACAAGCATACAATGTCACCAGTGGATCCATGTAGTTTAGGAGAAGAACACACATGCAACGTGACCAGTGGATCAATGTGGTTTAGGAAAAGAACACACATGCAAATGTCACTTCTGGATTAATGTGGTTTAGGAAAAGAACACACATGCAATGTCACCAGTGGATCCATGTGGTTTAGGAAAATAACACACATGCAATGTCTCTAGTGGATCCATGTGGTTTAGGAAAAGAACACACATGCAATGTCACCAGTGGATCCATGTGGTTTACGAAAAGAACACACATGCAATGTGAACAGTGGATCAATGTGGTTTAGGAAAAGAACACACATGCAATGACTCTAGTGGATCAATGTGTTTTAAGAAAAGAACACATATGAAGTGTCACTATTGGATCCATGTGGTTTAGGAAAAGAACACACATGCAATGATTCTAGTGGATCAATGTGGTTCAGGAAAACATCACACATGAAATTACTCTAGTGGATCCAAGTGGTTTAGGAAAAGAACACACATGCAATGGCACCAGTGGATCAAGGTGGTTTTGGAAACGAACACACATGCAATGACTCTAGTGGATCCATGTGGTTTAGGAAAAGAACACACATGGAATGACTCCAGTGGATCCATATGCTTTAGGAATAGAACACACATGCAATGTCTCTAGTGGATTCATGTGGTTTAGGAAAAGAACACACATGCAATATCACCAGTGGATCAATATGGTTTAGGAAAATAACACACATGAAAATGTCACTAGTGGATCAATGTGGTTTAGGAAATGAACTCACATGTAATAACTCTAGAGGATACATGTGGTTTAGGAAAAGAACAAACATGGAAATGTAACTAGTGGATCAATGTGTTTTAGGAAAAGAACACACATCCAATGTCGCTAGCGGAACCATGTGGTTTAGGAAAGAAACACACATGCAATGTAAACATTGAATCCTCTTGGTTTAGGAAAAGAACACACATGGAATGTCACTAGTGGATCCATGTGGTTTAGGAAAAACACACATGCAATGACTCTAATGGATCCATGTGGTTTAGGAAAAGAACACATATGCAATGTCACCAGTGAATAAATGTGGTTTAGAAAAACAAGACACATGCAAATGTCACTAGTGGATCAATGTGGTTTAGGAAAAGAACACACAAGCAATGTAACCAGTGGATAAAGTGGTTTAGGAAAAGAACACACATGCAATGATCTAGTGGATCAATGTGTTTTAGGAAAAGAACATGCATAAAATGTCACTAGTGGATCCATGTGGTTTAGGAAAAGAGCACACATGTAATGTGACCAGTGGATCAATGTGCTTTAGGAAAAGAACACACATGCAAATGTCACCTGTGGATCAATGTGGTTTAGGAAAAGAACACACATGCAATGACTCTAGTGGATCCATGTGGTTTAGGAAAAGAGCACACATGCAATGTCACTAGTGGATCCATGTGGTTTACGAAAAGAACACACATGCAATGTCTCTAGTGGATCCATGTCGTTTAGGAAAATAATACACATGCAATGTCACCAGTGGATCCATGTGGTTTAGGAAAAGAACACACATGCATTGTCAACATTGGATGCATGTGTTTTAGGAAAAGACAACACATGCAAATGTCACCAGTGGAGCAATGTGTTTTAGGAAAAGAACACACTTGCAATGACACTAGTGGATCCATGTAGTTTAAGAGAAGAACACACATGCACATGTTAGTAGTGGATCAACGTGGTTCAGGAAAAGAACACACATGCAATGTCACCAGTGGAAAATGTGGTTCAGATAAAGAACACACATGCAATGACTTTAGTGGATCAATGTGTTTTAGGAAAAGAACACAAATGCAATGTCACAAGTGGATCCATGTGGTTTAGGAAAAGAACACGCATGCAATGACTCTAGTGGATCAATGTGGTTTAGGAAAAGAACACACATGCAATGACTCTAGTGGATCCATGTGGTTTAGGAAAACAACACACATGCAATGTCACTAGTGGATCAATGTGGTTTATGAAAAGAACACACATGCAATGACTCTAGTGGATCCATGTGGTTTAGGAAAACATCACAATGCAATGACTCCAGTGGATCCATGTGCTTTAGGAATAGAACACGCATGCAATGATTCTTGTGGATCAATGTGGTTCAGGAAAAGATCACACATGCAATGACTCCAGTGGATCCATGTGGTTTACGAAAATAACACGCATGCAATGTCACCAGTGGATCAATGTGGTTTAGGAAAAGAACACACATGTAATGACTATAGTGGATCAATATGTTATAGGAAAAGAACAATCATACAATGTCAGTAGTGGATCCATGTGGTTTAGGAAAAGAACACACATGCAAATGTCACCTGTGGATCAATGTGGTTTAGGAAAAGAACACACATGCAATGACTCCAGTGGATCCATGTGGTTTAGGAAAAGAGC
The DNA here is from genome assembly GCA_023614405.1 of Avena insularis. Lineage (NCBI taxonomy): Eukaryota > Viridiplantae > Streptophyta > Magnoliopsida > Poales > Poaceae > Avena > Avena insularis. The sequence continues at coordinate 602,758 of JAJUPC010000179.1, read as the reverse complement.
ACACATGCAATGTCACCAGTGGATCCATGTGGTTTACGAAAAGAACACACATGCAATGTCTCTAGTGGATCCATGTGTGTTAGGAAAATAACACACATGCAATGTCACCAGTCGATCCATGTGGTTTAGGAAAAGAACACACATGCAATGTCAATAGTGGATGGATGTGTTTTAGGAAAAGAACACACATGCAAATGTCACTAGTGGATCAATGTGTTTTAGGAAAAGAACACACATGCAATGACACCAGTGGATCTATGTAGTTTAGGAAAAGAACACACATGCAAATGTCACCAGTGGAGCAATGTGGTCCAAGAAAATAACACCCATGCAATGTCACCAGTGGATCAATGTGGTTTACGAAAAGAACACACATGTAATGACTCTAGTGGATCAATGTCTTTTAGGAAAACAACATGCATACAATGTCACCAGTGGATTCATGTGGTTTAGGAAAAGAACATACATGCAATGTGACTAGTGGATCAATGTGCTTTAGGAAAAGAACACACATGCAAATGTCACATGTGGATCAATGTGGTTTAGGAAAAGAAAACACATGCAATGACTCAGTGGATCCATGTGGTTTAGGAAAATAGCACACATGCAATGTCAACAGTGGATCCATGTGGTTTACGAAAAGAACACACATGCAATGTCTCTAGTGGATCAATGTGTTTCAGGAAAATAACACACATGCAATGTCACAAGTGGATCCATGTGGTTTAGGAAAAGAACACACATGTAATGTCAATAGTGGATGCATGTGTTTTAGGAAAAGAACACACATGCAAATGTCACTAGTGGATCAATGTGTTTTAGGAAAAGAACACACATACAATGACACTAGTGGATCCATGTAGTTTAGGAAAGGAACACACATGCAAATGTCACTAGTGGAGCAATGTGGTTCAAGAAAAGAACACACATGCAATGTCACCAGTGGATCAATATGGTTTAGGAAAAGAACACACATGCAATGACTCTAGTGGATCAATGTGTTTTAGGAAAAAGAACACGCATACAATGTCACCAGTGGATCCATGTTGTTTAGGAAAAGAACACACATGCAATGTCACTAGTGGATCCATGTGTTTTATGAAAAGAACACACATGCAATGTCTCGAGTGGATGCACGTGTTTTAGGAAAATAACACACATGCAATGTCATCAGTGGATCCATGTTGTTTAGGAAAAGAGCACACATGCAATGTCACCAGTGGATCCATGTGGTTTACGAAAAGAACACACATGCAATGTCTCTAGTGGATCCATGAGTCTTAAGAAAATAACACACATGCAATGTCACCAGTGGATCCATGTGGTTTAGGAAAAGAACACACATGCAAATGTCACTAGTGGATCAATGTGTTTTAGGAAAAGAACACACATGCAATGACACTAGTGGATCCATGTAGTTTAGGAAAAGAATACACATGCAAATGTCACCAGCGGAGCAATGTGGTCCAACAAAAGAAAACCAATGCAATGTCACAAGTGGATCCATGTGGTTTAGGAAAAGAACACACATGCAATGTCATTAGTGGATCCATGTGGTTTATGAAAAGAACACACATGCAATGTCTCTAGTGGATCCATGTGTTTTAGGAAAATAACACACATGCAATGACTCCAGTGGATCCATGTGGTTTAGGAAAAGAGCAAACATGCAATGTCACCAGTGGATCCATGTGGTTTACGAAAAGAACACACATGCAATAACTCCAGTGGATCCATGTGGTTTAGGAAAAGAACACACATGCAATGTCAATAGTGGATGTATGAGTTTTAGGAAAAGAACACAAATGCAAATGTCACTAGTGGATCAATGTGTTTTAGGAAAAGAGCACACATGCAAATGTCACCAGTGGAGCAATGTGGTCCTATAAAATAACACCCATGAAATGTCACCAGTGGATCAATGTGGTTTAGGAAAAGAACACACATGCAATGACTCTAGTGGATCAATGTGTTTTAGGAAAACAACATGCATACAATGTCACCAGTGGATCCATGTGGTTTAGGATAACAATACACATGCAATGTGACTAGTTGATCAATGTGGTTTAGGAAAAGAACACACATGCAAATGTCACATGTGGATCAATGTGGTTTAGGAAAAGAACACACATGCAATGACTCAGTGGATCCATGTGGTTTAGGAAAATAACACATATGCAATGTCAATAGTGGATCCATGTGGTTTATGAAAATAACACACATGCAATGTTTCTAGTGGATCAATGTGTTTTAGGAAAATAACACACATGCAATGTCACAAGTGGATCCATGTGGTTTAGGAAAACAACACACATGCAATGTCAATAGTGGATGCATGTGTTTTAGGAAAAGTACACACATGCAAATGTCACTAGTGGATCAATGTGTTTTAGGAAAAGAACACACATACAATCACACTAGTGGATCCATGTAGTTTAGGAAAAGAACACACATGCAATGTCAACAGTGGATCCATGTGGTTTACGAAAAGAACACACATGCAATGTCACCAGTGGATCAATGTGTTTCAGGAAAATAACACACATGCAATGTCACAAGTGGATCCATGTGGTTTAGGAAAATAACACACATGCAAATGTCACTAGTGGATCAATGTGGTTTAGGAAATGAACTCACATGCAAATGTCACTAGTGGATCAATTTGTTTTAGGAAAAGAACACACATACAATGACACCAGTGGATCCATGTAGTTTAGGAAAGGAACACACATGCAAATGTCACTAGTGGAGCAATGTGGTTCAAGAAAAGAACACACATGCAATGTCACCAGTGGATCAATATGGTTTAGGAAAACAACACACATGCAATGACTCTAGTGGATCAATGTGTTTTAGGAAAAAGAACACGCATACAATGTCACCAGTGGATCCATGTGGTTTAGGAAAAGAACACCCATGCAATGTCACTAGTGGATCCATGTGTTTTATGAAAAGAACACACATACAATGTCTCGAGTGGATGCACGTGTTTTAGGAAAATAACACACATGCAATGTCATCAGTGGATCCATGTTGTTTAGGAAAAGAGCACACATGCAATGTCACCAGTGGATCCATGTGGTTTACGAAAAGAACACACATGCAATGTCTCTAGTGGATCCATGAGTCTTAAGAAAATAACACACATGCAATGTCACCAGTGGATCCATGTGGTTTAGGAAAAGAACACACATGCAAATGTCACTAGTGGATCAATGTGTTTTAGGAAAAGAACACACATGCAATGACACTAGTGGATCCATGTAGTTTAGGAAAAGAATACACATGCAAATGTCACCAGCGGAGCAATGTGGTCCAACAAAAGAAAACCAATGCAATGTCACAAGTGGATCCATGTGGTTTAGGAAAAGAACACACATGCAATGTCATTAGTGGATCCATGTGGTTTATGAAAAGAACACACATGCAATGTCTCTAGTGGATCCATGTGTTTTAGGAAAATAACACACATGCAATGACTCCAGTGGATCCATGTGGTTTAGGAAAAGAGCACACATGCAATGTCACCAGTGGATCCATGTGGTTTACGAAAAGAACACACATGCAATAACTCCAGTGGATCCATGTGGTTTAGGAAAAGAACACACATGCAATGTCAATAGTGGATGTATGAGTTTTAGGAAAAGAACACAAATGCAAATGTCACTAGTGGATCAATGTGTTTTAGGAAAAGAACACACATGCAAATGTCACCAGTGGAGCAATGTGGTCCTATAAAATAACACCCATGAAATGTCACCAGTGGATCAATGTGGTTTAGGAAAAGAACACACATGCAATGACTCTAGTGGATCAATGTGTTTTAGGAAAACAACATGCATACAATGTCACCAGTGGATCCATGTGGTTTAGGATAAGAATACACATGCAATGTGACTAGTTGATCAATGTGGTTTAGGAAAAGAACACACATGCAAATGTCACATGTGGATCAATGTGGTTTAGGAAAAGAACACACATGCAATGACTCAGTGGATCCATGTGGTTTAGGAAAATAACACACATGCAATGTCAATAGTGGATCCATGTGGTTTATGAAAATAACACACATGCAATGTTTCTAGTGGATCAATGTGTTTTAGGAAAATAACACACATGCAATGTCACAAGTGGATCCATGTGGTTTAGGAAAACAACACACATGCAATGTCAATAGTGGATGCATGTGTTTTAGGAAAAGAACACACATGCAAATGTCACTAGTGGATCAATGTGTTTTAGGAAAAGAACACACATACAATGACACTAGTGGATCCATGTATTTTAGGAAAAGAACACAGATGCAAATGTCACTAGTGGAGCAATGTGGTTCAAGAAAAGAACACACATGCATTGTCACCAGTGGATCAATGTGGTTTAGGAAAAGAACACACATGCAATATCACCAGTGGATCAATATGGTTTAGGAAAATAACACACATGCAAATGTCACTAGTGGATCAATGTGGTTTAGGAAATGAACTCACATGTAATAACTCTAGAGGATACATGTGGTTTAGGAAAAGAACAAACATGGAAATGTAACTAGTGGATCAATGTGTTTTAGGAAAAGAACACACATCCAATGTCGCTAGCGGAACCATGTGGTTTAGGAAAGAAACACACATGCAATGTAAACATTGAATCCTCTTGGTTTAGGAAAAGAACACACATGGAATGTCACTAGTGGATCCATGTGGTTTAGGAAAAACACACATGCAATGACTAATGGATCCATGTGGTTTAGGAAAAGAACACATATGCAATGTCACCAGTGAATAAATGTGGTTTAGAAAAACAAGACACATGCAAATGTCACTAGTGGATCAATGTGGTTTAGGAAAAGAACACACAAGCAATGTAACCAGTGGATAAAGTGGTTTAGGAAAAGAACACACATGCAATGATCTAGTGGATCAATGTGTTTTAGGAAAAGAACATGCATAAAATGTCACTAGTGGATCCATGTGGTTTAGGAAAAGAGCACACATGCAATGTCACCAGTGGATCAATGTGCTTTAGGAAAAGAACACACATGCAAATGTCACCTGTGGATGAATGTGGTTTAGGAAAAGAACACACATGCAATGACTCTAGTGGATCCATGTGGTTTAGGAAAAGAGCACACATGCAATGTCACTAGTGGATCCATGTGGTTTACGAAAAGAACACACATGCAATGTCTCTAGTGGATCCATGTCGTTTAGGAAAATAACACACATGCAATGTCACCAGTGGATCCATGTGGTTTAGGAAAAGAACACACATGCATTGTCAACATTGGATGCATGTGTTTTATGAAAAGACAACACATGCAAATGTCACCAGTGGAGCAATGTGATTTAGGAAAAGAACACACTTGCAATGACACCAGTGGATCCATGTAGTTTAAGAGAAGAACACACATGCACATGTTAGTAGTGGATCAACGTGGTTCAGGAAAAGAACAAACATGCAATGTCACCAGTGGAAAATGTGGTTCAGATAAAGAACACACATGCAATGACTTCAGTGGATCAATGTGGTTTAGGAAAAGAACACACATGCAATGTCACTAGTGGATCAATGTGGTTTATGAAAAGAACACACATGCAATGACTCTAGTGGATCCATGTGGTTTAGGAAAACATCACAATGTAATGACTCCAGTGGATCCATGTGCTTTAGGAATAGAACACGCATGCAATGATTCTTGTGGATCAATGTGGTTCAGGAAAAGATCACACATGCAATGACTCCAGTGGATCCATGTGGTTTACGAAAAGAACACGCATGCAATGTCACCAGTGGATCAATGTGGTTTAGGAAAAGAACACACATGTAATGACTATAGTGGATCAATATGTTATAGGAAAAGAACAATCATACAATGTCAGTAGTGGATCCATGTGGTTTAGGAAAAGAACACACATGCAAATGTCACCTGTGGATCAATGTGGTTTAGGAAAAGAATACACATGCAATGACTCCAGTGGATCCATGTGGTTTAGGAAAAGAGCACACATGCAATGTCACTAGTGGATCCATGTGGTTTACGAAAAGAACACACATGCAATGTCTCTAGAGGATCCATGTGTCTTAGGAAAATAACACACATGCAATGTCACCAGTCGATCCATGTGGTTTAGGAAAAGAACACACATGCAATGTCAATAGTGGATGGATGTGTTTTAGGAAAAGAACACACATGCAAATGTCACTAGTGGATCAATGTGTTTTAGGAAAAGAACACACATGCAATGACACCAGTGGATCCATGTAGTTTAGGAAAAGAACACACATGCAAATGTCACCAGTGGAGCAATGTGGTCCAAGAAAATAACACCCATGCAATGTCACCAGTGGATCAATGTGGTTTACGAAAAGAACACACATGTAATGACTCTAGTGGATCAATGTCTTTTAGGAAAACAACATGCATACAATGTCACCAGTGGATCCATGTGGTTTAGGAAAAGAACATACATGCAATGTGACTAGTGGATCAATGTGCTTTAGGAAAAGAACACACATGCAAATGTCACATGTGGATCAATCTGGTTTAGGAAAAGAAAACACATGCAATGACTCAGTGGATCCATGTGGTTTAGGAAAATAGCACACATGCAATGTCAACAGTGGATCCATGTGGTTTACGAAAAGAACACACATGCAATGTCTCTAGTGGATCAATGTGTTTCAGGAAAATAACACACATGCAATGTCACAAGTGGATCCATGTGGTTTAGGAAAAGAACACACATGTAATGTCAATAGTGGATGCATGTGTTTTAGGAAAAGAACACACATGCAAATGTCACTAGTGGATCAATGTGTTTTAGGAAAAGAACACACATACAATGACACCAGTGGATCCATGTAGTTTAGGAAAGGAACACACATGCAAATGTCACTAGTGGAGCAATGTGGTTCAAGAAAAGAACACACATGCAATGTCACCAGTGGATCAATATGGTTTAGGAAAAGAACACACATGCAATGACTCTAGTGGATCAATGTGTTTTAGGAAAAAGAACACGCATACAATGTCACCAGTGGATCCATGTGGTTTAGGAAAAGAACACCCATGCAATGTCACTAGTGGATCCATGTGTTTTATGAAAAGAACACACATGCAATGTCTCGAGTGGATGCACGTGTTTTAGGAAAATAACACACATGCAATGTCATCAGTGGATCCATGTGGTTTAGGAAAAGAGCACACATGCAATGTCACCAGTGGATCCATGTGGTTTACGAAAAGAACACACATGCAATGTCTCTAGTGGATCCATGAGTCTTAAGAAAATAACACACATGCAATGTCACCAGTGGATCCATGTGGTTTAGGAAAAGAACACACATGCAAATGTCACTAGTGGATCAATGTGTTTTAGGAAAAGAACACACATGCAATGACACTAGTGGATCCATGTAGTTTAGGAAAAGAATACACATGCAAATGTCACCAGCGGATCCATGTGGTTTAGGAAAAGAACACACATGCAATGTCAGTAGTGGATCCATGTGGTTTATGAAAAGAACACACATGCAATGTCTCTAGTGGATCCATGTGTTTTAGGAAAATAACACACATGCAATGACTCCAGTGGATCCATGTGGTTTAGGAAAAGAGCACACATGCAATGTCACCAGTGGATCCATGTGGTTTACGAAAAGAACACACATGCAATAACTCCAGTGGATCCATGTGGTTTAGGAAAAGAACACACATGCAATGTCAATAGTGGATGTATGAGTTTTAGGAAAAGAACACACATGCAAATGTCACTAGTGGATCAATGTGTTTTAGGAAAAGAACACACATGCAAATGTCACCAGTGGAGCAATGTGGTCCTATAAAATAACACCCATGAAATGTCACCAGTGGATCAATGTGGTTTAGGAAAAGAACACACATGCAATGACTCTAGTGGATCAATGTGTTTTAGGAAAACAACATGCATACAATGTCACCAGTGGATCCATGTGGTTTAGGATAAGAATACACATGCAATGTGACTAGTTGATCAATGTGGTTTAGGAAAAGAACACACATGCAAATGTCACATGTGGATCAATGTGGTTTAGGAAAAGAACACACATGCAATGACTCAGTGGATCCATGTGGTTTAGGAAAATAACACACATGCAATGTCAATAGTGGATCCATGTGGTTTATGAAAATAACACACATGCAATGTTTCTAGTGGATCAATGTGTTTTAGGAAAATAACACACATGCAATGTCACAAGTGGATCCATGTGGTTTAGGAAAACAACACACATGCAATGTCAATAGTGGATGCATGTGTTTTAGGAAAAGAACACACATGCAAATGTCACTAGTGGATCAATGTGTTTTAGGAAAAGAACACACATACAATGACACTAGTGGATCCATGTAGTTTAGGAAAAGAACACACATGCAAATGTCACTAGTGGAGCAATGTGGTTCAAGAAAAGAACACACATGCATTGTCACCAGTGGATCAATGTGGTTTAGGAAAAGAACACACATGAAATGACTCTAGTGGGTCGATGTGTTTTAGGAAAAGAACACGCATACAATGTCACCAATGGATCCATGTTGTTTTGGAAAAGAACACACATGCAATGTGACTAGTGGATCAATGTGGCTTAGGAAAAGAACACACATGCAAATGTCACCTGTGGATCAATGTGGTTTAGGAAAAGAACACACATGCAATGTCAATAGTGGATGCATGTGTTTAAGGAAAAGAACACACATGCAAATGTCACTAGTGGATCAATGTGTTTTAGGAAAAGAACACACATAAAATGACACCAGTGGATCCATGTAGTTTAAAAAAAGAACACACATGCAAATGTCACTAGTGGAGCAATGTGGTTCAAGAAAAGAACACACATGCAATGTCACCAGTGGATCAATGTGGTTTAGGAAAAGAACACACATGCAATGACTCTAGTGGATCAATGTGTTTTAGGAAAAGAACATACAATGTCACCAGTGGATCGATGTGTTTTTGGAAAAGAACACACATGCAATGTGACTAGTGGATCAATGTGGTTTAGGAAAAGAACACACATGCAAATGTCACCTGTGGATCAAATTGGTTTAGGAAAAGAACACACATGCAAATGTCACCTGTCGATCAATGTGGTTTAGTAAAAGAACACACATGCAGTGACTCAGTGGATCCATGTGGTTTAGGAAAAGAACACACATGCAATGACTCTAGTGGATCCATGTGGTTTAGGAAAAGATCACACATGCAAATGTGACTAGTGGCTAAATGTGGTTTAGGAAAAAAAACACATGCAATGAGTCTAGAGGATCCATGTGGTTTAGGAAAAGAAAAAATATGCAAATGTGACCAGTGGATCAATGTGTTTTAGGAAAAGAACACACATCCAATGTCACTAGTGGATCCATGTGGTTGAGGAAAGGAACACACATGCAATGTAAACAGTGGATCCTTGTGGTTTAGGAAAAGAACGCACATGCATTGGCACTAGTGGATCCATGTGGTTTAGGAAAATAACACACATGCAATGTCACTAATGGATCAATGTGGTTTAGGAATAGAACATACATGCAATGTCACTAGTGGATACATGTGGTTTTGGAAAAGAACACACATGCAATGTCACTAGTGCATCAATTTGGTTGAGGACAAGAACACACATGCAATGTCACTAGTGGATCCATGTGGTTTAAGAAAAGAACACACATGCAATGACTCTAGTGGATCAATGTATTTTAGGAAAAGAACACGCATACAATGTCACTAGTGGATCCATGTGGTTTAGGAAAAGAACACACATGCAATGTGACCAGTGGATCAATGTGGTTTAGGAAAAGAACACATAGGCAAATGTCACCCATGGATCAATGTGGTTTAGGAAAAGAACAGACATGCAATGACTTAGTGGATCCATGTGGTTTACGTAAAGAACACACATGCAATGTCTCTAGTGGATCAATGTGTTTTAGGAAAAGAACACGTATACAATGTCAACAGTGGATCCATGTGGTTTAGGAAAAGAACACACATGCAATATGACCAGTGGATCAATGTGATTTAGGAAAAGAACACACATGCAAATGTCACTTGTGGATCAATGTGGTTTAGGAAAAGAACACACGTGCAATGACTCTAGTGGATCCATATGGTTTAGGAAAAGAGCACACATGCAATGACTGTAGTGGACCCATGTGGTTTAGGAAAAGAACACGCATGCAATGACTCTAGTCGATGAATGTGGTTTAGGAAAAGATCACACATGCAATGACTCTAGTGGATCCATGTGGTTTACGAAAAGAACGCACATGCAATGTCACCAGTGGATCAAGGTGGTTTAGGAAAAGAACTCACATGCAATGACTCTAGTGGATCCATGTGGTTTAGGAAAAGAATACATATCCAATGACTCCAGTGGATCCATGTGGTTTAGGAATAGAACACGCATGCAATGATTCTAGTGTATCAATGTGGTTCAGGAAAAGATCACACATGCAATGACTCCAGTGGATTCGTGTGGTTTAGGAAAAGAACACACATGCAATGTCACCAGTGGATCAAGGTGGTTTAGGAAAATAACACACATGCAATGACTCTTGTGGATCCATGTGGTTTAGGAAAAGAAGACACATGCAATGACTCTAGTGAATCCATGTGCTTTAGGAAAAGAACACACATGCAATGTCTCTAGTGGATCCATGTGGATTAGGAAAAATACGCAAATGCAATGTCACAAGTGGATCAATATGGTTTAGGAAAAGAACACACATGCAAATGTGACTAGTGGATAAATGTGGTTTAGGAAATAAACACACATGCAATGACTCTAGAGGATCCATGTGGTTTAGGAAAAGAACAAACATGTAAATTTCACTAGTGGATCAATGTGTTTTAGGAAAAGAACACACATCCAATGGCACTAGTGGATCCATGTGGTGTAGGAAAGGAACACACATGCAATGTAAACAGTGGATCCTTGTGGTTTAGGAAAAGAACACACATGAAATGTCACTAGTGTATCCATGTGGTTTAGGAAAAACACACATGCAATGAATGTAGTGAATCCATGTGGTTTAGGAAAAGAACACACATGCTATATCACTAGTGGATCAATGTGGTTTAGGAAAATAACACACTTGCAAATGTCACCAGTGGATCAATGTGGTTCAGGAAAAGAACACACATGCAATCATTCAAGTGGATCAATGTGGTTTAGGAAAAGAACACACATGCAAATGTGACTAGTGGATAAATGTGGTTTAGGAAATAAACACACATGCAATGACTCTAGAGGATCCATCTGGTTTAGGAAAAGAACAAATATGCAAATGTCACCAGTGGATCAATGTGTTTTAGGAATATCCAATGTCACTAGTCGATCCATGTGGTTTAGGAAAGGAACACACATGCAATGTAAACAGTGGATCCTTGTGGTTTAGGAAAAGAACACACATGCAATGGCACTAGTAGATCCATGTGGTTTAGGAAAAGAACACACATGCAATGTCACTAGTTGATCAATGTGGTTTAGGAAAAGAACATACATGCAATGTCACCAGTGGATATATGTGGTTTAGGAAAAGAACACACGTGCAATGTGACTAGTGGATCAGTGTGGTTCAGGACAAGAACACACATGCAATGTTACTAGTGGATCCATGTGGATTAGGAAAAGAACACAGTTGCAATGAGTCTAGTCGATCCATGTAGTTTAGGAAAACAACACATATGCAAATGTCACTAGTGGATCAATGTGGTTTAGGAAAAGAACACACAAGCAATGTCACTAGTGGATCAATGTGATTTAGTTAAAGAACACACATGCAATGACTCTAGTGGATCAACGTGTTTTAGGAAAACAATACGCATACAATGTCACAAGTGGATCCATGTGGTTTAGCAAAAGAACACACATGCAATATGACCAGTGGATCAATGTGGTTTAGGAAAAGACCACACATGCAAATGTCACCTATGGATCAATGTTGTTTAGGAAAAGAACACACATGCAATGTCACCTATGGATCCATGTGGTTTAGGAAAATAACACACATCCAATGTCACTAGTGGATCCATGTGGTTTAGGAAAGGAACACACATGCAATGTAAACAGTGGATCCTTGTGGTTTAGGAAAAGAACACACATGCAATGGCACTAGTGGATCCATGTGTTTTAGGAAAATAACACACTAGCAATGTCACCAGTGGATCCATGTGGTTTAGGAAAAGAACACACATGCAATGTCAACAGTGGATGCATGTGTTTTAGGAAAAGAACAAACATGCAAATGTCACTAGTGGGTCCTTGTGGTTTAGGAAAAGAACACACATGCAATGTCAGTAGTGGATCAATGTGGTTTAGAAAAAGAACACAAATGAAAATGTCACCAGTGGATCAATGTGGTTCAGGACAAGAACACACATGCAATGTCACTAGTGGATCCATGTGGTTTAGGAAAAGAACACACTTGCAATAATTCTAGTTGATCCATGTAGTTTAGGAAAAGAACACACATGCAAATGTCACTAGTGGATCAATGTGGTTTAGGAAAAGACCACACAAGCAATGTCACTAGTGGATCAATGTGACTTAGGAACAGAACACACATGCAACGTCACTAGAGGATCAATGTGGTTTAGGAAAAGAAAACAAATTAAAATGTCACAAGTGGATCAATGTGGTTCAACACAAGAACACACATGCAATGCCACTAGTGGATCCATGTGTTTTAAGAAAAGAACACATTGCCAATGATTCTAGTCGATCCATGTTCTTTAGGAAAAGAGCACACATGCAAATGTCACTAGTGGATCAATTTTGTTTAGGAAAAGAACACACAGGCAATGTCACGAGTGGATCAATGTGGTTTAGGAAATGAACACACATGCAATGTCAATAGTGGATGCATGTGTTTTAGGAAAAGAACATACATGCAAATGTTACTAGTGGATCAATGTGTTTTAGGAAAAGAACACACATGCAATGCCACCAATGGATCCATGTAGTTTAGGAAAAGAACACACATGCAAATGTCACCAGTGGATCAATGTGGTTTAGGAAAAGAACACACATGCAATGTCACCAGTGGATCAATTTGGTTTAGGAAAAGAACACACATGCAATGACTCTAGTGGATCAATGTGTTTTAGGAAACGAACACATATGCAATGACACAAGTGGATCCATGTGGTGTAGGAAAAGAACACACATGGAATGACTCTAGTGGATCAATCTGGTTTAGGAAAAGGACACACATGCATTGACTCTATTGGATCCATGTGGTTTAGGAAAAGAACACATATGCAATGTCACTAGTGGATCAATGTGGTTTAGGAAAACAACACACATGAAATCACTTTAGTGGATCCATGTAGTTTAGGAAAAGATCACACATGCAATGACTCCAGTGGATCCATGTGGTTTAGGAATAGAACACGCATGCACTGATTCTAGTGGATTAATGTGGTTCAGGAAAAGATCACACATCCAACGACTCCAGTGGATCAAGGTGGTTTAGGAAAAGAAAACACATGTAATGACTCTAGTCGATCCATGTGCTTTAGGAAAAGAATACACATGCAATGACTCCAGTGGATCCCTGTGCTTTAGGAAAAGAACACACATGCAATGTCTCTAGTGGATCCATGTGGTTTAGGAAAAGAACACACATGCAATGTCAGAAGTGGATCAATATGGTTTAGGAAAATAACACACATGCAAATGTGACTAGTGGATAAATGTGGTTTAGGAAATAAACACACATGCAATAACTCTAGAGGATCCATGTGGTTTAGGAAAAGACCAAACATGCAAATGTCATCAGTGGATCAATGTGTTTTAGGAAAGGAACACACATGCAATGTAAATAGTGGATCCTTGTGGTTTAGGAAAAGAACACATATGCAATGTCACTAGTGGATCAATGTGGTTTAGGAAAACAACACAAATGAAAATGTCACCAGTGGATCAATGTGGTTCAGGACAAGAACACACATGCAATGTTACTAGTGGATCCATGTGGTTTAGGAAAAGAACACACTTGCAATGATTCTAGTCGATCCATGTACTTTAGGAAAAGAACACACATGCAGATGTCACTAGTGGATCAATGTGGTTTAGGAAAAGAACACACAAGAAATGTCACCCGTGGATCAGTGTGGTTTAGGAAAATAACACACATGCAATGTCAATAGTGGATGCATGTGTTTTAGGAAAAGAACACAGATGCAAATGTTACCAGTGGATCAACGTGTTTTAGGAAAAGAACACACATGAAATGACACCTGTGTATCCATGTAGTTTCGGAAAAGAACACACACGCAAATGTCACCAGTGTATCAATGTGGTTTAGGAAAAGAACACACATGCGATGTCACTAGTGGATCAATTTGGTTTAGGAAAAGAACACACATCCAATGTCACTAGTGGATCCATGTGGTTTAGGAAAAGAACAAAAACATGCAAATGTCATCAGTGGATCAATGTATTTTAGGAAAAGAACACACATCCAATGTCACTAGTGTATCCAGTTGGTTTAGGAAAATAACACATATCCAATGTCACTAGAGGATCCATGTGGTTTAGGAAAAGAACAAACATGCAAATGTCATCAGTGGATCAATGTGTTTTAGGAAAAGAACACACATCCAATGTCACTAGTGGATCCATGTGGTTTAGGAAAGGAACACACGTGCAATGTAAACAGTGGATCCTTGTGGTTTAGGAAAAGAACACACATGCAATGTCACTAGTGGATCAATGTGGTTTATGAAAAGAACAAAATGAAAATGTCACCATTGGATCAATGTGGTTCAGAACAAGAACACACATGCAATGTCAGCAGTGGATCCATGTGGTTTAGGAAAAGAACACACTTGCATTGATTCTAGTCGATCCATGTAGTTTAGGAAAAGAACACACATGCAAATGTCACTAGTGGATCAATGTGGTTTAGGAAAATAACACACAAGCAATGTCACAAGTGGATCAATGTGGTTTAGGAAAAGAACACACATGTAACGTCACTAGTGGATCAATGTGCTTTAGGAAAAGAACACAAATGAAAATGTCACCAGTGGATCAATGTGGTTCAAGACAAGAACACACATGCAATGTCACCAGTGGATCAATGTGGTTCAGGAAAAGAACACACATGCAATGTCACAAGTGGATCCATGTGGTTTAGGAAAAGAACACACAAGAAATGTCACCAGTGGATCAATGTGGTTTAGGAAAAGAACACACATGCAATGGCTCTAGCGGATCCATGTGGTTTAGGAAAAGATCACACATGCAATGACTCTAGTGGATCCATGTGGTTTAGGAATAGAACACGCATGCAATGATTCTGGTGGATCAATGTGGTTTAGGAAAAGATCACACATGCAACGGCTCCAGTGGATCCATGTGGTTTAGGAAAACAACACACATGCAATGTCACTAGTGGATCAAGGTGGTTTAGGAAAAGAATACACATGCAGTGACTCCAGTGGATCCATGTGCTTTAGGCAAAGAACGCACATGCAATGACTCCAGTGGATCCATGTGCTTTAGGAAAAGAACACACATGCAATGTCTCCAGTGGATCCATGTGGTTTAGGAAAAGAACACACATGCAATGTCGCAAGTGGATCAATATGGTTTAGGAAAAGAACACACATGCAATGTCAAAAGTGGATGCATGTGTTTTAGGAAAAGAAAACACATGCAAATGTCACTAGTGGATCATTGTGTTTTATGAAAAGAACACACATGCAATGACACCAGTGGATCCATGTAGTTTAGGAAAAGAACATACATGCAAATGTCACCAGTGGATCAATGTGGTTCAGGAAAAGAACACACATGCAATGTCACCAGTGGATCACTGTGGTTTAGGAAAACAACACACATGCAATGTCACCAGTGGATCAAGGTGGTTTAGGAAAAGAACACACATGCAATGACTCTAGTGGATCAATGTGGTTTAGGAAAAGAATACACATGCAATGACTCCAGTCGATCCATGTGCTTGAGGAAAAGAACACACATGCAATGACTCTAGTGGATCCATGTGCTTTAGGAAAAGAACACACATGCAATGTCTACAGTGGATCGTTGTGGTTTAGGAAAAGAACACACATGCAATGTCACTAGAGGATCCATGTGGTTTAGGGAAAGAACAAACATGCAAATGTCATTAGTGGATCAATGTGTTTTAGGAAAAGAACACACATCCAATGTCACTAGTGGATCCATGTGGTTTAGGAAAGGAACACACATGCAATGTAAACAGGGATCCTTGTGGTTTAGGAAAAGAACACACATGCAATGTCACTAGTGGATCAATGTGGTTTAGGAAAAGAACACAAATGAAAATGTCACCAGTGGATCAATGTGGTTCAGAACAAGAACACACATGCAATGTCACTAGTGGATCCATGTGGTTTAGGAAAATAACACACTTGCAACGATTCTAGTCGATCCATGTAGTTTAGGAAAAGAACACACATGCAAATGTCACTAGTGGATCAATGTGGTTTAGGAAAAGAACACACAAGCAATGTCACAAGTGGATCAATGTGGTTTAGGAAAAGAACACACATGAAACGTCACCAGTGGATCAATGTGGTTTAGGAAAAGAACACAAATGAAAATGTCACCAGTGGATCAATGTGGTTCAGGACAAGAACACACATGCAATGTCACTAGTGGATCCATGTGGTTTAGGAAAAGAACACACTTGCAATGATTCTAGTCGATCCATGTAGTTTAGGAAAAGAACACACATGCAAATGTCACTAGTGGATGAATGTGGTTGAGGAAAAGAACACACAAGAAATGTCTCCAGTGGATCAATGTGGTTTAGGAAAAGAACACACATGCAATGTCAATAGTGGATGCTTGTGTTTTAGGAAAAGAACACAGATTTAAATGTTTTAGGAAAACAACACACATGCAATGACACCAGTGCAATGTCACCAGTGGATCAATGTGTTTTAGGAAAAGAACACACATGAAATGACACCAGTGTATCCATGTAGTTTAGGAAAAGAACACACATGCAAATGTCACCAGTGGATCAATGTGGTTCAGGAAAAGAACACACATGCAATGTCACCAGTGGATAAATGTGGTTTAGGAAAAGAACACACATGCAATGACTCTAGTGACTCAATGTGTTTTAGGAAAAGAACACATATGCAATGACACAAGTGCATCCACGTGGTTTAGGAAAAGAACACACATGCAATGACTCTAGTGGATCCATGTGGTTTAGGAAAAGAACACACAAGCAATGTCACAAGTGGATCAATGTGGTTTAGGAAAAGAACACACATGTAACGTCACTAGTGGATCAATGTGCTTTAGGAAAAGAACACAAATGAAAATGTCACCAGTGGATCAATGTGGTTCAAGACAAGAACACACATGCAATGTCACTAGTGGATCCATGTGGTTTAGAAAAAGAACACACTTGCAATGATTCTAGTCGATCCATGTAGTTTAGGAAAAGAACACACAAGAAATGTCACCAGTGGATCAATGTGGTTTAGGAAAAGAACACACATGCAATGTCAATAGTGGATGCTTGTGTTTTAGGAAAAGAACACAGATGCAAATGTTACCAGTGGATCAATGTGTTTTAGGAAAAGAACACACATGAAATGACACCAGTGTATCCATGTAGTTTAGGAAAAGAACACACATGCAAATGTCACCAGTGGATCAATGTGGTTTAGGAAAAGAACACACATGCAATGTCACAAGTGGATCAATGTGGTTTAGGAAAAGAACACACATGCAATGACTCTAGTGAATCAATGTGTTTTAGGAAAAGAACACATATGAAATGACACAAGTGCATCCATGTGGTTTAGGAAAAGAACACACATGCAATGACTCTAGTGGATCCATGTGGTTTAGGAAAAGAACACACATGCAATGTCACTAGTGGATCAATGTGGTTTAGGAAAACAACACACATGCAATGGCTCTAGCGGATCCATGTGGTTTAGGAAAAGATCACACATGCAATGACTCTAGTGGATCCATGTGGTTTAGGAATAGAACACGCATGCAATGATTCTGGTGGATCAATGTGGTTTAGGAAAAGATCACACATGCAACGGCTCCAGTGGATCCATGTGGTTTAGGAAAACAACACACATGCAATGTCACTAGTGGATCAAGGTGGTTTAGGAAAAGAATACACATGCAGTGACTCCAGTGGATCCATGTGCTTTAGGCAAAGAACGCACATGCAATGACTCCAGTGGATCCATGTGCTTTAGGAAAAGAACACACATGCAATGTCTCTAGTGGATCCATGTGGTTTAGGAAAAGAACACACATGCAATGTCGCAAGTGGATCAATATGGTTTAGGAAAAGAACACACATGCAATGTCAAAAGTGGATGCATGTGTTTTAGGAAAAGAACACACGTGCAAATGTCACTAGTGGATCATTGTGTTTTATGAAAAGAACACACATGCAATGACACCAGTGGATCCATGTAGTTTAAGAAAAGAACATACATGCAAATGTCACCAGTGGATCAATGTGGTTCAGGAAAAGAACACACATGCAATGTCACCAGTGGATCACTGTGGTTTAGGAAAACAACACACATGCAATGTCACCAGTGGATCAAGGTGGTTTAGGAAAAGAACACACATGCAATGACTCTAGTGGATCAATGTGGTTTAGGAAAAGAATACACATGCAATGACTCCAGTTGATCCATGTGCTTTAGGAAAAGAACACACATGCAATGACTCTAGTGGATCCATGTGCTTTAGGAAAAGAACACACATGCAATGTCTACAGTGGATCGTTGTGGTTTAGGAAAAGAACACACATGCAATGTCACTAGAGGATCCATGTGGTTTAGGGAAAGAACAAACATGCAAATGTCATTAGTGGATCAATGTGTTTTAGGAAAAGAACACACATCCAATGTCACTAGTGGATCCATGTGGTTTAGGAAAGGAACACACATGCAATGTAAACAGTGGATCCTTGTGGTTTAGGAAAAGAACACACATGCAATGTCACTAGTGGATCAATGTGGTTTAGGAAAAGAACACAAATGAAAATGTCACCAGTGGATCAATGTGGTTCAGAACAAGAACACACATGCAATGTCACTAGTGGATCCATGTGGTTTAGGAAAATAACACACTTGCAACGATTCTAGTCGATCCATGTAGTTTAGGAAAAGAACACAAATGAAATGTCACTAGTGGATCAATGTGGTTTAGGAAAAGAACACACAAGCAATGTCACAAGTGGATCAATGTGGTTTAGGAAAAGAACACACATGAAACGTCACCAGTGGATCAATGTGGTTTAGGAAAAGAACACAAATGAAAATGTCACCAGTGGATCAATGTGGTTCAGGACAAGAACACACATGCAATGTCACTAGTGGATCCATGTGGTTTAGGAAAAGAACACACTTGCAATGATTCTAGTCGATCCATGTAGTTTAGGAAAAGAACACACATGCAAATGTCACTAGTGGATGAATGTGGTTGTGGAAAAGAACACACAAGAAATGTCTCCAGTGGATCAATGTGGTTTAGGAAAAGAACACACATGCAATGTCAATAGTGGATGCTTGTGTTTTAGGAAAAGAACACAGATGCAAATGTTTTAGGAAAACAACACACATGCAATGACACCAGTGCAATGTCACCAGTGGATCAATGTGTTTTAGGAAAAGAACACACATGAAATGACACCAGTGTATCCATGTAGTTTAGGAAAAGAACACACATGCAAATGTCACTAGTGGATCAATGTGGTTCAGGAAAAGAACACACATGCAATGTCACTAGTGGATCAATGTGGTTTAGGAAAAGAACACACATGCAATGACTCTAGTGACTCAATGTGTTTTAGGAAAAGAACACATATGCAATGACACAAGTGCATCCATGTGGTTTACCAAAAGAACACACATGCAATGACTCTAGTGGATCCATGTGGTTTAGGAAAAGAGCACACATGCAATGTTACTAGTGGATCAATGTGGTTTAGGAAAACAACACACATGCAATGACTCTAGTGGATCCATGTGGTTTAGGAAAAGATCACACATGCAATAACTCCAGTGGATCCATGTGGTTTTGGAATAGAACACGCATGCAATGATTCTAGTGGATCAATGAGGTTCAGGAAAAGATCACACATGCAATGGCTCCAGTGGATCCATGTGGTTTAGGAAAACAACACACATGCAATGTCACTAGTGGATCAAGGTGGTTTAGGAAAAGAACACACATGCAATGACTCTAGTGGATCCGTGTGGTTTAGGAAAAGAATACACATGCAATGACTCTAGTGGATCCATGTGCTTTAGGAAAAGAACACACATGCAATGTCTCTAGTGGATGCTTGTGGTTTAGGAAAAGAACACACATGTAATGTGACTAGTGGATCAATGTGGTTTAGGAAAAGAACACAAATGAAAATGTCACCAGTGGATCAATGTGGTTCCGGACAAGAACACACATGCAATGTCACTAGTGGAAAAGAACACACTTGCAATTATTCTAGTTGATCCATGTAATTTAGGAAAAGAACACACATGCAAATGTCACTAGTGGATCAATGTGGTTTAGGAAAAGAACACACAAGCAATGTCACCAGTGAATCAATGTGGTTTAGGAAAAGAACACACATGCAACGTCACTAGTGGATCAATGTGGTTTAGGAAAAGAACACAAATGAAAATGTCACCAGTGGGTCAATGTGGTTTAGGACAAGAACACACATGCAATGTCACTAGTGGATCTGTAGCATCCCAATTGTTTAACAATTGTAATGCTACTTGGTCTAGTAAGATAATGGCGACTTCCTATATATATATATTGTTGCATCATAATTATGTCATGCTCATGTCATCATGCCACCTTGCATTTGAGCATCATATAAAACCCTGTTTCTCTGGTTCTTCTCTCATATGCATTATTAATTGTATTTGCCTCTTGATATTGTATTTGGTTATTGATATATTGTTTAATGCCCAAGTTGAGTTGGGGGCATATATTTTATTTCCAATCTACACCTTTCTTTGTCACCACCTTATAATTCCACCACCTCATTAATCCATGAGCTTGTACTTCTTTTTCTTTTGATATTTTATTCTAGCTCATGTGGTTTGGGGTGGATCAAATCCTTTAAATCCTTTTGCTTGGCTTTTAATCTACTTCTTGGAAATGCATAAGAATATTGCCATTTCACAAAATAAATCATGGCATTATTATTTTGCATGGGCCATGCAAAATGTACCACCACCTTTTATCCCTTTGGTTTTTCCTTTTTTGTTAGTGGATATTTCTTTGTGGACCATCTCCATACAACTAAATCTCTTCATGCATGATCATATGAGGCTTATTCTTTCTCTCTTTTTTTGTCCTAGCCCTAGTTCCACTAAACCCTAACCTCAATCTCCCTCTCTCTCTAACATGCTGGTCCCACCTGGCCCTCTCTCTCTGACCCACACCTCAGCTAACCCCAGCCCTATCTCACCCCACCCCTTCTCCTAACCCCTAACCCGAGCCCCTCAAAGCTAACCCTAGATTACACCCGAGCCCTCCCCTCTTCTTCTCTTTCTCTCTGCCGTGCTGGCCCCACCGCCACGTCGGCCCCACCTGCAGCCCCTCTCCTCTGCCGCCGCCGAGCCCCACACCGAGCACGTGAGGGGGTAGACGGAGAAAGGTGGCCGAAGCCACCTTTATCTACCCCGAGCCCCACAGCGACACCCCTCTTTCCTCTCTCTCGCTTTCCTCCTTCTTCACGGCTCCTCCGCCTCTCCCAGGTCCACCCTAGAGCCCTGCCCTCGCCTCCCCTTCTTCTTCTCCAACGCCACCGACTCTCAACGACCGCCGCCAGTACCACGTTGTCCCCTCTTTCTAGCCGGCCAGCACGACGTGGAAGTGGTCACGGAGGTCGAGGATCGTCCCCTACATCGCCCTATCTGGCCAGCTAGAAGAGGACCCCAGACCGCTGATACCAAGCGCAAACCCTAAATCTCCGGACGCCAGCCTCCTCGTCGCCCTGCTGCGCCTCGTCCCGATCCGCCACCACCGACCACCCCGCGGTGAGCCCCTCTATCGCCGGGACAACCTCCGCCTCACCGTGAAGCCCTAGACGCGCCAGGTGTTGCGCCGAACGCTCTCAGTGCGCCGCCGCTCGCTGTTGTCTGCACGCTCTCGCGCCGCATAGTGCCTCATCTGGTCGCGTAGCTACTCCCTGTCAACTACCCGCCCGCGCTGGCTACCATCCTCGGCCCGAGCCACGCCTTGAGTTCGATCCTGGCGTGCTGCCCGTCGAACACCGATCCTCGTCGATAGCGAAGAAGTACGATGCAGCGGGCATGTGGTAACTTTGCAAAAGCCCCCCTTTTTGTTTTCGCTCTCAACCCGCGGTACCTCGTGGCCCACTAGTCAGCCTCCCAGCCTCTTTTGCAGAAAACCCCCCAGCTCTCCAGCCCTCAACCCATGATCCCCGGATCATGACGTGTCGCCTAGCTGGTCACAGGCTGCGTGGACCAGCAGACCGCCGGCCCCACCTGTCAGCCTCATGGTCTAGCTCAGCCCGTAGTGAGAAAGGTTTCTCTGCGTCGTTTTTCCCCAGGTCAGCCTGGGCCCATTTATCTGTGTCTGTGGCTACATCTGGGCGAGTACATAAGGTTTACTGTTTTGTTGTTTAATGTTTTTTTAGAAAAGTTGTTTTAAATTCAAATTTGAATCTATTTTAAATATCTTTTCAAATATAAAACCAAATAATACATATGATATATGTTTTTGAATCAGAAAAATGTGAGGAATTCAAATATGCTATTCAAAATATTATTTGAACACTTTAAAATTTCGAGGTGATTAAAATTACAATAAAATGCCCTTTTCCTTAATTAATTAATTAATAACTTTTGTTTTATAACTCCAAACTTGACAAATAATATGTCTAAATCGATCAGCACAACAAGCCCGTTATATCTATGCATTCCATGTTCTGAATTGCAGCATGCATCATATAAATATAAAGTATACGGCAACCTATTTGAGTATAAAATGTGACTAAAACTCAATAAAATGCTTTATTCTTGTACCCCACACCTCACCCATGCCATGCTACATTATTGCCATGCAAATTGTGCATCATTCATCATAGCATGATTGTTTGCTTGACGCATTATAATTCATATGCTTGTGCACTCTATTTATGTTGGCCCTTGTTTGTTTGGTTCTTCTTCGAATAGACGCTGAGCAGGGGATATATCAGGAATCCCAGGAGCACTACCCAGATCCTTCCCTCGCTTCAACTTAGCTGCCAGGCAAGCACTACCACATGCTTGCATACATATAGTACCTATTGCCTCTATCTTATTCTTGCATCATTGAGTCACGTTTGCATTAAATTGAATCCCAAGTACTGCATAGCCTTTACTTTTAAACTCCACTGAAGCTTGTTCCTCCATCCCATGAGCCATTACTACAGGAGTTGTTTGAGCCATGCGGGTCGTAGAAACGATGTGTAGGGTTTGTGAGAGTCTGATGGATAACGAGGTACCTAAACAACTTAACCTGAGTAGTAATGGGATAACTAATGAAAGTGGCACCGGTGAGCAATATCCGCTATTTGGTTCTTCATGCTCACTTATGTCCCGTAGGACCCCGAGTACTTGATTCCTGTTCCTTGACTATTCGCACTATCCACATCCGGGAGGCCTTATGGACCCCCTGAGCTAGAGCTTGATTCATTCTTATTTCTTGGGGCCACAAAGTAGTTTGGGGCTTTATTACTATCCTGTACTTATGCCATGTTTATTGCTTTATTTAAGATTGTGCGAGGAGCACCTGTACTGTTTAGGACTGCGGAGTGTTTTCGCGGTATCGACAAGCCCACACTTTCGGGTTCCCAGTCGTTTACATCCCATGGCGCAAACCATGGGTCCGTCTCGAGCCGCCAACTTCGCTATGGGTAGCTTAATGGGGTGGCCCCTGAAACATTTCTGAATCTGTGTGGCTTTGTCGTGAATGCCTCGTTGGGTTTGATTTGGTTTTCCGAGGTTGATCGAGTGTGTTGCTATTTGTGCACCTACAGGTAAATCTTTCAAAGCCGTGTCATGTTATGGATGACTTGGAGCACGTTTCTCGATCATAGACAAGTATAACTAAAGTACCGCTTTTAATTTGACTAAGTACTTGACTAGTAAATAGTGCAACACTCATGGAATGGTTAATAAAACGCCAGCGGATGGGGCGGTTATCCGCTTCCTCGTTGGTAGCGAGGAGGAGGATGGATCTTAATATTCATACAACTGTTGCTATTAATTCACGGACATCCGCTATCTTTGGTTAGGCGGATGGTTAGCAGTATCTATAGAATTGCTAGGGATTATCTTTTGCTGCAATTCGTCACCCGAGTTGTGTCCCTTTAGAGGCATCAAGACTTGCTGAGTACCCTAGGGTCTCACACGATAAATTGTTTGATTCAGATGAACACGTGCACTGCAAGATGGATCTTGGGTGGAGGAGAGGACGATGTTGGCAGCGATCACTCGGTGTAGAGATTCCGGAACGGGATCCGTGAGATCTGTGGGATGTGTTTATTTATGGGGCATCTTATGCCGATTTGCTTCTTATCCGTACTCGGATCTTGTCTTCCGCTTCCGCCTGATACTCTGATGTTTGATGTATGAGGAGATATCCTAAACTATTATATCTATCTAGGATATTTTGATCTTGCCGTATGGCATTGCAATATTTCTATTTCTTTTAGATGGAATGGCTCTAAGGACTGTTGTATGTGGCTTGCATACATACTCATTTGTGTATGTAGTTGATCCCTTCGCCTGCCGATTACGCCGCTCGTTCTTGTCCCGATGTTTGGAAATGGTTAGGACGGCCGAAAGGTCTACCTGTGAGTGGCATTTGGCCCCACCGTACTATTTTAACCATTTCTGCTCATTCAGGATTGCAACTAAGAGCGTAATTCACCGAGGTAGTTACAATTGGTATCCGAGCCATCCTGCCCTTCAGGGTCTCAGCCAAATGGTCGTTGTCAGTCTAGTAAATATTTTGGTAGCTATGTATACTAGGGAAAAATAAACGTGAGAGTAGGACTGCTTCCACTTTTCTTCTTACCCACCCAACCACCCTTTTTCTGGTAAGGAAGTGTAATGTTTTCAATCCTCTTCTAAAATTCAAACTAGGATTCACGTGTTCTGGGTTCCGTAGTACCATAGGTTGTATGTGTGTGTGTGTGTGAATTCCTTGTCTATCTGTTGCATCCAACATGTTATCAATATCTGCCTTTTGGTTATCAACTGTTGGTACATTCCATACCGACAGGCTTTTGCAAACCGACGCGATTTATCTGATTCCTTGTATACCGATGCGATCTGTCTTACTCTTTGCTATCCGGCGTTATCTTGTTTGGGGTGTTCGTTTCCGTAGTTACTAATCTTTAGGTTCATCTTAAGAAGAAGGTGTTGGGATATGTGTTTTACTTATTCATGTGCGGAGTAATGATTTGAGTGCGGGATGGAGTCGCGACCATACCACTACTTTTCTCATTCGCTCTTGTATATTGAATTGGTAGAGTTACTAATCTTGATTCGTTAAGTGGCTTTGCGCATATAGTGGTATTTTAATGCCGAAAATTGCGGAAAATTTTTCTTTGTTAGTTTGTGTACCACACTCCTTGTGCAGTCGTGTGCGATATGCTTAATATCTTCTAGGTGCTTTGAACTTTGTTGATATTTTAATATCATCTTAGTACTTTGTATCCTTTAATCTTGGTTAATTCCATTTTTGTACTATTTTTGATTATTATTATTCTCCATTATGGTACTAACTTGTGTTTTATATCAATCACAGGATGGCACCACCACGCCGTTCTGAGGAGGACATACAACCTAAACTGGGGGTTGCATTGGCAAGCATCGCCAATGCCTTGGCCGCTATGCAGCAGAACCAGCAGCGATTTGAAGAAAGTGTCAGGAGGAATGAGTTTGTTCCGCTACCTCCACCTCCCAAGCGGGGAGACATCAAAAGCTTTCTGAAGTTCAACCCACGCCAATTTGATGTTTCTCATCAACCACTTGATGCTGATGATTGGTTGCGGGAGATGTCAAGGTTACTAGCGACTGCTGATGTTCCTGAGCAAGAATGGGTAAAGTGTGCCACGCACCTTCTGAAGGGAGATGCAGCTCTGTGGTGGGAGAATTACCTCAAGGCAAACTACACTGGTTTTCAGCCTACTTGGGAACAGTTCACTAGAGCTTTGAAAGAGCAATATCTGTCAGAAATTGTCATGGAGAGAATGAAGGAAGTGTTTCTCAACCTCAAGCAGGGCAATGACAATGTCAATACCTACATCAGAAACTTCATGAACCTTTCTCATGATGGTGGCGATGAGATCTCTGATGACAAGAAGCAGCAAAAGAGGTTCAGACAAGGGCTCAATGCATCGATTAAATATGCAATCACACATGCAAGGCCGGCGTCTTTTCTGGAACTCCAACATACAGCTCTGCAGGAAGAAGCAAGTAGGCAAGTGTTTGAGGAGTCAAAGAAACACAACCGTGATGCAGCAAGCTCTTCAGCTATGTCAACTCCTTCTAAGCGTCGTGTCTGGATTCCTAACACCCCACCATCGCTCCCGGCTCCACCAAGACCTTCAAGCTACGCAGCAAGGCCACCAAACTTCCTCACTGCTGCTCCCAGGGGCTACAACCACAACTACCCTAGAGCGCCTGGCGGAGTCCCTAGCTACGTTGCTCCACGTCCACCTGGTGCTTGATACACTTGTGGAAACACTGGGCATCAACAATGGAACTGTGCAATGAACAACAAAGCTCTTCCTCCACCACCTCCAAGATCTGCGGCAAGCTCTCCTATGGTTTGTGCACCACCACCTCGGGCTCTCAACATCAACACCAAGCCCGGGTCTACTGTTGCTCGTGCCAACTGTGTCAACGCCGCTCAAGCTGAGCATGCACCTGGAGTTGTAATGGGTATGCTTCCTGTTAACTCAGTTCCTGCACGAGTTTTGTTTGATTCTGGTGCATTGCATTCTTTTGTCTCCACAAGTTTTGCGGATGAGAATGGGTTCCCTATGGATCCTCTACCTAAGCGGTTAATGGTCCTTTCTCCTGGAGCAACAATGGCAGCTTCTAAAATCAGCCATGGCAATCAAATTGAGATTGGTGGTTCTTCGTTCCCGGCTTCCTTGATTATTCTGGGCAATTCTGACATTGATGTTATCCTGGGCATGGATTGGTTGACAGAAAATGCAGCTGTGATTGATTGTGCTGAATGCTCGGTTTCTCTAAAAATTCCTGAAGGCCACATAGTCTATTCTCCAAGTCTGACTCCTGCTATTCAGCTTTTCTCTTTGGCGGCTTTGAATGATGATGCTATGGAAGCTATTCAGAGTTTTCTGGTGGTCTGTGAGTTCCCAGATGTCTTTCCTGAAGAGTTGCCAGGTATGCCTCCGGATCGTGAGGTTGAGTTTGTGATTGAGCTTGAACCTGGTACCGCTCCTATTTCTAAGCGGCCTTATAAAATGGGTCCTGCTGAGTTGGCTGAACTCAAACGTCAGCTTGATGAACAAGAGAAGTTGGGTTTCATTCAGCACAGTACTTCTTCTTGGGGTAGCCTAACCATCTTTGTGAAGAAGCGAGACAAGACTGATAGACTTTGTGTTGACTATCGGGCTCTCAATGCTAAAACCATCAAGAATAAATATCCCCTTCCGCGGATTAATGATCTCTTCGATCAGCTAGCTGGTGCTGTGGTATTCTCTAAGCTTGACTTGAGAAGTGGATATCATCAAATCAAGATTCGCAAGGAAGATGTTCCCAAAACAGCTTTCACCACCCGCTATGGCCTGTACGAGTACACGGTCATGTCTTTCGGTCTCACCAACGCACCTGCCACCTTCTCGAGGCTCATGAACTCGGTTTTCATGGAGTACCTTGATAAGTTTGTAGTGGTCATGACATCCTAGTCTATTCTAAGTCAACGGAAGAACATGAAGAACACCTTTGGTGTGTGCTAAACAAGCTTCGTGAGAACCGCCTGTATGCAAAGTTCTCCAAATGTGAGTTTTGGCTCCCGCAAGTCACCTATCTTGGTCACGTCATCTCTGCCAAGGGCATTGCCGTCAACCCAGAAACTATAAAGACAATTGTTGACTGGCTTCCTCCTGTAAATGTCAAGGAAGTCCGGAGTTTCCTTGGTTTGGCTAGTTATTGCCGTCGCTTCGTGCAGAACTTCTCGAAGATTGCGAAGCCTCTTACTGATCTCCTCAAGAAAGGCAAGAAATACCTTTGGACTCCTGCATATCAAGCAAGCTTCGAAACACTCAAAGAGAAGCTCACTTCCACACCAGTTTTGATTCCTCCAGATACATCAAAGCCTTTCCAGATATTCTATGACGCCTCATTGCAAGGATTGGGTGCGGTCCTTATGCAAGAAAAACAAGTTGCTGCTTATGCCTCTCGACAGTTGAAGACGCATGAGATCAACTATCCTACACATGACCTCGAACTCGCAGCAGTTGTCTTTGCTTTGAAAGTATGGAGGCATTACTTGCTTGGCAACCGTTGTGAAATCTTTTCTGATCACAAGAGTCTGAAGTATATCTTCACACAGCCTGATCTCAACGTTAAATCGGAGGAGGTGGATTGAAGCAATCAATGATTTTGATTTGACCATCAACTACACTCTGGGCAAAGCCAATGTTATGGCCGATGCTCTCAGCCGCAAAGCTTATGTCAGCAACCTCATGGTGGAAGAACAACAACCTCTCTTGTGCGAGGAATTTCGCAAGCTCAACCTTGAAATTGTGGATCAAGGGTATCTTCTGAACCTTCTGGCAACCCCTCTCTTGGAAGAAAAGGTTCACTCCATTCAACTTGGTGATCCTTACACCAAAAAGATCATCTCGAACATTCAGCTTCCGAAGTATGAGTCCTTCCACGTCGACGACCAAGGCTCTCTTTTCTTTGAACACCGGATGTTTGTTCCGAACTACCCGGGTTTGAGAGAGCAAGTTCTCAAGGAGGCGCATGATTCTGTTCTTTCTATCCACCCTGGAAGCACAAAGATGTACATGGACTTGAAAACACAATATTGGTGGCCTGGTTTGAAACGATATTGTGCCAAGTATGTCTTGGAGTGTGATGTCTGCCGCAGAGTTAAAGCTGTCCATCAGAAACCTTCTGGTCTTCTACAACCATTGAAACCTCCAGAATGGAAATGGGAGAAAGTAGAGATGGACTTCATCACTGGTTTTCCAAGGTCGCAGAAGGGCAACAATGCAATTTTTGTTGTCATTGACAGGCTTTCTAAAGTGGCTCACTTCTTTCCCGTCAAGGAGACAATTTCTGCAATTCAGTTGGCTGAGCTCTATATCAACAGAATTGTCTCTCTGTATGGAGTTCCACTTGAGATCAGTTCAGACCGTGGAAGCATCTTCACTTCCAAGTTCTGGGGAAGTTTCCAAAATGCTTTGGGAACAAAACTAAACTTCAGCACAGCTTACCACCCTCGGTCGCAAGGACAAGTTGAAAGGATCAATCAGATTCTAGAAGATATGCTCCGTGCTTGCGTCATCTCTTTCGGCATGAAGTGGGAAGAATGTCTTCCTTATGCTGAATTCTCTTACAACAACAGTTTCCAGAAAAGTCTAAAGATGGCACCATTTGAGGCTCTCTATGGTCGCAAATGCAGAACTCCGATTGGTTGGTCGGGCGCAGGTGAAAGAATACTGTTTGGCCCTGACATTGTAACTCAAGTGGAGGAGAAAGTTCATATCATTCTTGAAAACCTGAAGATTGCTCAAAGTCGCCAGAAGAGCAATTATGATAGAAAGCACACGGACATGGAGTATGTCCCTGGTGATCTCGTTTACCTTCGTGTCACTCCCATGAGAGGCACGCACCACTTTGGTATCAAAGGAAAGCTGGCTCCTAGATACATCGGTCCATTCAAAATCCATGGAAGAAGAGGAGAAGTTGCTTATGCTCTAGAGCTTCCTGAAAAACTCAAGGTTCATGATGTTTTCCACATCTCTCAACTCAAGAAGTGCTTCAAGGATCCCGGCAGGACCGTGGACCATGAGCTTATCAATCTCCAAGAAGATCTGTCTTATCAAGAACACCCCACAAAAATTCTTGAAGTCGCAGAAAGAAGGACTCACAACAAGTCCATTAAGTTCTGCAAGGTGCAGTGGTCGCACCATTCAGTTGATGAAGCCACCTGGGAACATGAAGATGAGCTCCGTGCCAAGTATCCTACCCTCTTTGAGTCTTCTTCTTCCTAGAATCTCAGGGCGAGATTCCTGTTTAGTGGGGGAGAGTTGTAGCATCCCAATTGTCTAACAATTGTAATGTTACTTGGTCTAGTAAGATAATGGTGACTTCCTATATATATATTGTTGCATCATAATTATGTCATGCTCATGTCATCATGCCACCTTGCATTTGAGCATCATATAAAACCCTGTTTCTCTGGTTCTTCTCTCATATGCATTATTAATTGTATTTGGTTATTGATATATTGTTTAATGCCCAAGTTGAGTTGGGGGCATATCTTTTATTTCCAATCTACACCTTTCTTTGTCACCACCTTATAATTCCACCACCTCATTAATCCATGAGCTTGTACTTCTTTTTCTTTTGATATTTTATTCTAGCTCATGTGGTTTGGGGTGGATCAAATCCTTTAAATCCTTTTGCTTGGCTTTTAATCTACTTCTTCGAAATGCATAAGAATAATGCCATAATATTATTATTGTTTTCACAAAATAAATCATGGCATTATTATTTTGCATGGGCCATGCAAAATGTACCACCACCTTTTATCCCTTTGGTTTTTCCTTTTTTGTTAGTGGATATTTCTTTGTGGACCATCTCCATCCATCCCACCATCCCCATATTCTCATCCATATCTTTCTCTTTTAACTAAATCTCTTCATGCATGATCATATGAGGCTTATTCTTTCTCTCTCTTTTTTTTCTCCTAGCCCTAGTTCTACTAAACCCTAACCTCAATCTCCCTCTCTCTCTATCATGCTGGTCCCACCTGGCCCTCTCTCTCTGACCCACACCTCAGCTAACCCGGCCCTATCTCACCCCACCCCTTCTCCTAACCCCTAACCCGAGCCCCTCAAAGCTAACCCTAGCTTACACCCGAGCCCTCCCCTCTTCTTCTCTTTCTCTCTGCCGTGCTGGCCCCACCGCCACGTTGGCCCCACCTGCAGCCCCTCTCCTCTGCCGCCGCCGAGCCCCACACCGAGCACGTGAGGGGGTAGACGGAGAAAGGTGGCCGAAGCCACCTTTATCTACCCGAGCCCCACAGCGACACCCTTCTTTCCTCTCTCTCGCTTTCCTCCTTCTTCACGGCTCCTCCGCCTCTCCCAGATCCACCCCAGAGCCCTGCCCTCGACTCCCCTTCTTCTTCTCCGACGCCACCGACTCTCGCCGACCGCCGCCAGTACCACGTCGTCCCCTCTTTCCAGCCGGCCAGCACGACGTGGAAGTGGTCACGGAGGTTGAGATCGTCCCCTACATCGCCCTGTACGCGCCAGCGAGGAAGAGGACCCCCAGGACCGCTAGTACCAGCGCCGCCCGACGCAAACCCTAAATCTCCGGCCGCCAGTCTCCTCGTCGCCCTGCTGCGCCTCGTCCCGATCCACCACCACCGACCACCCCGCGGTGAGCCCCTCTATTGCCAGGACAACCTCCGCCTCACCGCTGTTGTCTGCACGCTCTCGCGCCGCATGGTGCCTCATCTGGTCGCGTAGCTACTCCCTGTCAACTACCCCGCCCAGCCGCACTGGCTACCATCCTCAGTGCCAGAGCCCGCGATGCGAGTTCGATCCCTGCGCGCGCTCTGCCCTGTCGAACACCGATCCCTCGTCAGTAAAAGCAGAGAAGAAGTACAGTACCACGGGCATGTGGTAACTTTGCAAAAGCCCCCCTTTTTGTTTTCGCTCTCAACCCGCGGTACCTCGTGGCCCACTAGTCAGCCTCCCAGCCCCTTTTGCAGAAAAACTCCCTAGCTCTCCAGCCCTCAATCCGCAGTCCCCCGGATCCGCGACGTGTCGCCCACTGGCTGGCTGCACGAGACCGCCGGCCCCACCTGTCAGCCTCATGGTCTAGCTCAGCCCGCGGTGAGAAAGGTTTCTCTGCGTCGTTTTTCCCCCAGGTCAGCCCGGGCCCATTTGTCTGTGTCTGTGGCTAGATCTGGGCGAGTACAAAAGGTTTACTGTTTTGTTGTTTAATGTTTTTTTTAGAAAAGTTGTTTTAAATTCAAATTTGAATCTGTTTTAAATATCTTTTCAAATATAAAACCAAATAATATATATGATATATGTTTTTGAATCAGAAAAATGTGAGGAATTCAAATATGCTATTCAAAATATTATTTGAGCACTTTAAAATTTCGAGGTGATTAAAATTACAATAAAATGCCCTTTTCCTTAATTAATTAATAACTTTTGTTTTATAACTCCAAACTTGACAAATAATATGTCTAAATCGATCAGCGCGACGAGCCCGTTCTATCTATGCATTCCATGTTCTGAATTGCAGCATGCATCATATAAATATAAAGTATACAGCAACCTATTTGAGTATAAAATGTGACTAAAACTCAATAAAATGCTTTATTCTTGTACCCCACACCTCACCCATGCCATGCTACATTATTGCCATGCAAATTGTGCATCATTCATCATGGCATTATTGTTTGCTTGACGCATTATAATTCATATGCTTGTGCACTCTATTTAGGTTGGCCCTTGTTTGTTTGGTTCTTCTTCGAATAGACGCTGAGCAGGGGATATATCAGGAATCCCAGGAGCACTACCCAGATCCTTCCCTCGCTTCAACTGAGCTGCCAGGCAAGCACTACCACATGCTTGCATACATATAGTACCTATTGCCTCTATCTTGTTCTTGCATCATTGAGTCGCGTTTGCATTAAATTGAATCCCAAGTACTGCATAGCCTTTACTTTTAAACTCCACTGAAGCTTGTTCCTCCATCCCATGAGCCATTACTACAGGAGTTGTTTGAGCCATGTGGGTCGTAGAACAGCATGTGTAGGGTTTGTGAGAGTCTGATGGATAACGAGGTACCTAAACAACTTAACCTGAGTAGTAATGGGATAACTAATGAAAGTGGCACCGGTGAGCAATATCCGCTATTTGGTTCTTCATGCTCACTTGTGTCCCGTAGGACCCCGAGTACTTGATTCCTGTTCCTTGACTATTCGCACTATCCACATCCAGGAGGCCTTATGGACCCCCTGAGCCAGAGCTTGATTCATTCTTATTTCTTGGGGCCACAAAGTAGTTTGGGGCTTTATTACTGTCCTGTACTTATGCCATGTTTTACTGCTTTATTTACGATTGTGCGAGGAGTACCTGTACTGTTTAGGATTGCGGAGTGTTTTCGCGGTATCGACAAGCCCAGTCACACTTTCGGGTTCCTAGTCGTTTACAGCCATTGGCGCAAACCTTGGGTCTGTCTCGGAGCCGGCCAACTTCGTTGCGGGTAGCTTAATGGGGTGGCCCCCTGAAACATTTCTGAATCCTGTGATCGCTTTGTCGTGAATGCCTCGTTGGGTTTTGATTTGGTTTTTCCGAGGTTGATCGAGTGTGTGTTGCTATTTGTGCACCCCTGCAGGGTAAATCTTTCTGAAAGCCGTGTCCGCGGTTATGGACGACTTGGAGCATAGTTTCTCGATCATAGACAAGTATAACTAAAGTACCGCTTTTAATTTGACTAAGTACTTGACTAGTAAATAGTGCAACACTCATGGAATGGTTAATAAAACTGCCAACGGATGGGGGGTTGTTAAAGCTTCCTCGTTGGTAAGCGAGGAGGAGGATGGATCTGTTAATATTACTGTTACAACTGTTGCTATTAATTCATGGACATCCGTCTATCTTTGGTTAGGCGGATGGTTAGCGAGTATCTATAGAATTGCTAGGGATTATCTTTTGCTGCAATTGCGTACTCCCCTTTAGAGGCATCAAGACTTGCTGAGTACCCCTAGGGTCTCACACGATAATTTGTTTGATTCAGATGAACAGGTGTACTCGCAAGATGGATACTGGGTGGAGGAGACGGACGATGTTGGCAACGATCACTCGGTGTAGAGATTCCGGGAACGGGGATCCGTGAGATCTGTGGGCGGGATGTGTTTATTTATGGGGCATCTTATGCCGATTTGCTTCTTATCCGTACTCGGATCTTGTCTTCCGCTTCCGCCTGATACTCTGATGTTTGATGTATGAGGAGATATCCTAAACTATTATATCTATCTAGGATATTTTGATCTTGCCGTATGGCGTTGCAATATTTCTATTCTTTTAGATGGAATGGCTCTGAGGACTGTTGTATGTGGCTTGCATACATACTCATTTGTGTATATAGTTGATCCCTTCGCCTGCCGATTACGCCGCTCGTTCTTGTCCTGATGTTTGGAAATGGTTACGACGGCCGAAAGGTCAACCTGTGAGTGGCATTTGGCCCCACCGTACTATTTTAACCATTTCCAATCATCCAGGCTTGCAACTAAGAGCGTAATTCACCGAGGTAGTTACAGGATCCATGTGGTTTAGGAAAACAACACACTTGCAATGATTCTATTCGATCCATGTAGTTTAGGAAAATAACACACATGCAAATGTCACTAGTGGATCAATGTGGTTTAGGAAAAGAACACACAAGAAATGTCACCAGTGGATCAATGTGGTTTAGGAAAAGAACACACATGCAATGTCAATAGTGGATTCATGTGTTTTTGGAAAAGAACACATATGCAAATGTTACCAGTGGATCAATGTGTTTTAGGAAAAGAACACACATGCATTGACACCAGTGGATCCATGTAGTTTAGGAAAAGAACACACATGCAAATGTCACCAGTGGATCAATGTGGTTCAGGAAAAGAACACACATGCAATGTCACCAGTGGATCAATGTGGTTTAGGAAAATAACACACATGCAATAACTCTAGTGGATCAATGTGTTTTAGGAAAAGAACACATATGCAATGACACAAGTGGATCCTTGTGGTTTAGGAAAAGAACACACATGCAATGACTCTAGTGGATCAATGTGGTTTAGGTAAAGAACACATGTGCAATGTCACAAGTGGATCCTTGTGGTTTAGGAAAAGAACACACATGCAATGACTCTAGTGGCTCAAGGTGGTCTAGGAAAAGAACACACATGCAATGACTCTAGTGGATCCACGTGGTTTAGGGAAAGAACACACATGCAATGTCACTAGTGGATCAATGTGGTTTAGGAAAACAACACGCATGGAATGACTCTAGTGGATCCATGTGGTTTAGGAAAAGATCACACATGCAATGACTCCAATGGATCCATGTGGTTTAGGAATATAATACGCATGCAATGATTCTGGTGGATCAATATGTTTCAGGAAAAGATCACACATGCAACGACTCTAGTGGATCCATGTGGTTTAGGAAAAGAACACACATGCAATGTCACCAGTGGATCAATGTGGTTTAGGAAAAGAACACACATGCAATGACTAGTGGATCCATGTGGTTTAGGAAAAGAATACACATGCAATGACTTCAGTGGATCCATGTGCTTTAGGATAAGAAAAAACATGCAATGACTCCAGTGGATCCATGTGCTTTAGGAAAAGAACACACATGCAGTGTCTCCAGTGGATCCATGTGGTTTAGGGAAAGAACACACATGCAATGTCACAAGTGGATAAATATGGTTTAGGAAAAGAACACACATGCAAATGTGACTAGTGGATAAATGTGGTTTAGGAAATAAGCACACATGCAATGACTCTAGAGGATCCATGTGGTTTAGGAATAGAACGAACATGCAAATGTCACTAGTGGATCAAGGTGTTTTAGGAAAAGAACACACATCCACTGTCACTAGTGGATCCATGTGGTTTAGGAAAGGAACACACATGCTATGTAAATAGTGGATCCTTGTGGTTTAGCAAAAGAACACACATGCAATGTCACTAGTGGATCAATGTGGTTTAGGAAAAGAACACAAATGAAAATGTCACTAGTGGATCAATGTGGTTCAGGACAAGAACAAACATGCAATGTCACTAGTGGATCCATGTGGTTTCGGAAAAGAACACACTTGCAATGATTCTAGTCGATCCATGTAGTTTAGGAAAAGAACACACATGAACTGACTCTAGTGGATCAATATGTTTTAGGAAAAGAACACGCATACAATGTCACTAGTAGATCCATGTGGTTTAGGAAAAGAACACACATGCAATGTGACCAATGGATGAATGTGGTTTAGGAAAAGAACACACATGCAAATGTCACCTGTGGA
This sequence comes from Avena insularis, assembly GCA_023614405.1. NCBI lineage: Eukaryota > Viridiplantae > Streptophyta > Magnoliopsida > Poales > Poaceae > Avena > Avena insularis. The sequence goes on along the minus strand of JAJUPC010000179.1, from coordinate 566,395 downwards.
TCAATGTGGTTTCGGAAAAGAACACACATGCAATGACTCTAGTGGATCCATGTGGTTTAGGAAATGAGCACAAATGCAATGTCACCAGTGCATAGACGTGGTTTAGGAAAAGAACACACATGCAATGTCTTTAGAGGATCCATGTGTTTTAGGAAAATAACACACATGCAATGTCACCAGTGGATCCATGTGGCTTAGGAAAAGAACACATATGCAATCTCAACACTTGGTGCATGTGTTTTAGGCAAAGAACACACATGCAAATGTCCCTAGTGGATCAATGTGTTTGAGGAAATGAACACACATGCAATGACACCAGTGGATCCATGTAGTTTACGAAAAGAACACACATGCAAATGTCAATAGTGGATCAATGTGGTTTAGGAAAAGAACACACATGCAATGACTCTAGTGGATCAATGTGTTTTAGGAAAAGAATACGCATGCAATGTCACCAGTGGATCCATGTGGTTTAGGAAAAGAACACACATGCAATATGACCAATGGATCAATGTGGTTTAGGAAAAGAACACACATGCAAATGTCACCTATGGATCAATGTGGTTTAGGAAAAGAACACACATGCAATGACTCTAGTGGATCCATGTGGTTTAGGAAAAGTGCACACATGCAATGTCACCAGTGGATCCATGTGCTTTACGAAAAGAACACACATGCAATGTCTCTAGTGGATCCATGTGTTTTAGAAAATAACACACATGCAATGTCACCAGTGGATCCATGTGGTTTAGGAAAAGAACACACATGCAATGTCAAAAGTGAATGCATGTGTTTTAGGAAAAGAACACACATGCAAATGTCACTAGTGGATCATTGTGTTTTAGGAAAAGAGCACACATGCAATAACACCAGTGGATCCATGTAGTTTAGGAAAATAACACACATGCAAATGTCACTAGTGGATCAATGTGGTACACGAAAAGAACACACATGCAATGTCACCAGTGGATCAATGTGGTTTAGGAAAAGAACACACATGCAATGACTCTAGAGGATCAACGTCTTTTAGGAAAAGAAAACGCATACAATGTCACTAGTGGATCCATGTGGTTTAGGAAAAGAACACACATGAAATGTGACCAGTGGATCAATGTGGTTTAGGAAAAGAACACAAATGAAAATGTCACCAGTGGATCAATGTGGTTCAGGACAAGAACACACATGCAATGTGACTAGTTGATCCATGTGGTTTAGGAAATGAACACACTTGCAATGATTCTAGTCGATCCATGTAGTTTAGGAAAAGAACACACCTGCAAATGTCACTAGTGCATCAATGTGGCTTAGGAAAAGAACACACAAGCAATGCCACTAGTGAATTAATGTGTTTTAGGAAAAGAACACACATGCAATGTCAATAGTGGATGCATGTGTTTTAGGAAAAGAACACACATGCAAATGTTACCAGTGGATCAATGTGTTTTAGGAAAAGAACACACATGCAATGACACCAGTGGATCCATGTAGTTTAGGAAAAGAACACACATGCAAATGTCACCAGTGGATCAATGTGGTTCACGAAAAGAACACACATGCAATGTCACAAGTGGATCAATGTGGTTTAGGAAAAGAACACACATGCAATAACTCTAGTGGATCAACGTCTTTTAGGAAAAGAAAACGCATATAATGTCACTAATGGATCCATGTGGTTTAGAAAAAGAGCGTAATTCACCGAGGTAGTTACAGGATCCATGTGGTTTAGGAAAACAACACACTTGCAATGATTCTATTTGATCCATGTAGTTTAGGAAAATAACACACATGCAACTGTCACTAGTGGATCAATGTGGTTTAGGAAAAGAACACACAAGAAATGTCACCAGTGGATCAATGTGGTTCAGGAAATGAACACACATGCAGTGTCACCAGTGGATCAATGTGGTTTAGGAAAACAACACACATGCAATGTCACTAGTGGATCAAGGTGGTTTAGGAAAAGAACACACATGCAATGACTCCAGTGGATCCATGTGGTTTAGGAAAATAATACACATGCAATCTCACTAGTGGATCAATGTGGTTTAGGAAAAGAACACACATGCAATGACTCCAGTGGAACCATGTGCTTTAGAAAAAAGAACACACATGCAATGTCTCCAGTGGATCCATGTGGTTTAGGAAAAGAACACACATGCAATGTCGCAAGTGGATCAATATGGTTTAGGAAAAGAACACACATGCAAGTGTGACTAGTGGATAAATGTGGTTTAGGAAATAAACACACATGCAATGACTCTAGAGGATCCATGTGGTTTAGGAAAAGAACGAACATGCAAATGTCACCAGTGGATCAATGTGTTTTAGGAAAAGAACACACATCCAATGTCACTAGTGGATCCATGTGGTTTAGGAATGGAACACACATGCAATGTAAACAGTGGATCCTTGTGGTTTAGCAAAAGAACACACATGCAATGTCACTAGTGGATCAATGTGGTTTAGGAAAAGAACACAAATGAAAAAGTCACCAGTGGATCAATGTGGTTCAGGACAAGAACACACATGCAATGTCACTAGTGGATCCATGTGGTTTAGGAAAAGAACACACTTGCAATGATTCTAGTCGATCCATGTAGTTTATGAAAAGAACACACACGGAATGACTCTAGTGGATCAATATGTTTTAGGAAAAGAACATGCATACAATGTCACTAGTGGATCCATGTGGTTTAGGAAAAGAACACACATGCAATGTGACCAATGGATGAATGTGGTTTAGGAAAAGAACACACATGCAAATGTCACCTGTGGATCAATGTGGTTTCGGAAAAGAACACACATGCAATAACTCTAGTGGATCCATGTGGTTTAGGAAAAGAGCACACATGCAATGTCACCAGTGCATACACGTGGTTTAGGAAAAGAACACACATGCAATGTATTTAGAGGATCCATGTGTTTTAGGAAAATAACACACATGCAGTGTCACCAGTGGATCCATGTGGCTTAGGAAAAGAACACACATGCAATGTCAACACTTGATGCATGTGTTTTAGGAAAAGAACACACATGCAAATGTGACCAGTGGATCAATGTGTTTGAGGAAAAGAACACACATGCAATGACACTAGTGGATCCATGTAGTTTACGAAAAGAACACACATGGAAATGTCACTAGTGGATCAATGTGGTTCAGGAAAACAACACACATGCAATGACTCTAGTGGATCAATGTGTTTTAGGAAAAGAATACGCATACAATGTCACTAGTGGATCAATGTGGTTTAGGAAAAGAACACACATGCAATATGACCACTGGATCAATGTGGTTTAAGAAAAGAACACACATGCAAATGTCACCTGTGGATCAATGTGGTTTAGGAAAAGAACACACACGCAATGACTCTAGTGGATCCATGTGGTTTAGGAAAAGTGCACACATGCAATGTCACCAGTGGATCCATGTGCTTTACGAAAAGAACACACATGCAATGTCTCTAGTGGATCCATGTGTTTTAGGAAAACAACACACATGCAATGTCACTAGTGGATCCATGTGGTTTAGGAAAAGAACACACATGCAATGTCAAAAGTGGATGCATGTGTTTTAGGAAAAGTACACATGCAAATGTCACTAGTGGATCATTGTGTTTTAATAAAAGAACACACATGCAATGACACCAGTGGATCCATGTAGTTTAGGAAAAGAACACACATACAAATGTCACCAGTGGATCAATGTGGTTCACGAAAAGAACACACATGCAATGTCACCAGTGGATCAATGTGGTTTAGGAAAAGAACACACATGCAATAACTCTAGTGGATCAACGTCTTTTAGGAAAATAAAACGCATACAATGTCACTAGTGGATCCATGTGGTTTAGGAAAAGAACACACATGAAATGTGACCAGTGGATCAATGTGGTTTAGGAAAAGAACACAAATGAAAATGTCACCAGTGGATCAATGTGGTTCAGGACAAGAACACACATGCAATGTGACTAGTGGATCCATGTGGTTTAGGAAAAGAACACACTTGCAATGATTCTAGTCGATCTATGTAGTTTAGGAAAAGAACACACCTGCAAATGTCACTAGTGGATCAATGTGGCTTAGGAAAAGAACACACAAGCAATGTCACCAGTGGATTAATGTGTTTTAGGAAAAGAATACACATGCAATGTCAATAGTGGATGCATGTGTTTTAGGAAAAGAACACACATGGAAATGTTACCAGTGGATCAATGCGTTTTAGGAAAAGAACACACATGCAATGACAAAAGTGGATCCATGTAGTTTAGGAAAAGAACACACATGCAAATCTCACCAGTGGATCAATGTGGTTCAGGAAAAGAACACACATGCAATGTCACTAGTGGATCAATGTAGTTTAGGAAAAGAACACACATGCAATGACTCCAGTGGATCAATGTATTTTAGGAGAAGAACACATATGCAATGACACAAGTGGATCCATGTGGTTTAGGAAAAGAACACACATGCAATGACTGTAGTGGATCAATGTGGTTTAGGAAAAGAACACACATGCAATGACTCTAGTGGATCCATGTGGTTTAGGAAAAGAACACACATGCAATGTCACTAGTGGATCAATGTGGTTTAGGAAAACAACACACATGTAATGACTCTAGTGGATCCATGTGGTTTAGGAAAATATCACACATGCAATGACTCCAGTGGATCCATGTGGTTTAGGAATAGAACATGCATGCAATGATTTTAGTGGATCAATGTGGATCAGGAAAAGATCAGATATGCAACGAATCTAGTGGATCCATGTGGTTTAGGAAAACAACACACATGCAATGTCACAAGTGGATCAAGGTGGTTTAGGAAAAGAACACACATGCAATGACTCTAGTGGATCCATGTGGTTTAGGAAAAGAATACACATGCAATGACTCCAGTGGATCCATGTGCTTTAGGAATAGAACACACATGCAATATCTCTAGTGGATCCATGTGGTTTAGGAAAAGAACACACATGCAATGTCACAACTGGATCAATATGGTTTAGGAAAAGAACACACATGCAAATGTGACTAGTGGATAAATGTGGTTTAGGAAATAAACGCACATGCAATGATTCTAGAGGATCCATGTGGTTTAGGAAAAGAACAGACATGCAAATGTCACCAGTGGATTAATGTGTTTTAGGAAAATAACACAATCCAATGTCACTAGTGGATCCATGTGGTTTAGGAATGGAACACACATGCAATGTAAACAGTGGATCCTTGTGGTTTAGCAAAAGAACACACATGCAATGTCACTAGTGGATCAATGTGGTTTAGGAAAAGAACACAAATGAAAAAGTCACCAGTGGATCAATGTGGTTCAGGACAAGAACACACATGCAATGTCACTAGTGGATCCATGTGGTTTAGGAAAAGAACACACTTGCAATGATTCTAGTCGATCCATGTAGTTTATGAAAAGAACACACACGGAATGACTCTAGTGGATCAATATGTTTTAGGAAAAGAACATGCATACAATGTCACTAGTGGATCCATGTGGTTTAGGAAAAGAACACACATGCAATGTGACCAATGGATGAATGTGGTTTAGGAAAAGAACACACATGCAAATGTCACCTGTGGATCAATGTGGTTTCGGAAAAGAACACACATGCAATAACTCTAGTGGATCCATGTGGTTTAGGAAAAGAGCACACATGCAATGTCACCAGTGCATACACGTGGTTTAGGAAAAGAACACACATGCAATGTATTTAGAGGATCCATGTGTTTTAGGAAAATAACACACATGCAGTGTCACCAGTGGATCCATGTGGCTTAGGAAAAGAACACACATGCAATGTCAACACTTGATGCATGTGTTTTAGGAAAAGAACACACATGCAAATGTGACCAGTGGATCAATGTGTTTGAGGAAAAGAACACACATGCAATGACACTAGTGGATCCATGTAGTTTACGAAAAGAACACACATGGAAATGTCACTAGTGGATCAATGTGGTTCAGGAAAACAACACACATGCAATGACTCTAGTGGATCAATGTGTTTTAGGAAAAGAATACGCATACAATGTCACTAGTGGATCAATGTGGTTTAGGAAAAGAACACACATGCAATATGACCACTGGATCAATGTGGTTTAAGAAAAGAACACACATGCAAATGTCACCTGTGGATCAATGTGGTTTAGGAAAAGAACACACACGCAATGACTCTAGTGGATCCATGTGGTTTAGGAAAAGTGCACACATGCAATGTCACCAGTGGATCCATGTGCTTTACGAAAAGAACACACATGCAATGTCTCTAGTGGATCCATGTGTTTTAGGAAAACAACACACATGCAATGTCACTAGTGGATCCATGTGGTTTAGGAAAAGAACACACATGCAATGTCAAAAGTGGATGCATGTGTTTTAGGAAAAGAACACACATGCAAATGTCACTAGTGGATCATTGTGTTTTAATTAAAGAACACACATGCAATGACACCAGTGGATCCATGTAGTTTAGGAAAAGAACACACATACAAATGTCACCAGTGGATCAATGTGGTTCACGAAAAGAACACACATGCAATGTCACCAGTGGATCAATGTGGTTTAGGAAAAGAACACACATGCAATAACTCTAGTGGATCAACATCTTTTAGGAAAATAAAACGCATACAATGTCACTAGTGGATCCATGTGGTTTAGGAAAAGAACACACATGAAATGTGACCAGTGGATCAATGTGGTTTAGGAAAAGAACACAAATGAAAATGTCACCAGTGGATCAATGTGGTTCAGGACAAGAACACACATGCAATGTGACTAGTGGATCCATGTGGTTTAGGAAAGGAACACACTTGCAATGATTCTAGTCGATCCATGTAGTTTAGGAAAAGAACACACCTGCAAATGTCACTAGTGGATCAATGTGGCTTAGGAAAAGAACACACAAGCAATGTCACCAGCGGATTAATGTGTTTTAGGAAAAGAATACACATGCAATGTCAATAGTGGATGCATGTGTTTTAGGAAAAGAACACACATGGAAATGTTACCAGTGGATCAATGCGTTTTAGGAAAAGAACACACATGCAATGACAAAAGTGGATCCATGTAGTTTAGGAAAAGAACACACATGCAAATCTCACCAGTGGATCAATGTGGTTCAGGAAAAGAACACACATGCAATGTCACTAGTGGATCAATGTAGTTTAGGAAAAGAACACACATGCAATGACTCCAGTGGATCAATGTATTTTAGGAGAAGAACACATATGCAATGACACAAGTGGATCCATGTGGTTTAGGAAAAGAACACACATGCAATGACTGTAGTGGATCAATGTGGTTTAGGAAAAGAACACACATGCAATGACTCTAGTGGATCCATGTGGTTTAGGAAAAGAACACACATGCAATGTCACTAGTGGATCAATGTGGTTTAGGAAAACAACACACATGTAATGACTCTAGTGGATCCATGTGGTTTAGGAAAATATCACACATGCAATGACTCCAGTGGATCCATGTGGTTTAGGAATAGAACATGCATGCAATGATTTTAGTGGATCAATGTGGATCAGGAAAAGATCAGATATGCAACGAATCTAGTGGATCCATGTGGTTTAGGAAAACAACACACATGCAATGTCACAAGTGGATCAAGGTGGTTTAGGAAAAGAACACACATGCAATGACTCTAGTGGATCCATGTGGTTTAGGAAAAGAATACACATGCAATGACTCCAGTGGATCCATGTGCTTTAGGAATAGAACACACATGCAATATCTCTAGTGGATCCATGTGGTTTAGGAAAAGAACACACATGCAATGTCACAACTGGATCAATATGGTTTAGGAAAAGAACACACATGCAAATGTGACTAGTGGATAATTGTGGTTTAGGAAATAAACGCACATGCAATGATTCTAGAGGATCCATGTGGTTTAGGAAAAGAACAAACATGCAAATGTCACCAGTGGATTAATGTGTTTTAGGAAAATAACACAATCCAATGTCACTAGTGGATCCATGTGGTTTAGGAATGGAACACACATGCAATGTAAATAGTGGATCCTTGTGGTTTAGGAAAAGAACACACATGCAATGTCACTAGTGGATCCATGTGGTTTAGGAAAAACACACATGCAATGACTCTAGTGGATACATGTGGTTTAGGAAAAGAACACACATGCAATGTCACTAGTGGATCAATGTGGTTTAGGAAAAGAACACAAATGAAAATGTCACTAGTGGATCAATGTGGTTCATGACAAGAACACAAATGCAATGTCACTAGTGGATCCATGTGGTTTAGGAAAAGATCACACATGCAATGTCAAAAGTGGATGCATGTGTTTTAGGAAAAGAACACACATGCAAATGTCACCAGTGGATCATTGTGTTTTAGGAAAAGAACACACATGCAATGACACCAGTGGATCCATGTAGTTTAGGAAAAGAACACCCATGCAAATGTCACCAGTGGATCAATGTGGTTCACGAAAAGAACACACATGCAATGTCACAAGTGGATCAATGTGGTTTAGGAAAAGAACACACATGCAATAACTCTAGTGGATCAACGTCTTTTAGGAAAAGAAAACGCATACAATGTCACTAGTGGATCCATGTGGTTTAGGAAAAGAACACACATGAAATGTGACCGGTGGATCAATGTGGTTTAGGAAAAGAACATAAATGAAAATGTCACCAGTGGATCAATGTGGTTCAGGACAAGAACACACATGCAATGTGACTAGTGGATCCATGTGGTTTAGGAAAAGAACACACTTGCAATTATTCTAGTCGATCCATGTAGTTTAGGAAAAGAACACACCTGCAAATGTCACTAGTGGATCAATGTGTCTTAGGAAAAGAACACACAAGCAATGTCACGAGTGGATCAATGTGGTTCAGGAATAGAACACACATGCAATGTCACCAGTGGATCAATGTGGTTTAGGAAAAGAACACACATGCAATGACTCCAGTGGATCAATGTATTTTAGGAAAAGAACACATATGCAATGACACAAGTGGATCCATGTGGTTTAGGAAAAGAACACACATGCAATGACTCGAGTGGATCAATGTGGTTTAGGAAAAGAACACACATGCAATGACTCTAGTGGATCCATGTGGTTTAGGAAAAGAACACACATGCAATGTCACTAGTGGATCAATGTGGTTTAGGAAAACAACACACATGTAATGACTCTAGTGGATCCATGTGGTTTAGGAAAATATCACACATGCAATGACTCCAGTGGATCCATGTGGTTTAGGAATAGAACATGCATGCAATGATTTTAGTGGATCAATGTGGATCAGGAAAAGATCACACATGCAACGAATCTAGTGGATCCATGTGGTTTAGGAAAAGAATACACATGCAATGACTCTAGTGGATCCATGTGGTTTAGGAAAAGAATACACCTGCAATGACTCTAGTGGATCCATGTGCTTTAGGAATAGAACACACATGCAATATGTCTAGTGGATCCATGTGGTTTAGGAAAAGAACACACATGCAATGTCACAACTGGATCAATATGGTTTAGGAAAAGAACACACATGCAAATGTGACTAGTGGATAAATGTGGTTTAGGAAATAAACGCACATGCAATGATTCTAGAGGATCCATGTGGTTTAGCAAAAGAACAAACATGCAAATGTCACTAGTGGATCAATGTGTTTTTGGAAAATAACAAAATCCTATGTCACTAGTGGATCCATGTGGTTTAGGAATGGAATAGACATGCAATGTAAAGAGTGGATCCGTGTGGTTTAGGAAAAGAACACACATGCAATGTCACTAGTGGATCCATGTGGTTTAGGAAAAACACACATGCAATGACTCTAGTGGATTCATGTGGTTTAGGAAAAGAACACACATGCAATGTCACTTGTGGATCAATGTGGTTCAGGACAAGAAGACACATGCAATGTGACTAGTGGATCCATGTGGTTTAGGAAAAGAACACACTTGCAATTATTCTAGTCGATCCATGTAGTTTAGGAAAAGAACACACAAGCCATGTCACCAGTGGATTAATGTGTTTTAGGAAACGAACACACATGCAATGTCAATAGTGGCTGCATGTGTTTTAGGAAAAGAACACACATGCAAATGTTACTAGTGGATCAATGTGTTTTAGGAATAGAACACACATGCAATGACACCAGTGGATCCATGTAGTTTAGTAAAAGAACACGCATGCAAATGTCACCAGTGGATCAATGTGGTTCAGGAAAAGAACACACATGCAATGTCACCAGTGGATCAATGTGGTTTAGGAAAAGAACACACATGCAATGACTCAAGTGGATCAATGTATTTTAGGAAAAGAACACATATGCAATGACACAAGTGGATCCATGTGGTTTAGGAAAAGAACACACATGCAATGACTCTAGTGGATCAATGTGGTTTAGGAAAAGAACACACATGCAATGACTCTAGTGGATCCATGTGGTTTAGGAAAAGAACACACATGCAATGTCACTAGTGGATCAATGTGGTTTAGGAAAACAACACACATGTAATGACTCTAGTGGATCCATGTGGTTTAGGAAAATATCACACATGCAATGAGTCCAGTGGATCCATGTGGTTTAGGAATAGAACATGCATGCAATGATTTTAGTGGATCAGGAAAAGAACACGCATGCAACGAATCTAGTGGATCCATGTGGTTTAGGAAAAGAACACACATGCAATGACTCTAGTGGATCCATGTGGTTTAGGAAACGAATACACATGCAATGACTCCAGTGGATCCATGTGCTTTAGGAACAGAACACACATGCAATATGTCTAGTGGATCCATGTGGTTTAGGAAAAGAACACACATGCAATGTCACAACTGGATCAATATGGTTTAGGAAAATAACACACATGCAAATGTGACTAGTGGATAAATGTGGTTTAGGAAATAAACGCACATGCAATGATTCTAGAGGATCCATGTGGTTTAGGAGAAGAACAAACATGCAAATGTCACAAGTGGATCAATGTGTTTTAGGAAAATAACACAATCCTATGTCACTAGTGGATCCATGTGGTTTAGGAATGGAACACACATGCAATGTAAACAGTGGATCCGTGTGGTTTAGGAAAAGAACACACATGCAATGTCACTAGTGGATCCATGTGGTTGAGGAAAAACACACATGCAATGACTCTAGTGGATTCATGTGGTTTGGGAAAAGAACACACATGCAATGTTACTAGTGGATCAATGTGGTTTAGGAAAGAACACAAATGAAAATGTCACTAGTGGATCAATGTGCTTCATGACAAGAACACAAATGAAATGTCACTAGTGGATCAATGTGGTTTAGGAAAAGAACACCCATGCAAATGTCACGTGTGGATCAATGTGGTTTAGGAAAAGAACGCACATGCAATAACTCCAATGGATCCATGTGGTTTAGGAAAAGAGCACACATGCAATGTCACCAGTGGATCCATGTGGTTTAGGAAAAGAACACACATGCCATGTCTCTAGTGGATCCATGTGTTTTAGGAAAATAACACACATGGAATATGACCATTGGATCCATGTGGTTTAGGAAAAGAACACACATGCAATGTCAACACTTGATGCATGTGTTTTAGGAAAAGAACACACATGCAAATGTCACCAGTGGATCAATGTGTTTTACGAAAAGAACACACATGCAATGACACAAGTGGATCCATATAATTTAGGAAAAGAACATAGATGCAAATGTCACGAGTGGATCAATGTGGTTCAGGAAAAGAACACACATGGAATGTCACCAGTTGAACAATGTGGTTTAGGAAAAGAACACACATGCAATGACTCTAGTGGATCAATGTGTTTTGGGAAAAGAACACATATGCAATGTCACAAGTGCATCCATGTAGTTTAGGAAGAGAACGCACATGGAATGACTCTAGTGGATCAATGTGGTTTAGGAAGAGAACACACATGCAATGACTCCAGTGGATCCATGTGGTTTAGGAAAAGAATACACATGCAATGTCACCAGTGGATCAATGTGGTTTTGGAAAAGAACACACAAGCAATGAGACTAGTGGATCAATGTGGTTTAGGAAAAGAACACACATGCAATGACTCTAGTGGATCAATGTGTTTTAGGAAAAGAACATGCATACAATGTCACCATTGGATCCATGTGGTTTAGGAAAAGAACAAACATGCAATGTGACGAGTGGATCAATGTGGTTTAGGAAAAGAACACACATGCAAATGTCACCTATGGATCAATGTGGTTTAGGAAAAGAACTCACATGCAATGACTCCTGTGTATCAATGTGATTCAGGAAAAGAACACACATGCAATGTCACAAGTGGATCAATGTGGTTTAGGAAAAGAACACATATGGAAATGTCACAAGTGGATCAATGTGGTTAAGGAAATGAACACACATGCAATGACTCAAGTTGATCCATGTGGGTCAGGAAAATAAAACACGTGCAATGTCACCAGTGGATCCATGTGGTTTAGGAAAAGAACAAACATGCGATGTAAAAAGTGGATGCATCTGTTTTAGGAAAATAACACGCATGCAAATGTCACCAGTGGATCAATGTGTTTTAAGAAAAGAACACACATGCAATGTCACCAGCGGATACATGTGGTTTAGGAAAAGAACACACATGCAATGACTCAGTGGATCCATGTGGTTAAGGAAAAGAGCACACATGCAATGTCACTAGTGGATCCATGTGCTTTACGAAAAGAACACACATGCAATATCTCTAGTGGATCCATGTATTTTAGGAAAATAACACACATGCAATGTCACTAGTGGATCCATGTGGTTTAGGAAAAGAACACACATGCAATGTCAATAGTCGATGCATGTGTTTTAGGAATAGGACACACATACAAATGTCACCAGTGGATCATTGTGTTTTAGGAAAAGAACACACATGCAATGACACGAGTGGATCCATGTAGTTTAGGGAAAGAACACAAACGCAAATGTCACTAGTGGATCAATGTGGTTGAGGAAAATAACACACATGCAATGTCACTAGTGGATCAATGTGGTTTAGGAAAAGAACACACATGCAATGACTCTAGTGGATCAATGTCTTTTAGGAAAAGAACACGCATATAATGTTACCAGTGGATCCATGTGGTTTAGGAAAAGAACACACAGGCAATGTGAATAGTGGATCTGTAACACCCCAAAACTTTAATCCAAGGTTATTAAGATCCAAATCATCAAAATTAGGGTTAACAAAAAAATTTCCATTTCAAAATATGAAAGCATTCATATGTGTGTGCATTTAAATTAGGAGTTGATTTGAATTGCCATGATTAAGTGATCCATTGCTCGTAAAATGATTCTTAGGTGAAATAAACATCATCTAGATCATTCCCAAACAAATCCCAAAGAAAAGCAAATCAAAATGAATAAAAGAAGAGAATGGTCATTTGTGGCATTTTAATCAACATACCTACTTTGGCTATTCCTAGTAATTAAAACCTAACAAAAACAATTGTGGATCTTTGCACCCCTTGCTAGTACACATAATGTTGTACCAAGGCCCACTTTGTGATCTGCCAAAAACATTCAAACCCTAAATATAAATGACAGTTGAAAATTGAATCCATTGCATATGGGAAGATCCCACTATTTCAAAAACCACTCAAACCAGCTCATTTTTCAAAACCCAAGAACCCACAGAGTCTCAAGCTTAGTACTAGCACACCCGCCAAAAATCTTTTCAAAATTCAAAAGTAAAGTTCATGCGGCCATTTCATCAAACACCTTGTGGACAAATTTCAAACAAAACCAAATTCACTATTTTCAATAGTGTTCTGGCCAAACTTGTCTCCCATTTGACCCCCACTTGCTCCCATTATCTCCTAATGATCTAACCATGCAATTACACCCCAATCCCTACCCCCTATTGACAAAGCCATGCCATGCCGATCCCACCTCGCCGGCCAACTTGGTCACCGCCATAGCAGACCACCTCCCCCTCTCTCGCCATGTCTAGGAGATAGCCAGCACCTTACCAACGCCCACTGTCCCGTCCCTAAGCCAGGCCAAGCAGTGGACCACTGCCAAACCCTCGTGCCCAGAGCAGCTACGCCATGCTAAGCACGCGCCAGAGCGCCATGCCCGACACGCGTGCACAAGCCGCCGCTCGACCGCAGCCCGCGCCCACCGCGTCACCACGACCCAGGGAGCATGCCAGACATGCCCGTTCGCCGCCCAACGCCTCACAACCCCCGCTCTCCATGGACACCGCCGCCTCTGCCGCTTCAGGCCGCCATTGTCCCGCTGTCGAGCCTATAAAATTAGAGCACCCCCAGCCACTTGCAGCACACCACTCAACTCTCCTCACCTCACTGATCGTCCCACACCTCTAGCCGGAGCAAGGGGTGCTATAGTTTGCCGAAATTGCACCGGAGCAGGCCGCCTCTGGAGGAGAAGGGCGCCGCTGATTGCGACCACCCCCAGAGCTACCTCGACCGTCCCTAAGCTCGCCGTTGACCACCAGTCTATTTGCCCGCCCCGCCGTCGTCGCTGGAACCCTGGTACGCCTCCTATGCACCCCCACTGAGCCGCTAGGGTTAGAGCTCGCCGGCGACAGGTCTGTCACCGACGACGATCCCCAACCGTTGATCCCCACTCTAATCCAACGCTCCACATTGCCCCGTACCGCTTCACGCGTTATGAGCCGCTGACTGGTGGACCCCACTCGGCCTGAGCCTCATGTTGTGGAGTGACACTGGCCGACACATTAGCGTTTCCCGCGTGACCCAGTTAGTTTGAATTAGGATGTTTCTTTTTAGTTTAAACTTAGTTCTGTCCCCTAGTTTGAAAATCAATTCAGAGAGATTTACAAGTCAAAATGAAGTGATTCCAATTTTTTTGGAAATCTACTAATAAGATCTATCCAAGCCCGTTGGAGTTAATTCATTTAGAGTTATAGATCTCTCCTAGTAAAAATAATAAAACTGAAGCATTTGAACCTTGCAACATTTTGAGTTGATTCCAACTCTCAAAAATCACATTTCGCCATATGTACCTAAATATGTAATAATATTAAGGTTTACATGCAGTGACTTTGGACTAGTACCAAATTAATGCTATATAGACATTTCTAGTCACTTTAAATCATTAAATAATGAACTTAAACCAAAGTAATTATGATCCAACCCTTAAATCCCATTCCCACATGTTATAATATGTGGTGATGACATGTGTCCACATGATCCCATATTTTAAGTGGTGAATATTAAATCTTAGTTCATTTTTCAATGAGTAGAAATTACTTTTCTAAAGTAAAAAGGAGGAAACTATTGAATAAAACTTGTGATGCTTGTGATGATAGTAGATCATCAATTGTGCGCCTTAGAGTACTAATTAGACTAGTTAAGTATTGTTTGGTGATTGTGTACTCCGTATGTATTTATAGAAGATAGTATCGACCAAGCTTACGAGGAGGAGGAGTTCTACCAAGAGGAGGAAGACAACTTCATCCACTGCACCAACCAAGTCAAGCTTGCAGTATCCAAGTTAACCCTTGCAAGTTGTACTTTCAAGCCACCATTAACAATGCAAGCTAACCCTTGCAAGTATTATACTTAGCAAGGTACTATTAGCAAGCTAGGACTAACTACTTTGACTATTCTTTACCCCAAGTATGGCATGAGATTGATCCCATCATTAGGCATGCTTTGGTTAAACTACTTTGACTATTCTTTACCCCAAGTATTAATTTCAAGATTTACTTCCTTTACTTTACACAAATTCCCTCACTTGTTTTGAAGGTAGCATAAAGAGTATAAAACTTGACCTATTTTAGAACCCTTTAGATGTCATTCTATGGCATGAGATTGATCCCATCATTTCCACCTTAGTGAACACTATTAACTTAGTAGTTTAGAGTAGATAAAACATTGAGTCACTTTAGATGGGAACATTTGGTGAAAATGAATTATGAAAACCTTGGATTGATGAGTCATTCTATTGAGATGTTTTGACATGTGTTGAGAAACACAAATGGTTTATGATGATGAAAATGTTGAGGCATGAGCCTTTGCCCTTTTATAAAACTGATGGTTGGATTCGGATGCGATACCATTCCAAATTTACCGTACAACCACAATACCTGAATTGGGTAAGGCTTAGCCAGAAGTTTATATGCATTAATATTAGTTCCCTCGCGGGAGAGGTTTGAGCTGAGGCTACCTCTCAATGTTGTCCACCTATGCAGTGCGCAAGATGACATATGGTCATGGTTGGGAGGCCATGCTCATAGGGGAGGTGCTTATACTAGGATGTGTAAAGGAAAGGTTATGTTTGATTATCTGCATACTAAGTATGATGATTCAGGGTTATCCTTGACAGATGTATCGAATCTTGTGGTGAAAGTGTACCACCTCTGCAGAGTGTCAAACTATTCGAATAGCCGCATTCGCGATTATGGACAGTTGGAATGGCCATATAGTTTTGTTGTCAGATGTTTTAAAAACAACTTATGAAATGAATGATGAATCTTGACTTTACCACAACCGAGTTATGTTTATGATAATAGCTTCCCAACTTAAGTGATTCTAGAACTTTATTTTAACTTTCTTTGCTTCAGAACTCAGCTTAGGTTTCAAACTTAAATTTATAGTTAAACTTAGATTTAGCACTTTAACTGAGCACTATACTACTTGTTAGTGGTAGTTTGCGAGTACTTAAAGAGTACTCATGGCTTTTGTCCCTAGCTATTCTCATGGCCAGACTATGAAGGATACTATCAAGATGATGGCCCGTAGGACGGCTATGATAACTAGGACTATCTGCCTTCGTCAGCATTGCTTGTGCCCCTGAAGATGGACCCCACAGCTATGCTTATCTTTTATTTCTGCTGATTGTTGTATTAAGACTGGATCATGAGATCCTTATTTGTGTAAAACCTTATGTATGGTTTGTAATGGATGATGTACTGTGATATCCAATCCGTTATGTCTCGCAAAAATGGTAATCCTGGGATTGCGAGGTATGGCATAACGGGCATCTGGGATTAAAAATCCGGGTGTTTACAAGTTGGTATTAGAGCCATCCTGACCATAGGAGACCCTAGTTAGAATGGACGTCCAAACAAAAACTTAATTTCAAAACCAAAGTGAGTATTTATGAAAAACTATTTCCTCTCTTACCCTTGGGAATTCATTCTTTCTCAAAAATTCATGTTCCTCAAATTTTTACATTACTACCTAAAATTTGACCCACTTGATCACTTCACTAACTTCCTCATCCTTAATTCTTGTAGATGGAGACTCAGTTCAGCAAGTTCTACTAGTTGGGAAATGGAGGTCAGCTGATCTTCGAGAGGGACCTAGATTCACTGTCGGAGTTACTGGGACGCCCACATCCAGAGTTTCTTGGAGCTCATCTTCCAGGACCCTAGGAGGAGACCTACAGTGGCTAGTCACCGCGGATCTTAGAGGAAGCATCGAAGCACCAACTTCTGGGAGAATTCAGTTCTCCGTGAGATAGAACAACTAGCTAGATGGATTAGCCAAGGCAATGCATGAAGCGCTCGCACGTCTATGTGCCCTCAGTGTTAACCAACTCCAGGGAACACGTTTTGCTCATTATGCAAGATGTGACTTCATGGGAATGCCGATGTAGATGCCAAGTCACCCAGAGTTGAGGCGTCAAGTGGAGAATCTTGACTTCTTGCTGCACGACCGATAGCAGGAACTGGACAATGCCAGGGAGTTAGCCAACCCGAACCGTGCCATTGCCGACCAGAAGGCCCAGACTTTCGCACTGCTCGACCAAGATCGCCAGTCTCTTTGCCGCTAGCGTTCAAAGAAGGATCGCACCATCGCCCGTCTTCGCAAGAAGGTGGCCGACCTCGAGAAGACCGTCAAGGAGTAGGAAGCTCAGCTTGCAGCAAAGGAGGAAGAATAGGAGGGTGAATACATCCAGGGATACATGGATTCTTACCTCAGCAATGATGATGACTTTCTGGAGGAGGATGTTGTGGACTTCTACACTGACGATGAGGACTCCAACTTCATCGACGATGAGTAGATGCACTAGAGCACCATCGTAGCATGAGATGTATCGGTCCCATTGTATCGTAGCTTGCAGAATGGTTCTTCAAACCATCTGTTTTCTTTGGATTGTTGTGGTGTGTGTTGTATCGTGTGCTTGTTTGCATAAATGAAATGGAGTTAGTTGAAAAACCTGAGTCAAACTCAAAGTTTTAGCTCGAAACCTAAACCATGAACCATAGAACTTTCCCTCTTACCCCTTTATCTACCTCAATCTTCAGATGAATCGTGGAAACCAAGGAGGGAGCAGCTCGTCGCAAGACCCAATGCTATAGATCTTGCAGAATCTCATCGCAGACAGAGAAGCAAGCAGGGCAGAACGCCAAGCCAACTTAGCAACACTGCAACAGATCTCCCATATGGCTCTCAACAACCAAGGGCATGGGAATCAGGATTATCAAGGATCCAAGCTGAAGAACTTCTAGAATACAAATCCCCCAATCTTTAGCACGTCAGAAAACCGAGTAGATGCTGATGACTGGTTGCAGACGATGGAGAATAACTTAGAGGTAGCCAGAGTTGATGACAATGAGAAAGTTCTCTTCGCCACCCACTATCTGGCGGGAGATGCAAGAGTGTGGTGGAACAGTATCCGCCTGATGAACCATGGTCAAGTTATGACATGGGAAGCATTCAAAGTCAAGTTCAGCCGCACCCACGTGCCACAGGGTCTAGTTAACCGAATGAGAGATGAGTTCCGCGAATTGAAGCAAGGAAGAATGACTGTGGTAGAATACCATGACAGATTCCGATCACTTTCCAGATATGCACCCGATGAGATCTACACGGAGGCCAAGAAGAAGGAGAGATTCTTGAACGGACTGCATGATGAGATGCAGACTGTCCTTGTCAACATCCGTTTTCAGGATCTCGATGAGCTAGTCGACTCTGCCATCCATATGGAAGGGAAGATTAATCAGGCAAACGACAACCGCAAGTGTCGTATGATGCAGCAATCTGGATCCAGCAGTCACCAGAAGTACCGTCCCAACCCCTCACCAGGATATGCACCAAGGAACAACCGACCCTCAATGTCTTGCCCAAGCTACCCCAACCGTAGCGGAGGCAATGTGAAGTCCGGAGGAAACAATCACAACTCCGGCAATGCCAACAATTTCAACCGTGCCCCTCCCAAGAACAACAACAACAACACTGCACCCAGAACTGGCAGCAATGCTGTGCCTGTCGCCGTCAAGGAAAAGTCCCAGATCACAAGTTTCGAGTGTGGAGTGAACGGTCACTATTCCAATGAGTGTCCCAAGAAGACTGCCGCCACTGCCAATGTGAATGCCCCAGCTCAACAACAGCGTCGTGTCCAACCAGGGAGAAGGTTTGCCCCAGGGAACCCTCACAACCGCAACGGTCGTCTCTTCCACATGAACGCAGAAGAAGCCCAGGAAGCGCCAAATGTAGTGCTGAGTATGTTTTCTGTCAACTCTGTTTTAGCAAGAGTGTTGTTTGATTCTAGAGCATCGCATTCATTTGTCACCGAAGAATTTGTATACACTAGTAAGATTCACCCAACCAACTTGAAGCATGTCATGATAGTTCAAATCCCCGGTTCAACTACAAAAGCTAGAAAAATTTGCAAAGTTGTACCTATCAGAATACATGGGATAGATTTTTAAGCCAACCTAATAGTACTTGGAACCAAAGGATTGGAAGTAGTACTAGGTATGGACTGGATGTCAAGGCATAAAGGACTGATAGACTGTGCTAAGAAAGCCATCACCATGACTAGTAGTTCTGGAGTAATAGTAGAGCATATATCTGAAACCTTACCTCGCTAATTCAAGTGCAACAAGAGTCTAGCCCTACCCACCATAGACCAAGTAAGAGTACTCTGTGAATACCCCGACGTATTCCCAGATGAATTACCAGGTATGCCCCCGGATAGGGATATTGAGTTCATTATCGAACTAATCCCCGGAACCGGACCCATAGCCCAGAGACCCTATAGCATGAATCCCTCAGAGTTAGTTGAGTTGAAGAAGCAGCTAGATGCCATGTTAGCAACAGGCTTGATTCAGCCAAGCGCCTTGCCATGGAGATCACCAGTGTTATTCGTCGAGAAGAAACATGGAGGCAACCGTCTGTGTACAAATTACAGAAAGTTGAATGACTTCACCATCAAGAACAAGTACCCCTTGCCTAAGATAGAGGATCTATTTGATCAGTTGACTGGAGCCCAGGTATTCTCAAAGATTGATCTCAGGACTGGTTATCACCAACTTAAGATTCGTGCAACGGATATTCCGAAGACCGCCTTTACTACTCGCTACGGTTTATATGAGTATATGGTTATGTCTTTTGGATTAACCAATGCCCCTACTTATTTCATGAATCTCATGAATAAGATCTTTATGAATTTCCTAGCTAAGTTTGTAGTTGTGTTTAGCAACGATGTCCTTATCTACTCCAAATCGGAAGAAGATCATGAGCAACATCTGAGAATCATCCTAGAGACCTGAGAGAGCATCGGTTATATGCCAAGTTCAGCAAGTGTAAGTTTTGGCTGAAAGATGTAGGATTCGTTGGACATATTGTGTCTACCGGAGGAGTCTCTGTTGATCTCGCCAAGATCAAAGATGTCGAAGAATGGGAAGCCCCAACCACTCAAACCCAAGTCCGTGCATTTCTCGGATTAGCGGGATACTACCACAAATTCGTAGAAGGGTTCTCGAGCATCACCAGACCCATGACCCAATTGTTGAAGAAGGACAAGAAGTTTGAATGGAATGACAAATGTGAAGCCAGTTTCCAGGAGCTGAAGAAGAGATTGATATCAGCCCCAATTTTGATCATGCCGGACATCAAGAAGCCATTTGATGTATATTGTGATGCATCCAAGATTGCTCTCGGATGTGTATTGATGCAAGAAGCAAAAGTCATCGCTTATCTGTCTCGACAACTGAAGCAACATGAGCATAACTATCCGACCCATGATCTTGAGTTAGCAGCCGTAGTGCTGGCATTGAAGACATGGCGTCATTATCTGATGGGTAATCGCTGTGAGATTTACTCGGATCATAAGAGCTTGAAGTATATCTTCACTCATAAGGAGCTGAATATGAGGCAAAGGAGATGGATAGAGTTAATCAAGGATTATGACCTTGACATTCACTATCACCCCGGCAAAGCCAATGTGGTAGCGGCTGCTCTTAGCAGATTGCCGTGTAGGCTAAACACCATGATCAAGGAGAAGTAGCCAAGTTTGTATGAGGAGTTGGAGCAGTTCAGGACTAAATTGGTTAGCAAAGGATTCTTAGCTAGCATTGAAGTTCAACCCACTTTTATTAGCCAATTCAAGGAAGCCCAGAAGGGGAATGAAAGTATCGACGGTATCAAACATCGTATTGGTACAGGAAAGGTACCTGGATTCACTGAAGACGAAGGAGTGTTGTGGTACAAAGGACGTATCTGTGTGCCAGCAGATTCGGAGTTGAAGCAAGTTATCATGAAGGAAGCTCATGATACTCTTTATTCTATCCACCCTGGAGGAACGAAGATGTATCAAGATTTGAAAGAGCCATTTTGGTGGCACAAGATGAAGAGAGAAATCGGAAGCTACATCGCCATGTGTGACATCTGTCAAAGAGTCAAAGCAGAGCATTAGAGACCTGCAGGACTGTTGCAACCATTGCAGATTCCGGAATGGAAATGGGATTCCATCGGAATGGACTTTATCACCGGTTTGCCTACTTCTAGTTGGGGAAATGACTCAATCTAGGTCATAGTTGATAGACTGTCCAAGGTAGCCCACTTTATACCTGTCAAGACTACCTACCAGAGTGTGAAGCTAGCAGAGCTATACATTGCTAGGATTGTTAGTCTACATGGAACCCCCAAGACCATAGTATCAGGTCGAGGAACCCAGTTCACCTCAAGATTTTGGCAGAAAGTTCAGGAAGGATTAGGAACCAAGTTGAATTTCAGCACCGCTTATCACCCGCAAACTGATGGACAAACTGAGAGAGTCAACCAGATCCTAGAGGATATGCTTAGAGCTTGTGTGTTGGAATATGGATCAAAATGGGAAGACTGCCTGCCTTTCGCAGAATTTTCATATAACAACAGTTATCAAGCTATTTTGCAAATAGCACCATTTGAATTCCTATATGGAAGAAAGTGTCGCACCCCTTTGAATTGGTCGCAAGTAGGAGAGAGTCAAATCTTTGGACCCGACACTCTCCGAGAAGCCGAAGAGAAGGTTCACAAAGTCCGTGAGCACCTCAAGACCGCCCAGTCCAGACAGAAGAGTTATGCTGACAAAAGAAGAAAAGACCTGACTTTCAATGTCGGAGATTATGTATATCTCAAGGTTTCGCCGTTGAAAGGAACCCAACGCTTTAGTCTAAAAGGAAAGGTAGCCCCCGGATATATCGGGCCATTCAAGATTCTGAACTGTCGAGGAGAAGTATCGTATCAACTGGAACTGCCTGAAGAGATGTCAGCCATCCATAATGTGTTCCATGTCTCATTACTTCGCAAATGCTTGGAAGTGCCGGAGAAGACTGAAGTTTTCAAGAACATCGATCACAGAGCGGTAGAGATCAACAATGGCCTGACATATCGTGAAGTGCCCATCCGTATCTTAGAGGAAGCCTACAGAACCACCAGGACCAGGAGTATCAAGTTTCTCAAGAACCACTAGCGAGAAGATTACATTAGGAGAGAGTTCCCAGATCTCTTTAGTTCCTAGTTTTCTTTGTAAATCTCGAGACGAGATTTTGTTTAAGGGGCAAAGGTTCGTAACATCCCAAAACTTTAATCCAAGGTTATTAAGATCCAAATCATGAAACTTAGGGCTAACAAAAACTTTTCCATTTCAAAATATGAAAGCTTTCATATGTGTGTGCATTTAAATTAGGAGTTGATTTGAATTGCCATGATTAAGTCATACATTGCTTGTAAAATGATTATTAGGTGAAATAAACATCATCTAGATCATTCCCAAACAAATCCCAAAGAAAAACAAATCAAAATGAATAAAAGAAGAGAATGGTCATTTGTGCCATTTTAATCAACATACCTACTTTGGCTATTCCTAGTACTCAAAACCTAACAAAAACAATTGTGGATCTTTGCACCCCTTGCTAGTACACATAATGTTGTACCAAGGCCCACTTTGTGATATGCCAAAAACATTCAGACCCTAAATTTAAATGACAGTTGAAATTGAATCCATTGCATATGGGAAGATCCCACTATTTCAAAAACGACTCAAACCAGCTCATTTTTCAAAACCCAAGCACCCACAGAGTCTCAAGCTTAGTACTAGCACACCCACCAAAGATCTTTTCAAAATTCAAAAGTAAAGTTCATGCGGCCATGTCATCAAACACCTTGTCGACAGATTTCAAGCAAAACCAAATTCACTATTTTGAATAGTGTTCTGGCCAAACTTGACTCCCATTTGACCCTCATTTGCTCCCATTGTCTCCTAATGATCTAACCATGCAATTACACCCCACTCCCCTACCCCCTATTGGCAAAGCCATGCCATGCCGAGCCCACCTCGCCAACCAACTTGGTCACTACCGTAGCAGACCACCTCCCCCTCTCTCGCCATGTCTAGGAGATAGCCAGCACCTCACCACCGCCCACTGTCCCCTCCCCGAGCCAGGCCAAGCAGTGGACCACCACCAAACCCCCGCGCCCATAGCAGCTACGCCATGCCGAGCACGCGCCAGAGCGCCATGCCCGACACGCGTGCACAAGCCGCCGCTCGACCGCAGCCCGTGCCCATCGCGTCGCCATGACCCAGGGAGCACGCCGAACATGCCTGTTCGCCGCCCAACGCCTCACAGCCCCCGCTCGCCGTGGACACCGCCGCCTCTGCCGCTCAGAGCGCCAACTCCGCCCGACCGCATACCGCCGCCCCTAAGCCCGTATTAAAGTCCTAGAGCACCGCCAGGAGACCGCGCGTTGATCGTCGCCCGCAGCCATGCCGCTAGCAGCCCGTAGCCATGTCGCCACCGTCGCCTGGCCATGCCGCGTTGTCCCGTTGTCGAGCCTATAAAAGGAGAGCACCCCAGCCATTTGCAGCACACCACTCAACTCCCCTCACCTCACTGATCGTCCCACACCTCTAGCCGGAGCAAGGGGAGCAGCAGTTCGACGAAATTGCACCGGATTAGGCCGCCTCTGGAGGAGAAGGGCGCCGCTGATTGTGACCACCCCCGGAGCTGCCTCGACTGTCCCTGAGTTCGCCGTCGACCACCAGTCCGTTTGCCCGCCACGCCATTGTTGCTGGAGTCCTGGTACGCCCCCTATGCACCCCATCGAGAGCCTAGGGTTAGAGAGCCGACTGGTCTGGCTGCTGACGACGATCCCACCCGCTGATCCTCACTCTAATCAACGCCCACATTGCCCGTGAACGCCAATTTGAGCGGTTCTTGGAGTTAGCGTTTCCCGCGCGACCCAGTTAGTTTGAATTAGGATTTTTCTTTTTAGTTTAAACTTAGTTCTGTGCCCTGGTTTGAAAATCAATTCAGAGAGATTTACAAGTCCAAATGAAGTGATTCCAGTTTTGTTGGAAATCTACTGAAAAGATCTATCCAAGCCCGTTGGAGTTAATTCATTTAGAGTTATATATCTCTCCTAGTAAAAATAATAAAACAGAAGCATTTGCACCTTGCAACATTTTTATAAAATCAACCAAATTAGCTTTTGAGTTGATTCCAACTCTCAAAAATCACATTTCACCGTATCTACCTAAATATGTAATAATATTAAGGTTTACATACAGTGACTTTGGACTAGTACCAAATTAATGCTATATAGGCATCTCTAGTCAGTTTAAATCATTAAATAATGAACTTAAACCAAAGTAATTATGATCCAACCCTTAAATCCCATTCCCACATGTTAGAATATGTGGTGATGACATGTGTCCACATGA
Organism: Avena insularis; assembly: GCA_023614405.1. Taxonomy (NCBI): domain Eukaryota; kingdom Viridiplantae; phylum Streptophyta; class Magnoliopsida; order Poales; family Poaceae; genus Avena; species Avena insularis. The sequence continues at coordinate 541,446 of JAJUPC010000179.1, read as the reverse complement.
TCCCATATTTTATATGGTGAATATTAAATCTTAGTAAAATTTTCAATGAGTAGAAATTACTTTTCTAAAATAAAAAGTAGGAAACTATTGAATAAAACTTGTGATACTTGTGATGATAGTAGATCATCAATTGTGTGCCTTAGAGTACTAATTAGACTAGTTAAGTATTGTTTGGTGATTGTGTACTCCGTATGTATTTATATTAGATAGTACCGACCAAGCTTACGAGGAGGAGGATTTCTACCAAGAGGAGGAAGACAACTTCAACTACTGCACCAACCAAGGCAAGCTAGCACTATCCAACTTAACCCTTGCAAGTTGTACTTGCAAGCCACCATTAACATTGCAAACTAACCCTTGGAAGTATTATACTTAGCAAGGTACTATTAGCAAGCTAGGATTAACTAGATGGTTTAGCAAAGGTGCATTAGGCATGCTTTGGTTAAACTACTTTGACTATTCTTTACCCCAAGTATTAATTTCAAGATTTACTTCCTTTACTTTACACAAAGTCCCTCAGTTGTTTTGAAGGTAGCATAAAGAGTATAAAACTTGACCTATTTTAGAACCCTTTAGATGTCATTCTATGGCATGAGATTGATCCCATCATTTCCACCTTAGTGAACACTATTAACTTAGTAGTTTAGAGTAGATAAAAATTTGAGCAACTTTAGATGGGAACATTTGGTGAAAATGAATTATGAAAACCTTGGAATGATGAGTCATTCTATTGAGATGTTTTGACATGTTTTGAGAAACACAAATGGTTTATGATGATGAAAATGTTGAGGCATGAGCCTTAGCCCTTTTATAAAACTGATGGTTGGATTCGGATGCGATACCATTCCAAATTTACCGTACAACCACAATACCTGAATTGGGTAAGGCTTAGCCAGAAGTTTATATGCATTAGTATTAGTTCCCTCGCGGGAGAGGTTTGAGCTAAGGCTACCTCTCAATGTTGTCCACATATGCAGTGCCCAAGATGACAAATGGTCATGGTTAGGAGGCCATGCTCATAGGAGAGGTGCTTATACTAGGGTGTGTAAAGGAAAGGTTATGTTTGACTATCTGCATAGTAAGTATGATGATTCAGGGTTATCCCTGACAGATGTATCGAATTTTGTGGTGAAAGTGTACCACCTCTGCAGAGTGTCAAACTATTCGAATAGCCGTATTCGTGGTTATGGACAGTTGGAATGGCCATACTGTTTCGTTGTCAGATGTTTTAAAAACAACTTATGAAATGAATGATGAATCTTGACTTGACCACAACCGGGTTGTGTTTATGATAATAGCTTCCCAACTTAAGTGATTCTAGAACTTTATTTTATCTTTCTTTGCTTCAGAACTTAGCTTAGGTTTCAAACTTAACTTTATAGTTAAACTTAGATTTAGCACTTTAACTGAGCACTATAACTACTTGCTAGTGGTAGTTTGCGAGTACTTCAAGATTACTCATGGCTTTTGTCCCTGGCTATTCTCATGGCTAGACTATGAAGGAGACTATCAAGATGATGGCCCGCAGGACGGCTATGATAACTAGGACTATCTGCCTTCATCAGCATTGCCTGTGCCCCTGAAGATGGACCCCACCGCTATGCTTATCTTTTATTTTCGCTGCTTGTTCTATTAAGACTGGATCATGAGATCCTTATTTGTGTAAGACCTTATGTATGGTTTGTAATGGATGATGTACTATGATATCCAATCCGTTATGTCTCGCAAAAATGGTAATCCTGGGATTGCGAGGTATGGCATAACGGGCATCTGGGATTAAAAATCCGGGTGTTGACAGGATCAATGTGGTTGAGGAAAAGAATACACATGCAAATGTCACATGTGGATCAATGTGGTTTACGAAAAGAACACTGATGGACCAAGATATCTCGAGCTTGTTGGGGAACCCTAAGAGGAAGGTATGATGTGCATAGCAAAAAGTTTTCCCTCAGTTATGAAACCAAGGTTTAATCGAACCAGTAGCAGCAAGGAAACACCCCAAAGGTGTTGCTAGCTAAACTTTATCAGGGCGCACTACCGGTGCCTGCAGCAACATGGAGACCTGCACAACACAACCACAGAACTTTGCCCCAACTTAGAGTGAGTGTAACATCCCAATTTCTACAACCCTGATTAGTTATCCAGAATGCAAAAATCAGGGGGAACAAAAACTTTTTCTTGCTCATTGGTGCATTGTTTTCTTGTTTCTTGTTTGTGCTTGTGCTTGTGATTGTATACCATATGATACTCCTTACCTCAACACTAGTTGACAAAAGCTACTTCCCAAAAACGGTCTTGGCTTAATTCCCATATTCTCAAATGTTCTGGCATTTCAAAAACTGAGCCAAGAAGCCTTTGAAAACCAACTATTTTAGTAGATTCTAATCTCCGCAAACTATGGAGAGTTACATATTATAATCTCCCTATGCTCTATAGACAGGACCTTTCAACTACTCTCATCTCTAGTTTTCCCAAAACCTCTTTATAAAGTTTTTGATTTCTACTCTTGGTAGAGATACCAAGGACTCTCATCTTATTCAAAATCCAACCTCTTCAAAATGCCTCAACCTTACCTCAAGCTAAGCTTGATGGTAACCCTAGTAGTAGTTGATTTGTCGGTAAGATGAGTTGCCTTGATCTGCTGTTTGACTTGATTCCTTAGAAGTAGTATGAGGTACTCTAGGAGATCATCCACTAGGATCAAGATACTTTAAATCACCAAACCTTAAGCAAGAATACAGTCTGGATCTAATCTCTAGCCACCAGGTGATCGTCTAAAACCCTTAACCAGATCAATTTTGCAGTGATCCATTCTAAAAGTTTCCAAGTCAATGAAGACCAATATAAAGCATGGATCCCTTCTACTCAATCTACTCTTCAACCTCATCCACTTGATGATGCTTTGGTACCTTGCAACCCATCCAAAAACATACCCTCTCATACTCTAGTCAAAATCCTGAAAACTACCAAATTTGACTAAGTCTAGAAACTGTTTCAACATCACCTTTTTGAATGTCTCCTTTTCTCAACCCTTGTGCATTTTTGGAAATAAACTTGAACCATCTTGTTAACCATCCTAAGGACTACCAAGGACCACTCTTTCCCTTGGTTATATCATCCTCCAACCCACTTGTTCTTGATGGTTTTGCAGGCAAGAAAATAACTATTCCTGCAAATCTAGTCAACATGCCTACTTTGATAGAATCTCACACCACCATCCAACCTTCTATGGACAAACTCTTTGCATGGTTGTGTTCTACTCATATAGTTCTATCAACATCTACTTCACTTTCTCCAAGTGGATCTTTGTGCTTCTTGAACCCACATGGTTTATAAAGCATCATGACTCATCTGGTATGGCAGCCTTATTTTCAACAAAGTTTGCCATCACTTCCAGACTACCTCAAATGTAACCAATAAAAAATACTTATGCCATGATCATCTATATGACTTGGTATATCTATCCATCTATCCCTTGCATCAAGGTGAGATCTGAGCCTCAAGATCCAACAAGGTTTTGGTGGTATGAAAATAACATCACCCTACATCCTCAACTCCTTTTCCATCTAATTCAAGTTGGATTTCCATTTCCCAAGGTTTCAAATGCTGTATACACCTTGCCTACATCATATACCTTGATCATCAAGATTTATCAAATATTATCCATAATTATTATGGCTCTAAATCTAATAAATCTCTTTAATAGTCAAAATAGCCAAAACTCCTTTCCCAAAGGAAAGTTTGGTTTTTGCCTAAAAACTTCCCCAAATCTAAGCACTTTTGAGGCCCATATATCATAACATATCTTCCCACTTCAAAAATAAATATTTTTGAAGGGTTTTATTATTTCTTTTTGCCTATTTTCTTAAATGGCAGAAACGGAATAATAATAGTTTTAAATACTTTTAAGCCTCAATAAATCTCTGGAAAATTTCCCTAAGTGTGTATTGACATTTTGGAGCATCTCTCATCAAAACACTAACCTGGTCCAATGTAAAAATATCAAATGAGCTTATAGAAACTACTTCACTTTTTGAATAATTGATAAAAAAGGCACTAAAAATCATTTGAAAAATCTCAATAAATTCCTGGAGGTGTATCTTGACCTCACCTACCTCCCAGCAGCTTTACCTCATGTTGCTAAGATCAAGATTTGAGACTTCCTTGATGATCATCAAGAATGACAAAGTGGGATATATGACAACCTTGCACAAATACTCCATCAACCCTCATCCAGACTTGCACTCCACTACTCCTCAACACCAGGACACTCCCCTAGTCGAGCTACTGTACCAATACACTATAGCAGCACCTTTCCTTCTTGTCCTTTGTGCTTGGCTTTGAACGAGACCATGGACATGTCTTGTCTCCCCTCTTTCTTATTCAATACAACAGCCACCTCCAGCATTCTCTGTCTCTCAGCACGACTAGGACCCTTCCTCACCTCCAGCATTCTCTGTCTCTCAGCACGACCAGGACCCTTCCTGGCCAATGGGAGAGCCCTGGACCAAACCCTAGCATAGAATAAGCTTAGTCCACCATGAACCCATCTACCCCAAATAAAAAGGGCCAGAGGCCACCCCGTGCCTCCCCTGCGCCTCATTTGCTTCCTATCAATCCCACCTGCCTCCCCCAGGCACCCCTCTTCCTCCCCTGCCCTGTCCTCCACGAGAGGAGACAGGGAAGGCCTTTCGGCCATTGCCAAACTCAAGCTTGAGGTCGCCTTTTCCCTGGTTCTCCTCCCTTGCATGTGTTCTAGTTGAGTTTACCTACCTCTGACCTACCTCCCCCTGCTCCTCCCTCCTTTGTAGGAACCCTGGAGCCGTCGCCGTCGAGCATGGCCGAGAGGAAATTCTCTAACAAAGCTCCCTCCTCCTGAGTCCTCTACAACGGTAACCACACACCTCCTGCCTTCCCAGGGCACTAACACCCTCTCTAATGTCGCCCTTCCTGCATGCATACACCTCAGGCCCGCACTCCGGCGAGCACCCGAGCTACGACCACCACAGGACTGCACGCGACAACTACCTGAAGCGAACCCTACTGTGTCGCCCATCCCCATGATCGCCGTCGTGCCCCGCGTCTCTGCTGCCGCCTCCCGGCCACCGAAACACCCCAGGTAAGCCTCCCTGTCCTCCACCGGAGCTCCCTAGGGTTCCCCTTCCTGCGTTGCGAGTCAAAGAAGAAAGACGACCCAGGGTCGTCGATCTTAACTTGATCCGACGGTCCCGTACCCCTTCGGTCAATGGCCCCACCATGGCCGACGGGCCCCACCATGGCCCATTTTAAAATCTCCTCCCGCGCTATGCTCAGCCCGAATGGCTGATTTCTCCCCCCCTAAGGCCCAGCTGCCTCCAGATCTTAGCCAAGCACTGCTCCAACCCCATTTATTTTAAACATTTTCTGTAAATCCATATCTAGCTGTTTACTTTAAAGCAAATAAAAATGTTAAAAACCTCCAAATGATCTGATACAAATTTCCTAGGATACCTTATGGTTTTTTCTATCATGCAGTATCAAAAATGTAACAAATTAGTATTTAGCATACTTGTAATAAATCAGGTACCTAGAGCTGTCCTATTTTCCATTAAATCATTTCTAGGAGTTATACAACTCCAATTGAGGTAAACCCAAGTTCCTCTGGTAGGTACTCCATTTACCTATCTCAAGGACTGAGCCTCATGCCAAGTGGAGCTATAGTTTCACCTTGGTAAAAATAACAAAAGATCCCCAGTTCTATGTTTAGAAAATTACCTAGGTCAAATCAAAGATGGTATTGACCTAATTCCAACTCCCTATACACCTGCTTACCAATATCTATCAAACCCCAGGAGCCCATAAATTTCTAAGCCCTTGTGCATCAATCCTAAATTAATCTGTTCTGTGCTTAGTTAATTCCCAAATAAAATCACCTCAGTAGATCCGCAACACCCAAAAGGTTGATTCCAATTTCTGCAGAATGGTATTTCAAATGCCTACCCTATGCCCTTGGAATCAACTCAAAAGCTTATGTAGTTTTAATTTGGTGAAAAAGACAAAACAGCTCCAGAACTTCCTTTGGGAATTTCCTGAGGGCACCCTGTTAACTATTTTGGAGTGGTACCAACTCTCAGTCAACAAGTACATCCAGCCCTACATAACCACCCAAGGAAATAATTTTTGGACATACAGAACATTTCTGGTGAATTATTTCCTAAAACTAGAGCTTCTATTACTAGAAAATTCATAAGTATTTCAAGAAAAGTGATAAAATCATGAAACCGCTTTTGTTGGTCTTGTTACTTCAATACCTATTTGTAGATATCATTTTTGTATATTGATATCATACAGAACCAATCCTTTGTCCAAAACCCTCCCTTAGGTAGTTCCTCGACAATAAACCCTAAGGGATGTTCATCCCCTTCTCCAAGGCCACCTCAATCTCCTAAATCCAATCCTCTCAAATCCATCTGAATCTTAATTCGGTATTATTAAATTGCTTGCTGTATTGTATTGGTGCTTGTATGCCTTGTGTTCATTGTGGCTTGGTTTGGTTCCATGTGATGTCTGGACGACGGTAGTTGCGATGAAATCAGGGAGCAAAAGAAGTGGTAATTATTATTGGACATTATGGTATTCTAATAAGAAGTCCAGGGACATATTGCCATATTGCTGATCATCAAGAAAGCCACCTTCTTTCTCATAAGACTTGTCCTCCTGTTTTACTTAGGCATGTTTTATCTTACTGTTTTATGAAAACTGCATTGTTTTTACTATATGATGTGTATATCTGGTAGTGGCTTGGCTCCTCCAAACCATTACTCAATGGTACTACTAAGTACCACCCTCTTGATGATACCTACTTGTCCCTAATATGGTAGATGGTGTAATCCACCATACCCCTTTGGAGACCCCGTTTTAGCCGAAGCAAAGCTGTAGGATGGGAAGACCCCAGAAAAAGTTTTACCAAATGTTTTATGTTAAAGCCTTGGTGAGGTGGGACCTCCCAAGAGATGTTGAGAAAGAAAAAGGTTTTGTTTTACAAAATGCTGAAGGAAAGCTGGAGGAAAAAGGTTTACAAAAACGCACCCGGTTCTTTACAGTTTAGCCATAACAACTTAACCCGTGCAACCACATTACTCTGGAATGGGACAGGGCTGGATTTGATGTTTGTTTATTCCGGTATAAGATGCCTCGCAACAACTACAGGGGATCATGATCCCTGGAGGGTGGGCCTTCTCCGATAAAGGTCCATGTGGGACATCGACCTAGAGAAGGAACGAAGGGTCTGCTGGCCTCCACGCGTTACTATCAGCCCCTCATTGAAAACGCACACTCGAGAAGTGGAAAAGCGCTCCGGTTGGTCCTCGGTACCCGACGTCCCGGTTTTGAGGCGAATAACACTCATATGGTAGGAACTTATACTAGACTGGGCATCCGGAGAGTCTTGATCGGTTACTCGACCCACGATCGGTGAAGATCAGGGTAGTGTACCCGGATGGTGTGGGTAGAGTGTACAACCTCTGTGGAGTATAAATCTATTCGAATAGCCGTGTCCACGGTTATGGACGAGTTGGACAAACTTCTATAGAGCGGTGCTGGTTTTGTTTTCAAAAACGATTTCTGAAAAGCAATGGCTTTGGAAATGTTTTGACCATGGGATGGTCAGAAAGGATACCTGTTTTGACCATGGGATGGTTAGAAAGGAATGAAAGGAGTTTGGTCATCGGATGACCGGAAGGAACAATAAATGGTGACCCAGTCCTGATGTTTTCCAAAACTTTTCAAAAAGGTTTCCAAAATGTTTACAAAGGTTTTCAACAAGGATATGTAGATGGTATATCTACAAGAGAAAATATTTGAGAGAAGAACCTCTCTTGGAGCCCTCCTACCACCACAGCCATATTGCATATCCTCTTATTATTATTATTCTCTTAAGGTGGTTTGCGAGTACATTCAAACTACTCACTGGCATTGTCCCTGGCTATTAACTTGGTCAGATATCAAGAAGAAGGTGGTGTTGGCGACTACGCAAGCTAGGACGTTCTCCCAGTCAGTTGCCTGTAGGTTAAGGCATGGCTTGGGCTCTACGCATAATGAAGTTCCGCTAATGTTGATCGATGTAGCCATAATGGCAACTAAGGTATGACATGTGTTTGGTATGTATTGGATGTTTACTTTGATACTTGTCTGTTATGTGCCGCCACTAACTGATCATGGGATCGTGGTTGTATGCATAATAGGGATTCTCGGAGGATTAATCCGGGGTCCCCACAGACTTGGTATTAGAGCCATCTTGACTATAGGAGAACCTTAGTTAGCATGGTTGTTAGACAGGAAAACTATTTTGGGAAAACACCGGCTTTTAAAAAATAATTCCTCAAAACATTTCAAAAGATTCTACTTCTTATCTCAATCTAGTCTAGATGATTTTGAAAATGGTTTCCTCTATCCCTCGTCCAAATTTCAAACCTACGGATTTCAAATAACTAGGACCAAGAACCCGGTGAAGACGTCGAGGGTGAGGTGAAGAGAAGCAACTACCAGCAAACACAAGGAGACTACAAGATCGCCCTACCGGCGGAGTCCTCATAATCCAAAGAAATCAAGTACTACACTTTCGAGAAGCCTCCAATGACACGACGAAGGCTTCATTCACAAGACAGTTACCCAGACCTCAATCCCGTGATCTCTAGGATCAATAATTCCTAAGACTAGGATTCCCCTATATCGTGAGTAGTTAACTCCTTGGTCCCCCTTGTTTGTCGTGTTTGCTTGCCTAGGCGCATCATGTGTTGCTTGATGTGTGTTGTCTGTCGAGGACATTGCGATACCCTCGCTCTGTTTGCCTTGTTTATATGCTCTGGTTTGCCTTGACCTCCTTAAAAATGTGACTCGAGGAGCGATAACCCACCTAGTAACTCAGGAAACCCCTATGTTAGCTATCGGTAATGAGACCCAGACTAACCCCGAGAGTATATAAGAGGAAAAGCATCGCAAGAACCAGGAGTTCGACATCGTCAAGTCAGAATCAACTGGAAGAGTTCACCTCAGCAGGACGGCATACCTCTTCAAACTCACCTTGCAACACTCGTCAACAGAACCACACTCCCATGTTCCCCAGTGTACTAAAGCAAGAATTCCGTTGTAGCCGGAAGTCAATCACTAAAGGATCCTCAAAATCCACAATAAACCACCCAATAAGTCAACCAATACAAGAAGTGGAGACCTAACTATGATGACCTTCGGTATATCAAACCTTTGAACCACCTTAGGAGACTAGCTATTCTAGTCGACCGTACCCAACCCAACGGGAAGTTCCTCACCAGAAGGACAAAATAATCCAGAAAATCGAAGACGAGGATGCATGAAGACAACGAGTCCACTCTACCCTCAACTAGAAGCAACTCAAGAGATTCGAGTGAAGACCTCTTCTCCGATGCTGACTGCATCAACCCTGACTAAAGACTAGCCAGGAGAGTATAAGGCTTCGTTAGGAAACCACCCTCGCCAAGGTTTATAGAATAGGGCGTCACTCAACGACCTTAGCTCAAGACTCCGGGAAGATACAGCCTCCCGCTAACATTGGGCCAGCACTCCAAGACAGAAGATCCGCACCCTTCTTGATGAACCTTAGTGAAGCTCTAAGGCGGAAAGACTATGTCTTTCCACTCAATCCTTAGAAGACTGTCTACAAGAGGAAACTTTAGAAGACCTCCAGAATTGGATGCCTTCCCTCCAAACAACAACCTGGAAGTTATCAGAGGAGGAACTAACTGAAGATCCTACGAAGTCCCTCTGCCGTTCCAGCTGAATACCCACCAGAAGGGCCACAAGATCGCTAACCGCTCAGTTCCAATCGCTGAGAGGACGTGAGACTCCAACGGCTCCCACAGGCTAAGTACTAATAATAGTAGTATATAAGCCCAGTAAGTAATAATTCCTGAAAGACTTCTAGAAGAAAGATGGGCGACAACCCCTAAAAACCCCCATTCAATGACTTCAAGATGGAAGGACTATGTTAACTCTCCGATATACCCCAGTTTAACCCTAAGGGGGAAAGACTGTGTCTTTCCCACAAAAATGTCAATCCATGTGGTTTAGGAAAATAACACACATGCAATGTCACCAATGGATAAATGTGGTTTAGAAAAAGAACACACTTGCAATGACTCTAGTGGATCCATGTGGTTTAGGAAAAGAACACGCATACAAATGTCACTAGTGGATCAATGTGTCTTAGGAAAAGAACACACATGCAATGACTCCAGTGGATCCATGTGGTTTAGGAAAAGAACACACATGCAATGATTCAACTGTATCAATGTGGTTTAGGAAAAGAACACACATGCAATGACTTCAGTGGATCCATGTGGTTTAGGAAAAGAACATACATGCAATGTCGCCAGTGGATCAATGTGGTTTAGGAAAAGAACACACATGCAATGACTCTAGTGGATCCATGTGGGTTAGGAAAACAACACATATGCAATGACTCTAGTGTATCCATGTGGTTTAGGAAAACAACAAACGTGCAATGACTCTAGTGGATCAATGTGGTGCATGAAAAAAACATACAATGTTTCTAGTGGATCAATGTGGTTTCGGAAAAGAACACACATGCAATGTCACTAGTGGATCAATGTGGTTCAGGATAAGAACACCCATGCACTATCACTAGTGGATCCATGTGGTTTACGAAAAGAACACGCATGCAATGATTCACGTGGATCAATGTTGTTTAGGAAAATGACACGCATGAATTCACTGGATCCATGTGGTTTAGGAAAAGAACAAACATACAATGTCACTAGTGGATCAATGTGGTTTAGGAAAAGAACATACATGCAATGACTCTAGTGGATCCATGTGGTTTAGGAAAAGAACACCCATGCCTTACTCCGGTAGATCCATGTGGTTTAGGAAAAGAACACACATGTAATGATTCTAGTGGATAAATGTGGATTTGAAAAAGATCAATCATGCAATGACTCCATAGGATCTAGGTGGTTTAGGAAAATATCACACATGCAATGTCACTAGTGGATCCATGTGGTTTAGGAAAAGAACACACATGCAATGACTCTAGTGGATCCATGTTCTTTAGGAAAAGAACACACATACAATATCTCTGGTGGATCCATGTGGTTTAGGAAAAGAACACACATGCAATGTCACCAGTGGATCAATATGGTCTAGGAAACGAACACACATGCAAATGTCACTTGTGGATCAATGTGGTTTCGGAAAAGAACACGCATGGAATGTCACAAGTGGATCATAGTGGTTTAGGAAAAGAACGCACATGCAATGTCCCCAGTGGATCCATGTGGTTTTGGAAAAGAACACAAATGCAATGTCACCGGTGGATCAATTTGGTTCAGGATGAGAACACACATGCAATGTCACTAGTGGATCAATGTGGTTTAGGAAAAGAACACACATGCAATGACTCTAGTGGATACATATTTTTTAGGAAAAGGACACACACGCAATGTCATAAGTGGATCCATGTGGTTTAGGGAAAGAACACACTTGCAATGACTCTGGTGGATCCATGTGGTTTAGGAAAAGAACACACATGCAATGACTCCTGTGCATCCATGTGGTTTAAGAAAAGAACACACATGCAATGTCACTAGTGGATCAATGTGGTTTAGGAAAAGAACAAACATGCAATGACTCTAGTGGATCCATGTGGTTTAGGAAAAGAACACAGATGCAATAAATCTAGTGGATCCATGTGTTTTAGGAAAAGAACACACATGCAATGTCACTAGTGGGTCAATGTGGTTTAAGAAAAGAACATACATGAATTGACTCTAGTGGATCCATGTGGTTTAGGAAAACAACAGATGTGCAATGACTCTAGTGGATCAAAGTGGTTTGGAAAAAAACACACATGCAATATTTCTAGTGGATCAATGTGGTTTTGGAAAAGAACACAAATGCAATGTCACCGGTGGATCAATTTGGTTCAGGATGAGAACACACATGCAATGTCACTAGTGGATCCATGTGGTTTAGGAAAAGAACACACATGCAATGATTCAAGTGGATCTATGTGGTTTAGGAAAAGAACACACATGCAATGACTTCTGTGGATCCATGTGGATTTGGAAAAGAACACACATGCAATGTCTCTAGTGGATCCATGTGGTTTAGGAAAAGAACACATATGCAATCACTCTAGTGGATCCATGTGGTTTAGGAAAACAACACACGTGCAATGACTCTAGTGGATCAATGTGATGCATGAAAAAATGCAATGTTTCAAGTGGATCAGTGTGGTTTAGGAAAAGAACACACGTGCAATGTCACCAGTGGATCAATGTGGTTCAGGATAATAACATACATGCACTTGCACTAGTTGATCCATGTGGTTTAGGAAAAGAACACACATGCAATGATTCAAGTGGATCAATATGGTTTAGGAAAAGAACACACATGCAATGACTTCAGTGGATCCATGTGGTTTAGGAAAAAACACACATGCAATGACTAGTGGATCCATGTGGTTTAGGAAAAGAACACCCATGAATGACTTCGCTGGATCCATGTAGTTTAGGAAAAGAACACGCATGCAATGAATCTAGTGGATCAATGTGGTTTTGAAAAAGATCAACCATGCAATGACTCCATAGGATCCAGGTGGTTTAGGAAAATAACACACATGCAATGTCACTAGTGGATCTATGTGGTTTAGGAAAAGAACACACATGCAGTGACTCAAGTGGATCCATGTACTTTAGGAATAGAACACACATGCAATGTGTCTAGTGGATCAATGTGGTTTAGCAAAAGAGCACATATGCAAATGTCAACAATGGATTCATGTGGTTTAGGAAAAGAGCACACATGCAATGACTCTAGTGGATCCATGTCGTTTAAGAAGAGAACACACATGCAATGTCTCTAGTCGATCCATGTGGTTTAGGAAAAGAACACACATGCAATGTCACTAGTGGATCAATGTGGTTTAGGAAAAGAACACACTTTCAATGACCCTAGTCGATCCATGTGGTTTAGGAAAAGAACACAAATGCAAATGTCACCAGTGGATCCATGTGGTTTAGGAAAAGAACACACATAAACATGTCACCAGTGGATCAATGTGGTTTAGGAAAAGAACACACCTGCAAATGTCACCAGTGTGGATCAATGTGGTTTAGGAAAAGAACACACATGCAATTTCTTGAGTGGATCCATGTGGTTTACGATAAATAACACACATGCAATGTGACTAGTGGATCCACGTGGTTTAGAAAAAGAACACACATGCAGTGTTACTAGTGGATCCACATGGTTTAGGAAAAGAACACACGGGCAATGTGTATGGGCCCCCAGATTAATCCTTGGAGAACCCCTGTTATGCATACACCATGATCCCATGATCAGTTAGTTGTGGCACATAACCGACAAGTATCAAAGTAAACATCCAATACTTAAGCGGATACATGTCATACCTTACATGCCATTATGGCTACATCATTAATCATTAGCAGAACTTCATGAAGCGTAGAGCGCGAGCCATGCGTTAACCTACAGGCAACTGACGGGGAGAACATCCTAGCTCGCATAGTTGTCAATTTCACCTTCCTCTCAATATGTTACCAAGTTATTAATAGCCAGGGAAAATGCCAGTGAGTACTTTGAATGTACTCAGAAACCACCTTCAAAGATAACAATAATAACAAGAGGATATGCATTATGGCTGTGGTAGTAGGATGGCTCCAATGGAGGTTCTTTTCTCAAATAGTTTCTCTTGTAGATATAGCATCTACATAACTTTGTTGAAAACTTTTGTAAAACCTTTTTGAAAAGTTTTGGAAGAACACAAGGACTGGGTCACCCATTTGTTTCTTCCTTCCGATCATCTCATGACCAAACTCCTTTCCTTCCTTTCCGACCATCCCATGGTCAAATAAGTTCCAAAGCCTTTGATTTTCCAAAGTCCTTTCTGAAATCAAAACCAGCACCGCTCTACAATAGTTTGTACAACCTTCCATAACCGCGGACACAGCTATTCGAATAGATTTACACTCTGCAGAGGTTGTACACTTTACCCATGAGATTCGATACATCCGCCGCGGTTCACCATGAATCGTCATACACCAGTATGCGGGGTTCAGATAATCAAACATAACCCTTGGAAGGTCCACTCTGACATAGGCCCTACCCTATGAGTTCTTCCCCTCAAGACCGGGATGTCTGGATCCACGGACCAATCGGAGCACCCCACTCATACCTGGAGGGGGCACTTTCAATGAAGGGTTCATAGTTCGCCCGGTCACTCGCATGGGTGACTCTGCTTCCTCTAGGTGACTGTCTAACAGTTGACCCTTTCTGTAAAGGTAAGCCCAGATTTTGAGGGTGATGATCCCCCATACGTAGAAGTGAGAATACCCATATGAGATTGAACTACTTTGAGTTAAGCCCCGTCCCATTCCGGGGTAATGTGGTTGCACGGATGAGTTGTTATAGCTAATCTGCAAAGAACCGGGTGCGTTTTTGTAATCATTTACTCCTCCTTTACACCATCATTTGTAAAACCAAAACATTTTAACTTTCTCAAAATTCTCTTGGTAGGTCAATCCTCACCAAGGTTTCGACATCAACATTTTGTAAAACTTTTTCGGGGGTCTTCCCATCCTAAGTTTTGCTTCAGCTAAACAGGGTCTCCTGGGGGTATGGTGTCACACACCAAATACGATACTAGGGACAAGTAGGTGTCATCAAAGGGGTTGTACTTAATAGTACACAAGTGTAATTGTTTGGAGGAGCCAAGTGAAAGAACATTTCATAGTTCCCTGTGTTTTGTGTGTTAGATAACAATACCATGGAGTTTCTAATGTGCACTAAGTGTTGTAAGAAAGTGTTTTGGATGTTTGTGGGCCGGATTATCCGCCCCCATCAAGGGCCGGATAATCCGGCCTGACCATCTTGGCCAGGGCTGGCCGCATGCGTGTTTCTATCTAGGGGCGGATTTTCCCCCGGACAGTCCGGTGCTAGGGCAGATTTTCTCCCTGGACCGGATAATCCGGCCTTCCATTAGGGCCTTCCAGGGGAATCTCCCAAGGGAGCTTCTGCGTGAGCTTCTGTCTGGGGGCGGACTTTCCCTCGGACATTCCGTGGCTGGGGTGGATTTTCCCCTAGCCGGATAATTCGGCCCTCCTCTCGGGCCAAATAATCCCGTCCTCAAGAGAAGTTGCCAAGGACCGCCCTGCGCGAGCTTCTATTCGAAGGCGGATTAATTTGCCGGATAATCCGAGTCTAGGGCGGCGTTTTCCCCAGGCCGGATAATCTGGCCCTCACCTGGGCCAGATAATCCGGGCCCCAAAGGCTCCAACGGCTCAGTTGGTACAGGGGGTATAAAAGCCTTATCACCCCCTTTGGTCAGATCTCTTGGTTCATTGGAAAAAGACCAGACCTATTGCAAAAGCTCTCTCTCTAGATCTCCCACTTCAACCACCCGAAGGCTTCGATCTTTGGGGGAATTGAAGGAGGAGACACCATACATCGTCATCACGAATCAAGCGCACCAACTCCTCTCCATTCACTTGGAGAAATCCCCGATCTAGTATTGTCATTAATATCTAGATCTTGTGTTTTGTTATTGATAACTTGTTCTTGCGGCAGCTTGTTGTCATTACGGGAGCCTCCAATTTGGTTGTGGAGTTATGCCCTGCTAGTTGCGTAAAGGCGCTGGTTCCCGCCTCGAAGGGTTCCTATAGTGGAAAGGTGGATCAGGCCTTTGCTAGCGGTATCCATCGGAGAATAGGGTGAGGCCTATTGTGGCGTGGTGGTCTTAGAATCGCCCACCCCTCAAACACAGATGTACTCCCCTTAACAAGGAAGGAACTGCGGTTAAACAAATCCCATGTCTCCACGTGCTCCACTACGGTTTACTCGTTCCTCTATCTCACTCGCCTTTACTCGCTAGTAGTTAGGTTTGCATATAGGGAAATTCTACATAATAGTATATCTAGAGAATTTACCTTCTGTGTCAAGCCTAAAATTTGAAAAGCATTAAAATTTGAAGTAGCACCTATTCACCCCCCCCCTCTAGGTGCCCATACGATCCATTTCAATTGGTATCAGAGCCCTGACTCTTAATTCAGGCTTAACCGCCTAAGAGAAGTATGGGTACTAAGGAAAATGGGAATGAGGTTGTGGACAACCACTACAAGAAAAGTTTCCTTCCACAATGAATTGGCCCGACGGTTGTCGTAGAAGACGTGTCTTCCGCGATGGGATTCTTGGCTCGGCCGTGGCCGATGGAAAACTTTTTTTTCCGGTTTCGCGGCCCTCTACTACGACGAATCTGCTAAAAACATGGAGGAAGCTCGGCTGGTGCATGGCTGAAGTAAGATTTTCATGTCCTTGCGCGATGTTGACTTGCCGAAGACTTTTGAGGCGTTCGGGTCCCGGACGTCAGTATCTCTAGCGGACCATACTTTTCGGTTGCGCCTCCCTGATTCGAACTCAATAATTTTGCTCGAGGCGTCTGCCATTTAGTCAGGCTGCTAGGTCACACATGTCAGACTCTAATTAGAAGGATCATGTGTATTATGGAAATTTTTTCCTTCGCTCACGCTACCCTGTTACGAAGTTGATAATGTTGCTCGACGCATCTACCGTCTAATCAACCTCTCGGGACCCACATGTCATCCTCTCATTAGAAGAAACATGTGTATGATGGAATTTTTTCCTTTGCTGGCGCTACCTCGTTTCGAGTTGATAGCGCTGCTCGACGCATCTACCATTCAACCAACCTCCAGAGCCCCACATGTCATCCTCTCATTAGAAGAAACGTGTGTATGATGGATTTTTTCCTTCGCTCGTGCTACCCTGTTCCGAACTTGATGACGTTGTTCGATGCATATACCATTTAATCACAATGCTGGGCCCCACATGTCATCCTCTCATTAGAAGAAACGTGTGTATGATGGATTTTTTTCCTTCGCTGGCGCTACCCCGTTCCAAGTTGATAGTGCTGCTCGACGCATCTACCGTTTAACCAACCTCCTGAGCCCCACATGGCATCCTCTCTTTAAAGAAACGTGTGTATGATGAATTTTTTCCTTCGCTCACGCTACCCTGTTCCGAACTTGATAGCGATGTTCGATGCATCTACCATTTAATCACGCTGCTGGGCCCCACATGTCATCCTCTCATTAGAAGAAACGTGTGTATGATGGATTTTTTTCCTTCACTGGCGCTATCCCGTTCCGAGTTAATAGCTTTGCTTGACGCATCTATCGTTTAACCAAGCTCTTGAGCCCCACATGTCATCCTCTCATTAGAAGAAACGTGTGTATGATGGATTTTTTTCATTCGATCGCGCTACCCTGTGCCGAACTTGATAGCGCTATTCGATGCATCTATCGTTTAATCACGCTGCTGGGCCCCACATGTCATCCTCTCATTAGAAGAAACGTATGCATGATGGATTTTTTACCCTCTGTCATGCCTTCGTGTTCCGAACTTGATAGCTTTGCTCTTTGCATCAGCCGTTTATTCAGGCTGGTGGGCCCTATGTTAGCCTCACATTAGAAGAATCGTGGGTATCTCAATTTATTAAATGCCAGATAATGGAGTAGTTTTTTAAAAACATCGGTAGGCGGGTTTTTTGTTTTTGTTTTAAAGGGAAATTCCAAAAATGCCGAATTAAACATTTTAGGCTCTTCTACATCTACTATACTCAATGGGCTATACTCCATGCCCTATTCTACATCTACTATAGCAAGTCCCCTGACTCCTACAAGGCCAAATTAAATTGTTCTGGGCTAAAGAGGGGTTGAATGGGCTAGATTTTACCTCCTATTTAGTAAAATTTGCATTATGCTGTGGCTCGGCCGGATTCGGAACACAGACCTCACTACCGGAGGGAAAAAGAAACAATAATTCTTCTGACATATATTCGTGTAAAAACATCTAAAGAACAAGCGACACAGACCGCGTGCGCCAAAACTGGACTGGTATCCAATGACTTTACTTGGCACCCTCTCATTTCTGTCCAAAACACATCCAAAAGTTCCGATGACACGCATGCAAAAGCTCTAGTGTAAGCAACCCAGCAGCAGCGACATAACTTTTTTACAAACTAGATGATACCCCATGCGTTGCTGCGGAAAAAATAAAAAATAAAACCTCATGGCATATGTTAAAATTTGGTTTGAAGAAACATAGTAATAGTGAAGGGAGCCACAAAGAGTAGGCCAACATACTTGAGAGAAATTTCCAATTGCACCAGCAGAAATTATGTATTTCAACAATTAACTAAAATATTGAGAAATATAGAATAAGTAGAAGTAAATAGAATGCTTACATCGACAAAAAACAAAAGGAGAAGGATATATGGGATAGCATGAATCGGCTATGGAAGGACCTTTATTAAGACATAGACCGACATATACGTACTGTTGCTTAGGAAGTTGTCAGCAAAGTGTAGGGGATAATAGTTTTAGCGCCTAATCAAATACATTTGTATTCTGTCTTTACCACATATAGAAAAGGGACATTCATGTTAACTTAATATACTTATGAGTTGAGTAGTAATGTGTTGACAGGAACATTAGTTCAGAGCTAAACCATCATTAAGCTAATTATGAAATTACTTATTGGACACTCAATCTGATTTGAGGTTTTCGATTTAGTTTCTCCACCTGGATTCCTTGTTTGTGTGTTATATAGATGAGGATGAGGTATGCAAATTTTGCTATGTGGAGAGAGGGTGTATTGATCGAATATATAGTGAAGACGCGGACGGAAATGATAAGCTTGATCTTGGCTCAAAACATGCAACACATACATGTAATGAGAGGAGATCATCCAAGTGAAATTATGCGATCAAACTAACCATCATAACCTTCAATTCTATGTGTATAATAATGGATGTCATTCCTAATCAAAAATTTATCCGCCCTTATGATGACATGATGATTAGGATCTATGAGATTTACACCTGAAGAAATGAATGAATATCCTCCATGTTTGATATTTGATCAATGATGGAAAAATGGAACCTCACACGAATGAAACATGCCGAACGCCTTTCCACCTCCTCGTCTTTGTCTTAGTAGGCTGCTGTATATTAAATCTTGGGTTCACAAATCTGCAGAACATTTACATGCGCAAACTCTAAACACCAAAAATGTGTAGTGGAGCAGGAGGAATAAGCTTTCGTGGTCAAAGTGGCTTCATGTGACGGAGAGAAAATTGATAAACATGTCTGCAGATCTGAGCCAACTCGCCGGTGCACCTCGCATACATCTGCTGCAGGAATAAAGAAAATTAAACGGTTCACAACGGCAGGTAGCTGAAAAACCTACCAGACCCAAACCTGGGAGCTGATTAGGCCAAGCAGATGTTGCGTGTGATGCAGTAGAGCAAAACATGCGACGAAGCCCAAACCTTGTGGATTAATCTACTAGTTGATCCAGCACTTGGATTTGATTTCTAATCGACGCACATAACACAACCTTACAGCCCCGGTGAAGAGATCTCGTGCCCCGGCGTCGTGGCTTTGTTCCCAAAAAAATATCGGCTCATGTGGAGATCATCTAGTAATATATTTCTCTCAACGCCTATATCAGATGTGAGAAAGAAAAGTGTGTTGTTATTGGGTTGCAAACGTTGCTTGATGGTTGTACAACAGTTCACATAGGAGTGAAGTACCAAATCATTTATAGAGACTGACTTATCTGAAGAACAACACACCCTGAAGAAACTGTACACTGAAAACATGAGGATATGGGGCTTTGCTCCGCCGGGCAGAATCCGACGAAATCGAAATTAAAAAAAAAGCCACTGTAGAAAAGATTCAAGATTGTTACGGAATAGCTCACCTAGCTTTGGAGCCAAAGAGGGGATCGGGATATGCTGAACAGAAAGCATTATCTGAGTAAGTATCTTCCGAGTTTTTCACTCCCTTTTCCTGCATAGTCAAGTAACATGAACAAACACATACAGCGAATTAGCACAAATTGGCATGTGAACTACCAAATTAAGGGAGTGTAAGGACATCTGCAACAAATGCAAATAAAATCATAAATTTCTAGTCTTCACATGTGTAATATATTACGATCTTTAATAAAAAAAGACTACATTGCTCGGAAATTATGTGAAAATTCTGGGAACCTGAAAATGACACAAACATAGCCGAGAGCCCGAGAACCCCATGCGTGAGTCTGCTAATCGTAAACCAAAATACCTCCCTGCACAGCACCAGTTTAGGACAGCAGCAAATGGACACGAAGTAAGCAAGGAATTGGCGGGGTTATCATGACATACTGAATCAGTCAATTTGCTGCTGCCAGGAAACAACGCTGGCAGGAGGACCAAGGCGTTGAGACTAAGATGTTCCCTCTCCATCAGCAAGAACGTCGTGCCCTGCAGAGGCAACACGCAGTCAACATGACACACACGCGTCAGGCTAACAGTAGCTCCAGACGGAACAGGAGTAGACACGTGTACCCAGTTGAACGGACCATTGTTCCTGGACAATGTCGGGATTGTGTTTGTCGGGGACGACCGGGCTGTCGCACAACGCATGTAGGAGTCGGTAGCGGTGGAGGGACACGGACAAAAGAATCGCTGGAGACTTGGCGAGATGGGTGCCATCCCCTAGTGGAGGGTGCTCCTGGTTTAATACCAGCGGGAGCGGATTCGAACTGCCAAGGACTGCAGTCGTCAATGACCGCATGAACTCTTCGGATGCCTCCGTCAGTTTCCGATTCTAGCGGAGATCATGGGGAAGAGGAAGAGGAAACACCAATCATCAATGATAGAAGTCATGGTGAGATTCTTTCGGTGGCTGAAGATACTGATGGAGAAGACAGATAGCAATGGGCTCCAGGAGTGGGCGGAAGCAAGGAATGGGCTCGCGTTTATTTTTCTTATAACGGGCTGTCTGGCTGGCATTTGTTTGCTAAGAGAAAAATGTGTGTTTGGCTGGGATAAAAGACTGAACTGGAACAGAAGAAAACAAAATGAATGGAAGTGACGTGGCATCTTGGCTAAGGTGAGGTGGATAGGTTGCATGTCAAGAGAAATAGGTTAGTGGGGATCACCTATTTAGTTATTATAGATTCAATAGCATTTGAAAGATCCAGTAGTACAGAATAAGACAGACAAAATATCGACAGATTCCTAATTCATATTCAGAGGCACTTGACCGATTCTGCAGCATTCCAAATTGACTGTTTTAGCTATACAGGACTGAAACTCAATAGCAGTACAGAGAGAACCCGTTCATGTTTCAGCTCTAAAAACCTTGTTGCACGATCAGTTTTCCCTTTTCTCCAAACACACTCGATCATTGGAGCAAGCATAACTGACAATCAAGTATGCTTTTGTATGCATACCTCCTCTTCACATTAATACCAGTGTGACCCCCATATATATGCATCCCAAAATGCTCAAGCCTCATCTAGATTGTGACAAAGCAAAGTTTAAAAAGGAAAGCAAGACCATCTACTGCACTTGATCTAAACATGTACCAGTACATCAGTATTAGTTCTAAAAAATACCTTAGTAATAGTAATGACGTAACACTTGACATATTGAGTAGCATTTGAAGTTTGAGAAGTATATAATAAGACAGAAAAAATATCTATAGATTCCCAGTTCATATTCAGCACCACTTAACGGATTCAGCAGTATTTCAAACTGACCGATTCAGCAGTACAGACAATGGCCAAAAGAAATGACAAATTCAGCAATGAATACATTGAAATTAATAGTTGTAGCAAGGCTATGACTCATAAGTAAAGAGAGTCCAGATTCAGCACTCGATCGGTCGATCTGAACAAGTGCCACAACATATGTATACTACAAAATAGATTAGCAGTAGCAAGTTAATACCTTCATACGAAATACTTGGAATAACACAACAGCGTGTCAAGTGCTGGCCGGGTAGCACTTTCTTTCCTGCCTGTTACCCTTTTCTTGTCACACCGTCGCGTGTGGGCCCACTATGTCAGCAGCGTATATTGGAAATAGGTATACATTGCCGCAAACTTGTTCCACCTCTCCCCATGCAAATTGAATCTGTCACCAACATAAATTAGTAATTAATTAGTACGACGTTACATATCTTAACATTGGGATCATCACAAAGAATATTTAGATGTTTTATCTCACTTTTAAAACTTGTTGATGCAATACTCCTAATCCATAGGGAATTTCGACGAACGGTTTAGAAGCTTCAAGGTAACACCGTGGCTGCGACATGTACTACCTGAGCCCTTCCAGGGCAACTTCGACTGACGATGGCCTGCTCGTCAGCTCAGATGTTGCCACCATTTCGACCGCATGGAGCTCATGCCACAAAGACAGTGACCAAAGCTTCACCTTATACCGCGGCGATTCGCATGCCCTTGAACTGACGAACCTGCGGGATATGACGATGTCCGTGGTGTGGCCATCAATTTGGGCGACAAACTCGGTGCCCTCTTTCCCAATGCCGATGAGATCTGCTCTCTGCGAGCCCCCTGTGGGCACCGACTTAGAAGGCTCCCAGTGTTTGTGGCTATAGGGAATTATGGGCGCAGTCCTCGAGTGGGAAACTCTGAGGTGGTGGACGAGCTCTACCATAGGTGTTCACTCTACCGACGAGGTGATGAACTCGCATCCAGCCTCCGTACAGACTTGCTGGCCATGAAAGCACCAGATTATGTGGTCATAGACGTCATTATAGGGGACGAATGTCCCGAAGTGGTCGTTGGGGCAACTTGGCGGTACAGCTCGTTGGAGCATGCGGCCAGCCGGGCGGCGCTTTTAGTGTCCAGACACATAGTGATTTCGTTGAAAACATTGTCAACGACCTTGCTCCAGACGCCGCGCAGTGGGTTGTGCGTCGATTGCGACATCAGGATGGATTGGGGGGAAGAGGTCGGACCAGAGTATGACTATTGGGGGAATTTTGGAGAGGGGTGGTGCACGTCCTGCAAGATCCAATGCAGCGGGCGAGATGGCGAGGAAAATGTGCGAAGCATGCACTAGAGACGATCCCAAATGCGGGGCCAGGCGGCGTTAGGGAGTGGGGATAAAAACAGCCGAGATGGGGAAGATGGGATGGCTCTTTGAATGAGTTTTTTTTTGCAAGGTCTCTAGAGATACATCCATGATGCCGATTAGCTTGGCTTGCATGTTGCAGTGCACTAAATTGACCATCTGAAATCCTGGCGCATTTTATAGCTAGGCCGGCACGCTAACGTGCCCTAAATTGATAGTCTAGGGTAAGGTTTTTGGTCGGTTGCCCTCGCTCCTGGATTGATCAGTCTTACTCAATGGGATAGATATTTGCCTTAGATGGGCTGCCAGATTAGACATGTAGAAATATAAGTGGGACTTACCTTGGTTGTTACCTGATGGGGATATATCGAATGGGGTATGCCTTGCAGGACGTTCCAATTGGGTCAAAGCTCAGCGAGTGGGTCTGCAGGACGACGACTGGAATGCGATTGAGGAGAAGGCCTGGCGATTGGAGACTGGAGGCCCAGAAGCGTACTCGAAGCCCAGTCAGATTAGGTCAAAGCCTCCGAATCCATATCATGTTCGGTTGTAAACTGTAAACCCTAGCGAGGTGCCTCCTATATAAACCTCCCTAGGGTACTCTGAGAACTTACGTTCCATCATACAACCCTTCAAGCGACTCGCTGCTTAGACGCCGAGCTCGCCACCCCTGTAACTCGCTCTCCATCAATCTAATCTAGCAGGAGTAGGTATTTACCCTCTAGGGGGCCAAACCTGGGTAAACCCATGTGCATCCGCCCTATCTCGCACCGCAGATGGCCGCTAGCTCTCGGCCCCGATTCTATCAATCGCTGTCTGTAGCAGCGACTGCCGTGGCCATTTCCACGACAGTGGCGCCTACCGTGGGGCCTAGCCGGATTGGCCTGAGTTCTACGGCGAGGCCCTACTCGCCGATCGATCTGGCGATCGCCACCGGCCGGATGATCGCCATTGGTGGGATCTTATAGATCCTGCCTAGTAGCTACATCCCGGTGTCACGCCCGGTCACCCACAGTGCGATAATGCCGGTCGGCTCCATCAACTTGTTTGTCGGCTTCACAGGCGCAGTCGACCCGGCAGGAACAGGTCTGATCCATCAGGAGCCTCGTCACCGATGACGACTCGGCCACCAGCAATGCGGCCGAGACCAACACCGTCGCGGACGAAGTGGCCCTCCACGATGACACCGACTCCGCGACCCCTGCCTCGGTCGACAGATCTGTCACCGCAGCATCACGGGAAGACTCCATCACGCGTGTCTCCAACCCTGACGACTTCGATGACTCCTCCATCCTTGGGATCTTCGATTCTAACTCCGGCTCAGAGTCCCCCGAGGACTTCCACGCCAGATCCAATCACTTCAACACGATATACATGGTGAGCAGCACGGTCGCCCTGCCAGATCCATTCTCTACACCGATCCCCCCAACCGCGACGGCCATAGAAGTGGACGAAGCCCGCCTACGACTGGAGGAGGCGGAACGCAAGGAGCTAGCCGAGCGCGAGACAGGAGTTGTCGCTCTACCACCAGCGTCGCATCAGGACCAGCCTGAACTCCAATGTCCAGGGTTGTGTCCTAAACTTCATCGCTGAGAGCGACCTCGGACGTGCGGCTGAGTGCGAATACTGCGAGAACGCGCCACCAGGTGGCAGCAACCGACGACCACCCTGCACACTGGCGTCTAGGGCCCCACCACCACCCATTGGTCGCGCGCCCCTGCCGGACCAGCCGCGGATCATAATCTCGCCACAAGCCCACGATGTCAACGGACTTCCACTATACTCCACCCCAATGGATAACGTTGTCGCGGTCGATGCTGCAGTCCCCATCCTCGATGTCTAGGGAGAAGGCGCGCTGCAGATCCAATACACCAAGGCCCTAATCGCCAGGGCTGTCGAGCAGCAAGCCGCGGGAGTCGACCCGCGGGGCTGATGTATTCCCGCTCTTCGCCAGGCAGGGAGGCCTCAAGCGGCCACCCAACCGTCGCCAACGCCGTGACCTGCCCACCACCACAGCCCCTGGCACACCAGCCACGGGCCACCAACCCCGTTCTCTCTACCAACGAGCCGCGACC
This sequence comes from Avena insularis, assembly GCA_023614405.1. Classification (NCBI taxonomy): domain Eukaryota; kingdom Viridiplantae; phylum Streptophyta; class Magnoliopsida; order Poales; family Poaceae; genus Avena; species Avena insularis. The sequence goes on along the minus strand of JAJUPC010000179.1, from coordinate 516,373 downwards.
GGTGAACAACACGGTCGTCGCCAATGGGAAACCCATCGACGCCAGAATGCACATCGTCAACAACCAGGATTGGCGGGCGCGCCAGCCCAACGACTTGAGGCAAACCCTCACTAACCACGGCGACCCCGAACCCAGGGGCTAGCTTAGCCAAGTCGGTCCCCAGTGCTTCAGACCTATGATCCGAGGCGAGAAGTACCCCGCCAACTTCAAGGCACCCAAGGAGACCGAAAAGTACGACCCAACGTACGATCCAGCGGTGTGGCTAGACACATACCTCATGGCGATGGGAATCGCCGGCCACACCGACCTGCTCGCCGCTCGCTACCTCCCCCTAATGATGGAGGGTGCGACCCGGCAATGGATCAACACCCTTCCTGCTGACAACATCGACTCGTGGGAGGAGATGCGGGACACCTTCATCAGGCACTTTAAGGGCTCGTACACCCGTGCCACCACCATCGAGGACCTATAACGATGCATCCAGGGACAACGCGAGTCGATCCACCACTGGATCCAAAGGTGGCAGGAGCTATGGATCAAGGCCTCCAGCATCCAACTAGACACGGGGATACACTGCTTCAGGAACGCGTGTCGGTACGAACCCCTAGTCGCTAAGATCAAGAGGGCCTACCGGACGCTCGACAACATCTCCGACCTCCTCGAGATCGCCAAGCTCTATGCAGAAGAGGACACCAACCAGGATTCTGGCGACGAGTCAGGAGGAAGATGCCGCGTCAGCGCCCACGACAGTGGGCGACAACGCGACATGCGCTACAGCAACACTCGCATCATTGACAAGCGCCATGGTGATGGGCGAGTCGACTTCGTCGCCAATGCCGGCTACGGCTAACGCGAGCCGAAGAACTTCTGCCACGACGGAGGAAACTACCTCGCCAACAACGTGGCGAGGATGAAATTCGACCCTGCCACCCTGCTCAACCAACCCTGCATCTACCATAGCAGGGAGGGAAAGCCTACCACCCACACTACCGCCGACTGCCACTCTCTCAAGGAGATCGAAAAGGCAAGGCGGGAATGGGACGACCCCAACAACAACCCGCCATGGGATAACGGAAACACCAGCGGCTTCGGCGACACCGTCAGATCGCTCCACATTTTCAACGGGCTCGGCACCAAGCGCGAGAAGAATGTGATCGCCCGCGCAGTCGCCGCTAATGCGGTGAGGCTAGTCGATATCCCCTGCTTCCTCAACTGGTCTGAGCAAAGCATCACCTGGAGTCGCCAGGACCAAAAACCCAAGATCGAGTACCCAGGGCGAGTCGTCCTGGTGGTCAGGCCCAAAGTGGTCGACTACTGGCTGCCCAAGACACTGATGGACGGCGGGAGATCCATCAATATCATGTACTTGGACACATTCAAGAGGCTCCCGCTCCCAGAATCAGCAATCAAGCTGACCCTAACAACCTTCCACGGCATCGTCCCCAGTCGGAAGGCGTACCCGATCAGAAAAGTAAGTCTGCCAGTCACCTTCGGCACACCAGCAAAATACCGCATTGAGCGGATCGAGTTCGAGCTGGTGAACTTCTATAGCCCCTACCACTGCGTCCTAGGACGCCAAACGTTCGCCAAATTCATGGAGCCCCCCCACTATGCCTACAACATGATGAAGCTTCCAGGGCCAAGCGGAATCATCACTATCCACGACGACCCCGATATGGCCGTGGAATGCGAAAACAATGGTGCTGAGTTCGCCGACGCTGTCATCACCGCGGAATCTGACCACACGGAGGAACACGCGAAATACACGGGCAACATCAACACGGACGACCCCACCATCCTGAAGAACCCAAGCGCTGCGAGCTCAATGTTCGAGGAAACCACGCACACCCGCACCGTCGAGCTTGTCCCGGGCGACTCCAGCCAGACGGTCACCATTGGGGCGCACATGAGCCCCGCATAGGAAAGCGCGCTCATCGAGTTCCTCCATGAGAATCGCGACATCTTCGCATGGAAACCATCTGATATGCCAGTTGTCCCGAGGGAACTCGCTGAGCACAAACTCAACGCCAACCCCAAAGTATGACCAGTAAAGCAGTCGCTGCGGCCCTTCAATGAAGAGGGCCGTCGAGCAGTCGTCGAAGAAGTACAACACCTGCTAGCCGTAGGCTTCATTCGGCCAACCAAATACTCCAAGTGGCTGGCAAACCTAGTCTTGGTCCTGTAAAAGAACAACACGAGGAGAATGTGTATCGATTACACCAACCTCAACAGTGCCTGCATGAAGGAGGAGTTCGTCCTACCGCACATCGACCAGATCATCGACTCGACCGCGGGATCGGAGTCATTGTGCTTCCTCAACACCTATTCTGGCTAAAACCAGATCAAAATGGCGGTCGAGGATGAGGAGAAGACGATGTTCATCACGCCATTCGGCGCCTTCTACTACACGGCCATGATGCTCGGCCTCAAGAACGCCGGCGCCACATACCAAACGTGCATGCAGGAGTGCCTTGCGAGCCAAATTGGCCGCAACATACACGTCTTCATCGATGACGTGGTGGCAAAATCCACCCGCCAGGATGATCTGCTCGCCGACCAGGCCGAAACCTTCACAAACCTGCAGAGGTACAACATCAAGCTAAACCCAGATAAGTGCACCTTCGGCATCCCCACCGGTCTCCAAACGAGGCATGAAGGCCAACCCCACCAAGATCGACACCATCGGGCGACTCGGGAAACCCGAGTGCCTTCGTGACGTCCAAAAGTTGGCCGGGCAAGTCGCGGCTCTTAGCCGCTTCATCCCCTAGCTTGGTGAGAAGGAAATGCCCCTCTACGGCCTGATGCGCAAGAACCCCACGTTCCAATGGGACGCAGAGGCGGACAACACACTCAAAGCACTCAAAGAAGTTCTACTCGCAGCTCCACTCCTCGCTGCCCCAATAGACAAAGAGCCAATGCTCGTCTATGTGGCGGCCTCCACTCGAGTCATCAGCACCGTGATGGTCGTCGAACGGACAGAGGAGGGCAAGGAGCGCCCCGTGTAGTGCCCCGTTTACTACATCAGCGAAGTCCTGAAGGACTCAAGACAACGCTACCCGCTATACCAGAAACTGGTATACGCGGTATTCCGAGCTCAACAGCGACTCCCTCACTACTTCTAGGCGCACCCAATCACAGTCGTCTCCTCCCCGTCACTATAGGACATAATACGCAATCGCGAGGCAACTGGGCGAGTCGCCAAGTGGGCCATCAAAATCGGCGTCCACAACATCAAGTACGAGCCCCACAAAGCGATCAAGTCACAAGCCCTGGCTGATTTCCTCGCAGACTGGGAAGAAGCACAGCAGCCGGAGAAGCTCCCATAACTCCACTACTGGTCGCTCCACTTCAACGGGTCCAAGAACGCCGACGGCACTGGGGCCAGGGTCATACTGACCTCCAACAAAGGGAGACAAGCTCTGCTAAGGGCTCCACCTCAACTTCAAGCCCTGCACCAACAACATGGTAGAGTACGAGGCCCTCCTTCACGGCATGCGGGCTGCCAAGGAGATGAACATCGACCGCCTACGGTGCTACAGCGACTCCGACCTAGTCACCGGCCAAGTCGCCGGGACCTATGGCACCGTCTCCCCGACAATGATAGCATACCGCCAAGCGGTAGACCAGCTGGGAGGACACTTCGACGGTTACTCAGTCGAGTGGATCGACAGGCGAAAGAACAAGGAGGCAGGTGCCCTCTCCCGCATCGGGTCAGCTCAGCAAACACCAACCGCAGGCGTCTTCCTCGACATCATCCACAAGCCTTCGGTCTCCCTGCCGAAGGTCATCGACGTTGGGATACCACTACAACCCGAGCCGGGCCTAGTCGCCATGATCGTGGAGCCTAGCGACTGGACGACACCATATGTCACCTTCCTCGAGCACAAGATCCTCCCAAGCAACGAGACGGAAGCGTGAACAATTGTGCGCCGATGCAAGTCCTTCGTCATCATCAACGGTGCGCTCCACAAACACAGCATGACCGGCATGTTCTAGCGCTGCGTACAGCCAGAAGAAGGACGCAAGATCCTCCAGGACATCCACGCCAGCGACTGCGGCCATCACGCCGGCGCCAAGTCGCTGGTCGCCAAGGCCATGCGGCACGGTTTCTACTGGCTCACCGCACACACCGACGCCACTGACATCGTCCAACAATGCGTCGGGTGCCAGAAGTACGCCAACCAGACGCATCTCCCTGGTTCTGCACTCAAGATCATCCCCATCACCTGGCCATTCACCGTATGGGGCATGGACATGGTCGGCCCGTTCAAGAAGGCCCCATCTGGCTTCACCCACCTCCTGGTCGCGGTCAAAAAGTTCACCAAATGGGTCGAAGCCATGTCGATCAAAAAGTGTGATGGCAAGATGGCCACCAAGTTCCTTCGCGAGCTCATTTACCAGTACGGCTACCCGCAAAGCATCATAACAGACAACAGCACCAACTTCGCCAAGGGCGCCATGGCAGAATTCTGCGAAGAGCATAGCATACGACTCGACCTTGCCTCAGTCGCCCACTTGGAGTCGAACGGCCAAGCAGAACGCGCCAATCAGAGCATCCTCCACGGACTCAAGCCACGACTCCAAGTGCCCCAGGATGTTGGGTTAAAGAGCTCCCCTCTGTAATATGGGGGATCCGCACCTCCGTCAACCGCTCCACGGGGTTCACGCCCTTCTTTATGGTATACGGCGCCGAGTCGTAATACCAACCGACATGGAGCACGACTAACCTCAAGTCGCCAACTACGTCGAGGCAACAAACGAGATCGCCCGCCAAGACAGCATCGACCAGCTCGTTGAGGCGCGTGACATGGCTCGCTCCCGCACCGCCATCTACCAGCAGGGACTCCGCTGCTACCACAGCCGCCGAGTCTGGACCCTCACCTTCCAGGAGGGCGACTCGGTCCTGCGATTCGCCCAGGACAAGAAAGGCATGCACAAGCTGTTCCCCCATCGGAGGGGCCATTCGCCATAGGTCGACTCCTCGGCAACGACGCCTACTACCTCATCGACATACTAGGCGATGGCCAGCTTGAGGTCGGGAGGCCATGGAATCTAAACCTTCTCCGAAAGTTCTATACAAAGAACTCAAACTTGTACCCAGATGATATATAAATGAAATTCATTCGGATCGCACAAATTGTGTCCAATCGCCATACTCTTGTGCCACTTGCACTCGTACATTTAGGAATATGCTACCTACAGAAGTGAACCCTTGGTCGAGCGACCATCACGGCTAAGTAGTGCGACCCAAGGGCACCAAAAATATTCGGGCCTTGTGTCGTCCACGAACACGCCAACCCGGAGCCACCATCGGAGTCGCCCCGCTCGACTGGCCCACCGGGCCAAGACGACCGACATACGCTTCCCACGGCGATCTGTCCTACCAATCCTCGTGCAAAGCGACTCGAACGGTTAAGTACCACGCACGGGGACTTCACAAACAGAAACCCTCACATGGCTCGGGAACACACCAAGTAAGAGAACTGCCTTTGAATCGCCACGCGAATGGCTCTCCGAGCCAGGGGAAGAGACGCATTACAAACAAGGCACCAACAACCCATAATAGGCACACACCCAAAACGGCTAAGTACCACGCTCGGGGACTCGCCTAAAACAACTCTACTCGCGCTCGAGGACTCGCCCCTTCGGAGTCGCGAGGGACAACCAACACAAAAATCCAAAGCTAACACATATGTACACAAACGAGTTATACCCCACTAAAGGGCGGACGTGCTCGGGGACTCGCTCAAATAAAAGTTAAACACACCATGTAATTAACCTTGCATTGCGAGTCGATTGACTCCTCTTACTCCCATACACAAATATTGTTCATATTACAAAAGTCGCCACTTGGCATATCTTACAAGTTGCCCCAGGGCAGCTATCTATTTTGCAGGCCCCGATGAAGAAGCACCGCCACCACCCTTGACACGGATGAATGGTTGCCACGGGTTCATCGGGTAGGTTAACAGCGACTTTGACAACACTGACCGGAAGGGTTGCTCCGACTTCAGGTCGCGATGTTCCGGCTCGGGTCGCCACCGCCACCGTCTCTGGCAAGAGTCGGGTCCCGTCCCGGCACCCGATTAGCAAAGGGGGCAGCCTTGGCGGTTAGCTTCAACACCTCTGACATCTCCACCTGGCCAGTCTCCAAAGGGTAGCCGCTGGTGACGTCGTTGAGGTCGAAGTCGTTAGGGAAATGCGCGAGCCCCAGGCTCAACACCGTGGTTGCCCCGCGCCTGAAAGCCGAACGCGCCATCCATTCTACGACATCGGGTACCTCCTCTAGATAGCGCCATACCTCAGTCAATCCCCTAGGTATAACCTCGGTGGGGGACATTCCTTGAAGAACCGCCTAGACGCACAATGCCGAGGCGGTGGCCACGTTCACCACCGCAGTCACACACTGCGAGGCATTGAAGGTCTGCACCACCGGATCGCTTTGCCCTATCACAGCTGCAACGTCAGACATCAGTGCCACTACGGATTCCCCCACTCAGGGACTCACCGCACGTATCAAAGAGAAGAGAAACGACTCACCAAGGAGCTTCCGGCAGTTCTCAGTGACGTGCTTCTCCACGGCAGCAAGATCGCACTGCAGCCCAAGGATGATTGAGTCTACAGCCTTCTGCTCCTCTTCCGCCGTAGCGACTGCGGCCTTTGCCCTATCCTCAGAAGAGATCACGGCCGCTTTCGCCTCCTCCAATTCCTTCACTAGTGAATCAATACGCCCATTCGCCATGTCCGGCTCGGCAACCGGGACATACCATTCTCGGGCCTTGGCAACAGCAGCCGGAAGACCATCTGAACGGAACAGAAACAACTGTAAGCATTATGTAAGCACCAGCAGCTCGCAGTCGCCAAATAAATCAAGTACTCACCGACAGTCTCCTGGAGTCGCCTGTTAGCCTCCTGCGTCACGCTCTAGATGCTCCTTTCCGTCCTGCCGATCCGTCGATTCTCTCTGCAACCCCTATAGCCAGAATGAACAATTAGCAACTACAAAAACACAAATTCAGTGCATAGCCTCTGAAATTCAGCGACTAGACATTCGGGGACTGGCGACTAGAAGAAATTCAGTGTCTAGCCACTGAAATTCAGCGAGTAGAAGAAACTCAATGCCTAGCCGCTGAAATTCAGCGACTAGACACTCGGGGACTGGACATACCTGAATGCTGGCACCAAGCATACTGTGAAGTCCACTGGCGTCTGTCGAAGGGACCACGAAGGAGGTACGCCCGCGACGAGGTCCAACATCCTCATTGACGATCTCCGGCATTTGGGGAGACTGGTTTTCCGCCACGATAAAAAAAAACCTCGTTGTGAAGCACGGGAACGACACGGACACCCACGACGGGGCACTGGTTGCTGGAGCAAGTGGCACCGTCATCGGAGCCCCCTCAGCTGGCTCCGATTGAGTGGCCGCCACCTCCTCGCTGTTGGTGGCAGGGTCACTCCTCTTGGTGCTATCTTTCGCTGCAGCCTTGTCGGACTCACCCTTCTGCCTCTTCACGTCCTCAGCAGGCGCAACTTCTGCAGCAGTCTTCCTCTTCCTGGGAGGATCGCCTTCCCTCGTGGTGATGGCTGCCACTAAGGGGCGACCTATCTTCTTAGCGCCGGACCTGCAAAAACCTCCAAAGTCAGAAAAGAAATCATACAGTCGCCGAAGAATTGGAAAGGAAAACTCGAGACTTACTTGGCGTCCGAAAGAACACGTAACCCCGTGATGATGTGGGTAGGCTTATCTAGCTCTAGGCCCAGCTTGCATGTGAGGCCCTTCTCGAAGACATCCGAAGCCCACAACACCGCGGGCTTCTTTGATGATGAAGCCGCGGTCGCAGGAATCTTCAGCTCAGAAGACACGGCCGTCCCCGAAGGTTGCGACGACTTTAATGTTGTAGCTTCAGCTGCCTCCTGCTCTGATGCCACTGAAGTTGTCGACGCGATTACCACGAGTGGTACTTCCACCACCGCTTCGGTGTCTTTAGCCTCCGATCCCATCATCGGAGTCGCACCCTCCGGGATCTTGCGTGAAGTCTTGGTCGCGTCATCGTCGGATTTGTCATTCGAATCGAACACCACTGCCGATCTGGACGGTGACGCCGGCTTCGAGGCCGGCTTCTTCGCGGGCAACTTCGGTTTACACGCGGGCTTCTCCGGCGTGGCTATTTGCCGAGAGTTGTGCTCTTGCAAGATTTCATCGTCTTCTTCGTGCTCTTCAAGACTACAGATCGTGTTGAACTCACGCTACTTCTGCATGCTAGTCCTGCAAGCCTGCGGGAACTGGTGGAGGAACCTCCATCTCTTCCTCTTTGTCCTCAGAGGATTCTCCTTCAGCACCCTCTTCGAGCTCCTGGGGGACCTCTTCGTCGAGTGGGGGGAGCCAGCCTTCTAGAACCTAGAACAACTAAGAGTGGACACGAATAAGTATCAGACGATGCGGCTGCAAATTGCACCGCGGGAATCACGATTGAAGATAAATTTGGAGAAAGAGGCTTACTGTGGGAGCTTCATTCTTCACAGGAACATACAAGGCGAGCCCGGCCGACGTGGTTGTAAATTCCGCGTCAGTAATATTCTTCAAGGCGGCCTTATAGTGTTCGGCGTCCCACGACTCCTTGGTCCGAGAAGGATCGTTCTTCCCGCTGTACTCGTACATCCAATGTGGCCGGGCCACCAATGGAACCAGGCACCGCCCAAGCCAACAGTTATATAGGTTGATCGAGGACAGCCCTTGGTCCTTCACCTTCTGGATCTGGTCCATCATCTCCGCGACGAATTCCAGCAACGCCACTTTGCTGGAGGGGGTGGACTCCTTCACGTAGAACCAGCTTTTCTTCCATTTTCTCGCGGACTTCTTCGGCAACATGAGCTTGACGAAGTTGACCTTCCGCTTCAACTGAAAGGTGATGCCTCCGGCTGCCAAGATTGGGCCGCTGGACCCTTCGCGCCCGATGAGGCCATGGAACAGCTCCAACCATCCCGGGAAGTACAGCCTGCAGCCGAGGTAGCATTCGCACAAGGCGACGAAGATCGCCAGCTGCTCGATGATGTGTGGGCCGAGATCCGACGGCTTGATGGCATAATATGCGCAGAACCGCCATAAGAGCAATGAAGTGGGGAACCCCAAGCCCCTCTCCAAATGGCTTGGGAAGCAAATGAACTCGCCAGCACGTGGCTTCAACTCGATCTCGGAAGACGCGAGGATCCGCCAATTCCCATTACAGAGGACCCTGACGTCCTCAAAGGACCTGAGCTGTGCCGCGGTGCATTTGGATTTCCCCCACGGACCTTTCAGAGGCGCCATCAGGAAGGAAGCAGGGTCACTTGGTCTGGAGAGTCTAGATCGAGGGAAGACAGAGGGACTGGATGCGCGAGGATGAAGAATGCGAGGAAGGTTCTACATGACTGATCCGTCACTCCCCTTATAATGAAGTGCTGCCCACCAATCTCGGGGTAGCCTTTACCCGCGGTAATTGTGGTGAAGTTGACGGTCAAACTCCTTCACTCGACTAGCCTGCAACTGTGCCCTGTCTAGTCGGTGGGGCAGCGACTTGGTAGCGATTGCATTCGCCAAAGCAGCTACTGGAAAGCCGGCAGAAAAATTCCTTGGTTTCGGAAGAGTCCATTGCCGATTCAACTAGGCATCCAAATTGGACTCACCTACTCCGACTGCCAAATGAACACCTGCGTCTAAATCAACGATGGCGTCGAGGACTAATGATGGCAGTATACCGAATGGGGTATGCCTAGCAGGACGTTCCGATTGGGTCAAAGGCTTAGCGAGTGGGCTTGTAGGACAGTGACTGGAATGCGATTGAAGAGAAGGCTTGGCGATTGGAGACTGGAGGCCCAGAAGCATACTCGAAGCCCAGTCAGATTAGGTCAAAGCCTCCGAATCCATATCTTGTTCGGTTGTAAACTGTAAACCCTAGCGAGGTGCCTCCTATATAAACCTCCCTAGAGTACTCTTAGGACTTGCGTTCCATCATACACCCCTTCAAGCGACTCGCTGCTTAGACGCCGATCTCGCCACCCCTATAACTCGCTCTCCATCAATCTAATCTAGCAGGAGTACGTCTTTACCCTCCGGGGGGCCGAACCTGGGTAAACCCATGTGCATCCGCCCCCATCTCGCACCGCAGATGGCTGCCAGCTCTCGCCCCCGATTCTATCAATCGATGCATGTAGCAGCGACTACCGTGGCCATTTCCACGACATTACCGAGCTTAACGAGTAGCTCACAAACCTCATTAACTCGATTGTTTAGCTCATTAAGGATATCGAGCAAAAACTAAAGCTCATCCAAGATCATAAAGGAAACAAGTCGATTTTGAACGAGCCGAGCAAACAAGTGCTCATTAAACTCGTCGAGTTTCGAGTTTTGTGTCCAGCCCTAATACTTTGGAACAGGAGGTAGCACAATACTAGCAGTAGTACACTAGACGTTTGTTTTGTGGTTTTGCTACAAACATAGTACAATAAATACCTCCACATTGGAGCCTAGCGCGATTAAGTACCACGGTGTTCCAAGAGGATGCATGATAACGGAAGGTGTTCCAGCAGCTCTTTACAAAATAGTTATAATTAGAAGCGAATAGTCACTACATTAATACACCTACAATATAGTAAATTGTCCATCAAATGATGGGTGATAACCTGCACATCTGATCACCTTCTCGCAGTTATCATGATCAAATAGTATCACCTTAAAGGAAGTGGTGGCAAGATTCTTGAACACTAGAAAGTATCCTACCTTCAAGTCATGTGCTTTGACAAAATCTAGCCATCCTTCGTCAAGGATTATGTTGCCATCTTGCTTCTTCAGCTTGATGTCCTAGCTGCAGGCTTTGCATATCTTCAGCTTGATGGCCTCTGGATACTCACCGCCAAACGTTGGTAACAAAGAGCTGGGTATGCTCCGCATGTCTAACCCTCCCGGTATTTACAGCACCTTGTAGAACTCATCACAAGTGTTCTCCATGTGGGTGTTCTTGGCTAGCCCCTCCATCCAGACTGCACATGCCTCTCTTATCTTCTTCGATGATGAGTCTATCCAAGCTCTTCCTGCCCGAACACTGCAAAAAAAATCCCATGGACAAATGATGTCTCTACCAGCTATCAATAATTGTGAAATAGTACAGTATTAGCTGATAGAGTACAATACAAGATCAGCTAAGAAAGTAAAGTGGAGCCATTTTCTTATCGAAGTACACAAATTAAAGTCTTAACTCTAGCTAGCACGAATGCCAGTTATATTAGTACTACTTCCAAGGTCCATGCATCACAATAGTGCAGTTCTTTATCGAGCAGTACAGATACCGAACACCCAGGAATAGACGAACGGACGAACAATATGAGCTTTGTCTACTGTCGATGCTAGAGATGCATACATATACTCGAAATGTTGGCAAAAATCAGGGTAGGGCAGCAGCCGCCCTAACTTTCCCAAATTAAAGGGACCTCCGCCCCTGAGACAAATCTAAAGCAAAACATACCGAGTGGCCTCCCAAATCATCATCAACCGTGGATCAATCAATACAAAATTTGAACTTATTATTACAGTTCACCGTAGATCTAGCCCCGAAACTAGCTTGCATGCGTAAAACTGAACCGTAGTATGCAGACATGTTCAATGCACTAGATGATAACTATACTCAACACCAATCTAATGTTAACCAAGCGCTAATAATAGCTTGACCGCATCTCATCATCAAGATCAAGGGTTCCGGGGATTATGTAAATACCGCACTACCACCACGATGTCTGAGGGATGCGACGAATCTATAGATGAGGTTGCCGGGCCCACAGCCGACCCGCCTAAGACGAGTAAGTTGCGGCGGTGGTGGTCGTCAATGGAGGGAAGTGCAATGGCTATTAAGGAGTGCTGTGTGAGAGAGGGTTGGGGCTGGGGCTAGGGCGGGGGGTGGTGAGGGAATAAATGCGGCGAGGTTACACGAATGCTATGGACAAAGAAAACCTTGCCACCAATACAGTACTACTAATTGTCATGCAAAAATTAATTGCCTAGAAAATCAGGCACCGTAGCTTGAGTGCTTGAATAGGGAAACATCAAACACATACTATGGAAGTATATTATTACATACATGGTGCCTAGTACAAGCAATAGTGGAAATGATGTTGCAAGTACTGATACTACAATACAGTATGAAAGTACTACGTACATAGTACTGTGCATTACATAGTGACAAGTACTAGCTACAAAAATGATATTGCGAGTGCTCATAATCAGCTTTTCGGTATTTTGGTGAAACTTCACATAGTTCTAATGAGGCAGGATTGGCACGAACCAGATTGGCGCCTCAAACATTTGGTCTCCATGTTCCACTCTAGTGTAGTTAAGTGATGAACCTATGGAAGCTCCCCCATTGACGTGCATGCGCCTCCAATCTGGAACTGGCTATGGGCGATGTTGGCAGCGCACATGTGTAGCAAACACACAGTCTCCTCTAAACACTGGTAGAGCTTCGTCAACATCGGCAACACCAGGTTCGGAATTTGTAGGGGGATCGAGGATGAATGGTTGGTTGATTCCCTTCTGATCCATTCCGGTGCTACAGGGTCAACCAAATTAAGGGCCCTCTAGAAAACATGGCAGCGGAGTGAGAGATAAGTGAGCAGTTCTCTACCCATGTATGATACAAGATTACAATGGATGCTAGTTCGTGCACTGTTGGTGTGAATCCATATGGTATTCCAGCCAAGCTCTGCCAAGTACCAGCTGCATAATGCAACATCTTCATCCTCGGCATCATCACCGCTTGACGCTTGCTCTTTCAATTATCGGAGCACAGATGACACGCGGGCCTCCAAGTATACCTATGTGTGCATTTCAGTTAGCAAAAGTATCACGAATAATGCACTTGTAAGTAATTTATAAATTTTACTTTTAAATAACGGGACTCACTCCACTTATTTGGTTCCCAAACAAGAACATCTCCTTGCGGTTCTGTCACCGTGTATATGCGATCAATAGAACAAATGATTAGACACTTGGCAATGGCATCAACATACGTTGCTGGTGCAAGATAGTCATTTCGAAGGATAATGCAGTCCCTATCACAAGGAAAATCTATGGTAGCAATGAATTTGTCAAACACCACCATCACGTTGTAGTGCCATTGGTTGTTAAATGTGTACGGTTTCTTTGCTATGTGTATCTTTAGCAGCTCGATATACGCGTGCTTGTAGAGGTAAGTGCATGGGGGGGCGGGGAAACACTGGCTACCCGATGGATAAATATCAACACGCTGCACACGTGGCAGATCGATACGTGCCATACTATAGATGTTTTGGAGGTACCAGCGCCCCGGGTGCTTTGCAATCGCAATCCATTCTCTGTTGGCACCAACCCAGTGAGCCTTGTTTTCAAATCCTTCATCATCCCATGTTTTGGGTATGTCATCATCAACTGGTACAAATGCTTCTACTGTTGGATTGTCTAGTGGCATCAGCAACGCGTCAATGCCCTACAACAAATTTTCTTCATATCTAGGGTCATGCAAGGTGTTTGACAAAGCGGGTAGTGCTAGCTAGCTTTGCGGAAAAACTACTATCTAAAAGATGCAGAAATGTGTCGAATAAATCATGAATGCATGCAGACAAACACACCAAGGAATAAGGTCTTGTTTGCATTAAAGAAAAAGCGTAGGAATAGTTAAGTTTTCCAATGATTGATTAGCTGTTCAGAGGAATAAATCATGAATGCTGGCACTGTTTAGAGGAATGAGCCAGAGGAAAAAACGCAGGGAATTTTCCTATGATCGATTAACAAGATTAGGGGCCTCTTTCGATCAATGGTTTTAAAAAAATGTAGGAATAGGAAAAACACAGGATTGATATGGTAAGTACAGTAAATTTATATTAGGAATACAAAACGCAGGAATTTTGTAATAGGTGTCTTTGGATGGTGAATAGGAAATAAACACAATAGTTTTGCAGGAATATAGTGTAAGCGCATTGGACTTCTGAAAGGAGAAATAGAATGAGGTTGGAGCTCGTGTTTAGATTTTTATGGAATGGAGGGCATCGGAACTAAGAAGTGACTCCATAGGACTTTGATATCTTCCAAAATCCTGTGGGTTAGAATCCTCCAAAACTCGTATGCAATTCTTCATATCCAACTTGGACGTTATTTTCAAATTCCTCCACGCGCAAAGAACAAGAATGAGGTCCCAAGAGACATGATAACATCATAAATATAATCTACCATGAGGTTTGACTTTGATTTTACCATGTTTTAATGTAATCCTATGTTTTTGTATTCATGTAAACCAAAGAGCCAACTTTTTACAGAAATCTTGTGTTTGTAAAACACATGAAACTTAAAATCTAACGCCAGCCTTGATTGGCCAATACACCTTCCGTTACAGGTGTCAACAATCCTGGTCGTTCTTGTGTTTTCAGATTAGTATGTTTGGAGGAGAGAGGGGACACTGAAGCAAAAGTCTTGGGCCTCTTTCAATCGCAGGATTGAGACCACATGAATTTTACAGGTTTGCCGATGAAAAACAGACGAATATAAAATGTAAGAAAACTACCTACATGATTGGCACGATGACAGTTGAGCCTCAAGTAGATGTTCCAATTCCTACGGGAGTTAAGCATGGGTGGGGGTTGCAGTTCAAAAGAATTTATGTACCACGATTCCTTTGATCCAAATTAAATCCATAGGAAAGAATCTAAGGATCCGAGTCCTACAAAAATCATGCAAAACTGATTTTTACCTGCTCGTCATGGTCTAGTGGCCATGTCTGTGGGTCAGAGTGAAGTAGGCAGGGCAAACCAAATGGGAGACCGGATCTTCCGCAATCCCTCGACGCATGCCAACCATGCCGCGAGCCAGGCGAGCGGTGCTCAGAAGATCGGCGCGATCGGTGATGTTGCTCATCGGTCCGTAGTGGAGGTTGCCAAATTCGATTGCCCGGCTATAGCGCTCAGATATCTTACGCTTCATCACTCCAAATGTCGTTCTAGGGAAGAGTACTGTGGAAGATTAGTCGGGATGGGTTGGCAGTTTCTACCTTTCTGCAAGGGTGGAGAGGGGCTACGATGGTGCACAAGCGGCCGGAGCGGCAGAGGAAGACGATGAGGGGCACGGGGCGGTTCTCCTCTGGTTGTCGGATCGACTACTTCGACCCAGTATATTAGAGAAAAACTAACACGGGACGTTAACATAGACGCTTATGAAAAAAGGAATAATAACAGAAAATTAGATATAGGATTATTTCTTAAACGCTCTAGCCCGCAACGCTGGCCCCTAGTTTGAGGCACTACTGTTTTTTTCGATAGGTAGCTAGGGATAGCAAATCACACCGTGCCGAAGAAAAAAAGTTCGAAATGTCCTCAAATTTTTGTTTGCATGTGGGGATAGTGATGTCGCACTGAAGGAGAGAGCAAACACAATTTTTTTTGAATGCATATATACTACTCCCTCTAATCCATATAATGTTCTCGGATTTATCTAGATTAGAATGTATATAGTCATGTTTTCGTGCTAGATTTATCTAATGGTTGGAAACTCCGAGTGGCAACATTATTACCATGACATGATTCACCCATTTACTCCCAAATATGGAACATCACGGATGATGGGAGTACAATTTGCATCAAGGACCTAAAAATGGATAAAATTACATAGAGGTCCTTACATTTACCACGAAGCACCCTAAAAATAAGCAAGGGAAATAGTCGGGTCCGGCTCCTTCTCGAGACAGTAGAGCCATACTCTTCATACTACTTTCTCTTTGTTTGTTTTCAAAATATATGGCCAAATTTGGTGGCATGAAAATTCCTGGACATTGGATCATCATCAGCATAAAGTATGATGTAGATATGGCCATGACCTTGGTCGTTCGGCTTGAAATCCAAGAAAGTTCATACTTATCGGCAACTAATAAAATTAAATACGTTTAAATTTTACCACTTGCTTTTAGGTTCAAATTTACACGTAGTGATTACATTTTAAATGAAGGACCTAAAAGGTAAAATTTTATCGAGGTCCATACATTTAACATGAAGCACCCTGAAATTAAGTAGGGAAACGGTCATGTTTTGCTCCTTCTCGAGAGAAAAGTTGATCGAGACATACTCTTCATACTACTTCCTCTTTGTTTGTTTTCAAAATATGGCCAAATTAGGCGGCTTGCAAATTCTTGGATAGGGGATCATGAATCATCAGCATAAATTATGATGTAGATATGGCCATGAGGCCCATGACATTGGTCGTTCTTCTTGAAATCCAAGAATGTTCATACTCATTTATAACTGATAATCTGAAATACGTTTAAATTTTACCACTTGCTTTTAGGTTCGAATTTTACACGTATGGACGGTGGGAGTACATTTTACACCAAGGACCTAAAAAGGTAAATTACATCGAGGTCCATACATTTAGCACGAAGCGCCCTAAAATTAAGCAGAGAAAAGAGTCATGTTTTGCTTCTTCTCGTGAGAGAAGCTGATCGAGCCATACTCTTCGTACTACTTCCTCTTTGTTTGTTTTGAAAATATGGCCACATATGGGGCATGCAAATTCTTGGATATAGGACCACGAATCATCGACATAAAGTATGATGTAGATATGGCCATGACCTTGGTCGTTCGTCTTGAAATCCAAGAATGTTCCTACTCATCGACATATAATAATCTTAAACATGTTTAAATTTTATAACTTGCTTTTAGGATCGAATTTTACACGGACAGTCGGAGTACATTTTACACCAAGGACCTAAACAAGGTAAAATTACATCGAGGTCCATACATTTAGCACGAAGCACCCTAAAATTAAGCAGGGAAAACCTTCACGTTTTGCTCCTTCTAGAGAGAGAAGATGACCGAGCCATGTATACTCTTCATACTACTTCCTGTTCATTTGTTTTCAAATTATGGCCAAATTTGGTGGCATGAAAATTCTTCACTATGGGATCTTGAATCATCAGCATATAAAGTATGATGTCATCAGCAAAATAAAGCATACCCTGGTCTTTCGGCTTGAAATGCAAGAATTTTCATATTCATTGACAACTAATAAGCTTAATTACGTTTAAATTTTACCACTTGCTTTTATGTTCACATTTTACACGGACGGTGGGTGTACATTTTACAGTAAGGACCTAAAAAAAGGTAAAATTACATCGAGGTCTATACATTGAATTACCACGGAGCACCCTAAAATTAAGCAGGGAAGCTTAGTTAGGCTCCTTCTCGAGACAAAGAATGGTCGAGCCATACTCTTCGTACTACTTCCCTCTTCGATTGTTTTCAAAATATGGCTAATTTAGTGGCATGAAATTCTTGGATATGGGATTGTGAATCATCGATGTAAAGTATAATGTAGATATGGCCATGACCTTGGCCGTTCGGCTTGAAATCCAAGATTGTTCATACTCACTCACAACTAACCTTAAATTCGTTTAACTTTTACCACTAACTTGTAGGTTTGAATTTTACACGGACGGTAGGAGTACATTTTACATCAAGGACCTAAAAATGGGGAAATTACATCGGGGTCCATTCATTTAGCATGAAGTACCCTAAAATTAAGCAAATAAAACAGTCTGGTTCGGCTCCTTCTCGAGAGAACAAGTGATCGAGCCGTACTCTTCATAGTACTTCTTCCTCTTCGTTTGTTTTCATCAAGGACCTAAAAGGGGGAAATTACATCAAGGTACAAAAATTTAGCATGAAGCACGCCTTAAAATTAAGCAAAGGAAAATAGTCAGGTTCAGCTCCTTCTCGAGAAAGAACCTGACCAAGCCATACTCTTCGTACTACTACTTCCTCTTCATTTGTTTTTAAAATACATGGCCAAATTTTGCGTCATGCAAATTCTTCGATATGGGATCCTGAATCATCAGCATAAAGTATGATGTACATATGTCCATGACCCTGGTGGTTTGGCTTGAAATGCAAGAATGTTCATACTCATTGACAACTAATAAGCTTAAATACGTTTAAATTTTACCACTTGCCTTTGTGTTCGAATTTTACAGGGACAGTGGGAGTACATTTTACACCAAGGACCTAAAAAGGGGTAAAATTACATCTAGGTCCATACATTTATCATGAAGCACCCTAAAATTAAGTAGGGAAAACAGTCATGTTTGGGTCCTTCTCAAGAGAAAAGCTCATCGAGTTGTACTCTTCATACTACTTTCTCTTAGTTTGTTTTCAAAATATATGGCCAGAGTTGGCGGCATGAAAATTCATGGACATGGGATCATCATCAGCATAAAGTATGATGTAGATATGGCCATGACCTTGGTTGTTCGGCTCGAAATCCAAGAACGTTCATACTCCTCCACAACTAATAATCTTAAATACTTTTAAATGTTACCACTTGCTTTTAGGTTTGAATTTTACAAGGACGGTGCAAGAACATTTTACATTAAGGACCTAAAAAAGGTAAAATTACATCGACGTCCATACATTTATGTCTAAAAACTTGTGTTGTGATATTCAGATCCATATTCTTGGTGTTTCTTTACGTAAAAGAACAATCTTGTCATCACTCGAAAAATTGAGAATTAAATGTTCTTTCGTGATAGTTGGAAACTAACACCGAGGAAATTGTTTACTATATGAAGATGCACCCACCTACCTCGGGAAATACATTTAATTCAATAGCAATCTATCACGCTTGCTTGTAGCTCAAGTTTGACCTAATTTCGTTAAATTGTTAAGACGCAAAATCTTAGCAAGAAGTTGAACCTATCATCAAGACTCTTAGTGTTTTATGATATAATAATTGTGACCCCTCGATGGGTACCTCCAAAAGATTTTTCGTCAAACTTTCAAAGCAACCTACAATTTACTTGTAGTTTCAAATTTGACCTAATTTCGATAAATCGACATAAAGTCATTCGGTCAAATAGGCAGAGTTAGCTAGGAAGTTTGAAAACTCATAAATAAAACATGGGAATCGTTGGTACAACATGTTGGTAAACTTGGCTTCTGGCATTCAGATCCAATATTCTTCGGACATTCCTAAACGGAAAAGCACAACCTCGCTTGTCATGCACTCAGAAAAATGAGAATAATTGAATGTTCCTTCCTGATATAGTTGGAAAATCACACCGACGACACTATTTGGATTTGCCGGTCTAGATATAGTGGTCAATGTTCGAAGTTATCCATACACTATATAGTGGTATGGTATGGTATTGTAAGAGATAAGAAAAGATAAAGATAAGATAAGAAGTACTGTGAATGGATGATCTTTTGAGTAACCTTCCCTCCCAATATTTGGGAAGCAAGTGAAAATTTGAAAAACCGGAAATGTTTGAATTTTTTTGCCGCCAAGGACCAAAGTGGTTTCCTTCCTATGTACTCCTCATCCCTACTCCACGCCAACGTGGCTTTAACATGCCGAGACATAGAGCCAGTAGCAAGGCACATCGCACAAAGACCACTGTGGGACCAGGGAGAGATCAGCCAGGCCGGTGCGCGAGGGGAAAGGGTAGGAGAGAGGGAGGATGGATGGTGAGAGGCAACGAAGGAGATAGAAAACAAACAATTTGTTTTGTGTGGATAGGTCTTGAAATTTCTACTAGTAGAGTGGCCACAGGAGTACCTCGTGTCGGGAACCCATCATAACTTTCCTCTGACATCCAACCGCCTTCAACTCCTCTTTGCTGCTACCCTCTTTTACCCTACCTACGTTTTATTCTCTCAGCATGGACAGCGCGTGGACAGAGGTGAGCATATGTAATCAAAGAAATGAGTACTAGTACTAGTACTGCTATACTAGTGTACTAGTACTAATATACTTTCCTCAAACAAAGTACTAATATACTACTCCCTCCGATCCAAATTAATGTTCTCAGATTTGTCTAGATTCAGATGCATCTAGCACTAAAACATGACTAGATACATCCGAATCTAGACAAATGTGAGAACACTAATTTGGCTCGAGGGAGTACTATTTGATTTTTCCTCATAAGGGCATCGACAATGTGTACAAAAGCACACCTTAAGGCCTAGTATGTGGCAACTCCTAAGGTTCACCATATACATTGTGGAGAAAATAGAGTTTGTATCTTTAAGCCTAATAAGTTGCACCTCAAGCTTGTGGGTTGCCCATAGAGAATAGAAAAATCATTTCCCCTCTCTTCCTATTTCATGTGATTATTTTCAAAAGGTGTTCAAAATTTTCATGATGAAAAATCTTAGCGAGAAGTCGAACCACTTGTCAAAACTCTCTGTAGCTTCTGATATATTAATTAACCGCTCGATGGGTAACTCCAAAAGCTTTTTTCATAAAACTTTCAAAGAAACTTACAATTTATTACTTGTAGTTCAAGTTTGACCTAATTTCATTAAATACAAGAGGAATATATCACACTTAGTTGTAGCTCAAGTTTGACCTAATTTCATTAAACTGTAAATATGCAAAATCTTAGAAAGAAGATGAACCTCTCGTCAGAACTCTCTATGGTTTCTGATAGTATATTAATTGACCCCTGCCCGCTCTGATGGGTACCTCTAAGAGCTTTTTCGTAAAACTTTCAAAGCAACCTACACAGTTTACTTGTAGTAGTTCAAATTTTACCAATTATATTTTTTCTGATTTACCTATTATAATTTTATATAGTGATGGTATGGCAGATGTCTATTATCTGAGTCTCATGTACAGGGCACGTGAACTTTACCTAGTACTCGTAGTTTCAAATTTGACCTAATGTTGATAAATCGACATAAAGTCATTGTAATGGGTGGAGTTAGCTAGGAAGTTTGAAAACTCATAAAATATGGGAATCGTTGGTACAACATGTTGGTCCAATATACCTATATGTAAACTTGGTTGGTGGCATTCAGATCCAATATTCTTCGTACTTTTCTTGAGGAAAAAGAACAACCTCGCTCGTATTCTTCACTCGGAAAATGTAGAATTGAATGTTCTTTCTTGATAGTTGGAAACTCACATCGACGACACTGTTTACTACAAGAAGATGTGCCGATGATCTACCTATGAAAAAACATTTAATTCAAGAGCAATCTATGGCGTTTACTTGTAGCTAGCTCAAGTTTGACCTAATTTCGTTAAATTCTCAAGATGCAAAGTCTTAGCAAGAAGTTGAACCTCTCGTCGAAACTCTCGCTGATTTCTGATATGTTAATTTTGACTCCTCGATGGGTACCTCCAAAAACTTTTTCGTAAATCTATCAAAGCAAAACCTAAAATTTACTTGTAGTTTCAAATTTGACCTAATTCCGAGATATCGACATAAACTCATTCAAATGGGCGGGGTTAGCTAGGAAGCTTGAAAACTCATAAAACATGGGAATCACAAGTACAACATGTTGTCGATCCACTATATATGTCTGTTAACTTGGCTTGTGGTATCGACATCCAATATTCTTTGGACTTCTCTTTATAGAAAATTAAACAACAACTAACCTCCCTAGTCTTGACTCGGAAAATGTAGAATTGAATGTTCTTTCCTGATAGTTGGAAACTCACACTGACTGTATTGTTTACTACAATAAGATGCACCAATCTACCTCTGAAAATACATTTAATTCAAGAGCAATCTATCGCGCTTACTTGTAGCTCAGGTTTGACCTAATTTTGTTAAATTTTCAAGATGCAAAATCTTAGCAAGAAGTTGAACCTATCGTTAAAAGTCTCGGTGTTTTATGATATATTAACTGTGACCCCTCGATGGGTACCTCCAAAAGATTTTTTGTAAAACTTTCAAAGCAACCTAGAATTTACTTATAGTTTCAAATTTGACCTAATTTCGATAAATCGACATAAAGTCGTTCGGTCAAATAGGCAGAGTTAGCTAGGAAGTTTGAAAACTCATAAATAAAACATGGGAATCGTTGGTACAACATGTTGGTAAACTTGGCTTCTGGCATTCAGATCGAATATTCTTCGGACATTCCAAAACGGAAAAGCACAACCTCGCTCGTCATCCACTTGGAAAATTGAGAATAATTGAATGTTCTTTCCTGATATAAGTGGAAAATCACACCGACGACACTATTTGGATTTGCCGGTCTTGATCCAACGGTCAATGTTCGAAGTTACCCGTACACTATATAGTGGTATGGTATTATAAGAGATAAGAAAAGATAAAGATAAGATAAAAAGTACTGCGAATGGCCGATCTTTTGAGTAACCTTCTCTCCCAATGTTTGGGAATCAAGTGAAAATTTCGAAAACCGGAAAAGTTTGAATTTTTTTTTGCTGCCAAGGACCAAAGTGGTTTCTTTCCTATGTACTCCTCATCCCTACTCCATGCCAACGCGGCTGCCGAACACGCTAGAGACACAGAGCCGCCGTACCAAGGCACACGTGCGCAGCACCACACTGTGGACCAGGGAGAGATCAGCCGGGCCGGTGCGCGAGGGGAAAGGGTAGGAGAGAGGGAGGATGGATGGTGAGAGGCAGCGAAGGAGAGAGAAAACACTCAATTTATTTTGCATGCATAGTTCCTAAAATTTAGTACTAGTGGAGTGGCCCTGGAGTACCTCATGTCAGGAACCGATCATAACTTTCCTCTAACATCGAACCGCCTTCAACTCCTCTTCGCTGCTGCCCTCTTTCCCTGTCTACGTTTTATTCTCTCAGCGTGGACAGAGGTGAGCATATGTCGGCATCACCTATGTATGAGGTCAACCTTAGCCATAAGGAAGGACCCATCTCTCTTGTAAAATCCTCCACTATGTATAAGATGAACTTTAGCTATAAGCAGGGACCCACATGTCTCATCCTACATACTCATGCATGAGAGGGAAGAGAAAGTAAATTATTTTTTATTGCTTGTGGACAACCCATAATCTTAAGGTCACCTACAAGCTTATGGAGAACTCTTATTTCTTCCACTACGTATAAGGTAGACTACAAGCATTGCCACATAGGACTTAAGGTGTTGTTTTTTGCACATAGTGGATGCCCTAAGCAAAGAAATGACTACTAGTACTGCTATACTAGTGTACTAGTACTAATATACTTTCCTCAAAAAAAGTACTAATATACTACTCCCTCCGATCCAAATTAATGTTCTCAGATTTGTCTAGATTCGGATGTATCTAGCACTAAAACATGACTAGATACATCCGAATCTAGACAAATGTGAGAACACTAATTTGGATCGAGGGAGTACTATTTGCTTTTTCCCTAATAAGGACATAAGAAATGTGTACAAAAGCACACCTTAAGGCCTTGTATGTGGCATCCACTAAGGTTCACCATATACATTGTGGAGAAAATAGAGTTTGTATCTTTAAGCCTAATAAGGTGCACCTCAAGCTTGTGGGTTGCCCATGGAGAATCAAAAAATCATTTCCCATCTCTCCCTATTTCATGTGATTGTTTTCAAAAGGTGTTCAAAATTTCCATGATGCAAAATCTTAGCTAGAAGTCGAACCACTCGGCAAACCTCTCTGTGGTTTCTAATATATTAATTAACTGCTCGATGGGTACCTCGAAAACCTTTTTTCATAAAACTTTCAATGCAACCTAAAATTTATTACTTGTAGTTCAAGTTTGACCTAATTTCATTAACATAAAGTATTACTGAAACCAAAGAATAATGAATAATGTTCGTATTGTACTTTTATAACTCGTTTTTCCGCATACACGTAACATGATAACACAAAAAAATATTATACTTCTTATTCTTTTTTTGAAATGTTATGGAAACCGTGTCAACTTTTTCAGGATGCGGATGCATAGCAAGAACATGAATTTTTCAGAACTTTTGGTGGTTTTTCGATGTATTGAATTCCTGCTTAGCTTCAAAAGTTTTTTGGAAAATTTTAAGAGCGCCCTATCGCGCTTACGTTTAGTTAAAATTTGAGAAGGTCGGTGGGAGTACATTATACATTGAAGACCTCAAAAAATAGAAAATTGCATAGAGGTCTATACATTTAGCACAAACGGCACTAAAGTGAAGCAATGAAAAACAGTCGGGTGTGGGTCTCTTTGTTTCTTTTCTACAGAAATACATATTGTTCCTCCCTCCGACCCAAATTAATTGACTCAGATTTGTCTAGATTCAGATGTATCTAGACATATTTTAGTACTAGATACATCCGAATCTAGATAAACTTGAGTCAATTAATTTGGGCCGGAGGGAGTACTTGGTTTACAGAAAATACACTCCTCTCACTTGGAAAATTGATGTTTTCCCTTTCCTCATGGTTGGAAACTCCGAGTGGAAACATTGTTACCATGCCACGATTCACACCCATTTTACGCCCAAATATGGGACCACCACGGACGGTGGGATTACAATTTACATCAAGGACCTAAAAATGTAAATAATTATATAAAGTTCCTTAAAGTTAGCTCGAAGCCCCCTAAAATTATGCAATGGAAATAGTCGGGTGCGGCACCTTCTCGAGAGATCAGTTGATCGAGCCATACTCTTCATACTACTTTCTCTTCATTTGTATTCGAAATGTATGGCCAAATTTGGCGGCATGCAAATTATTCGATATGGGATCATGAATCATTAGCATAAAGTATGATGTAGATATGTCCATGACCTTGGTTGTTCGGCTTGAAATGCAAGAATGTTCATATTCATTGGCAACTAATAATCTTAAATATGTTTAAATTTTACCACTTGCTATTACGTATGAATTTTACACGTACGGATGGTGGAGGTACAATTTACATCAAGGATCTAAAAAAAGGTAAAATTACATTGAGGTCCATACATTTAACACGAAGCACCCTCAAATTAAATAGGGAAAAGTCATGTTTTGCTCCTTCTCGAGAGAAAAGTTAATCGAGCCATACTCCTCATACTACTCCCTCTTCGTTTGTTTTCTAAAATGGCCCAATTTGGCGGCATGCAAATTCTTGGATATGGGATCATGAATCATCGATATAAACTATGATGTAGATATGGCTATGACCTTGGTGTTTGGCTTGAAATCCAAGATTATTCATCCTCATTCACAACTAAACTGAAATACGTTTGAATTATAGCTATTTTTTTAAATAATACATTTTTTAATAATTTTCACAAATAATACACAAATTGAAAGATTTACAATTCTAGCGCGGTGTCGGCACTTGAAAAGCCGACCAGTCCTTATCGGCCTTTGAATAGCCGACTAGGCCCTGTGTTTTTTTGAAAAGCTGACTAGTCCTTGTCTGCTTTTGAAAAGCTGACTAGCCCCCCTATTCTTCAATTGCCCTATAACCTGTCAGCTTTTCAAAAGCAGACAAGGACTAGTCGGTTATTCAAAAGCCGATAAGGCCTGGTAGGCTATTCAACTATCGACACCACGCCAGAATTGCAAATCTTTCAATTCTTGTATTATTCGTTGAAATTATTAAAAATGTATTATTTTAAAAAATAGCTGAATTTTACCACTTGTTTTTATCTTTGAAATTTACACGGATGGTAGGTGTACATTTACGGCAAGGACCTAAAAAGGGGTAAACTTACATCGAGGTCCATACTTTTAGCACGAAGCACCCTAAAATTAAGCAGGGAAAACAGTCATGTTTGGCTCCTTCTTGAGAGAGAGTTGATCGAGCCATACTCTATAAACTACTTGCTCTTCGTTTGTTTTCAAACAATGGCCAAATTTGGCGGCATTGAAATTCTTGGATATGTGATCATCATTAGCATAAAGTATGATTAGATATGGCCATGACCTTGGTCATTCGTCTTGAAATCCAAGAATGTTGATACTCATCGACAACTAATAATATTAAATACGTTTAAAAAAGGTAAAATTACATTGAGGTCCACACTTTTAGCACGAATCACCCTAAAATTAAGTAGGGAAAACAGTCGGGTTCGACTCCTTCTCGAGAGAGAGCAGTTGGTCAAGCCATACTCTTCATACTACTTCCTCTTTGTTTGTTTTCAAAATATGCCCCAATGTGGCGGCATGCAAATTCTTGGATATGGGATCATGAATCATCGATATAAAGTATGATGTAGATGGATATGGCCATGACCTTGGTCGTTCGGCTTCTATCCATGATTGTTCATACTCATTCACACAACTAAGCCTAAATATGTTTAAATTTTAACACTTGCTTTTATCTTTGAATTTTACATGGACGGTGGGAGTACATTTTATAGCAAGGACCTAAAAAGGGGTAAAATTACATCGAGGTCGATACTTTTAGCACAAATAAAGCACTCTAAAATTAAGCAGGGAAAACAATCATGTTTGGCTCGTTCTGGAGAGAGAAGCTAATCGAGCCATACTCTTCATACTACTTCCTCTTTGTTTGTTTTCAAAATATGGCCAAATTTGGTGGCATGAAAATTCTAGGATATGTGATCATCATCAGCATAATGTATGATGTAGATATGGCCATGACTTTGGTCGTTCGTCTTGAAACCCAGAATGTTCATACTAATCGACAACAAATAATCTTAAATATGTTTAAAAAGGTTAAAATTACAACGAGGTCCATACATTTAGCACGAAGGACCCTAAAATTAAGCAGGGAAACAGTCATGTTTTGCTCCTTCTTATGAGGGAAGCTGATCAAGCCATAATCTTCATACTACTTCCTCTTTGTTTGTTTTCAAAATATGGCCAAATTTGGCGGCATGCAAATTCTTGGATATGGGATCACGAATCATCAACATAAAGTATGATGTAGATATGGCCATGACCTTGGTCGTTCATCTTGAAACCCAAGAATGTTCATACTCATCGACAACTAATAATCTTAAATATGTTTAAAATTTCACCACTTGCTTTTAGGTTCGAGTTTTACACGGACAGTGGGAGTATAATTTACATCAAGGACCTTGAAAGGGGGAAATTACATCGAGATTCTTACATTTAGCATGAACTACCTCAAAATTAAGCAAAGAAATAAAACAGTCGGGTTCGGCTCATTCTCGAGAGAGCACCTGATCGAGCCATACTCTTCATACCACTATTTCCTATCCATTTGTTTTCAAAATATATGGAAAAATTTGGTGGCATGCAAATTCTTGGATATGGGATCATCATCAGCATAAAGTCTGATGTTGATATGGCCATCACCTTAGTCATACGGCTTGAAACTCCAAGAATGTTCATACTCATTAACAACTAATAATCTTAAATACGTTTAAATTTTACCACTTGCTTCTAGGTTTCAATTTTACACGGACGATGGAAGTACATTTTACATCAAGGACCTTAAAAAGGTAAAATTATATCGATGTCCATACATTTAGCACGAAGCACCCTAAAATTAAGCAAGGAAAATAGTTGGCTGGGAAGCTTGAGAACTCACAAAACTTGGTAATCACTCATAAGTGTATCAAGGTCCACGCTTTGTCTAAAAACTAGGGTTGTTGTTGTTGTGGTACTCTGAGCCATTTTTCTTCGTACTTGCTTACAGAAAGAATCTTATCGCTTTTAGTTTCATTGTTCCTATAAGTTGGAACCTGTGGTTGCCACTATTTTTCACCTTGCCAAGATGCACACATCTACCAAATATGGGAACATTACAATACAATATGATGTGCATATGGTTGTTACCTTTGTCGTTCGGCTTGAATCCCAAGAGCGTTCATACACCGTGGGCCATATATATTGTGTAACTATTTTTTTGTAATTTATGATGACTCACGGTTATTATTTATTTTTCAGTGCAAATAGTAGTACACGCAAGAGGATGCCATGAAGAAGGCTTCATTTTTAGGTTTTCATTATTTTTGTTCATAGCTAGTGAGGATCAAATTGTCAACATGCATATTCGTAGCAAGAATTTTAATCCTATAGAACTCTTGTTGGTTTTTGAAGTATTGACCGCCTCGGTACCATAAAGACTCAAAGGATGTTTGTAACTCTTTAGGAGCATTCTATCATATTTACTTGTAGTTCAAATTTGAAAATGATTTTTTATTCCTAAATTTTGGAAACTCCTAGTACTGGTAGCATTATTGTTCACCATGCCAAGATGCACTCATCTACCAAATATGGGAACATTACTATAAAGTATGTTGTACATATATATAAGGCCATTTAGCTTGTATTTCGGCCTAAAGCCTAAGGATATGTTCATACATGGCAGGCCATATTTTCAATTACATTGTTTTTTATATGCGAACTCTCTTGATAATAATCATTTTTCACAGCAAGTAGGACAAGTCAGACGTCACCGTGCAATGTTTTTAATTGTTTTCAAATAAAACACAAAATTCGTACATGCAAATGCTTAGTAAGAAGTTGAATCCAACAAATTCATTGGTTTCCGATATATTGACAGTCTGGGTGTCGGTACCTTGAAACGATACTTGTATAACTTTAAGAGTAATCTACTACTTACTCATAGTTCAAATTTTATCTACCATTGATAAGTCAGCTTGAATTAGTTTAAGAATATGAAGTTCACTAGGAAACCTTAAGAACTCAAAAAAGTTCGTAATCGTAAGTGAAACATGTATAAACTTTGTTTGGAAACTAGGCTTATGGCATTCCGAGGCATATTCATCGTGCTTTCTCTAAGGAAAATAAATCCCGGGAAAATAATAATCTGCTTAAAGTTTATGATCAATCGGGGTGTTTTTTTGTGTGAGGTGTAATAAACAGACATATAGTGTTAGTCCTACACTTTAAAAGAAACTCTTCGATGGACATTTGGATATGTGAATGAAATGTCAAATCTTATGTACAAACAAGTTATGTTCAAAAACAAGTATATTACGACCAAATAAAGCCTTTACAAATTCAATGTGTGATGGACTGTTATGTTGGTACCTTTGTGTAAATATTGATGTTTCATATGAAATAAGTCTCTTACATACCAGCTACATGCATCCAAAAAGTATTGCGGGTGATACATATCTTTAGTATCTAGTTTTTAGCATCATTCAAATCTTTGTGTGTGAATGGGAGCAATGGCATTCGGGGACCACTTTTCAGTCTTGCTACCAATGAGGTTAAATCGGTCATTACAGGACTAATTGGCCAAATTTGAGCATATTACGCTAAAAAAACCGTTAACATGTGCAAAAATGGCATCCACCAAGTGCTTAGTGCAAAAGCACGATGAAAATATAGTGGATCGTACAATTTCCTCCGTTCCAAAATATAAGGCGTCTAAGGATTGGTCAAAAGTCAAACCTTGCTAACTTTGACCAAATATTTAGAAACAAATATCTACATCTACAATATTGACTGGACATATTAAGAAAATATACTTTATGGTGAATCTATTGATATTAATTTAGTATTATAAATTTTATATTTTTGTGTATGATCATGGTCAAACTTATTGACTAATCCTCAGGCGCGTTATATTTTGTAATGGAGGGTAATACAAAGTATTGTAGTGTACTCACTACTAGAAAAACAGGTACCAGATGGAAGTTTGAAACCTAAAGGGTACCCACTATTTTAGTCGGTTCAAAGAAATGAACTAGTTCGTCAAAAAGTAATGATATGTGAAATGTAGTTTTTTGCGTAGTACGGTACTACTAAAGCTGATAGAGGGTTACCCACTCCCATTCTCTAATAACACCTGACCCACCATTCTCTCTCTCGTTATCACATTCCCGCACTCACCTCACGACTCTCAGTCATTAACCCAGCCGTTGCCTCGATGAAACTAATGCCAAAACCTTTGTTTGTGGTTGAGCTGGGGGTCCTCATCAAGCTCTGCTTCGAAGATGCAGGTGGCTTGTTCGATTCCGACGGCCTCAGCACCCTCTCTGAAGCGTCCTTCGCCTTTCGCATGTGTGCGGGTCATGCCCAAGGTGAGGCGTCTGTCGCCCTTAGGGTTTCGGCCGGTCGCGCCGAAACCCTCGTCGCCGGGCGATGGTCAAACCTCCAGCCTCCGCGTCAAGGCGGGGAACGAATGCTCGTGTGGCGGTGGACTCGTCCTTTTCGTCTGCAGGTTGTACTCTCATTCCCAATGTGCCAAATTTCAGAGTGTACGCGGTGAAACCACTATCGGTGGCGCCCCCTTCATCAGAAATTATCTGTGCTTCTTCGGTGTATGTGGCTGGTTCTTTGTCAGTGGTGCCTTGTTCAACTGCTCAACCCATCCACCCCTGTGCAAGTTTACGCCCCCCAACTACAACGAGGTTAGATCTGGAGGATTGGGGCTTTAACCCAAATCCGACATGCATCTAGTCAGATTTTTCCAACGTGTACTGCAGGTCCTTTGTTGAACTGCTTAGTTGTATGTCATATTCTTGATAATTGTCTTTTGTGCTATTCTTTATACACCCTCCATCCAGAAATAACTAACTTGACTTTGCCTAGATTTGAATGTATCTATATTTGTCTTTTGTGCTGTTATGCTTAGTTATAGAATATTATTGATGACGATGATGCATGGTTCTGTTTTGGTACTTAGATGATGCATTGTGCTGTTTAGGAATTCTCCATGACACGTTGTGTTGTTTTGGTATTTTTTTGTATGATGCATTGTGTCCAATATCCTCACTATGTTTTTTCGTCCATTTTGATCTGTGTTTGCTGTTTAGGATTAAATGATATGCCTTCTATCTGTTCATATTATTTAAATGACCCATCAGTTTACGTAATTTTGATTATGCAAACACTATTTATTAAATTTAATTACATAATACCTTTTGCTATTTTGGTATTTTTGATGATGTACTGCATATATGCTGTTTTGTCTATCCAGATAATGCATTGTGCTGTTTTAGCCATTCAGATTATGCATTGTGTTGTTTTTTTGCTGGGGATATGCATTGTGCTATTTAATCAATCTAATTAAATGTTATGCCTCCTAGTAGCTGTTCAGATTATTTTGATGACCCATCGGGTTAGGTCATTCTAATGATGCATTGTGCTGTGTAGGCAATTTAATTTACTGATACCTTGTGTTGTTTAGGTAATTTTGATGGTGCAGTGACTCATTGTGATCTTTAGTCAATTTATACAATGCATTGTGCTGTTTTGGTAAGTACAAAGGACAGACACAATGGTAATTTTCATGTAGGACGACCCACTTGTAATTCCGAACTTAGACTACATTATTAACTAGACTGCTCCAGCTCCAGGTGGCTATGAAGATGCTCTCCCCATCATACCAAGGGAGTTGAAGCTACCGGGCAGGAGAGTGGAGGCCTTGGCAAGGGCAAGTGCTACCAGGTCGGTCGCTAGTTCTGCCAAACCGAGAAGACGACCTAGGTCGGTTGGACACCATGCCACGGCGGATCGTCCTAGGTGCTTCTACATCTAGTTAGTCCAGCATGACTTGTATATGCTTATCATCCCGACTTACTTCAAGCCTTACTTGAAGGGACGCCCCTACCCATGCATGCGAGGAATGCGAGTGGGTTGTCCATAACAACCGCAACAAAGACCAGATCATCCTGGACAAAGAGTGGGCTACCTTTGCTGCTTTCCATGGGATGAAGGAGGGTGACTGCCTTAAGTTCAAAGTCACCGCAGACGGGTTCAAGATGAAAATCTACGACCGCATCACGTCATGCCAGAAGGTGTTCATCTGTCGTGAGCATGCACATCTTGTTTAAGTGCCAATTTGGATCAAAGGATTTTCAAAGGAATTTTGGAGTAATTTGACCCATAGTATTTTTTTCATAAGGAAGCCCTTTGGATGAAAGGAATCATACCTCCAAAATTCATATAGATTGCATTTCTACACCCCAATCCTATAGGAATTTCAACATCCACTTTTTTACACTCATTCGCGTAGGATTGAGGCAATTTTCCTCCATGTTTACTATGTTTCATTGAAATGACTTTAAGCTAGTAGATTTGTACCTCCGACCCTGTTATCATGTGTATTGAAATTATGTCATCCAAAGAAATCTATTTCCTCTGTTTTGCAATCCATTGTTTTGTACCTATGAGCGAGTCAAATTCCGGTGTTTTTAAATCCTGTTATCCAAAGAAGCCCAAAGTTATCTTTAAGTTTGCCGTTTGATCTGTTGGCAACCGTTTGTGATGCTTATGCGTCAAGCCCTAAGTATACTTGATGACCCACAAGTATAGAGGGTGTATCACAGTATTTTCGATAAGTAAGAGTGTCGAACCCAATGAGGAGCAGAAGGTGCTGACGAGTGGCTTGGATCAGGAATTCTCTGTAAATACTTAGCAAACAGATTTTTAGGGGTTTTTGATAATGTAGATAAATAAAGTACAATTAAATAAAAGACAATAATAATAAGTGCAGCAAGTGGCCCAATCCTTTATTTAGCAAAGTACAAGCCGGTTGTATTACTTAAGGTGACCAAACGTTGTTGAGGACACACGGGAATATCGTCAAGTGCTTTCACTTCATATAGTTGATTAATCTTCTTTAGTTAGATAAGTGCTATGTGGGTGAACCTGTGCTAAGGTAATGACCTTCCTAGGACTAATACATACTTGTGATTATACCCCTTGCAAGCATCCGCAAGTATAAGAAAGTAATTACAATAAAAACCTAATCACAACTTTAAACTCTGAGATCCTACATTCCCTTGTGCAAAAGTTTCCTAACGGGGGTTTAGGTTTCTATCACTAAGGCAACCCCTACGATTAGTAGCCAAATACACAATGCATTCCCCTAGGCCCATCAAGGTGAAGTGTCATGTAGTCGATGTTTTGGTTTAAGGATTGGATGCACGATAAAGAACACACATGCAAATGTCACCAATGGATCAATGTGGTCCAGGAAAAGAACACACATGCAATGACTCTAGTGGATCCATGTAGTTTAGGAAAAGAATAAACATGCCATGTCACCAGTGGATCCATGAGGTTTAGGAAAAGAACACACATGCAAATGTCACTAGTGGATCAATGTGGTTTAGGAAAAGAACACGCATGCAATGTCACTAGTGGATCAATGTGGATTATGATAAGAATACACATCCAACATCATTAGTGGATCCATGTGGTTTAGGAAAAGAACACACATGCAATTCCTCTAGTGGATCCATGTGGTTTAGGAAAATAACACACATGCAATGTCTCTAGTCGATCCATGTGGTTTAGGAAAAGAATACACATGCAATGTCACCAGTGGATCAATGTGGTTTAGGAAAAGAACACACTTGAAATGACTCTAGTGGATCCATGTGGTTTAGGAAAAGAACACACATGTAAATGTCACCAGCGGATCCATGTAGTTTATGAAAAGAACACTCATACAATGATTCAAGTGGATCAATGTGATTTAGGAAAATAACACACATGCAATGACTTTAGTCGATCCATGTGGTTTAGGAAAAGAACACACATGCAATGTCACCAGTCGATCATTGTCGTTTAGGAAAAGAACACCATGCAATGACTCTAGTGGATCCATGTGGTTTAGGAAAAGAACACACATGCAATGACTCTAGTGGATCCATGTGGTTTGGGAAAAGGACATGCATGCAATGATTCTAGAGGATCAATGTGGTTTAGTAAAAGATCAACCATGCAATGACTATAGTGGATCCAGGTCTTTTAGGAAATGAACATACATGCAATGTCAGTAGGATAAGAACACACATGCAATGTCACTAGTGGACCATGTGGTGTAGGAAAAGAACACACATGCAATGATTCAAGTGGATACATGTGGATTAGGAAAAGAACACACATGCAATGACTTTAGTAGATCCATGTGGTTTAGGAAAAGAACACACATGCAATGTCACCAGTCAATCATTGTCATTTAGGAAAAGAACACCATGCAATGAGTCTAGTGGATCCATGTGGTTTAGGAAAAGAACACTCATGCAATGACTCTAGTGGATCCATGTGGTTTAGGAAAAGCACATGCATGCAATGATTCTAGTGGATCAATGTGGTTTAGTAAAAGATCAACCATGTAATGACTCGAGTGGATCCAGGTGGTTTAGGAAAACAACACACATGCAATGTCACTAGTAGATCAATGTGGTTTAGGAAAAGAACACACATGCAATGACACTAGTGGATCCATGTGGTTTAGGCAAAGAACACACATGCAATGACTCTAGTGGATCCATGCGATTTCGGAAAATAACACACATGCAATGTCTCTAGTGAATCCATTTGGTTTACGAAAAAATAACACATGCAATGTCACCAGTGGAATAATATAGTTTAGGAAAAGAACACAAATGCAAATGTCACTTGTGGATGAATGTGGTTTAGGAAAAGAACACACATGCAATCACTCCAGAGGATCCATGTCATTTAGGAAAAGATGAAACATGAAAATGTCACTAGTGGATCAACGTGTTTTAGGAAAAGAACGCCCATCCAATGACACTAGTGAATCCATGTGGTTTAGTAAAAGAACACACATGCAATGTCAATAGTGGATCCTTGTGGGTTAGGAAAAGAACACACGTGCATTGTCACTACTGGATCCATGTAGTTCAGAAACAAATACACATGCAATGACTACAGTTGATCCATGTGGTTTAGGAAAAGAACACACATGCAATAGTGGATCAATGTGGGTTAGGAAAAGAACACAGATGCAATGTCACTAGTGGATCAATGTGGTTTAGGAAAAGAACACACTTGAAATGACTCTAGTGGATCCATGTGGTTTAGGAAAAGAACACTCATGCAATGACTCTAGTGGATCCATGTGGTTTAGGAAAAGCACATGCATGCAATGATTCTAGTGGATCAATGTGGTTTAGTAAAAGATCAACCATGTAATGACTCGAGTGGATCCAGGTGGTTTAGGAAAACAACACACATGCAATGTCACTAGTGGATCAATGTGGGTTAGGAAAAGAACACACATGCAATGACACTAGTGGATCCATGTGGTTTAGGCAAAGAACACACATGCAATGACTCTAGTGGATCCATGTGATTTCGGAAAATAACACACATGCAATGTCTCTAGTGAATCCATTTGGTTTACGAAAAAATAACACATGCAATGTCACCAGTGGATCAATATAGTTTAGGAAAAGAACACACATGCAAATGTCACTTGTGGATGAATGTGGTTTAGGAAAAGAACACACATGCAATCACTCCAGAGGATCCATGTCATTTAGGAAAAGATGAAACATGAAAATGTCAATAGTGGATCAATGTGTTTTAGGAAAAGAACGCCCATCCAATGACACTAGTGAATCCATGTGGTTTAGTAAAAGAACACACATGCAATGTCAATAGTGGATCCTTGTGGGTTAGGAAAAGAACACACGTGCATTGTCACTACTGGATCCATGTAGTTCAGAAACAAATACACATGCAATGACTACAGTTGATCCATGTGGTTTAGGAAAAGAACACACATGCAATAGTGGATCAATGTGGGTTAGGAAAAGAACACAGATGCAATGTCACTAGTGGATCAATGTGGTTTAGGAAAAGAACACACTTGAAATGACTCTAGTGGATCCATGTGGTTTAGGAAAACAACACACATGTAAATGTCACCAGCGGATCCATGTAGTTTATGAAAAGAACACACATACAATGATTCAAGTGGATCAATGTGATTTAGGAAAAGAACACACGTGCAATGACTTTAGTCGATCCATGTGGTTTAGGAAAAGAACACACATGCAATGTCACCAGTCGATCATTGTCGTTTAGGAAAAGAACACCATGAAATGACTCTAGTGGATCCATGTGGTTTAGGAAAAGAACACACATGCAATGACTCTAGTGGATCCATGTGGTTTGGGAAAAGGACATGCATGCAATGATTCTAGAGGATCAATGTGGTTTAGTAAAAGATCAACCATGCAATGACTATAGTGGATCCAGGTCTTTTAGGAAAAGAACATACATGCAATGTCACTAGTGGATCAATGTGGTTTAGGAAAAGAACACACATGCAATGACACTAGTGGATCCATGTGGTTTAGCAAAAGAATACTCATGCAATGACTCTAGTGGATCCATGTGATTTCGGAAAAGAACACACATGCAATGTCTCTATTGGATCCATGTAGTTTAGGAAAAGAACACACATGCAATTTAACCAAAGGATCCATGTGGTTTAGGAAAAGAACACACATGCAATGTCAATAGTGGATCCATGTGTTTTAGGAAAAGAACACACATGCAAATTTCACCAGTGTTTAAATGTGTTTTAGGAAAAGAACACACATGCAATGATACTAGTAGATCAATGTGGTTTAGTAAAAGAACACACATGCAATGACTCCAGTAGATCCTTGTGGTTTAGGAAAATAACACACATGCAAATGTCACAAGTGGATCAATCTGGTTTAGGAAAGAACACACATGCAATGTCACAAGTGGATCAATGTGGTTCAGGATAAGAACACACATGCAATGTCACTAGTGGACCAAGTGGTGTAGGAAAAGAACACACATGCAATGATTCAAGTGGATACATGTGGTTTAGGAAAAGAACACACATGCAATGACTTCAGTAGATCCATGTGGTTTAGGAAAAGAACACACATGCAATGTCACCAGTCGATCATTGTCATTTAGGAAAATAACACCATGCAATGACTCTAGTGGATCCATGTGGTTTAGGAAAAGAACACACATGCAATGACTCTAGTGGATCCATGTGGTTTAGGAAAAGCACATGCATGCAATGATTCTAGTGGATCAATGTGGTTTAGTAAAAGATCAACCATGTAATGACTCCAGTGGATCCAGGTGGTTTAGGAAAACAACACACATGCAATGTCACTATTGGATCAATGTGGTTTAGGAAAAGAACACACATGCAATGACACTAGTGGATCCATGTGGTTTAGGAAAAGAACACACATGCAATGACTCTAGTGGATCCATGTGATTTCGGAAAAGAACACACATGCAATGTCTCTAGTGAATCCATGTGGTTTACGAAAAAATAACACATGCAATGTCACCAGTGGAGCAATATAGTTTAGGAAAAGAACACACATGCAAATGTCACTTGTGGATGAATGTGGTTTAGGAAAAGAACACACATGCAATCACTCCAGAGGATCCATGTCATTTAGGAAAAGATGAAACATGAAAATGTCACTAGTGGATCAATGTGTTTTAGGAAAAGAACGCCCATCCAATGTCACTAGTGAATCCATGTGGTTTAGTAAAAGAACACACATGCAATGTCAATAGTGGATCCTTGTGGTTTAGGAAAAGAACACACGTGCATTGTCACTACTGGATCCATGTGGTTTAGAAACAAATACACATGCAATGACTACAGTTGATCCATGTGGTTTAGGAAAAGAACAAACATGCAATAGTGGATCAATGTGGGTTAGGAAAAGAACACAGATGCAATGTCACTAGTGGATCAATGTGGTTTAGGAAAAGAACACACATTCACATGTCACCAATGGATCAATGTGGTTCAGGAAAAGAACACAGATGCAATGACTCTAGAGCATCCATCTGGTTTAGGAAAAGAACACAGATGCAATGTCACTAGTGGATCAATGTGGTTTAGGAAAAGAACACACATTCACATGTCACCAATGGATCAATGTGGTTCAGGAAAAGAACACAGATGCAATGACTCTAGTGGATCCATGTGGTTTAGGAAAAGAACACACATGCAATGTCACTAGTGGATCTATGTGGTTTAGGAAAAGAACACACATGCATTGTCACTAGTGGATGAATGTGGTTTAGGAAAAGAACAGGCATGCAATGATTCTAGTGGATCAATGTGGTTTACGAAAATATCACACATGTAATGACTCTAGTGGATCCATGTGGTTTAGGAAAAGAACACAGATGCAATGTCACTAGTGGATCAATGTGGTTTAGAAAAAGAACACACATTCACATGTCACCAATGGATCAATGTGGTTCAGGAAAAGAACACACATGCAATGTCACTAGTGGATCCATGTGGTTTAGGAAAATAACACACATGCAAATGTCACGAGTGGATCAATGTGGTTTAGGAAAAGAACACGCATGCAATGTCACTAGTGGATCAATGTGGATTAGGAAAAGAACACACATGCAATATCACTAGTGGATCCATGTGGTTTAGGAAAAGAACACACATGCAATTCCTCTAGTGGATCCATGTGGTTTAGGAGAATAACACACATGCAATGTCTCTAGTCGATCCATGTTGTTTAGGAAAAGAATACACATGCAATGTCCCTAGTGGATCAATGTGATTTTAGAAAAGAACACACTTGCAATAACTCTAGTGGATCCATGTGGTTTATGAAAAGAACACACATGGAAATGTCACCAGTGGATCCACGTGGTTTAGGAAAAGAACACACATACACATGTCACTAGTGGATTAATATTTTTTAGGAAAACAACACGCATGCAAATGTCACTAGTGGATCAATGTGGTTTAGGAAAAGAACACACATGCAATGACTGCAGTGGATCAATGTCGTTTAGGAAAAGAACACACATGCTATGTCACTAGTGGATCCATGTGGTTCAGGAAAAGAACACACATGCAAATGTCACAAGTGGATGAGTGTGGTTTAGGTAAAGAACATGCATGGAATGTCACCAGTGGATCAATGTGGTTTAAGAAAAGAACACACATGCAATGTCACCAGTGGATCCATGTGGTTTAGGAAAAGAACACATGAAATGACTCCAGTGGATCCATGTAGGAAAATAACACACATGCAATGTCTCTAGTCGATCCATGTGGTTTATGAAAAGAACACACTTGCAATGACTCTAGTGGATCTATGTGGTTTAGGAAAAGAACACACATGCAAATGTCAATAGTGGATCAATGTAGTTCAGGAAAAGAACATACATGAAAATGTCACCAGTGGATCAATGTGGTTTAGGAAAAGAACACACATGTAATGACTCTAGTGGATCCATGTGGTTTAGGATAAAGAACACATATGCAATGTCACTAGTGGATCCACGTGGTTTAGGAAAAGAACACACATGCAATGTGACCAGTGGATCCATGTGTTTTAGGAAAAGAACACATGTGCAATGACAACAGTGGATCCATGTGTTTTAGGAAAAGGAAACAAATGCAAATGTCACCAGTGGATCAATGTGTTTTAGGAAAAGAACACACATGCAATGATACTAGTAGATCAATGTGGTTTAGGAAAAGAACACACATGCAACAACTCCAGTACATCCATGTGGTTTAGGAAAATAACACAAATGCAAATGTCACTAGTGGATCAATGTGGTTTCGGAAAAGAACACACATGCAATCACAAGTGGATCAATGTGGTTCAAGATAAGAACACACATGCTGTGTCACAAGTGGATCCTTGTGGTATAGGAAAAGAACACAGTTGCAATGATTCAAGTGGATCGTTGTGGTTTAGGAAAAGAACACACATGCAATGTCACCAATGGATCTGTGTGGTTTAGGAAAAGAACACACATGCAATGACTCTAGTGGATCCATGTGGTTTAGGAAAAGAAACCACATGCAATGACTCTAGCGGATCCATGTGGTTTAGGAAAAGAACACGTGTGCAATGATTCTAGTCGATCAATGTGGTTTAGTAAAAGATCAAACATGCAATGACTCAAGTGGATCCAGGTGGTTTAGGAAAAGAACACACATGCAATGTCACTAGTGGATCAATGTGGTTTAGGAAAAGAAAACGCATGCAATGAATGTAGTGGATCCATGTGGTTTAGGAAAAGAACAGACACGCAATGAATCTAGTGGATCCATGTGATTTAGGAAAAGAACACACTTGCAATGCCTTTAGTGGATCCATGTGGTTTTGGAAAAAGAACATAGATGCAATGTCACCAGTGGATTAATATGGTTTATGAAAAGAACACACATTCAAATGTCACCAATGGATCAATGTGGTTCAGGAAAAGAACACACATGAAATGACTCCACTGGATCCATGTGGTTTAGGAAAAGAACACAGATGCAATGTCACTAGTGGATCAATGTGGTTTAGGAAAACAACACACATGCAATGACACTAGTGGATCCATGTGGTTTAGGAAAAGAACACACATGCAATGACTCTAGTGGATCCATGTGATTTTGGAAAAGAACACACATGGAATGTCTCTAGTGAATCCATGTTGTTTAGGAAAAGAACACACATGCAATGTCACCAGTGGATCAATATAGTTTAGGAAAAGAACACACATGCAAATGTCAATAGTGGATCAATGTGGTTTAGGAAAAGAACACACATGCAATCACTCCAGAGGATCCATGTCATTTAGGAAAAGAAGAAACATGAAAATTTCACTAGTAGATCAATGTGTTTTAGGAAAAGAACACCCATCCAATGTCACTAGTGAATCCATGTGGTTTAGTAAAAGAACACACATGCAATGTCAATAGTGGATCCTTGTGGTTTAGGAAAAGAACACACATGTAATGTCTCTAGTCGATCCATGTGGTTTATAAACAAATACACATGCACTGACTATAGTTGATCCATGTGGTTTAGGAAAAGAACACACATGCAATAGTGGATTGATATCTACGCACTTATATTCTTGTAGACAGTTGTTGGGCCTCCAAGTGAAGAGGTTTGTAGAACAGCAGCAAGTTTTCCTTTAAGTGGATCACCCAAGGTTTATCGAACTCAGGGAAGAAGTGGTCAAATGTATCCCCTCTCAAGCAACCCTGCAATCAAGATATAAGAAGTCTCTTGTGTCCCCAACACACCCAATATACTTGTCAGGTGTATAGGTGCACTAGTTCGGCGAAGAGATAGTGAAATACAAGTGGTATGGATAATTATAAGTGGTAACGTTGCTAGAAAATAACTTGACAGCACGGAAAAGACTAAAGTAAAACTTAAATAAAGAAGGAAGCAAGCAAACATGTAACAGATCTAGTAGGAAACGGTGTTTTAGTGCTTAGAAACAAGGCCTAGGGATCGTACTTTCACTAGTGAACACTCTCATATAAATATACTCTCTTTATGATACTACTCCTAACTACTCTCCGGTTGGACACTCTAATCGATGGTAGGGCTATAGCAGCACACCTGAAAGTCCATATTTCCCATCTAGAAAACCCCACACTGTAACCTTGAGTACTAGATAGGTCCAACAAACACCACAATTTCATAAAGACATCCAACTCCAAATATAACTCATAACAAGTATTTGTAATCTCTAGACAAAGTGCCACCATGGTGTGCATGCTGTCACTTTCACACACATGGGGAGAGCAGAGATCTATTAAAGGACTTGAGTAGCAAGGTAGATCTATAGATTACAAGCTCATGATCTCAATAAGATCATGCATAGAGAGAGAGATGAACACATAGCTACCGGAAGAACCCTTAGCCTCGAGAGAGAACTACTCCCTCCTCATCATGGGAATCAGCAATGGTGATGGAGATGGTGGTGGAGATCGATGGAGATGGCTCCGGGGGCACTTCCCCGTCCCGGCAGGGTGCCGGAACAGAGACTTTCTGTCCCCCGAATCTCCCCTTCGGTGGCGGCAGCGCTGCGGAAATTTTTGTGGATTTCTGATTGACGATTTAGGGTTTTGGTATCGGGAGGCTCTTATAGGCGAAGGAGGCAAGGTCGGTGGCCAGCCAGGGGGCCCACACCATGCCCTGGCGCGGCCTAGGGCTGCCCGCTGATACGTCCATTTTGCATCACTATTCTATGTCTTAATTCACTATTATTCATTGATATATTTCGTATTGAGAGGTGATACTTATGTTATTTCATCTCTTTTTGCATGGTTGATGACTTTTGGAGCATGGACCGCTGTAGTCAGGATTCTGATGGAAAAGGTGCTGTTTGGAGGCAAAATTCACGAAGATCAGAAAATCTGGGAAAATATACGGAAAATCCTATTTTTCCAGAAGACTCAGGATGCCAGAAGACGGAGTGGAGGTGGGCCACAGGGGGCCCACACCACCCCATGGCGTGGGCAGGCCTAGGCCGCGCCTGGGAGTGGTGTGGCCGCCCTGGCCCACTCTAGCCTCTCCACTCGGGGAGCGACCACAGAAAGATTCTGCCGCCTCTACGAGGCGGAAAACACTGAGAGAGAAAGATCTCTCCGGCAAACAGATTTCTGCCGGGGGAATTCCTTCCTGGTGAGGGGAGATCGTCGCCATCAACACCACCATCAAGCTGGACTTCATCGGGATCATCATCAAGATCATCTCCACCATCATCACCATCAGCACCCTCATCACCATCTCCATATTGCTTTAACAATTGCGTTGAATCTTGCATTAGTTCATAGGGGAAACTTTCCCGGTGTTGATTACTCTTTGTAGTTGATGATATTGAGTGAACCATTGACTTATTGTTTATGTTCAGATTGTTATACATCATTATTCCATCTCTGATCATGATCCATATGATGTCTTGTGAGTAGTTTGTTTTGTTCTTGAGGACATGGGAGAAGTCTTGTTGTTAGTAGTGGAGTTGTGTTGAGAAAGATTCAATAGATTGTTATTTAAGTTGTGGTGTACTTCTTCTAGTGGTGTCATGTGAACATCGACTACATGACACTTCACCTATATGGGCCTAGGGGAATGCATTGTGTATTTCGCTACTAATCGTAGGGGTTGCTGGAGTGACAGAAACCTGAACCCCCGTTAGGAAACCATTGCACAAGGGACGTAAGGGTCTTAGAGTTTAAAGCTATGGTTAGGTCTCTACCTTAATTACTTTCTTGTACTTACGGATGTTTGCAAGGGGTATAATCACAAGTATGTATTAGTCTTGGATGGGGCGATACATTAGCACAGGTTCACCCACACAACACTTAGCAAGCTAGAGAAGATTAATCAACTATATGAAGCGAAAGCACTTGACAGTCTTCCCATGTGTCCTCGAGAACATTTGGTCATCTTAAGAAATACAACCGGCTTGTCCTTTGCTGCATAAAGGATTGGGCCACTTGCTGAATTTATTCCTTCTGTCTTTTATTTACTCGTACTTTGTTTACTTGCTTTATCGAAAACCCCTAAAAATCCGTTTGCTAAGTATTTGCAGAGAATTCCTGATCCATACCACTAGCCAGCACCTTCTGCTCCTCGATGGGTTCGACACTCTTACTTATCAAAAATACTGCGATACACCCCCTATACTTGTGGGTCATCAAGACTATTTTCTGGCGCCGTTGCCGGGAAGCGAAGCGCTATTAGAGAGTGGAATTGGTAAAGGAAACTTCTACTGTGAGTATTGTTTACTTCTGTTAGTTGCTTTATTTTTGTTATGGATAATTCACTGAGTTTCTTATTTGGTAATGCTACTACCACTGCTAAGGTAGTAGATAAGCCACCACCTGCTGAGAAAGATGTTTTCAAAATACCTACAAGAATTATTGATCGTGTTATGGATAACTACTATGTTGGGGATGGAACTGTCCATCCCGGTGATCATTTACTCTTTATACATGAATTATGCGGATTGTTCAAGTGTGCAGGTATTACTACAGATCAAGTTAAGAAGAAGTTATTCTCGTTATCACTGAAAGGAAGAGCGGAGGAATGGTATAAGCTGCTGAAGAATGGTCAAGCTCTGGAATGGGAGGAAATAGTGCCTCTCTTTTATTCAAAGTTTTATCCTCCTAGTGAGATTCATAAAGATCGGAATCAAATATACAACTTTTGGCCTCTTGATGGAGAGAGTATAGCTCAAACTTGGGGGAGATTGAAGTTACTAATGCTCAAATGTCCCATTCATGAGCTCCC
This sequence comes from Avena insularis, assembly GCA_023614405.1. Classification (NCBI taxonomy): domain Eukaryota; kingdom Viridiplantae; phylum Streptophyta; class Magnoliopsida; order Poales; family Poaceae; genus Avena; species Avena insularis. The sequence goes on along the minus strand of JAJUPC010000179.1, from coordinate 472,883 downwards.
CAACAATATTATTATCAATAACTTTTATGCAAGGCTCCCTCTACATGACAAAGATTTATTGGATGCCTCTTGTGCTGGATCATTCACTTGTATGGAAGAAGAAGCGAAATGGGACCTTCTAGACCGTATTCAAGACAATACTGAAGCTTGGGAGAATGACAAAAGTAGAAAGTCAGGTATAAATTATGATTATGAATGCATTGAATCTTTTATGGGAACTGACGACTTTCAAAATATCAAAAATGCTTATGGTCTAGACTCTCAAGCTATTGCTTCTTATTTTCAGGCTTATGCTTCTTATATTGAAGTGCCTAAAAAGAAGTGGAATAAGTATCATGAACCTTATAAAGATATTGCTAAGAGTGTTCCTGCAAGAAATACCAAAGTTTATACTGCTAATCATGTTTTACCTGAACCTTATATTGAGAAAATGCCTTTTCCAGTTAAGGTAAAGGAACATTCTATGATAGCCAGTATGGTTAATGAAAGTATGAATAAAGCTGTTGAACCTGATAAACAAATGGTTGATGAACCTATAATAGCCAATGTGAAAGACTTTGTTACTAAATATGAAAAAGAGGGACACACTATCCTTTGTAAGGATACCTCTAATATTGTTTCACACAGTAGTGTTTTGAGTGCTAGTATTCCTGTGTTTTCTGTTAGAATAAGTGATCATTGCTATGATATTCCTTGTGATAGCTATATTGTTGAGTTTATGCATGATACTGAAAGTTATTATGAGAGAGGGAAAAGTGTTCTTATGCATCTTAATAATATCAAGTTTCCTCGTTTTATGCTGAAAGTTTTTATGTTGCGTTTCTTTTGCCTTCTTATGCGAGTTGCCTTTGGTTTTAATAACTTGTTTGTTTACAAAATCCCCCTTCATAGGAAGTGGGTTAGACTTAAATGTGTGGGTGTTTTTGCTTCTTAATGCTCTCTTTCGCTTCAATTTATATCCCTATGAGAGCTTCTTCAAAACTATCGTGCCCATCTTAATGGCTATAAAGAAAGAGCTTTATGGGAGACAACCCAATTTGTTTTTGCTTTTAGTTTGTTTTTGTTTCATTGAGTCTTGGAAGTTATTACTTCGGTAATAACCAATCCTTATACGTTTTGTTTGGTTTTTGTGTCAAGATCAACCTCTAATGAGAGAGAAGTAAGATTTGGGGAAGTTGCTGTCCCGAAACAGATTTTTGTGCTTCACCATAAAAATTCGTGAGAGATCTCTGTATGTCGGATTGAGCTGTAATTTTGTGTGCTTCTGCACCAGGTTGTTATTTAACTTTAGTTAGTTTTGCACTTTTTTATTTGAGCAACATAAGATTTTCTAAAAAATTGATCTTTACCTGCTGGTCTGCTTTGACAGATTTTGCCACTCTTGCATTTGCTTCTTTATTCAATTTCCTTTTTGAATTCTTTTTGGGTTTTTGGAAGGAGTTGCTACAGTAGCCTATGTTTTGATGGTTTTCAGTTGAAGTTAGACTCAAAAGGTTTTATCACTTCACTTATACTAATGTTGCTAATGAGAACTGTGTGAAGTTCTGTGTGAAGTTTTGTGTGAAAGAAATTTCCAGGAAGTGGAGACAATGGTGTAATAAGGAAGAGAAGGGTTTTATGACTCAAGTAATAAGTATATGAAGATGAACATATCGATGATATTCAAGACGTGACCCCGGAAGAATCTACTAGATACCAAATTCAGAGACCTGCAGAGTCCGTGTTCAAATAGGTAACAGTTCTGGTAAGAAAAGTTCCATGAAAATACAATCCAACTATATTTTTGCAGTTTTCAGTCAATAAGGAAAGTTTCGAAGCGAAAAAGGGACGGAACTGGAGTCGGGGTGGCCCACACCACCCCATGGCGCGGGCCCACCCCTGGCCACGCCACCAGGTGGTGAGGCCACCCAAGACTCCTTCTCCGACCCGTTTTCTCCCTGTACCTTCCTTTTGACATGAAACTTCGTAATATATAACCCCCCGTATCTTCCGAGGTTCATATATCGTATTTTCTTCGTGTTTTGTTTCGATCTGTTTTCTGTCAGGACATACTCTTTTAAAGCTTAGAAGCACAATGGTGTCTGCCATGGATAAAGGGAAGGAGCCCATGGAGGAAGACCTCCAGGACCCCGGGAAGGAGAAGGAGATCAAGAGTGAAGGTGGAGAGGAGCAAGGCCAGCAGATACCCAGCACCACCATTGCAAGCATTGAGTGGTGAAACCTGCCAAGATCGGAAGGATCGCACGGATGCATCGGGGAAAGCTTCTCGTCACAGTTTGGCTCCACGATCACTTCCTCCACGCACCAGGAATCCTTTCCATACCCTTATCCATGAGCATCAATACCAGAATATGCCCAAGGAGAAATTACCCTCCAATTGGGATTTGCATCATTCTAGCCATGCAGGAAAATAAGACTTCAAGGAGGAAGAGTGGGGAAAGAATAGAAAGAGCTGGAATTCTCAACCCGACATGATCATGAGCCGCATTGAGCAAAACTCGTAGCTTATTCGTAATCTCACTTTCGATATTGAGGACTTGGGGAAACTGATCAGAGAGCTCATCGAGAGGATACCACAACCACCTAAGGAGTAATTCGTCATCAGGTTTGGCATCCCCTTGGTTTGTTCCAAGCTTGGGGGAGTGTCGCGGTATCATATCACTATCTTCTATCTTTTTACCTTATTAGTAGAGTCATATCTTGAATAAAGGAGTTATTTTGTAGTATGGTTTGCATTATGGAAGTGTCCCCTCTCTCGTTAGATTTGTATCCCTTGGTGTGAGTTTGCGTTATGGAATATTAATGAGAAGTTCTTTCATTCACCCTTTTGCATAGATTATATTAGTTTTCAATTCGTGGTTATATGATTGATCTTGTTGTTAGTATTGGTAACACTTTGGGATCATTGAGTTAATTTAGTTGGTTTTGGCAAACCCGGCTCGGTCAGTAGCAACACCTTTTTGAGAGTTGAAAGAAAAAGATAAAGGTACTCTAAAGAAATATTATTTCATCATCTTTCTTTCTTGATTTGCTAATAAGTTTAGTATTCTCTAGTTAAGATCTTTTGTGTTTCCAAGGAAGATTGCATGTTTGTCTTTATCACTTGTATGTTTGTTTGTTTCCTTCAACTCTTATACTTGCTACCCATCCTTGCTAGCCAAAAAACTGTACTGAGAGGGATTTCTTCTCATGCATCCACCTCCTTTAAACCAAAACCTTTGCCATTTGTGTCCACCATACCTATCTAGTAGTATTATTGCTATTCCAAGTAAATTCTTGTTCTATCTACCTCCCAAATTAAACTTGTTATGAGAAAATTAGTGATTAAACCTCTCACGAACTTGATGGCACACTTTACTTTCTTGCATTTAATAAACTTGAACCATTGGATCCTTCTTTGTTGCGTATATGCTTGCGCTTTATGAGTTGAAGTTAGCTGAACCATGTATCATGGGGACCGCTTTAAACACTTCATTGGGACTTGTACCTAGTTGATATCATGTTCTTTTGCTTATGGATCCCGGCGGTGTGAAATAAAAGTGGAACTTGTAAGATCATGGAGTTTTTTATGTGTGTTAGAGAAACGCCTGGGCCGCTAGCCTAAGCCATGCCAAATCATGGTGGAAACTTGCAGCATAACTATAGTGAGCATTCTATGAAGCATCAGCAATAAAAACCTATGCAAATAGCAAATAAAAAGATCGATGAGATTCTCACTGTCTGCTTGCCTTGTCATTTTGATTATGGGATAGCTCCTGTGTCATGTGCAAGGGGTACCCCGTTGGCGGTTCTCAATGATACGCATGTATTTACAATGACAAGAGCTTGCTCGTGACTAAAGTTGAGTAGCATGAGGATTGGTACTCATAAGTAAGGGGCATGATATTTCAACTTATAACTTGTCAAGCATATCCTCTTAGTTGTGTCACTTTAACCTTAATCACCTAAAGATGCCTATGATAGGGGCAATGAGAGCTGAAAGTTAGTAAGTATCATAATTTTTGGGAGCTCTTTTTGAGACTTGCAATCCCTGCTTCCCTCTTTGAAGGGCCTTTCTTTTACTTTGTAGTTGAGTCAGTAAACCTACTCCCTTCTATCTTAGCAAGTATTTTGAGTTGTTGTGTTTCATTCATTCATATGATGATTTATTCAATCATGTCTTATGTTCCTTGCTTTGCACATTGCTCTTATCTTGAAGTTTACTACTTTGAAAGCTAGTATTGAAAAAGCCAGCTATTTGTAAACTCCAGCAAATTATCAACTATTCTTCGACCAAGAGCTAAGTTTGCCATTACCAATTATGATTTACTTCATCTATCTTTATTGTGTTTCCTTTACTTATTTCAAGTTGAGTTATATAATAGTGAGTTGTCTTCTATTATGATCTATGTATTTGATGAATGTGATGCGTCTTGTCTGTATTCTTTTATTGACTCTTCACTCCATAAACTTGAGGTCATGTTTATTGAGATCAGTTTCGCTTGGGGACAAGCGAAGCCTAAGCTTGGGGGGAGTTGATACGTCCATTTTGCATCACTATTCTATGTCTTAATTCACTATTATTCATTGATATATTTCGTATTGAGAGGTGATACTTATGTTATTTCATCTCTTTTTGCATGGTTGATGACTTTTGGAGCATGGACCGCGAATGTGGATTCGATGGAAAAGGTGTTGTTTGGAGGCAAAATTCGCGAAGATCACAAAATCCGGGAAAATATACGGAAAATCCTATTTTTCCAGAAGACTCAGGATGCCAGAAGATGGAGTGGAGGTGGGCCACAGGAGGCCCACACCACCCCATGGCGCGGGCAGGCTTAGGCTGCGCCTGGGAGTGGTGTGGCCGCCCTGGCCCACTCCAGCCTCTCCCCTCTGGCGTATATCATCCCCATGAAACCCTAAGACTCTGGGAGCGACCACAGAAAGATTCCGCCGCCTCTGCGGAGCGGAAAACACTGAAAGAGAAAGATCTCTCCGGCAGACAGATTTCTGCTAGGGGAATTCCTTCCCGGTGAGGGGAGATCGTCGCCATCAACACCACCATCAAGCTAGACTTCATCGAGATCATCATCAACATCATCACCACAATCATCACCATCAACACCCTCATCACCATCTCCATATTGCTGTAACAATTGCATTGAATCTTGCATTAGTTCATAGGGGAAACTTTCCCAATGTTGATTAATCTTTGTAGTTGATGCTATTGAGTGAACCATTGAATTATTGTTTATGTTCAGATTGTTATACATCATTATTCCATCTCTTATCATGATCCATATGATGTCTTGTGAGTAGTTTGTTTTGTTCTTGAGGACATGGGAGAACTCTTGTTGTTAGTAGTGGAGTTGTGTTGAGAAAGATTCAATAGATTGTTATTTAAGTTGTGGTGTACTTCTTCTAGTGGTGTCATGTGAAAGTCGACTACATGACACTTCACCTATATGGGCCTAGGGTAATGCATTGTATATTTGGCTACTAATCATAGGGGTTGCCGGAGTGACAGAAACCTGAACCCCCGTTAGGAAACCATTGCACAAGGGACGTAAGGGTCTTAGAGTTTAAAGCTGTGGTTAGGTCTCTACCTTAATTACTTTCTTGTACATATGGATGTTTGCAAGGGGTATAATCACAAGTATGTATTAGTCTTGGATGGGGCGGTACATTAGCACAGGTTCACCCACACAACACTTAGCAAGCTAGAGAAGATTAATCAACTATATGAAGCAAAAGCACTTGACAGTCTTCGCATGTGTCCTCGAGAACGTTTGGTCATCTTAAGAAATACAACCGGCTTGTCCTTTGCTGCATAAAGGATTGGGCCACTTGCTGCATTTATTCCTTCTATCTTTTATTTACTCATAATTTGTTTACTTGCTTTATCGAAAACCCCTAAAAATCCGTTTGCTAAGTATTTGCAGAGAATTCCTGATCCATACCACTAGCCAGCACCTTCTGCTCATCGTTGGGTTCGACACTCTTACTTATCGAAAATACTACGATACACCCCCTATACTTGTGGGTCATCACCCGCGCCTGGGGGGTGTGGACACCCTGTGGCCCCTCTCCGACTCTCCTTCTGGCTCTGTGAGTCTTCCGAGAAAATAAGAACTTTGGCTTTTGTCCCATCCAATTCCGAGAATATTCATTTTCTGACTTTCCTAGAACCAAAAACAGCAGAAAACAGGCAACTGGCACTGTGGAATCTTGTTAATAGGTTAGTCCAAGAAATCATATGAAAAGTACTCCAAAGTGTGGACAAAACATAAGAAAGTAGATAAAACCAAGCACGGAACATCAAAAATTATAGATACATTTGCAATGTATCATGGATAAATGTGGTTTAGGAAAACAACACGCATGGAATGATTCTAGTGGATCAATGTGGTTTAGGAAAATATCACACATGTAATGACTCCAGTGGATCCATGTGGTTTAGGAAAAGAACACAGATGCAATGTCACTAGTGGATCAATGTGGTTTAGGAAAAGAACACACATTCAAATGTCACCAATGGATCAATGTGGTTCAGGAAAAGAACACACATGCAATGACTCCAGTGGATCCATGTGGTTTAGGAAAAGAACACACATGCAATGTCACTAGTGGATCCATGTGGTTTAGGAAAAGAACACATATGCAAATGTTACCAGTGGATCAATGTGGTTTAGGAAAAGAACACGCCTGCAATGTCACCAGTAGGTCAATGTGGATTAGGAAAAGAAGACACATGAAATATCACTAGTGGATCCATGTGGTTTAGGAAAAGCACACATATGCAATTACTCCAGTGGATCCATGTGGTTTAGGAAAAGAACACACATGCAATGTCTCTAATCGATCCATGTGGTTTAGGAAAAGAATACACATGCAATGTCCCTAGTGGATCAATGCGGTTTTGGAAAACAGCACACTTGCAATAACTCTAGTGGATCCATATGGTTTAGGAAAAGAACACACATGTAAATGTCATGAGTGGATCCATGTGGTTTAGGAAAAGAATACACATACAAATGTCATTAGTGGATTAATGTTTTTTAGGAAAACAACATGCATGCAAATGTAGTAGTCGATCAATGTGGTTTAGGAAAAGAACAGACATGCAATGACTCCAGTGGATCCATGTCGTTTAGGAAAAGAACACACATGCAATGTCACTAGTGGATCCATGTGGTTTAGGAAAAGAACACACATGCAAATGTCACCGGTGGATGAGTGTGGTTTAGGTAAAGAACATGCATGGAATGTCAATGGATCAATGTGGTTTAGGAAAAGAACACACATGCAATGTCACAAGTGGATCCATGTGGTTTAGGAAAAGAACACATGCAATCACTCCAGTGGATCCATGTAGTTTAGGAAAAGAACACACATGCAATGTCTCTAGTTGATCCATGTGGTTTATGAAAAGAACACACATGCAATGTCACTATTGGATCAATATGGTTTAGGCAAAGAACACACTTGCAATGAATCTAGTGGATCTTTGTGGTTTAGGAAAAGAACACACATACAAATGTCACTAGTGGATCAATGTAGTTTAGGAAAAGAACACACATGCAAATGTCACTAGTGGATCAATGTGGTTTAGTAAAATATCACACATGTAATGACTCCAGTGGATCCATGTGGTTTAGGAAAAGAACACAGATGCAATGTCACTAGTGGATCAACGTGGTTTAGGAAAAGAACACACATTCAAATGTCACCAATGGATCAATGTGGTTCAGGAAAAGAACACACATGCAATGACTCCAGTGGATCCATGTGGTTTAGGAAAAGAACATACATGCAATGTCACTAGTGGATCCATGTGGTTTAGGAAGAGAACACACATGCAAATGTTACCAGTGGATCAATGTGGTTTAGGAAAAGAACACGCATGCAATGTCACCAGTAGGTCAATGTGGATTAGGAAAAGAACACACATGAAATATCACTAGTGGATCCATGTGGTTTAGGAAAAGCACACAGATGCAATTGCTCCAGTGGATCCATGTGGTTTAGGAAAAGAACACACAAGCAATGTCTCTAATCGATCCATGTGGTTTAGGAAAAGAATACACATGCAATGTCCCCAGTGGATCAATGTGGTTTTGGAAAACAACACACTTGCAATAACTCTAGTGGATCCATGTGGTTTAGGAAAAGAACACACATGTAAATGTCACTAGTGGATCCATGTGGTTTAGGAAAAGAATACACATACAAATGTCACTAGTGGATTAATGTTTTTTAGGAAAACAACATGCATGCAAATGTCACTAGTCGATCAATGTGGTTTAGGAAAAGAACACACATGGAATGACTCCAGTGGATCCATGTCATTTAGGAAAAGAACACACATGCAATGTCACTAGTGGATCCATGTGGTTTAGGAAAAGAACACACACGCAAATGTCACCGGTGGATGAGTGTGGTTTAGGTAAAGAACATGCATGGAATGTCAATGGATCAATGTGGTTTAGGAAAAGAACACACATGCACTGTCACAAGTGGATCCAAGTGGTTTAGGAAAAGAACACATGCAGTCACTCCAGTGGATCCATGTGGTTTAGGAAAAGAACACACATGCAATGTCTCTAGTCGATCCATCTGGTTTAGGAAAAGAACACACATGCAATGTCACTAGTGGATCAATATGGTTTAGGCAAAGAAAACACTTGCAATGACTCTAGTGGATCTTTGTGGTTTAGGAAAAGAACACACATACAAAATGTGGTTTAGGAAAATATCACACAGGTAATGACTCTAGTGGATCCATGTGGTTTAGGAAAAGAACACAGATGCAATGTCACTAGTGGATCAATGTGGTTTAGGAAAAGAACACACATTCAAATGTCACCAATGGATCAATGTGGTTCAGGAAAAGAACACACATGCAATTTCTCCAGTGGATCCATGTGGTTTAGGAAAAGAACATACATGCAATATCACTAGTGGATCCATGTGGTTTAGGAAAAGAACACACATGCAAATGTTACCAGTGGATCAATGTGGTTTAGGAAAAGAACACGCATGCAATGTCACCAGTAGGTCAATGTGGATTAGGAAAAGAACACACATGAAATATCACTAGTGGATCCATGTGGTTTAGGAAAAGCACACAGATGCAATTGCTCCAGTGGATCCATGTGGTTTAGGAAAAGAACACACATGCAATGTCTCTAATCGATCCATGTGGTTTAGGAAAAGAATACACATGCAATGTCCCTAGTGGATCAATGTGGTTTTGGAAAACAACACACTTGCAATAACTCTAGTGGATCCATGTGGTTTAGGAAAAGAACACACATGTAAATGTCACTAGTGGATCCATGTGGTTTAGGAAAAGAATACACATACAAATGTCACTAGTGGATTATTGTTTTTTAGGAAAACAACATGCATGCAAATGTCACTAGTCGATCAATGTGGTTTAGGAAAAGAACACACATGCAATGACTCCAGTGGATCCATGTCATTTAGGAAAAGAACACACATGCAATGTCACTAGTGGATCCATGTGGTTTAGGAAAAGAACACACATGCAAATGTCACCGGTGGATGAGTGTGGTTTAGGTAAAGAACATGCATGGAATGTCAATGGATCAATGTGGTTTAGGAAAAGAACACACATGCAATGTCACAAGTGGATCCATGTGGTTTAGGAAAAGAACACATGCAGTCACTCCAGTGGATCCATGTGGTTTAGGAAAAGAACACACATGCAATGTCTCTAGTCGATCCATGTGGTTTAGGAAAAGAACACACATGCAATGTCACTAGTGGATCAATATGGTTTAGGCAAAGAAAACACTTGCAATGACTCTAGTGGATATTTGTGGTTTAGGAAAAGAACACACATACAAATGTCACTAGTGGATCAATGTAGTTTAGGAAAAGAACACACATGCAAATGTCACTAGTGGATCAATGTGGTTTTGGAAAAGAACACACATGTAATGACTCTAGTGGATCCATGTGGTTTAGGATAAAGAACACATATGCAATGTCATTAGTGGATCCACGTGGTTTAGGGAAAAAATAGACATGCAGTGTCTCTAGTGGATCCATGTGGTTTAGAAAAATAACACACATGCAATGTCAATAGTGGATCCATGTGTTTTAGGAAAAGAACACATGTGTAATGTCAACAGTGGATCCATGTGTTTTAGGAAAAAGACACACATGCAAATGTCACTAGTGGATCAATGTGTTTTAGGAAAAGAACACCCATGCAATGATACTAGTAGATAAATGTGGTTTAGGAAAAGAACACACATGCAACAACTCCAGTAGATCCATGTGGTTTAGGAAAATAACACACATGCAAATATCACTAGTGGATCAATGTGGTTTAGGAAAAGAACACACATGCAATCACAAGTGGATCAATGTGGTTCTAGATAAGAATACACATGCAGTGTCACAAGTGGATCCCTATGTAGGAAAAGAACACAGTTGCAATGATTCAAGTGGATCAATGTGGTTTAGGTAAAGAACATACATGCAATGTCACCAATGGATCTGTGTGGTTTAGGAAAAGAACACACATGCAATGACTCTAGTGGATCCATGTGGTTTAGGAAAAGAAACCACATGCAATGACTCTAGTGGATCCATGTGGTTTAGGAAAAGAACACACATGCAATCACTCTAGAGGATCCATGTCATTTAGGAAAAGAAGAAACATGAAGATGTCACCAGTGGATCAATGTGTTTTAGGAAAAGAACACCCATCCAATGTCACTAGTGAATCCATGTGGTTTAGTAAAAGAACACACATGCAATGTCGATAGTGGATCCTTGTGGTTTAGGAAAAGAACACATGTGCATTGTCACTACTGGATCCATGTGGTTTATAAACAAATAGACATGCAATGTCTATAGTTGATCCGTGTGGTTTAGGAAAAGAACACACATGCAATAGTGGATCAATGTGGTTTAGGAAAAGAACACGCATGCAATGATTCTAGTGGATCAATGTGGTTTAGGAAAATATCACACATGTAATGACTCTAGTGGAACCATGTGGTTTAGGAAAAGAACACAGATGCAATGTCACTAGTGGATCAATGTGGTTTAGGAAAAGAACACACATTCAAATGTCACCAATGGATCAATGTGGTTCAGGAAAAGAACACACATGCAATGACTCTAGTGGATCCATGTGGTTTAGGAAAAGAAAACACATGCAATGTCACTAGTGGACCCATGTGGTTTAGGAAAAGAACACACATGCAAATGTCACCAGTGGTTCAATGTGGTTTAGGGAAAGTACACGCATGCAATGTCACCAGTGGATCAATGTGGATTAGGAAAAGAACACACATGCAATATCACTAGTGGATCCATGTGGTTTAGGAAAAGAACACACATGCAATTACTCAAGTGGGTCCATGTGGTTTAGGAAAAGAACACACATGCAATGTCTCTAGTCGATCCATGTGGTTTAGGAAAAGAATACACATGCAATGTCCCCTGTGGATCAATGTGGTTTTGGAAAAGAACACACTTGCAATAACTCTAGTGAATCCATGTGGTTTAGGAAAATAAGACACATGTAAATGTCACCAGTAGATCCATGTGGTTTAGGAAAAGAACACACATACAAATGTCACTAGTGGATTAATGTTTTTTTAGGAAAACAACACGCATGCAAATGTCTCTAGTGGATCAATGTTGTTTAGGAAAAGAACACACATGCAATGACTCAAGTGGATCCATGTCGTTTAGGAAAAGGACACACATGCAATGTCACTAGTGGATCCATGTGGTTTAGGAAAAGAACACACATGCAAATGTCACCAGTGGATGAGTGTGGTTTAGGTAAAGACAATGCATGGAATGTCACCAATGGATCAATGTGGTTTAGGAAAAGAACACACATGCAATGTCACCAGTGGATCCATGTGGTTTAGTAAAAGAACACATGCAATGATTCCAGTGGATCCATGTCGTTTAGGAAAAGAACACACATGCAATGTCTCTAGTCGATCCATGTGGTTTAGGAAAAGAACACACATGCAATGTCACTAGTGGATCAATATGGTTTAGTAAAAGAACACACTTGCAATGACTCTAGTGGATCAATGTGGTTTAGGAAAAGAACAAGCATGCAATGATTCTAGTGGATCAATGTGGTTTAGGAAAATATCACACATGTAATGACTCTAGTGGATCCATGTGGTTTAGGAAAAGAATACAGATGCAATGTCACTAGTGGATAAATGTGGTTAAGGAAAAGAACACACATGCAATGACTCCAGTGGATCCATGTGGTTTAGGAAAAGAACACACATGCAATGTCACTAGTGGATCCATGTGGTTTAGGAAAAGAACACACATGCAAATGTCACCAGTGGTTCAATGTGGTTTAGGAAAAGAACATGCATGCAATGTCACCAGTGGATCAATGTGGATTAGGAAATGAACACACATACAATATCACTAGTGGATCCATGTGGTTTAGGAAAAGAACACACATGCAATTACTCTAGTGGATCCATGTGGTTTAGGAAAATAACACACATGCAATGTCTCTAGTGGATCAATGTGGTTTAGGAAAATAATACACATGCAATGTCCCCTGTGGATCAATGTGGTTTTGGAAAACAACACACTTGCAGTAACTATAGTGGATCCCTGTGGTTTAGGAAAATAACACACATGTAAATGTCACCAGTAGATCCATGTGGTTTAGGAAAAGAACACACATACAAATGTCACTAGTGGATTAATGTTTTTTAGGAAAACAACACGCATGCAAATGTCTCTAGTGGATCAATGTGGTTTAGGAAATGAACACACACGCAATGACTAAAGTGGATCCATGTCGTTTAGGAAAAGGACACACGTGCAATGTCACTAGTGGATCGATGTGGTTTAGGAAAAGAACACACATGCAAATATCACCAGTGGATGAGTGTGGTTTAGGTAAAGAACATGCATGGAATGTCACCAATGGATCAATGTGGTTTAGGAAAAGAACACACATGCAATGTCACCAGTGGATCCATGTGGTTTAGGAAAAGATCACATGCAATGATTCCAGTGGATCCATGTCGTTTAGGAAAAGAACACACATGCAATGACCTAAGTGGATCCATGTCGTTTAGGAAAAGGACACACATGCAATGTCACTAGTGGATCCATGTGGTTTAGGAAAAGAACACACATGCAAATGTCACCAGTGGATGAGTGTGGTTTAGGTAAAGAACATGCATGGAATGTCACCAATGGATAAATATGGTCTAGGAAAAGAACACACATGCAATGTCACCAGTGGATCCATGTGGTTTAGCAAAAGAACACATGCAATGATTCCAGTGGATCCATGTCGTTTAGGAAAAGAACACACATGCAATGTCTCTAGTCGATCCATGTGGTTTAGGAAAAGAACACACATGCAATGTCACTAGTGGATCAATATGGTTTAGTAAAAGAACACACTTGCAATGACTCTAGTGGATCAATGTGGTTTAGGAAAAGAACACGCATGCAATGATTATAGTGGATCAATGTGGTTTAGCAAAATATCACACATGTAATGACTAGTGGATCCATGTGGTTTAGGAAAAGAACACAGATGCAATATCACTAGTGGATCAATGTGGTTTAGGAAAAGAACACACATTCAAATTTCACCAATGGATCAATGTGGTTCAGGAAAAGAACACACATGCAATAACTCCAGTGGATCCATGTGGTTTAGGAAAAGAACACACATGCAATGTCACTAGTGGATCCATGTGGTTTAGGAAAAGAACACACATGCAAATGTCACCAGTGGTTCAATGTGGTTTGGGAAAAGAACACGCATGTAATGTCACCAGTAGATCAATGTGGATTAGGAAAAGAACACACATGCAATATCACTAGTGGATCCATGTGGTTTAGGAAAAGAACACACATGCAATTACTCTAGTGGATCCATGTGGTTTAGGAAAAGAACACACATGTAATGTCTCTAGTCGATCCATGTGGTTTAGGAAAATAATACACATGCAATGTCCCCTGTGGATCAATGTGGTTTTGGAAAAGAACAGACTTGCAATAACTCTAGTGGATCCATGTGGTTTAGGAAAATAACACAAATCTAAATGTCACTAGTAGATCCATGTGGTTTAGGTAAAGAACACACATACAAATGTCACTAGTGGATTAATGTTTTTTAGGAAAACAACACGCATGCAAATGTCTCTAGTGGATCAATGTGGTTTAGGAAATGAACACACACGCAAAGACTCAAGTGGATCCATGTCGTTTAGGAAAAGGACACAAATGCAATGTCACTAGTGGATCCATGTGGTTTAGGAAAAGAACACACATGCAAATGTCACCAGTGGATGAGTGTGGTTTAGGTAAAGAACATGCATGGAATGTCACCAATGGATCAATGTGGTTTAGGAAAATAACGCACATGCAATGTCACCAGTGGATCCATGTGGTTTAGGAAAAGAACACATGCAATGATTCCAGTGGATCCATGTCGTTTAGGAAAAGAACACACATGCAATGTCTCTAGTCGATCCATGTGGTTTAGGAAAAGAACACACATGCAATGTCACTAGTGGATCAATATGGTTTAGGAAAATAACACACTTGCAATGACTCTAGTGGATCTATGTGGTTTAGGAAAAGAACACACATACAAATGTCATCAGTGGATCAATGTAGTTCAGAAAAAGAACACACATGAAAATGTCACCAGTGGATCAATGTGGTTTAGGAAAAGAACACACATGTAATGACTCTAGTGGATCCATGTGGTTTAGGATAAAGAACATATATGCAATGTCACTAGTGGATCCACGTGGTTTAGGAAAAGAACAGACATGCAATGTCTCTAGTGGATCCATGTGGTTTAGGAAAAGAACACACATGCAATGTCACGAGTGGATCCATGTGTTTTAGGAAAAGTACACATGTGCAATGTCAACAGTGGATCCAGGTGTTTTAGGAAAAGGACACACATGCAAATGTCACCAGTGGATCAATGTGTTTTAGGAAAAGAACACACATGCAATGATACTAGTAGATCAATGTGGTTTAGGAAAAGAACACACATGCAACAACTCAAGTAGATCCATGTGGTTTAGGAAAATAACACACATGCAAATGTCACCAGTGGATCAATGTGGTTTAGGAAAATAACACACATGCAATCACAAGTGGATCAATGTGGTTCAAGATAAGAACACACATGCAGTGTCACAAGTGGATCCATGTGGTTTAGGAAAAGAACACACTTGCAATGATTCAAGTGGATCATTATTGTTTAGGAAAAGAACACACATGCAATATCACAAATAGATCTATGTGGTTTAGGAAAAGAACACACATGCAATGACTCTAGTGGATCCATGTGGTTTAGGAAAAGAAACCACATGCAATGACTCTAGTGGATCCATGTGGTTTAGGAAAAGAACACGCATGTAATGATTCTAGTCGATCAATGTGGTTTAGTAAAAGATCAAACATGCAATGACACAAGTGGATCTAGGTGGTTTAGGAAAAGAACACACATGCAATGTCACCAGTGGATCAATGTGGTTTAGGAAAAGAACACACATGCAATGACTCTAGAGGATCCATGTGGTTTAGGAAAAGAACACGCACACAATGTCTCTAGTGGATCCATGTGGTTTAGGAAAAGAACATGCACACAATGTCTCTAGTGGATCCATGTGGTTTACGAAAAGAACATAGATGCAATGTCACCAGTGCATCAATATGGTTTACGAAATGAACACACATGCAAATGTCACCCGTGGATCAATGTGGTTTAGGAAAAGAACAGACATGCAATGACTCTAGAGGATCCATGTGGTTTAGGAAAAGAAGAAACTTGCAAATGTCACTAGTGGATCAATGGTTTTACGAAAAGAACACACATCCAATGTCACTAGTGGAACCATGTGGTTTAGTGAAAGAACACACATGCAATGTCAATAGTGGATCCTTGTGGTTTAGGAAAAGAACACACGTGCATTGTGACTAGTGGATCCATGTGGTTTAAAAACAAATACACTAGTAATGACTACAGTGGATCCATGTGGTTTAGGAAAAGAACACCCATGCAATAGTGGATCAATTTTGTTTAGGAAAAGAACATGCATGCAATGATTCTAGTGGATCAATGTGGTTTAGGAAAAGATCACACATGTAATGATTCCATTGGATCCATGTGGTTTAGGAAAAGAACACATATGCAATGTCACTAGTGGATCAATGTGGTTTAGGAAAAGAACACACATGCAAATGTCACGAATGGATCAATGTGGTTCAGGAAAAGAACACACATGCAATGACTCTAGTGGATCCATGTGGTTTAGGAAAAGAACACACATGCAAATGTCACAAGTGGATCAATCTGGTTTAGGAAAAGAACATGCATGGAATGTCACCAGTGGGTTAATGTGGTTTAAGAAAAGATAACACATGAAATGTCACTAGTGGATCCATGCGGTTTTGGAAAACAACACACATGCAATGACTCTAGTGGATCCATGTCGTTTAGGAAAATAACACACATGTAATGTATGTAGTCGATCCATGTGGTTTAGGAAAAGAACACACATGCAATGTCACTAGTGGATCAATATGGTTTAGGAAAAGGACACACTTGCAATTAATATAGTGGATCTATGTGGTTTAGGAAAACAACACACATGCAAATGTCACCAGTGGATCAATGTGGTTTAGGAAAAGAACGCACATGCAAATGTCACCAGTGGATCAATGTGGTTTAGGAAAAGAACACACATGAAATGACTCTAGTGGATCCATGTGGTTTAGGATAAAGAACACATATTCAATGTCACTAGTGGATCCACGTGGTTTAGGAAAAGAACACACAGGCAATGTCTCGAGTGGATCCATGTGGTTTAGGAAAAGAACACACATGCAATGTCACCAGTGGATCCATGTGGTTTAGGAAAAGAACACGCATGCAATGTCCATAGTGGATCCATGTGGTTTAGGAAAATAACACACATGCAAATGTCACCAGTGGATCAATGTGGTTTAGGAAAAGAACACACATGCAATATCACAAGTGGATCAATGTGGTTCAGGATAAGAACACACATGCAATGTCACCAGTGGATCCATGTGGTTTAGGAAAAGAACACACATGAAATGATTCAAGTGGATCAATGTGTTTTAGGAAAGGAACAAATATGAAATGACTTAAGTGGATCAATGTGGTTTAGGAAAAGAACACACATGCAATATCACGAGTGGATCAGTCTGGTTTAGGAAAATAACACACATGAAATGACTCTAGTGGATCCATGTGGTTTAGGAAAAGAACAAACATGCAATGACTCTAGTGGATCCATGTGGTTTAGGAAAAGAACAAGCATGCAATGATTCTAGTGGACTCTAGTAGTACCATCAAAAGACGGAGTCCGTAAGATAGTACGCGTAATACACCTAGTAATAACCCGACTCAAAATCCCCTAACCCTACTCTCCTGAATTTAAGGGGGAAAGGTCTGTAACATCCCAATTTTAGCAACCCTGATTAGTTGTTCAGAATGCAAAAATCAGGGGGAACAAAATCTTTTTCTTGATTAGTGATGAAGTGATGTCTGTTGCTAACAATGTTTATGCTTATGAATGTGTATTAGAAGATATACTCCTTACCTCAACACCAGTTGACAAAAGCTACTTCCCAAAATTGTCTTGGCTTAACTTCCATATTCTCAAATTTTCTGGCATTTCAAAACATGAGCCAAGAAGCCTTTGCAAACCAAATATTTTAGTACCTTATGTTTCCCTAAACTATGGAGAGCAACCTATTATAATATCCTTATGTTTATAGACAAAACCTTTAACCATTCTTATCTCTAGGTTTCCCAAAACCTCTTTTTAAAGCTTTTGAATTCTACTCTTGGTAGAGATACCAAGGACTCTCATCCTATCCAAACCACAACCTTTTCAAAATACCTATCCTTACCTCAAGATAAGCTTGATGGTAACCCTAGTAGTAGGTTTGCTTAGTTTCTAAGATGAGTTGCCTTGATCTGCTGTCTGATGAATTGCCTTGATCTGCTGCTTGATTTGTCTGCTTAGGAGATATTATGAGCTACTCTAGGAGCTCCTCGTAGGATCAAGAGATTTCCAAATAACCACACCCTAAACAAGAATACAAAGCAAGATCTAATGTATAGCCACCAAGTGATCATCTAAAACCCTTAACCAGATCAATTCTGTAGTGATCCATTCTAGTAGTTTCCAAGTCAATGAAGACCAATCTCAAGCATGGATCCCTTCTACTCAATCTACACTTCAACATCATCCACTTGATGATGCTTGGGTACCTTGCAACCCATCAAAAACATACCCTCTCATGCTCTAGTCAAAAACCCTAAATCTGCCAAATTTGGTCAAGTCTGGAAAATTATTTCCAACGTCACCTTTTTGAATGCCTCCCCTTCTCAACCCTTGTGCATTTTTGAAAATGCATTACAACCATCTTGTTAACCATCCCAAATACTACCAAGGCCCACTATTCCCCTTGGTTAGATCATCCTCCAACTTACATGTTCTTGATGGCTTTGTAGGCAAGAAAATAACTATTCCTGCAAATCTAGTCAACATGCATACTTTGACAGAAGCTCACACCATCATACAACCTTCTATGGAACAACTCTTTGCATGGTTGTGTTATAATCATATAGGTCTATCAATATCTACTTCACTTGTTCCAAGTGGATCTCTGTGCTTCTTAAACCCACAAGGTTTTGAAGGCTAGTTGATAATCTGCTTTGGCAGGCTTATTTTATTAAAACTTTGAAATCCTATCTTGGTGAGCTCAAGAAGGGTCAAGCTCAAACCCCTACACCATTGCAACCTACTTCACTTGGTATATCCATCCATATATCCCATGCCCCAAGGGGAACTCTGAGCTCCAAGATACACCCATGTTTTGGTGGTATACAAATAACATCACCCTAGATCCACAACCCCTTGTTTTCCATCTAATTCAAGTTGGATTTCCAATTACCAAGGTTGCAAATACTTGCTACACCTTGTCTACATCATCAACCTCGACCATCAAGATTTATCAATAATTCTCCATAATTATTATGGCTCCAAATCTAATTAATCCCTTTAATAGTCAAAATCTCCAAAACTCCTTTCCCAAAGGAAAGTTTGGTTTTTGGCAAAACACTTCCCCAACTTTAAGCACATTTGAGTCCTATATGTCATACCCTATCTTCCTGATGAGGGTTTAACTCATCAATGCCCATTGTTATGGACTCGGGTTTTGGAGAAGGAGGGAGCGCTAGAGACATCTATCGACTAGCAAACAAGCACATAGGGGACAAAGGATTTACCCAGGTTCATGCCTCGTAGAGGTCCCTACTCCTGCTTGTGTGCTCGTGGAATTATTGAGGGAGTCAAAAGTTACAACGGTGCACAGATGTAATCTGGCGAGGGTTTGTGAAAGCTAGGGTTGCGCGTGTTCTCCTCGCCGCCCCCTCCTAGCCCTTATAAAGATAGGCTAGGTCTCGGGTAGCAGGTCGAGTCGGTTACAAGTTAGGGTTTTCCCCTTCAAACTTTCTATCTTTAGCTTTTTCTTGATCTTCAAGCAATCGAGAGTCCGCAGGTTACTTGAGTCCTTCTATCTGGGCCTTGGCGACACTGTGGGCCTATACGTATTTGGACCGTATATACCAAGCTCGAGTACCTGTAGGGTATACCCATGTCAAGAGTTCTGATTGTCAAAGGAATCGCAGATTCGACTGGGGACTTTTTTGAAGTCTTCGAGTGCTTGAATGAGTACATTTTCGACTGCTTTTATTTATGTCATAGGGATTGTTGATATATGTGCCTGATATAACCGAAGTATCGGTATCAGTTAACCACCTTAGGGTGAAACAACGCAATCTACTCAAATTCGAGTCCCCGGACTCGAATCCGGAAAAGTGCTGGTGTAATTCGACTCAGGCTGCGGAGGTCTTACAGGAGTCGAATTCCAGTTATATGGGTGTGAGCACTAGACGCGTCCGTCAAGGCATGTTCATCATGCCTGTAGGCACGGATACATTTCTGGTAGTGCACAGTTAAATGCGTTGCCAGGCCTTATTCAGGTCTTACCATCACGCTGTAAGCGTGGCATCCGAATTTTATCATCGCGGAGACGATTCAGGCATCCCAGGAGACGTAGTCTCTTTGTAGGGAAAATTTGTGAGGCGGTGTGGCCAAAGGTTGCGAGTGCGGATGTTATCAACACACAGTTTTTGTGCAAATAATCATAGGGTGCGCGACCAGCGCTCCCTATGGGAGTAGCCCCCGAGTGCCTGGTTGAGTCGAAGACTCAGGCAGGGACTAAAGAACTTTTGCGACTGCTGTCGTCTTTTTGCTTATTTGTTTCAGTCGATGACTCAGGCAGGGACTAAATATTTTTGCGACTGCTGTCGTCTTTTGCGTGCTTGTTTTAGTCGAATTTGTTTCCGGCGCTCCCTATGGGAGTAACCCATGTCCATAATCGAATTGTGTTTTGAGTGGTTGGGTTTGCCTTTGTGATTGTCTTCGTGCCTGCAACAAGAAAAGAAAAAGTCGTAGGGTGCGCGCCGCTTCTCTGAGGAGTAGCCCCCGAGTGCTTGGTGCAGTCGAAGACTCCAGCAAGGACTAAAAATAGTCGAAGTTTTCCACTACGTAGCCTTGGTGACGTCAGTGCTGACATTTGTATGACCTCAGCTGCCCGCGTGAGCCATTTTGACGGGATGTGATGAGTGGTGGGTCCCACTTTCTGACTTTGATTTGACTGGCCTGCGTAATCTTATTTTTAACCGTGCCTCCTCGATTTCCGCGCATAATGGTAGAAGTGGGGGGACGGTTCGCGCTTCCTCTTCTCCACGTGTCCAACACGATTCGCGCCACGCGTATAATAGGGTTTTTGTCAACCATTGGATTGCATCTTCCAGGGGTTATATAGCGGCGCTGCGGTGGTAATTTTTCATCTGCACTTTTTCGTCCTCGCAGCCATTGCCATTGCTGCTATTCTTCTGCTTTCCTGCGCTCGTCTCCTCCACAGCGCTGGACCACCTCCGTTTGTTTCCAAGTTACTTTATGCGCTCTCATCGCCGCGGCGCAATGGGAAAGAAGAAAGGAGGTGCTGCCGCTAATTCCGCGGCCACCGTTGCCGCGACGAAGAAGAAGGGTGGCTCCGCTGCTGCGGGCACCAGCGCCGCCACCGGCGGGAAGAAGAAGGTCACGGGCACCCGCGTGATAAATGGTGCATGGCGCCCTTCCATCATCAAGGCATCGGATCTCCGTCTTCTTCGCCAGGATGGAGTTATTTCTGCGGCAGTCGCCGATGCGCGCGTCCCCAGCGGTGAGACCATTCTTGTGCCTCCCGCTGGTTTTCGAGTGATGTTTCTTGCATTCGTCAATCGTGGCCTTTCTTTTCCTCTCCACCCCTTTCTTAGGGGTCTCTTTTGTTTCTACGGGCTCCAGCTCCATCAGCTGTCCCCAAACTCGATTCTCCACATCACCTGTTTCATTACTCTTTGTGAGTACTGGCTCGGAATCGAGCCGCACTTTGGCCTTTTCAAGCACTTGTTTAAATTGAAGCGCCAATCCACCTCTGGCTCTTTAGTTTATGACATAGGTGGTTGCGGTATCCATGTCGACCCAGCCACCACCTACTTCGACATCAAGCTTACCAAGTCCGTCCAGGGATGGAGGGACAAATGGTTCTATGTTCGCGACCAGAAGGCCAAGGACGAGCACTTTGGACTCGCGCCTTTCGATCCTGCGACTCCCTGCAAGAAGATGCGTTCTTGGAAGAACGTGATCATGCCTTCCGAACTCGCAGAGACAGAAATGCTATATCAACGCGTCTGCGACCTCGAGAGTCGCATAGGCGCAGAAGAGGGAGGTTGTTCCCTTGTCAGGACTTGGCTGCATCGTCGCGTCCAGCCTCTCCAGGCCAGGGTCCATCCCATGTTTCAATGGGATGGCGCTGATGATGCCACTCGCGTGTCTGCTGATGGCATGTCCGCGAGTGAGGTAGATAAGAGGGTGCGCCTAGTCACGAAGTACACCTTCAAGGATGTGCTTCCGAACGCCCCAGTCGTTCCTCCTTTCGATGCTTCGAATCTTCCTCCTGAGGTACAATTGTGCTACGCAATAGCTTATTTTTGTGATTGTGCTTTCTGTTGCTTACCTGTTATGTTTGCTGATCTTCACTGTTTGTATGCAGGATTGGGCGGTGTCGCCTTGTATGCCTCCTCTCCCTGAGGGGATTATTCCTCATGAAGCTTTGGAAGAGGAATAGTCTGAGTCGACTGTCCCTTCTGATGTGGAAGAGGAAGCCCCCGAGTCCGAGAGCCCGGATACTCGCAAGTGTTTGCGTAGCAAGGACTCCGACACGTCGACTCCTTCGACTCCAGGAGGCGCGGCTGTTGGCACGGAGTCGCCAATTCCAGCCGTTCCTGTGAGGGCTGTGGCACCGTCTTCTCGCAAGAAGATGCGATTGCCCAAGGAGTCTTCGTCAGAATCGACGGCTACCACGTTTGATCTTTACAACTTTAACTGGTAAGTTTGCTGGGTCATTCATTCTTTTCTGTTTTCTTCTTGTTGGTTTTGCCCTAGAGTTTGCCCTTTTCTCAATGTTGACTTGGTCTTGTAGTCAAGAGGCGTCGTCATCTTCTGGCGACGTCGAGTTTTTGAAAGAATCAGGAGTCGCGACTTCAAGGGCCAAGGTAGAGGTCGAGCGTGCTCCTTCTCCTCCGGCGGCGGCCCACTCCGGGCACAATTCTTCGAGCTCTCCTCACGTAGGGGAGCATCGAGTGGTTGCTCGGATGACGGTTCAGCAAACTTCTTCGGAGTAGCTAGAGGACCATGTAAGTATATCTTTCCTTCTTTCTAATGTGGTAGTCAACGCCTTCTTCTGCCCTCTTCTGACTCCTTGTTTTGTGTGACAGCTCCTTGTAAAGGAAGCCGCCCAGGTGGCGGAGCAGGTGATGGCGATGGGTCGCTAGCATGCAATGCTGGAGACGCGTCACCGTGTGGTCGAAATTCAGTGCTCTACACTTATTCTTTTTGTTTTCTCTCTGTTTTGGTATAATCGACTGATAGCCGATTATTAATTGCCATGTAGCTGAGCATAACGCTTTACTGCGCAACGTCACCATGTTGGAGAAGACATTAGCCGCAGCTGTGAAGGGGCGCGACGAGGCAATCATGGCTCGTGATGATGCCCAGAAGCACGAACAGGATCTACGCGCCTCCTTTGCGGCCAGGGAGAAGTTGTTCGAAGAGCAGCTGTTCTCAGTCGCCAAGGCCCTCTTAGGTACTTTTACTGGTAGATATTTTATTGATGTTCTTCTTTGCATCAAGAGTTTTTGCCGGTGGCACTAGAAGTTTGATCCATGTGTGTATTTTCGGTGTAGATGCTGGCGACTTGAGTTTTGATCCGCAAGCCCTTTGTCGCGATGACGCTCTGGCGGGCGCGGTGTCTGCGGTCGAGGATCGTAGTGCCCGCTGTCCAAAATACGTTGTCCAAGACCAAGGTTACCCTTAGTCGCCTCGGGGAGGAGTTGATGCGGAAGGTGGAGCTGGTCGACAATGTGGAAGAGCTGGTGGAGTCGCTCGCCGGGGGTGTGCCTGCCACGTACAAGAACTCCCTCCGCTCCCTTTGCGACTGCCTATGCCAAATATGGCCATTCCTTGATAAATACTGTTGCCAAGTATTCGGAGGAGCTCCAACGTGCGAAGAAGGCGGCGAAAGCTTCGGTCTCGGGGGCCGGCGGAAAGTCAGTGGCATCTGATACTGCCTCGGACTTGATGAAGCCCCCGAGGCCATCGAAGTCGAAGAAGCCAGCTGCTCCGTAGTTAGCTTGTTGTAATGATTGATCAGTTGCCTTTTTGGCATAAGGACGTGCCTGTTGGCGAGTGTGTTTGTAAACAGTTATGCTTATGTTGAATGCGTCTGTTCTCCTTGCCCTTGTGTTAATTTGGTCGCCTTATTTGCTTTTGTCTTGACTTGTGGTAGGGCACATCGAGTGGTCCTGTGGGGGGAAACCAGGATTCGCCATCTCTTGATGAGTCAGTGGCACCACCGCGCTCCAGGTTAGAGGAGCTATCGTTGCTGTCGCGACTTCGTGATCACGTGAAGCAGCTGGAGCGTGAGTTGCCCCTGATCCGTGGTAATGCAGACGTGTGGAAGTCAAAGGCGAAAAAATCCGCCGCCCGCGAGCAATATCTGCTTGGCGAGGTGACGCGGCTGGGCGACCTGTTTAAGTGTTAGTTTGCTTGTCCTCGTCTTTTCCTTTGTAGTTAGCCGCAATGGTACGTTGTACTCATGCTGTTGGTGCAGCTTCGTGTAGTTGTTAGCGCATGCCGTCCGCGGGAGGAGAAGGATAGGATTGCCATCCGCCTTCATGATCTCACCTAGGAGAAACTTCAAGAGAGTGGATACTTCTAGGTAGATCATGATCGTGTGACTGCATTGGTGACCCTGCAGGATCGCGCTTCGCAAGTGCTGCTCTTCCTGAAGAAGTCGCAGTCGTGTTTGAAGAACATCTATCGGGCGATGTTCCCGTTGGATGACACTCCATCAAGCCTGCCGGTTCTCCTGGCCAAATTTCAAGATATGTCCACGGTTCGCGAGTGCATGAGGAAGCAGTTGGTGGCTGGGGCCAAGGCTTCCCTCTCGATGGTGCGATTCCACAGGCCTGACGTGGATGTCGCCTCCATTGCTTCCGGGCCGCCAGTGCCGCCGGCCGGATCTGCTTGGAGTATGGTGCCACACTATCAGGCGGTGGACCTTCTAGCAGAGGAGATTGTCGACTTCTTCGAGGAATAAACCAATGTTCTTCTGCTGTAGCAGTAGCTAGATTTGTATCCTGCACATAAGTGTACTTGTGTTGTAAAGTTCATATATATTTATAGATAATTTATTGTTGAATGTGTACAAACAGCTTTGTCAGCATCAGGTGCGTTGCACTTTGCGATTCCTTTTCGTTAGCCTGGCCATCCCTTTGTCAACCTGCCAGGCGCGTTGCGGCTGGGTTGAGTTTGTGTTAAGGGGTTTGATTGATGTGCCAGCTACTCAGGATATCGCGTTTATTTGTTCGAAGAACAGATGTAGGTAGGGTGGCGTAGCCCCCGAGTATAAAATTGACAAAAGTGAAAGAAAACACAGATTTTTGGGGCACTTAGCTTTTATTTATTTGAAGAGCAGTACGAGGTACAATGTGTGGCTGAGTAGCCTTATTTGCGATGTAAAAAGTAAAACAACTAGGGGTAGAAGCGTCGCAGTTGGGCGACGTTGCAAGGGTTGCAGTATGCGACTCCTGTCTCTAAATCTTGAAGGAGATAGGCGCCACCTGGGATTACTTCTGTAATCACGTACGGTCCTTCCCAGGGGGACTCGAGCTTGAGATGCCCCTGCTGCTTCAGTCGCAGGACCAGGTCACCTTCGACGAAGGATCTGAGGCGAAGCCTTCTGCTGTGGTAGTTGCGCAGGTTCTGCTGGTAGATCAAGGATCTTTCTGTGGCGATTTCTCTTGCCTCGTCGAGGAGGTCGACGGAGTCTTCGAGTGCAAGAGATGACTTTTGTTCGCTATGGCGACGCTGGGCGCCTTTGTATCGCACTTCGGGTAGTAACGCTTACGCTCGTGCACCATAAAGAATGGCGTGTAGAACGTGGCGCTGTTTGGAGTTGTTCGTAGACTCCATAGTACGGATTGGAGCTCATCTGGCCAGCAACCCGCGGCTTGCTCAAGTGGTCGAAGGAGTCGCTTCTTGATGCCGCTGCAGACGAGCCCGTTTGCTTTTTCCACCTGACCGTTGGTCTGTGGATGCGCGACTAAGGCGTAACTGATGTTGATCCCCAGGTTTTCGCAGAATTCTTGGAACTCCTTGGATGTGAAGTTCGCCCCATTGTCAGTGATGATGCTATGCGGCACGCCAAAGCGGTAGACAATGGATTCGAAGAACTTGACCGCGCTGTGCCCTGATTTCTTGGTCACTGGCATGGCCTCAATCCACTTGGTGAACTTGTCGACTGCGACCAAGAGGTAGACGTAGCCTCCTTGCGAGGACCTTTGGAGCTTGCCTACCATGTCAAGCCCCCATTGTGCGAAGGGCCAGGCCAATGGAATGGGCCATAGTTCTGCGCCTGGTGCGTGTGGCTTGTCCGCGAATCGCGGATAAGCGTTGCAGTTTTGGACTATGTCCTTGGCGTCGCGCATGGACGTGGGCCAGTAAAATCTAGCTCGTAGAGCTTTGGCAACGAGGGCGCAACTGCCGGCGTGGTGCCCGCATGTCCCTTCATGGATGTCGAGGAGGACTGCTCTTCCATTGGCTAGGGAGATGCATCGTTGTAACACGCCTGTGATGCTGCGTTTATACAGTTCGCCGTTGATAACGGCGAATGCCTTGGAGCATCACGCGATGTGCCATGCGTCTGTCGGGTTGTCCGGTAGGAGCTTGCTGAGGAGGTACGTAATGTACGGCTGCGTCCAGGATTGTTCGATCATCATGATGCTCATTGGTCCCTCGAGTACTGTGTCTAGCTCCAAGTCATTGAGTGCCGTTGGCTCAATTGGTGGCGTAGCCCCCGAGTCCATTGCTACGCTTGTTTTCTTTTCTGCGGCCTTTGGCTTGATGGAGCGTTCACAGATGTGCTCGAAAAATACCCCCGGTGGTATGGGGGCACAGTAGAGCCTATGTTGGCGAGTGTGTCCGCCTCCTCGTTGCTTTCGTGACCTACATGTCGCAACTCGCAACCATCAAAGTCTCCCTCGACTGTATTGTAGAGGTCGCGGTATGCGGTCATGTTGTCGTTCAGTGCGTCGCACTCGTGCATTGTTTGGTTGACGACCAGCTTGGAGTCGCCATATATGATGAGCCTCTTTGCGCAGGCTTTTTCCATCCTCATTCCATGCAACAGGGCCTCGTATTTAGCCTCGTTGTTTGAGGTTGTGAACTGCATTCGTAGGATGTATTTTAGCTTGTCCCCTTGAGGTGATGTCAGTATGACACCTGCTCCTACTCCATCTTTCCGCTTGGATCCATCGAAGTGCAATGTCCAGAGGTAGGACATATCTGGCTTGTCCGGGAGTTGGTTTTCCATCCAATGCACGAGGAAGTCAGGGAGAACTTGCGACTTGATTGCGTCACGCTTTTCGTATGTGATGTCTCGTGGAGACAGTTCGATTCCCCAAAGCGCGACTCGCCCCGTGGCATCGGGGTTATTGAGGATATGTCCCAATGGGGCGTCGTTGACTACCATGATTGGGTGTTCCTGGAAGTAATGGCGCAGTCGCCGGGCGGTCATGAAGACGCCGTACGCCAGCTTCTGGTAGTGCAGGTACCGCTGTTTTGTTGGCGTGAGGACCTCACTGAGGTAGTATACCGGGCGTTGTATGCCGTGGACCTTGTTTTCCTCGGCCCGCTCGACGACGAGCACTGTGCTAACCACTTGGTTGGTAGCGGAGATGTACAACAGTAGTGGTTCCCTTTCTCGTGGAGTCACCAATACTGGCGAGGTGGATAGCAGGCGCTTGAGATCTTCGAATGCTTCTTGCGCTTCATTGGTCCACTTGAATTTGTCAGCTTTGCGGAGGAGCTGATAGAAGGGCAGCGCCTTTTCTCCCATTCGACTGATAAATCGACTGAGGGCCGCGATTCGTCCGACTAGTTGCTATACGCCTCTTGTGTTCTTTGGCTTCTCCATGGCCAGTATGGCCTTTATCTTTTTCGGGTTTGCCTCAATCCCTCTCGCGGAGATGAGATACACGAGCAGCTGCCTAGATGGTACGCCGAAGGCGCATTTGTCCGGATTGAGCTTTATCCGATAAAGATCGAGATTGGCGAAGGTTTTGTGCAAGTCGTCGATTAGAGAGGCTTCTTCCTTGGTTTTGATTACTATGTCGTCGACATAGACTTGGATGTTGCGACCCAGTTGTTCCTTGAGGCAAGCCTTCATGCACCACTGGTATGTGGCTCCCGCGTTTTTTAGCCCGGAGGGCATTGTGTTGTAGAAGAACACACCGAAGGGCGTTGTAAACGCGGTCTTCTCCTGGTCTTCCTCCTCCATTCGAAATTGGTTATAGCCTGAGTAGGCATCGAGGAAGCAGAGGCGCTCGCATCCAGCAGTTGAGTTGATGATTTGATCGATTCGTGGTAGCGGGAAGTGATCTTTTGGGTAGTGCTTGTTTAAAGAAGTGAAGTCCACGCACATCCATAGGATATCCGTGTCCTTTTTTGGTACCAGCACCGTATTGGCGAGCCAAGTGCTTTCCTTGATCTCACGTATGAATTTGGCCTCGAGGTGTTTGTTGATCTCCATTCCGACTGCCTGCGCTCGTGGCTTGGACAGTCGCCTGATTGTTTGCTTGACTGGCCTTGCGTCGGGGTTGACATTGAGTGCGTGCTCGGCGAATTCACTGGGAACTCCTGGCATGTCCGCAAGACACCAGGCGAAAATTTCCCAGTGCTCACGGAGGAATTCGACGAGCGCGAGTTCCTATGCGGGACTCAAGTTGTTGGCGATGAGGGTCGTTTTAGCAGGATCTGATGGATGGACCTGCACCTTCTTTGGGTGCACAGATGAGTCGAAGGAGAGGTCAGGTGAGCTTGGCCTACTCAGGGGAGGCAGACTGTTGTCTGTCGTTTCCTTTAATCGCATGAGCTCTTCACGCATGCAAGGAGGAGATTCGTTGAATTCCCTGTCGAATCGCCGACGTCAAGCTCCGTTGATCGTGATGACGCCGTTGGGACCTAGAATTTTCATCTGCAGGTAGGCGTAGTGGGGTACCGCCATGAACCTAGCGAACACGACGGGTCCGAGGATGCAGTGGTATTGTGAGGGCCAGTCGACGACCTCAAAGTCGATGCTCTCGCGCCGGAAGTTCCTTGGCGTGCCGAATATGACGTCGAGGTTGATTTTTCCCAGGTGGTATACGCCTTTACCTAGGACGATGCCGTGGAATGTTGTGTCTGATGCCTCCAAGCAGGTTAGAGGGATCCTCATTGCTCGCAAGGTACTCGCGAATATGAGGTTAATGCCGCTTCCGCCATCCATGAAGACGCGACTCATGTCGAAGCCTCCAATTTGCGCCTCGAGTACGAGGGGGCAATGACCTGGGTGAGGTACTTGAGGCGGGTGGTCGCGTTTGTCGAAGGTAATGCACGACTCACTGCCACTAAGGTACTCAGTGGTGGATGGTGGCGAGTGCATGGCCAAGTTGACTTGGCGAGTGATGGCCTTCTGCACCCTATTGGAGGGGAGCCCCTTTTGGATCATCATGGTACCCATGGCCCGTGGGTATGGTTCGCCTCCGTGGTGCTGGTCCGGTGCAGCTCCGTTCGGGGGTGGCCCAGGTGGTGGTGGTGGTGCTCCATGTGCCACGGCGCTTGGTGCGGCTCCGTAGCCTCTTTCGAGTACATTGCGGTTCATCCGAACCAATCCCTCGTGTAGCTTGAGGAACTCGCAGCAGTCCTTGAGGAGGTGGCTGGACATTCTCTTGCCATCATGCTTGTCGATGTAGAAGTGTACCGTGCATGGCCCGGACAGTTTGTCCTCGATGGAGGTCACGGGTGCTTCATCGCGAGTGCGGTGTTGCCACACTTGCGTGGTTTTCCCGGAGTCGCGGTATCCGCCGCTGTGATATCCGCTGTTGTGGTTATCGTCGCGTCTATCGGCGTAGCCAGCTGCGACCATGTTGACGTCATCGCGATCGTTGTAGACGCGCATGCGACGTTTACTCCAGCAGTCGCGTCTTCGTTCGAGTTCTGCTTCCTCGTCAAAGTGAACGCGATTCTTCACCGAATCTTCTCCATCAGCCCACCGATTCACGATCTCCATCAGGTGGTCGATGGTCTGGGGCTTTGAGCGGCCTAGCTCCTCCCTGAGTTCCATGCGGCGGACACCACCGTTGAATGCGTCAATTGCGCGGTCTTACGAGATGTTTTCTGTGGAGTTCTTGATGATGGACCACCTTTGGATGTAAGAGCACAGCGATTCGCCAGATCTTTGCTGGCAGCATCTCAGTTCTTCGATTGAGGCGGGTCGTTTGTACGTGCCCTTAAAGTTGCGCACGAAGCTGTAGACCAGCTCATCCCAGCTACGAATGGATCCGCGTGGAAGGTTATTGAGCCATGCCCGGGCGGCGCCCTGCAGCTGTAGCTGCAAGCATTGCATCGCAGTACTTCGACTGCCTCCATGTAGCCTGACGGAGGAGATGTGGTCCTCCAGCCAGATCTTGGGGTCCTGCAGACCGTCAAATTTCGGGTTCTCCGATGGGAGTTTAAACCCTTTAGGCATTCGCTTTTGCCTAATGGATCTGCTGAAGCATCTGGCGCCGCAGAGCTCCCCATCTTCTTCTTCCGAGTCAGTCGACCGAGCACGTCGTGCCCTTGACTTGTCGATCTTGCGCTGCGTGAGTTCTTCGCGTGCATCGTAGTCACGATCCTGTCGCCATGAGCGGCGGCGACGAGACAGGTCGTGACTGTCATTGCTAGACGAGGGCGAGGAGTAGCGCTTTGCGAGTGCTTTGCCCTTTTTTGGGTTTGGTACCGGTTCCTTGTCAAGGGCGGCCTCGATTAGCCCCAGGCCCGCGATCGTAGATCGGTGCATGGCCGTTCGGGGATCTCTAGCTGGTGGCTGTTATTGAGAAGGTACATGGTAGCTGCTGTCACCGCGGCCTTCGGTGTCCTGGGAACCACGTTGCCTCTCGTGTCGACTGTCATAGAGCCGAAGTCGAGGACTTTCGCGGCGTCTATGCGCTCTTGTTCGGTGAGGTGAGCCATCCGCGATTGCCTCTTCTTGGCAAGGTACTCGTTG
The DNA here is from genome assembly GCA_023614405.1 of Avena insularis. Lineage (NCBI taxonomy): Eukaryota > Viridiplantae > Streptophyta > Magnoliopsida > Poales > Poaceae > Avena > Avena insularis. The sequence continues at coordinate 442,085 of JAJUPC010000179.1, read as the reverse complement.
CCTCTTGAGGAGGATCCTCCGTAGGAGGAGAGTCCAGCACGACGAAGGCTTGATTCGTCCGTTGCCTTTTTACGTGCCTCAAGTTGCGCGATTGCTTGTTTTTGGCGTTTGAATTCCTCCTTTAGGAGCCAGTGGTAGCCCATCAGCAGTTCCTGAGGGGACCCGAAGGGTAGAGGTGCACCTCGTAGGGCTTCATGGCAGCGATCCCACTCTTCCTCGTTGAGCCTGATCACGACGCATTCGCCGGTTTGCTCGTTGATCATGCTAGGAGGTTCGATTGCTCCTCCGTTGCCACCGTTGCCAGCGTTGGGTGGATCAGTGCCATTGCCGGCGTTACCACCGTTGCCGCGATTGGGTGGATCGGTGCCGTTGCTGGTGTTGCCACCGTTACCGCGGTTGGCGGAGGTGTTGCCCGCATTGATGACGGTGCACATGAAGTGATTAGGGAAGCTGTTGCTTCCACAACTTTCAGATCCAGAACCGTAGGTTCCATCTTCAGTGGCCAGATCGCTTAGATCAGAGTCGCGACTGCTGTTGCTGACCATGTTCCCAACTGCCACCGGAGCATTGAGCTCACTGAGGGTGCCAATCGATGGAGGGAACCCTGATGCCGGGGCAATGGCCGGCGCTATCAGATGATTAGGCATGCGAAGCGTGCCCATCTGTCCAACTTGGAAGCGGAAGCTCCCAATCGCAAAGTTGACTCCGTCGGCCACGGATTCGAACGTCGGGCAAGTGGTCGGTGTGTGGACGGTGAAGTCGAAGGCGCCGAAGAGCTGGCGAATCTCCGCTGTTGCGGTGTTGTAGATTGCAATTGATGGGGCTGAAGAAGCCGCAACATCAGCACTCCCTTTTCCCACAGACGACGCCAATTGACGAGGGTTTAACTCATCAATGCCCATTGTTATGGACTTGGGTTTTGGAGAAGGAGGCAGCGCTGGAGACCTCTATCGGCTAGCAAACAAGCACACAGGGGACAAAGGATTTACCCAGGTTCAGGCCTCATAGAGGTCCCTACTCCTGCTTGTCTGCTCGTGGAATTATTGAGGGAGTCGATAGTTACAACGGTGTGCAGATGTAATCTGGCGAGGGTTTGTGAAAGCTAGGGTTGTGCGTGTTCTCCTCGCCGCCCCCTCCTAGCCCTTATATAGATAGGCTAGGTCTCGGGTAGCAGGTCTATTCGGTTACAAGTTAGGGTTTTCCCCTTCAAACTTTCTATCTTTAGCTTTTTCTTGATCTTCAAGCAATCGAGAGTCCGCAGGTTACTCGAGTCCTTCTATCTGGGCCTTGGCGACACTGTGGGCCTATACGTATTTGGACCGTATATACCAAGCTCGAGTACCTGTAGGGTATACCCATGTCACTCCCCACTACAAATATAAATATTTTTGAAGAGCTTTATTATTTCTTTTTGCCCATTTTCTTAAATGGCTGAATTGGAATAATAATAGTTTTAAATACTTTTAAGCCTCAATAAATCTCGGGAAAATTCCCCTAAGTGTGTATTAACATATGGGACCATATCACACCAAAAACCCACCTTGTCCAATCCAAAAATATCCATTCAAATCCTGAAAACAGTTTCAGCACTATTTAAAAAATAGATATAAAAGGGATCTAAAATGATCTATTAAATACCAAATAATTCTTGGAGGTTCCTCTTAACCACATCTAACTACTAGCATCTTCACCCCATCTTCCCATGACCAAACTTTGAGACTTGCTTGGAAATCACCAACATAGCAAATCTTGTCTATTTCTAAAGAACTTGATCAACATCAAACTAAACCCTCCTCAAGTCTTCCCCAGCAAGCCTCCACCACCTCATCGCCCTCCTGGTCGAGCAGCCATATAGCACGACCACTATAGCACCATCTCCCCCTTGTCCTCTAGTGTTTGGAGGTAGAGATTGAAGTGGGACAACCACCTATTGCCAAAAGATCGTGCCACAGCAGCACCCCTCTCTCTCTCTCTCTGTCCCGTGCACGACCCTAGTGCTCTCTCCACCGCCCTCCTTGTCCAATAGCCAACCAGCCATCCCTCCCCAAGCCCTCATGGACCATGTCCATGGTGCACCCTCCCCTCTCGGTATTTAAGGCCCGAGGCCACCCCGTGCCTCCCCCTACCCGTCATTTTCCCCCTCTGCTCCCTCTTACCACCCCAGCACCTCCACTTCCCCTCCCTTGCTCTGTACTGGCTAGGAGAGGAGAAGAACTCCTTCTCGGCCTTGTTGAAGATCTTCTTGTAGTGCTCCCACTTCTACTCCTTCCCCTCTGCATGTCATCTCCCTGACCATCCCGAGCACGGGCTACCTAAACCTAGCCTTCATTTTTCCCAGGACCACCTCCACCGTCGTGGCCGTCGAGCTCCGACGAGCTCACTCTGGGGCGTGTTCTTGCAAGATTGTTCCAGAAGCTTAGCCCCACCTTTCCACCCCTTGTTGGACTTGTAGAGGAGTCCCGTGCCTGCTCCGCCTCTCCTTCACTACCATCGAGGCCCCCAAGGTGAGCCCCCTTACCCTACTCTGCTTCGCTAGGGTTTCATTTCTGCCAGGTCGTGTTAGAAGAGGAAGACAATGTCGAACCGTCAGATCTTCTTCAGCCCAACGGACTAGATCCACGCACACCTGTTCGCCAGCAGCCGTCACGGACGGGCGGGCCCCGCCTGCCAGGCCTTTTGAATCCCTGTCCCGTGTAGAGAGGTGCCCGAGTGGGCCGAATTCGCTCCCCCAGGACCATCTCGTTACAGACCCACCCCGACTCCCTGATTCTTTTAATAATTAATCTAGATCTGGAAAATAGGCTTCTAGAAATAAATCCGTATGAAAATGAAAAATTTCTGTTTTTGGACATCCCCAAATTTTTAAGTACTCCCTAATGATTTATCTATCATGTAGTACCAGAAACATGGCAAAATATTACTGGTACAAACTTTGAGAATTAATCTACCCCTTAATGTCATTTTCAATAAATAAATTCCATAGTGTGCTATACCTGCTCAAATAGGATGAAACAAACTTCCCCTGAAAGTTTATTACTGTACCTATCAGTTAGCATTTATCTCCTGTCAAGGTGAACCGTAGTTTTACCTTCGTAAAAATAACAAAATCCCTCCCTATATCACTTTAGAAAATACCCCAGTCCAAACCATGAGTTCTTTTAACCTCATTTCAACTCTCTGTGATGTGGTACACTCAATACTACCAAAATCCAGGAGATCAAAATTTATTGAGCTTCTAAGGATTTCTAATGAATTAAACATTTCTGTCCATAGTGTTACCACTAGATAAATCATCACAGTAGTTCCACAACTCCAAAAAGGTTGATCCCAATTTCTACAGAAAGGTATTCTAAATACTTAAAATTTGTATTTGGAATCAACTCAAAAGCTTCTTTAGATCTAATTTGGTGAAAAAGATAAAAAACCCACAGAACTGCCTTTGGGAATTTCCTGAGGGCATTCTGTTAATTATTTCGAGATGATTCCAACTCTCAGTGAACAAGTACATCAAGCCCTACCTAACCACCCAAGGAAATAAGTTTTGGAGCTACAGAACTTTTCTAGTGAATTATTTGCTAAAACTAGAGTCTTAATCACTATAAATCTTTGGTAAGTGATAAAATAGTGAAACCACTTTTGTTGGTTTCATTTTATCAATACCTATCTGTTGGTATCATGTTTTTACAATGTTATCTCATAGAATAAGTCTTTGGTACAAAACCCTCTCATCCCTAGTTTCTAGACTATGAAACCCATATGGCTTCCTTCACTGTTCCACGACATGCTCCCAATCCTTCTAATCCATTCTCTCAACACCACTACTGATTTGTAAACTTGTATTGACATTTGCTTGTTGTATGGTTTTTATGCTTGGATGCCTTGATTGATTGAGGACTTGTTTGATTGCATGTATACTCGATGATGATGATAGTTACACTTTTATTGACACCGAGAAGAAGAGATCTTATTATTATTGGTATTGGTATTCTTGGTTATCTAAAGAAGAAGTCCAAGGACATTATGCCATATTGCTGATCTCAGGTAAGCCACCTTCTTGCTCATAAGCCTTGTCGTACTTTTTTACTTATGCATGTTTTATCTACTATTTATGAAACTGCATAGTTTTATTATATGTTACTGTATATATGGTAGTGGTTTGGCTCCTCCGAACTATTACACTTCTGTACTATTAAGTACAACCCCCTTGGTGACACCTACTTGTCCCTAGTAGAATAGATGGTGTATATCACCATAACCCTTTTGGAGACCCTATTTTAGCCGAAGTAAAGCTAGAGGATGGGAAGACCCCGGAAAAAGTTTTACCAAACGTTTTATGATAAATCCTTGGCGAGGTGGAACCTCCCAAGAGATTTTGAGAAAGAAAAAGGTTTTGTTTTACCAAAGTCTAAAGAAAAGATGGAGGAAAAAGGTTTACAAAAACGCACCCGCTTCTTTGCAGTTTTGCTAAAAAAATTAACCCTGTGCAACCACATTACTCTGGAATGGGACGGAGCTGGATTTGTTGTTTGTCTATTCTGGTATAAGCTGCCTCGCAACTACTACAGGGGATGGAACTCCCTAGAGGATGGGCCTTCCCTGGACAACTGGTCCATGTCGGACATCGAACGGGAGAAGGAACGAAGGGTCTACATACCTCCACGCGTTACTATGAGCCCATCATTGAAAACGCCCACTATGTAAAGTGTAAAATGCGCTCTGATTGGTCCTCGGTACCCGACGTCCCGGTTTTGAGGGGAATAACACTCATAGGGTAGGCACTTATATTGGAGTGGGCATCTGGAGAGTCTTGATCGATTACTCGACCCACGATCGGGGTAGTGTATACGGATGGTGTGGGTAAAGTGTACAACCTTTGCAGAATGTAAATCTATTCGAATAGCCGTGTCCGTGGTCATGGACGGTTGGGAAGGTTGCTGTAGAGTGGTGCTAGTTTTGTTTGCAAAAGAAAAGAAATGGCTTTGGGAATGTTTTGAGCATGGGATGGTCGTAAAGGATAAAGGTTTTGACCATGGGATGGTCGGAAGGAGGAGAAAGGAGTTTGGTCGTGGGACGACCTGAAGACAGGAACAAATGGGTGACCCAGTCCTAATGTTTTCCCAAAACATTTGAAAAAGGTTTCCAAAATGTTTTACAAAAGTTTTCAACAAAGATATGTAGATGTTATATCTACAAGAGAAACTAATTGATAAATCAACCTCTCTTGGAGCCCTCCTACGACCATAGCCATAATGCATATCCTTTTGTTAATATTGTTATCTTAAGGTGGTTTGCGAGTACATTCAAAGTACTCACTGGCATTGTCCCTGGCTATTAACTTGGTCAGATATCGAGAAGAAGGAGAAGTGGACGATTATGCGAGCTAGGACGTTCTCCCAGTCAGTTGCCTGTAGGTTAAGGCATGGCTCAAGCTCTACACTTAATGAAGTTCCGCTGATGTTGATCGATGTAGCCATAATGGCAAATAAGGTATGACATGTATTCATTAGGTTTTGGATGTTTACTTTGATACTTGGTTGCTATGTGCCACTAATCGATCATGGGATCGTGGTTGCATGCATAACAGGGATTCTCGGAGGATTAATCCGGGGGCCCCACAGACTTGGTATCAGAGCCATCCTGACTATAGGAGAACCTTAGTTAGCATGGTCGCTAGACAGGAACCTTATTTTGAAAACACCGGCCTTCGAAAACTAGTTTCTCAATGAGTTCCAAAAGGTTCTATTTCTTCTCTTACTCTAAGTAAATGATTTCGAAAATGGTTTCCTATAACTCTCATCCAAACTTCAAACCTACGGATTTTAAATAACTAGGATCTAGACCCGGTGAAGACAATGAGAACAAGATGAAGATAAGCAACTATCAACAAACACAAGGAGACTACAATATCGCTCTATTAGCCGAATCCCCATAGTCAGAAGACATCAAGTGTTGCACTATAAAGAAGCATCCAAGATACGACGAAGGCTTCATCTGCAAGATAGTGACTCTGACTCGAAGAAAGACGCTATCTAGGATCAATAGTCCTAAGAATAGGATTCCCCTACCTCGCGGGTAGTTAACTCCTTGGACCCTAGCGTTGACCATGTTTGCTTGCCTAAGTGCATCCTGTGTTGCTTGATGTGTGTTGTCGGCCGAGGACATTGCGATTCCCTCGCTATGTTCGCCTTGTTTGTATGTTCTGGTTAGCTTTGACCTCCTCAAGAATATGACTCAAGGAGCGATAACCCACCTAGTAACTCAGGAAACCCCTGTGTTAGCTGTCGGTAATGAGAGTATATGAGAGGAAAAGCATCGCAAGAACCATGAGTTCGACATCGTCAAGTTAGAATCAACTCGAAGATTTCACCTTAGCAGGACGGCATACCTCGTCAAACTCACCTCGCAAGACTCGTCAATAGCACCACACTCCCTTGTGCCTCAGTCTACTACAACAAGAATCCTGTTGAAACTGGAAGTCAATCACCGAAGGATCCCCAATACCCACAAGAAACCACCTGATAAGTCAACCAAGACAAGAAGTGATGACCTAACTACGCTAACCTCTGGTATATCAGACCTTCCAACCACCGCAGGAGACTAACTATTCTAGTCGACCCTACCCAAATCAACAGGAAGTTCCTCCCCGAAAGGCCAGATTACTCCAACATCATAAATACAGGACTGCCTGAAGGCAATGAGTCTACTTCACCACCAAGCAGAAGCAACGTTAATAAGTCTGAATAAGGATAACCTCTCTGAATATGAATTTCTCTAACCTAACTGAAGGCTAATAATAAGTGTCGTTAACCACTAACCTACCTAGAGTTAACCACAAAGACTATGTTAGAAAACCACCCCGACCTGGTTCCCGCAATAGAAAGTCTCTCGGAGAGCTCAACCCAAGACCCAAGGAGATGCATACCTCTGCAGCACCTTGCCAGCCCTTCAAGACAGAAGATCTACACCCTTCTCGAAGGACCTGAGTGCATCTCTAAGGGGGAAAGACTGCGTCTTTCCAACTCAATCTCCAGAAGACTCTCTACCGGAAGATACTTCAAAAAAGATCCCCAGATTCGATGTCTTTTCGCCAAGTAGCAACTCGCAGTTCATCAGAGGAGAAAGGAACTGAAGATTCTATGAAATCCCTTTGCTACATCAGCTGAAGAGCCACCCGAAGGACCGCAGGATCACTAACTGCTCAGTTCAATCGCTTAGAGGACTTGAGACTCCAATAGTCTAAGTACGAATAAAGGTAGTATATAAGCCTAAGTACGAATAAAGGTAGTATAAAGAACACACATGCAATGTCACCAGTGGATCAGTCTGGTTTAGGAAAAGAACACACATGAAATGACTCTAGTGGATCCATGTGGTTTAGGAAAAGAACACAGATGCAATGACTCTAGTGGATGCATGAGGTTTAGGAAAAGGACACACATGAAATGATTCTAGTGGATGAATGTGGTTTAGTAAAAGATCAACCCTGCAATGACTCTAGTGGGTCTAGGTGGTTTAGGAAAAGAACACATATAAAATGTCACCAGTGGATCAATGTGGTTTAGGAAAAGAACAGACATGCAATCACTCTAGTGGATCCATGTGGTTTAGGAAAAGAACACACATGCAATGTCTCTAGTGGATCCATGTGGTTTAGGAAAAGAACACACACACAATGTCACGAGTGGATCAATATAGTTTATGAAAAGAACACACATGCAAATGTCACCCGTGGGTCAATGTGGTTTAGGAAAAAAGAACACACATGCAATGACTCCAGAGGATCCATGTGGTTTAGGAAAAGAACACACATGCAAATGTCACTAGTGGATCCATGTGGTTTAAAAACACACATACAAATGTCACTAGTCGATCAACGTGGTTTAGGAAAAGAACACGCATGCAAATGTCACTAGTGGATCAATGTGGTTTTTGAAAAGAACAGACATGCAATGACTCCAGCGGATCCATGTGGTTTAGGATAAAGAACACACATGATATGTCACCAATGGATCCACATGGTTTTGGAAAAGAACACACATGGAATGTCTCTAGTGGATCCAAGTTGTTTAGGAAAAGAACACACATGCAATGTCACCAGTGGATCCATGTGCTTTAGGAAAATAACACACATGCAATGTCACTAGTGGATCCATGTGGTTTCGGAAAAGAACACACATGCAATGACTCTAGTGGATCCATGTGGTTTAGGAAAAGAACACACATGCAATATCTCTAGTCGATCCATGTGGTTTAGGAAAAGAATACACATGCAATGTCACCAGTAGATCAATGTGGTTTAGGAAAAGAACACACTTGCAATAACTCTAGTGGATCCATGTGGTTTAGGAAAAGAACAGACATGCAAATGTCACTAGTGGATCCATCTGGTTTAGGAAAAGAACATACATACAAATGTCACCGGTCGATCAATGTGGTTTAGGAAAAGAACACGCATGCAAATGTCACTAGTGGATCAATGTGGTTTAGGAAAAGAACACACATGCAATGACTCCAATGGATCCATGTGGTTTAGGATAAAGAACACAGATGCAATGTTACCAATGGATCCATGTGGTTTAGGAAAAGAACACACATGCAATGTCTCTAGTGGATCCATGTTCTTTAGGAACAGAACACACATGAAATGTCACTAGTGGATCCATGTATTTTAGGAAAAGAACACACATGTAATGTCTCTAGTCGATCCATGTGGTTTAGGAAAATAATACACATGCAATGTCACTAGTGGATCAATGTGGTTTAGGAAAAGAACACACTTGCGATAACTCTAGTGGATCCATGTGGTTTAGGAAAAGAACACACATCCAAATGTCATAAGTGGATCCATGTGGTTTACAAAAAGAACACATATACAAATGTCACCAGTGGATCAATGTGGTTTAGGAAAAGAACACGCATGCAAATGTAACTAGTGGATAAATGTGGTTTAGGAAAAGAACACATATGCAATGACTCCAGTGGATCCATGTGGTTTAGGATAAATAACACACATGGAATGTCGCCAATGGATCCACGTGGTTTAGGAAAATAACACCCATGCAATGTCTCTAGTGGATCCATGTTGTTTAGGAAAAGAACACACATGCAATGTCACTAGTGGATCCATTTGGTTTAGGAAACTAACACCCATGCAATGTCAACAATGGATCCATATGTTTTAGGAAAAGAACACACATGCAAATTTCACCAGTGGATCAATGTGTTTTACGAAAAGAACACATGCAATGATACTAGTGGATCAACGTCGTTTAGGAAAAGAACATACATGCAATGACTCTAGTAGATCCACGTGGTTTAGGAAAAGAACACACATGAAAATGTCACCAGTGGATCCATGTGGTTTTGGAAAAGAACACACATGCAATGATTCAGGTGGATGAATGTGGTTTAGGAAAAGAATACACATGCAATGACTTCAGTGGATCCATGTGGTTTTGGAAAAGAACACACATTCAATGTCACTAGTGGATTAGTGTGGTTTAGGAAAAGAACACGCATGCAATGACTCTAGTGGATCCATGTGGTTTTAGGAAAATAACACACGTGCAATCACTCTAGTGGATCCATGTGGTTTAGGAAAAGAACACGCGTGCAATGATTCCAGTGGATCAATGTGGTTTAGTAAAAAATGAATCATGCAATGAATCTAGTGGATCTAGGTGGTTTAGGAAAAGAACACACATGCAATGTCACTAGTGGATCGATGTGGTTTAGGAAAAGAACACACATGCAATGACTCTAGTGGATCAATGTTGTTTAGGAAAAGAACACACATCGAATGACTCTAGTGGATCCCTGTGCTTTATTAAAAGAGCACACATGCAATGACTCTACAGGATCCATGTGGTTTAGGAAAAGAACAAACATCCAAATGTCACCAATGGATCAATGTGTTTTAGGAAAAGAACACACATCCAATGTCACTAGTGGATCCATGTGGTTTAGTAAAAGAACACACATGCAATGTCAACAGTGAATCCTCGTGGTTTAGTCAAAGAACACACGTGCATTTTCACTAGTGTATCCATGTGGTTTAGAAACAAATAAACATGCAATGAATATATACAGTGGATCCATGTGGGTGAGGAAAAGAACACACATGCAATAGTGGATCAATGTGGTTTAGGAAAAGAACACGCATGCAATGATTCTAGTGGATCCATGTGGATAAGATGACACTTGCAATGTCATGAGTGGATCCATGTGGATTTGGAAAATAACACACATGCAATGATTCAAGCGGATGAATGTGGTTTAGGAAAAGAAAACACATGCAATGACTTCAGTGGATCCATGTGGTTTAGGAAAAGAACACACATGCAATGCCACTAGTGGATTAGTGTGGTTTAGGAAAGAACACGCATGCAATGACTCTAGTGGATCCATGTGATTTAGGAAAAGAACACACATGCAATCACTCTAGTGGATACATGTGGTTTAGGAAAAGAACACGCATGCAATGATTCTAGTGGATCAATGTGGTTTAGTAAAAGATCAATCATGCAATGACTCTGGTGGATCTAGGTGGTTTAGGAAAATAACACACATGCAATGTCACTAGTGGATCAATGTGGTTTAGCAAAACAACACACATGCATTGACTCTAGTGGATCCATGTGGTTTAGGAAAAGAACACACATCCAATGAATCTAGTGGATCCATGTGCTTTAGGAAAAGAACACACATGCAATGACTCTAGAGGATCCCTGTGGTTTAGGAAAAGAACAAACAAGCAAATGTCACCAGTCGATCCATGAGTTTTAGGAAAAGAACACACATCCAATATCACTAGTGGATCCATGTGGTTTAGTAAAAGAACAAACATGCCATGGCAACAGTGGATCCTTGTGGTTTAGGAAAAGAACACACGTGCATTGTCACTAGTGGATCCATGTGGTTTACAAACAAATAAACATGCAATGACAAAATGGATCCATGTGGTTTAGGAAAAGAGCACACATGCAATATTGGATCAATGTGGTTTAGGAAAAGAACACACATGCATTGATTCTAGTGGATCAATATGGTTTAGGAAAAGATCACACATGTAATGACTCTAGTGGATCGATGTGGTTTAGGAAAAGAACACAGATGCAATGTCACTAGTGGATCAATGTGGTTTAGGAAAAGAACACACATGCAAATGTCACCAATGGATCAATGTGCTTCAGGAAAAGAGCACACATGCAATGACCCTAGTCGATCCATGTGGTTTAGGAAAAGAACACACATGCAAATGTCACCAGTGGATCAATGTGGTTTAGGAAACCAACATGCATGGAATGTCACCAATGGATCAATGTGGTTTAGGAAAAGAACAAACATGCAATGTCACTAGTGGATCCATGTGGTTTTGGAAAACAACACAGATGCAATGACTCCAGTGGATCCATGTGGTTTAGGAAAACAACACACATGCAATGTGTCTAGTAGATCCATGTGGTTTAGGAAAAGAACACGCATGCAAATGTCACCAGTGGATCCATGTGGTTTAGGAAAAGAACACACATACAAATGTCACCAGTGGATCAATGTGGTTTAGGAAAAGAACACGCGTGCAAATGTCACAAGTGGATCAATGTGGATTAGGAAAAGAATACACATGCAATGACTCCAGTGGATCCATGTGGTTTAGGATAAAGAACACACATGCAATGTCACCAATGGATACACGTGGTTTAGGAAAAGAACACACATGCAATGTCTCTAGTGGATCCATGTGGTTTAGGAAAAGAACACACTTGCAATGTCACTAGTGGATCAATGTGGTTTAGGAAAAGAACACACATGCAATGTCAATAGTGGATCCATGTGTTTGAGGAAAACAACACACATGCAATGACTCTAGTGGATCCATGTGGTTTAGGAAAAGAACACACATGAAATGTCACTAGTGGATCCATGTGGTTTAGGAAAAGAACACACATCCAAATGTCACTAGTGGAGCAGTCTGGTTTAGGAAAACAACACGCATGCAATGATTCTAGTGCATCCATGTTGTTTAGGAAAAGAACACACATGCACTGTCACTAGTGGATCAATGTGGTTTAGGAAAAGAACACACATGCAAATGTTACCAGTGGACCAATGTGGTTCAGGAAAAGAACACACATGCAATGAACCAGTGGATCCATGTGGTTTAGGAATATAACACACATGCAATGTCACTAGTGGATCCATGTGGTTTAGGAAAAGAACACACCTGCAAATGTCACCAATGGATCAATGTGGTTTAGGAAAAGAACACGCATGCAATGTCATAAGTAGATCAATGTGGTTTAGGAAAAGAACACACATGCAATTTCACTAGTGGATCCATGTGGTTTAGGAGAAGAACACACATGCAATAAATCTAGTGGATTCATGTGGTTTAGGAAAAGAACACAAATGCAAATGTCACCAGTGGATCCATGTGTCTTAGGAAAAGAACACACGTACAAATGTCACGAGTGGATCAATGTGGTTTAGGAAAAGAACACGCATGAAAATGTCATCAGTGGATCAATGTGGTGTAGGAAAAGAACACACATGCAATGACTCCAGTGGATCCATGTGTTTAGGATAAAGAACACACATGCAATGTCACCAGTGCATCCACGTGGTTTAGGAAAAGAACACACATGCAATGTCTCTAGTGGATCCACGTTGTTTAGGGAAAGAACACACATGCAATGTCACCAGTGGATCCATGTGGTTTAGGGAAAGAACACACATGTAATAGTTTATCAATGTGTTTTAACAAAAGAACACACATGCAACGACTCTAGTAGATCCATGTGGTTTAGGAAAAGAAAACACATGCAAATGTCACCAGTGGATCAATGTAGTTTAGGAAAGTAACACAAAGGCAATGGCACAAGTGGATCAATGTGGTTCAGGATAAGAACACACATGCAATGTTACCAGTTGATCCATGTGGTTTAGGAAAAGAACAAACATGCAATGATTCAAGTGGATCAATGTGGTTTAGGATAAGAACACACATGTAATGACTTCAGTGCATCCATGTGGTTTAGGAAAAGAACACACATGCAATAATTCAACTGGATCAATGTGGTTTAGGATCAGAACACACATGCAATGACTTCAGTGCATCCATGTGGTTTAGGAAAAGAACACACATGTAGTGTCACTAGTGGATTAGTGTGGTTTAGGAAAAGAACACGCATGCAATGACTCTAGTAGATCCATGTGGTTTAGGAAAACAACACACATCCAATCACTCTAGTGGATCCATGTGGTTTAGGAAAAGAACACGGATGTAATGATTCTAGTGGATCAATGTGGTTTAGTAAAAGATCAATCATGTAATGAGTCTAGTGGATCCATGTGGTTTAGGAAAACAACACACATCCAATGACTCTAGTGGATCCATGTGCTTTAGGAAAAAAACACACATGCAATGTTTCTAGTGGATCCATGTGGTTTAGGAAAAGAACACACATGCAATGTCACTAGTGGATCCATGTGGTTTAGGAAAAGAACACACATGTAATAGTTTATCAATGTGGTTTAGGAAAAGAACAAGCATGCAATCTCTCTAGTGGATCCATGTGGTTTAGGAAAAGATCACACATGTAATGACTCTAGTGGATCCATGTGTTTTAGGAAAAGAACACACATGTAAAAGGGGATCAATGTGATTTAGGAAAAGAACTCGCATGCAATTATTCTAGTGGATCAATGTGGTTTAGGAAAAGATCACACATGTAATGATTCTAGTGGATCCATGTGGTTTAGAAAAAGAACATAGATGCAATGTCACTAGTGGATCAATCTGGTTTAGGAAAAGAACACACATGCAAATATCACCAATGGGTCAATGTGGTTCAGGAAAAGAACACACATGAAATTATTCTAGTGGATCCATGTGGTTTAGGAAAAGAACACACATGCAATGTCACTAGTGGATCCATGTGGTTTAGGAAAAGAACACACATGAAAATGTCAATAGTGGATCAATGTGGTGTAGGAAAAGAACACGCATGCAATGTCACTAGTGGATCAACGTGGATTAGGAAAAGAACACACATGCAATGTCACTAGTGGATCGATGTGGTTTAGGAAAATAACACACATGCAATTACTATAGTGGATACATGTGGTTTAGGAAAAGAACACACATGCACTATCACTAGTGGATCAATGTGGTTTAGGAAAAGAACACACATGCAAATGTTACCAGTGGACCAATGTGGTTCAGGAAAAGAACACACATGCAATGAACCAGTGGATCCATGTGGTTTAAGAATATAACACACATGCAATGTCACTAGTGGATCCATGTGGTTTAGGAAAAGAACACACATGCAAATGTCACCAATGGATCAATGTGGTGTAGGAAAAGAACACGCATGCAATGTCATAAGTAGATCAATGTGGTTTAGGAAAAGAACACACATGCAATTTCACTAGTGGATCCATGTGGTTTAGGAGAAGAACACACATGCAATAAATCTAGTGGATTCATGTGGTTTAGGAAAAGAACACAAATGCAAATGTCACCAGTGGATCCATGTGTCTTAGGAAAAGAACACACGTACAAATGTCACGAGTGGATCAATGTGGTTTAGGAAAAGAACACGCATGCAAATGTCATCAGTGGATCAATGTGGTGTAGGAAAAGAACACACATGCAATGACTCCAGTGGATCCATATGTTTAGGATAAAGAACACACATGCAATGTCACCAGTGCATCCACGTGGTTTAGGAAAAGAACACACATGCAATGTCTCTAGTGGATCCAAATTGTTTAGGGAAAGAACACACAGGCAATGTCACCAGTGGATCCATGTGGTTTAGGGAAAGAACACACATGTAATAGTTTATCAATGTGTTTTAGCAAAAGAACACATTAGATGGTACTAGTGGATCAATGTGGTTTAGGAAAAGAACACACATGCAACGACTCTAGTAGATCCATGTGGTTTAGGAAAAGAAAACACATGCAAATGTCACCAGTGGATCAATGTGGTTTAGGAAAGTAACACACAGGCAATGGCACAAGTGGATCAATGTGGTTCAGGATAAGAACACACATGCAATGTTACCAGTTGATCCATGTGGTTTAGGAAAAGAACAAGCATGCAATGATTCAAGTGGATCAATGTGGTTCAGGATAAGAACACACATGCAATGTTACCAGTTGATCCATGTGGTTTAGGAAAAGAACAAGCATGCAATGATTCAAGTGGATCAATGTGGTTTAGGATAAGAACACACATGCAATGACTTCAGTGCATCCATGTGGTTTAGGAAAAGAACACACATGCAATAATTCAACTGGATCAATGTGGTTTAGGATAAGAACACACATGCAATAACTTCATTACATCCATGTGGTTTAGGAAAAGAACACACATGTAGTGTCACTAGTGGATTAGTGTGGTTTAGGAAAAGAACACGCATGCAATGACTCTAGTGGATCCATGTGGTTTAGGAAAACAACACACATGCAATCACTCTAGTGGATCCATGTGATTCTAGTGGATCAATGTGGTTTAGTAAAAGATCAATCATGCAATGAGTCTAGTGGATCCATGTGGTTTAGGAAAACAACACACAACCAATGACTCTAGTGGATCCATGTGCTTTAGGAATATAACACACATGCAATGTCTCTAGTGGATCCATGTGGTTTAGGAAAAGAACACACATGCAATGTCACTAGTGGATCCATGTGGTTTAGGAAAAGAACACACATGTAATAGTTTATCAATGTGGTTTAGGAAAAGAACAAGCATGCAATCTCTCTAGTGGATCCATGTGGTTTAGGAAAAGATCACACATGTAATGACTCTAGTGGATCCATGTGGTTTAGGAAAAGAACACACATGTAAAAGGGGATCAATGTGGTTTAGGAAAAGAACTCGCATGCAATGATTCTAGTGGATCAATGTGGTTTAGGAAAAGATCACACATGTAATGATTCTAGTGGATCCCTGTGGTTTAGAAAAAGAACATAGATGCAATGTTACTAGTGGATCAATCTGGTTTAGGAAAAGAACACACATGCAAATATCACCAATGGGTCAATGTGGTTCAGGAAAAGAACACACATGAAATGACTCTAGCGGATCCATGTGGTTTAGGAAAATAACACACATGCAATTTCACTAGTGGATCCATGTGGTTTAGGAAAAGAACACACATGAAAATGTCACTAGTGGATCCATGTGGTGTAGGAAAAGAACACACATGCAATGTCACTAGTGGATCAACGTGGATTAGGAAAAGAACACACATGCAATGTCACTAGTGGATCCACGTGGTTTAGGAAAATAACACACATGCAATGACTATAGTGGATACATGTGGTTTAGGAAAAGAACACGCATGCAATGTCTCTAGTCGATCCATGTGGTTTAGGAAAAGAATACACATGCAATGTTACTAATGGATTAATGTGGACTAGGAAAAGAACACACTCGCAATGACGCTAGTGGATCCATGTGGTTTAGGAATAGAACACACATGCAAATGTCACTAGTGGATCCATTTGGTTTAGGAAAAGAACACACATACAAATGTCACGAGTGGATCAATGTGGTCTATGAAAAGAACACACATGCAAATGTCACTAGTGGATCAATGTGTTTAGGAAAATAACACACATGTAATGAATCCAGTGGATCCATATGATTTAGGATAAAGAACACACATGCAATGTCACTAGTGGATCCACGTGGTTTAGGAAAATAACACACATGTAATGTCTCAAGTGGATCCATGTGGTTTTGGAAAAGAACACAGATGCAATGTCACTAGTGGATCAATGTGGTTTGGGAAAAGAACACACATGCAAATGTCACCAATGGATTAATGTTCTTCAGGAAAAGAGCACACATGCAATGACTCTAGTCGATCCATGTGGTTTAGGAAAAGAACACACATGCAAATGTCACAAGTGGATCAATGTGGTTTAGGAAAAGAACATGCATGGAATGTCACCAATGGATCAATGTGGTTTAGGAAAAGAACACACATGCAATGTCACTAGTGGATCCATGTGGTTTTGGAAAAGAGCACACATGCAATGACTCTAGTGGATCCATGTGGTTTAGGAAAAGAACACACATGCAATGTCTCTGGTAGATCCATGTGGTTTAGGAAAAGAACACGCATGCAAATGTCACCAGTGGATCCATGTGGTTTAGGAAAAGAACACACATACAAATGTCACTAGTGGATCAATGTGGTTTAGGAAAAGAACACGCGTGCAAATGTCACTAGTGGATCAATCTGGTTTAGGAAAAGAACACACATGCAATGACTCTAGTGGATCCATGTGGTTTAGGATAAAGAACACACATGCAATGTCACCAATGGATACACGTGGTTTAGGAAAAGAACACACATGCAATGTCTCTAGTGGATCCATGTGGTTTAGGAAAAGAACACACATGCAATGTCACTAGTGGATCAATGTGGTTTAGGAAAAGAACACACATGCAATGTCAATAGTGGATCCATGTGTTTGAGGAAAACAACACACATGCAAATGTCAACGGTGGATCAATGTGTATTTTAGGAAAAGAACACATGCAAGGATACTAGTGGATCAATGTGGTTTAGGAAAAGAACACACATGCAACGACTCCAGTAGATCCATGTGGTTCAGGAAAAGAACACACATGCAAATGTCACTAGTGGATCAATGTGGTTTAGGAAAAGAACACACATGAAATGTCACAAGCGGATCAATGTGGTTCAGGATAAGAACACACTTGCAATGTCACCAGTGGATCCATGTGGATTTGGAAAAGAACACACATGCAATGATTCAAGCTGATGAATGTGGTTTAGGAAAACAACACACATGCAATGACTTCAGTGGATCCATGTGGTTTAGGAAAAGAACACACATCCAATGCCACTAGTGGATTAGTGTGGTTTAGGAAAAGAACACACATGCAATAAGTCTAGTGGATCCATGTGGTTTAGGAAAAGAACACACATGCAATCGCTCTAGTGGATCCATGTGGTTTAGGAAAAGAACATACATCCAATGACTCTAGTGGATCCATGTGCTTTAGGAAAAGAACACACATGCAATGTCTCTAGTGGATCCATGTGGTTTAGGAAAAGAGAACACATGCAATGTCACCAGTGGATCAATATGGTTTAGGAAAATAACACACCTGCAAATGTCACCCGTGGATCAATGTGGTTTAGGAAAATAACAAACATGCAATGACTCTAGAGGATCCATGTAGTTTACGAAAAGAACACACATGCAAATGTCACCAATGGATCAATGTGTTTTAGGAAAAGAACAAACATCCAACGTGACTAGTGGATCCATGTGGTTTAGTAAAAGAACACACATGCAATGTCAATAGTGGATCCTTGTGGTTTAGGAAAAGAACACACGTGCATTGCCACTAGTGGATCCATGTGGTTTAGAAACAAATACACATGCAATGACTACAATGGAGCCATGTGGTTTAGGAAATTAACACACATGCAGTAGTGGATCAATGTGGTTTAGGAAAAGAACACGCATGCAATGTCACTACTGGATCAATGTGGTTCAGAAAAAGATAACACATGCAATGTCACTAGTGGATCCATGTGGTTTAGGAAAAGAACACACATGTAATAGTTCATAAATGTGGTTTAGGAAAAGAAAAAGCATGCAATCTCTCTAGTAGATCCATGTGGTTTAGGAAAAGTTCACACATGTAATGACTCTAGTGGATCCATGTGGTTTAGGAAAAGAACACACATGTAAAAGGGGATCAATGTGGTTTAGGAAAAGAACTCGCATACAATGATTCTAGTGGATAAATGTGGTTTAGGAAAAGATCACACATGTAATGATTCTAGTGGATCCATGTGGTTTAGAAAAAGAACATAGATGCAATGTCACTAGTGGATCAATCTGGTTTAGGAAAAGAACACACATGCAAATATCACCAATGGGTCAATGTGGTTCAGGAAAAGAACACACATGAAATGACTCTAGTGGATCCATGTGGTTTAGGAAAATAACACACATGCAATCGCTCTAGTGGATCCATGTGGTTTAGGAAAAGAACATACATCCAATGACTCTAGTGGATCCATGTGCTTTAGGAAAAGAACACACATGCAATGTCTCTAGTGGATCCATGTGGTTTAGGAAAAGAGAACACATGCAATGTCACCAGTGGATCAATATGGTTTAGGAAAATAACACACCTGCAAATGTCACCCGTGGATCAATGTGGTTTAGGAAAATAACAAACATGCAATGACTCTAGAGGATCCATGTAGTTTACGAAAAGAACACACATGCAAATGTCACCAATGGATCAATGTGTTTTAGGAAAAGAACAAACATCCAACGTGACTAGTGGATCCATGTGGTTTAGTAAAAGAACACACATGCAATGTCAATAGTGGATCCTTGTGGTTTAGGAAAAGAACACACGTGCATTGCCACTAGTGGATCCATGTGGTTTAGAAACAAATACACATGCAATGACTACAGTGGAGCCATGTGGTTTAGGAAATTAACACACATGCAGTAGTGGATCAATGTGGTTTAGGAAAAGAACACGCATGCAATGTCACTAGTGGATCAATGTGGTTCAGAAAAAGATAACACATGCAATGTCACTAGTGGATCCATGTGGTTTAGGAAAAGAACACACATGTAATAGTTTATAAATGTGGTTTAGGAAAAGAAAAAGCATGCAATCTCTCTAGTAGATCCATGTGGTTTAGGAAAAGTTCACACATGTAATGACTCTAGTGGATCCATGTGGTTTAGGAAAAGAACACACATGTAAAAGGGGATCAATGTGGTTTAGGAAAAGAACTCGCATGCAATGATTCTAGTGGATAAATGTGGTTTAGGAAAAGATCACACATGTAATGATTCTAGTGGATCCATGTGGTTTAGAAAAAGACATAGATGCAATGTCACTAGTGGTTCAATCTGGTTTAGGAAAAGAACACACATGCAAATATCACCAATGGGTCAATGTGGTTCAGGAAAAGAACACACATGAAATGACTCTAGCGGATCCATGTGGTTTAGGAAAATAACACACATGCAATTTCACTAGTGGATCCATGTGGTTTAGGAAAAGAACACACATGAAAATGTCACTAGTGGATCCATGTGGTGTAGTAAAAGAACACGCATGCAATGTCACTAGTGGATCAACGTGGATTAGGAAAAGAACACACATGCAATGTCACTAGTGGATCCACGTGGTTTAGGAAAATAACACACATGCAATGACTATAGTGGATACATGTGGTTTAGGAAAAGAACACGCATGCAATGTCTCTAGTCGATCCATGTGGTTTAGGAAAAGAATACACATGCAATGTTACTAGTGGATAAATGTGGACTAGGAAAAGAACACACTCGCAATGACGCTAGTGGATCCATGTGGTTTAGGAATAGAACACACATGCAAATGTCACTAGTGGATCCATTTGGTTTAGGAATAGAACACACATACAAATGTCACGAGTGGATCAATGTGGTCTATGAAAAGAACACGCATGCAAATGTCACTAGTGGATCAATGTGTTTAGGAAAATAACACACATGCAATGAATCCAGTGGATCCATATGATTTAGGATAAAGAACACACATGCAATGTCACTAGTGGATCCACGTGGTTTAGGAAAATAACACACATGTAATGTCTCAAGTGGATCCATGTGGTTTTGGAAAAGAACACACATGCAATGTCACTAGTGGATGCATGTGGTTTGGGAAAAGAACACACATGCAATGTCGATAGTGGATCAATATGGTTTAGGAAAAGATCACACATGTAATGACTCTAGTGGATCGATGTGGTTTAGGAAAAGAACACAGATGCAATGTCACTAGTGGATCAATGTGGTTTAGGAAAAGAACACACATGCAAATGTCACCAATGGATTAATATTCTTCAGGAAAAGAGCACACATGCAATGACTCTAGTCGATCCATGTGGTTTAGGAAAAGAACACACATGCAAATGTCACAAGTGGATCAATGTGGTTTAGGAAAAGAACATGCATGGAATGTCACCAATGGATCAATGTGGTTTAGGAAAAGAACACACATGCAATGTCACTAGTGGATCCATGTGGTTTTGGAAAAGAGCACACATGCAATGACTCTAGTGGATCCATGTGGTTTAGGAAAAGAACACACATGCAATGTCTCTGGTAGATCCATGTGGTTTAGGAAAAGAACACGCATGCAAATGTCACCAGTGGATCCATGTGGTTTAGGAAAAGAACACACATACAAATGTCACTAGTGGATCAATGTGGTTTAGGAAAAGAACACGCGTGCAAATGTCACTAGTGGATCAATCTGGTTTAGGAAAAGAACACACATGCAATGACTCTAGTGGATCCATGTGGTTTAGGATAAAGAACACACATGCAATGTCACCAATGGATACACGTGGTTTAGGAAAAGAACACACATGCAATGTCTCTAGTGGATCCATGTGGTTTAGGAAAAGAACACACATGCAATGTCACTAGTGGATCAATGTGGTTTAGGAAAAGAACACACATGCAATGTCAATAGTGGATCCATGTGTTTGAGGAAAACAACACACATGCAAATGTCAACGGTGGATCAATGTGTATTTTAGGAAAAGAACACATGCAAGGATACTAGTGGATCAATGTGGTTTAGGAAAAGAAAACACATGCAACGACTCCAGTAGATCCATGTGGTTTAGGAAAAGAACACACATGCAAATGTCACTAGTGGATCAATGTGGTTTAGGAAAAGAACACACATGCAATGTCACAAGCGGATCAATGTCGTTCAGGATAAGAACACACTTGCAATGTCACCAGTGGATCCATGTGGATTTGGAAAAGAACACACATGCAATGATTCAAGCTGATGAATGTGGTTTAGGAAAACAACACACATGCAATGACTTCAGTGGATCCATGTGGTTTAGGAAAAGAACACACATCCAATGCCACTAGTGGATTAGTGTGGTTTAGGAAAAGAACACACATGCAATAAGTCTAGTGGATCCATGTGGTTTAGGAAAAGAACACACATGCAATCGCTCTAGTGGATCCATGTGGTTTAGGAAAAGAACATACATCCAATGACTCTAGTGGATCCATGTGCTTTAGGAAAAGAACACACATGCAATGTCTCTAGTGGATCCATGTGGTTTAGGAAAAGAGAACACATGCAATGTCACCAGTGGATCAATATGGTTTAGGAAAATAACACACCTGCAAATGTCACCCGTGGATCAATGTGGTTTAGGAAAATAACAAACATGCAATGACTCTGGAGGATCCATGTAGTTTACGAAAAGAACACACATGCAAATGTCACCAATGGATCAATGTGTTTTAGGAAAAGAACAAACATCCAACGTGACTAGTGTATCCATGTGGTTTAGTAAAAGAACACACATGCAATGTCAATAGTGGATCCTTGTGGTTTAGGAAAAGAACACACGTGCATTGCCACTAGTGGATCCATGTGGTTTAGAAACAAATACACATACAATGACTACAGTGGAGCCATGTGGTTTAGGAAATTAACACACATGCAGTAGTGGATCAATGTGGTTTAGGAAAAGAACACGCATGCAATGTCACTAGTGGATCAATGTGGTTCAGAAAAAGATAACACATGCAATGTCACTAGTGGATCCATGTGGTTTAGGAAAAGAACACACATGTAATAGTTTATAAATGTGGTTTAGGAAAAGAAAAAGCATGCAATCTCTCTAGTAGATCCATGTGGTTTAGGAAAAGTTCACACATGTAATGACTCTAGTGGATCCATGTGGTTTAGGAAAAGAACACACATGTAAAAGGATATCAATGTGGTTTAGGAAAAGAACTCGCATGCAATGATTCTAGTGGATAAATGTGGTTTAGGAAAAGATCACACATGTAATGATTCTAGTGGATCCATGTGGTTTAGAAAAAGAACATAGATGCAATGTCACTAGTGGATCAATCTGGTTTAGGAAAAGAACACACATGCAAATATCACCAATGGGTCAATGTGGTTCAGGAAAAGAACACACATGAAATGACTCTAGTGGATCCATGTGGTTTAGGAAAAGAACACACATGCAATGTCACTAGTGGATCCATGTGGTTTAGGAAAAGAACACACATGAAAATGTCAATAGTGGATCAATGTGGTGTAGGAAAAGAACACGCATGCAATGTCACTAGTGGATCAATGTGGATTAGGAAAAGAACACACATGCAATGTCACTAGTGGATCGATGTGGTTTAGGAAAATAACACACATGCAATGACTATAGTGGATACATGTGGTTTAGGAAAAGAACACACATGCACTATCACTAGTGGATCAATGTGGTTTAGGAAAAGAACACACATGCAAATGTTACCAGTGGACCAATGTGGTTCAGGAAAAGAACACACATGCAATGAACCAGTGGATCCATGTGGTTTAGGAATATAACACACATGCAATGTCACTAGTGGATCCATGTGGTTTAGGAAAAGAACACACATGCAAATATCACCAATGGGTCAATGTGGTTCAGGAAAAGAACACACATGAAATGACTCTAGTGGATCCATGTGGTTAGGAAAAGAACACACATGCAATTTCACTAGTGGATCCATGTGGTTTAGGAAAAGAACACACATGAAAATGTCAATAGTGGATCAATGTGGTGTAGGAAAAGAACACGCATGCAATGTCACTAGTGGATCAACGTGGATTAGGAAAAGAACACGCATGCAATGTCACTAGTGGATCGATGTGGTTTAGGAAAATAACACACATGCAATGACTATAGTGGATACATGTGGTTTAGGAAAAGAACACACATGCACTATCACTAGTGGATCAATGTGGTTTAGGAAAAGAACACACATGCAAATGTTACCAGTGGACCAATGTGGTTCAGGAAAAGAACACACATGCAATGAACTAGTGGATCCATGTGGTTTAGGAATATAACACACATGCAATGTCACTTGTGGATCCATGTGGTTTAGGAAAAGAACACACATGCAAATGTCACCAATGGATCAATGTGGTTTAGGAAAAGAACACGCATGCAATGTCATAAGTAGATCAATGTGGTTTAGGAAAAGAACACACATGCAATTTCACTAGTGGATCCATGTGGTTTAGGAGAAGAACACACATGCAATAAATCTAGTGGATTCATGTGGTTTAGGAAAAGAACACAAGTGCAAATGTCACCAGTGGATCCATGTGTCTTCGGAAAACAACACACGTACAAATGTCACGAGTGGATCAATGTGGTTTAGGAAAAGAACACGCATGCAAATGTCATCAGTGGATCAATGTGGTGTAGGAAAAGAACACACATGCAATGACTCCAGTGGATCCATGTGTTTAGGATAAAGAACACACATGCAATGTCACCAGTGCATCCACGTGGTTTAGGAAAAGAACACACATGCAATGTCTCTAGTGGATCCATGTTGTTTAGGGAAAGAACACACATGCAATGTCACCAGTGGATCCATGTGGTTTAGGGAAAGAACACACATGTAATAGTTTATCAATGTGTTTTAGGAAAAGAACACATTCGATGGTACTAGTGGATCAATGTGGTTTAGGAAAAGAACACACATGCAACGACTCTAGTAGATCCATGTGGTTTAGGAAAAGAAAACACATGCAAATGTCACCAGTGGATCAATGTGGTTTAGGAAAGTAGAACACAGGCAATGGCACAAGTGGATCAATGTGATTCAGGATAAGAACACACATGCAATGTTACCAGTTGATCCATGTGGTTTAGGAAAAGAACAAACATGCAATGATTCAAGTGGATCAATGTGGTTTAGGATAAGAACACACATGCAATGACTTCAGTGCATCCATGTGGTTTAGGAAAAGAACACACATGCAATAATTCAACTGGATCAATGTGGTTTAGGATAAGAACACACATGCAATGACTTCAGTGCATCCATGTGGTTTAGGAAAAGAACACACATGTAGTGTCACTAGTGGATTAGTGTGGTTTAGGAAAAGAACACGCATGCAATGACTCTAGTGGATCCATGTGGTTTAGGAAAACAACACACATGCAATCACTCTAGTGGATCCATGTGGTTTAGGAAAAGAACACGCATGCAATGATTCTAGTGGATCAATGTGGTTTAGTAAAAGATCAATCATGCAATGAGTATAGTGGATCCATGTGATTTAGGAACACAACACGCATCCAATGACTCTAGTGGATCCATCTGCTTTAGGAAAATAAGACACATGCAATGTCTCTAGTGGATCCATGGGGTTTAGGAAAAGAACACACATGCAATGTCACTAGTGGATCCATGTGGTTTAGGAAAAGAACACACATGTAATAGTTTATCAATGTGGTTTAGGAAAAGGACAAGCATGCAATCTCTCTAGTGGATCCATGTGGTTTAGGAAAAGATCACACATGTAATGACTCTAGTGGATCCATGTGGTTTAGGAAAAGAACACACATGTAAAAGGGGATCAATGTCGTTTAGGAAAAGAACTCGCATGCAATGATTCTAGTGGATCAATGTGGTTTAGGAAAAGATCACACATGTAATGATTCTAGTGGATCCCTGCGGTTTAGAAAAAGAACATAGATGCAATGTCACTAGTGGATCAATCTGGTTTAGGAAAAGAACACACATGCAAATATCACCAATGGGTCAATGTGGTTCAGGAAAAGAACACACATGAAATGACTCTAGTGGATCCATGTGGTTTAGGAAAAGAACACACATGCAATTTCACTAGTGGATCCATGTGGTTTAGGAAAAGTACACACATGAAAATGTCAATAGTGGATCAATGTGGTGTAGGAAAAGAACACGCATGCAATGTCACTAGTGGATCAACGTGGATTAGGAAAAGAACACACATGCAATGTCACTAGTGGATCCATGTGGTTTAGGAAAATAACACACATGCAATGACTATAGTGGATACATGTGGTTTAGGAAAAGAACACGCATGCAATGTCTCTAGTCGATCCATGTGGTTTAGGAAAAGAATACGCATGCAATGTTACTAGTCGATTAATGTGGATTAGGAAAAGAACACACTCGCAATGACGCTAGTGGATCCATGTGGTTTAGGAATAGAACACACATGCAAATGTCACTAGTGGATCCATTTGGTTTAGGAAAAGAACACACATACAAATGTCACGAGTGGATCAATGTGGTCTATGAAAAGAACACGCATGCAAATGTCACTAGTGGATCAATGTGTTTAGGAAAATAACACACATGCAATGAATCCAGTGGATCCATATGGTTTAGGATAAAGAACACACATGCAATGTCACTAGTGGATCCAC
Organism: Avena insularis; assembly: GCA_023614405.1. Taxonomy (NCBI): domain Eukaryota; kingdom Viridiplantae; phylum Streptophyta; class Magnoliopsida; order Poales; family Poaceae; genus Avena; species Avena insularis. The sequence continues at coordinate 415,755 of JAJUPC010000179.1, read as the reverse complement.
GTGGTTTAGGAAAATAACACACATGTAATGTCTCAAGTGGATCCATGTGGTTTAGGAAAAGAACACACATGAAATGTCACTAGTGGATGCATGTGGTTTGGGAAAAGAACACACATGCAATGTCGATACTGGATCAATATGGTTTAGGAAAAGATCACACATGTAATGACTCTAGTGGATCCATGTGGTTTAGGAAAAGAACACAGATGCAATGTCACTAGTGGATCAATGTGGTTTAGGAAAAGAACACACATGCAAATGTCACCAATGGATCAATGTTCTTCAGGAAAAGAGCACACATGCAATGACTCTAGTCGATCCATGTGGTTTAGGAAAAGAACACACATGCAAATGTCACCAGTGGATCAATGTGGTTTAGGAAAAGAACATGCATGGAATGTCACCAATGGATCAATGTGGTTGAGGAAAAGAACACACATGCAATGTCACTAGTGGATCCATGTGGTTTTGGAAAAGAGCACACATGCAATGACTCCAGTGGATCCATGTGGTTTAGGAAAAGAACACACATGCAATGTCTCTAGTAGATCCATGTGGTTTAGGAAAAGAACACGCATGCAAATGTCACCAGTGGATCCATGTGGTTTAGGAAAAGAACACACATACAAATGTCACTAGTGGATCAATGTGGTTTAGGAAAAGAACACGCGTGCAAATGTCACTAGTGGATAGATGTGGTTTAGGAAAAGAACACACATGCAATAACTCCAGAGGATCCATGTGGTTTAGGATAAAGAACACACATGCAATGTCACCAATGGATACACGTGGTTTAGGAAAAGAACACACATGCAATGTCTCTAGTGGATCCATGTGGTTTAGGAAAAGAACACACATGCAATGTCACTAGTGGATCAATGTAGTTTAGGAAAAGAACACACATGCAATGTCAATAGTGGATCCATGTGTTTGAGGAAAACAACACACATGCAAATGTCAACGGTGGATCAATGTGTATTTTAGGAAAAGAACACATGCAAGGATACTAGTGGATCAATGTGGTTTAGGAAAAGACCACACATGCAACGACTCCCGTAGATCCATGTGGTTTAGGAAAAGAACACACATGCAAATGTCACTAGTGGATCAATGTGGTTTAGGAAAAGAACACACATGCAATGTCACAAGTGGATCAATGTGGTTCAGGATAAGAACACACTTGCAATGTCACCAGTGGATCCATGTGGATTTGGAAAAGAACACACATGCAATGATTCAAGCTGATGAATGTGGTTTAGGAAAACAACACACATGCAATGACTTCAGTGGATCCATGTGGTTTAGGAAAAGAACACACATCCAATGCCACTAGTGGATTAGTGTGGTTTAGGAAAAGAACACACATGCAATCGCTCTAGTGGATCCATGTGGTTTAGGAAAAGAACATACATCCAATGACTCTAGTGGATCCATGTGCTTTAGGAAAAGAACACACATGCAATGTCTCTAGTGGATCCATGTGGTTTAGGAAAAGAGAACACATGCAATGTCACCAGTGGATCAATATGGTTTAGGAAAATAACACACCTGCAAATGTCACCCGTGGATCAACGTGGTTTAGGAAAATAACAAACATGCAATGACTCTAGAGGATCCATGTGGTTTAGGAAAAGAACACACATGCAAATGTCACCAATGGATCAATGTGTTTTAGGAAAAGAACAAACATCCAACGTGACTAGTGGATCCATGTGGTTTAGTAAAAGAACACACATGCAATGTCAATAGTGGATCCTTGTGGTTTAGGAAAAGAACACACGTGCATTGCCACTAGTGGATCCATGTGGTTTAGAAACAAATACACATGCAATGACTACAGTGGAGCCATGTGGTTTAGGAAATTAACACACATGCAGTAGTGGATCAATGTGGTTTAGGAAAAGAACACGCATGCAATGATTCTAGTGGATGAATGTGGTTTAGGAAAAGATCATACATGCAATGACTCCAGTGGATCCATGTGGTTAAGGAAAAGAACACACATGCAATGTCACTAGTGGATCAATGTGGTTTAGGAAAAGAACACACATGCAAATGTTATAAGTGGATCAATGTGGTTCAGGAAATCAACACACATGCAATGTCTCTAGTGGATCCATGTGGTTTAGGAAAAGAACACACATGCAATGTCACTAGTGGATCCATGTGGTTTAGGAAAAGAACACACATCCAAATGTCACTAGTGGATCAATCTGGTTTAGGAAAACAACACGCATGCAATGATTCTAGTGCATCCATGTGGTTTAGGAAAAGAACACACATGCACTGTCACTAGTGGATCAATGTGGTTTAGGAAAATAACACACATGCAAATGTTACAAGTGGACCAATGTGGTTCAGGAAAAAAACACACATGCAATGAACCAGTGGATCCATGTGGTTTAGGAATACAACACACATGCAATGTCACTAGTGGATCCATGTGGTTTAGGAAAAGAACACACATGCAAATGTCACCAATGGATCAATGTGGTTTAGGAAAAGAACACGCATGCAAATGTCACTAGTGGATCAATGTGTTTAGGAAAATAACACACATGCAATGAATCCAGTGGATCCATATGGTTTAGGATAAAGAACACACGTGCAATGTCACTAGTGGATCCACGTGGTTTAGGAAAATAACACACATGTAATGTCTCAAGTGGATCCATGTGGTTTAGGAAAAGAACACACATGAAATGTCACTAGTGGATGCATGTGGTTTGGGAAAAGAACACACATGCAATGTCGATACTGGATCAATATGGTTTAGGAAAAGATCACACATGTAATGACTCTAGTGGATCCATGTGGTTTAGGAAAAGAACACAGATGCAATGTCACTAGTGGATCAATGTGGTTTAGGAAAAGAACACACATGCAAATGTCACCAATGGATCAATGTTCTTCAGGAAAAGAGCACACATGCAATGACTCTATTCGATCCATATGGTTTAGGAAAAGAACACACATGAAAATGTCACCAGTGGATAAATGTGTTTTAGGAAAAGAACATGCATGGAATGTCACCAATGGATTAATGTGGTTGAGGAAAAGAACACACATGCAATGTCACTAGTGGATCCATGTGGTTTTGGAAGAGAGCACACATGCAATGACTCCAGTGGATCCATGTGGTTTAGGAAAAGAACACACATGCAATGTCTCTAGTAGATCCATGTGGTTTAGGAAAAGAACACGCATGCAAATGTCACCAGTGGATCCATGTGGTTTAGGAAAAGAACACACATACAAATATCACTAGTGGATCAATGTGGTTTAGGAAAAGAACACGCGTGCAAATGTCACTAGTGGATAGATGTGGTTTAGGAAAAGAACACACATGCAATAACTCCAGAGGATCCATGTGGTTTAGGATAAAGAACACACATGCAATGTCACCAATGGATACACGTGGTTTAGGAAAAGAACACACATGCAATGTCTCTAGTGGATCCATGTGGTTTAGGAAAAGAACACACATGCAATGTCACTAGTGGATCAATGTGGTTTAGGAAAAGAACACACATGCAATGTCAATAGTGGATCCATGTCTTTGAGGAAAACAACACACATGCAAATGTCAACGGTGGATCAATGTGTATTTTAGGAAAAGAACACATGCAAGGATACTAGTGGATCAATGTGGTTTAGGAAAAGACCACACATGCAACAACTCCCGTAGATCCATGTGGTTTAGGAAAAGAACACACATGCAAATGTCACTAGTGGATCAATGTGGTTTAGGAAAAGAACACACATGCAATATCACAAGTGGATCAATGTGGTTCAGGATAAGAACACACTTGCAATGTCACCAGTGGATCCATGTGGATTTGGAAAAGAACACACATGCAATGATTCAAGCTGATGAATGTGGTTTAGGAAAACAACACACATGCAATGACTTCAGTGGATCCATGTGGTTTAGGAAAAGAACACACATCCAATGCCACTAGTGGATTAGTGTGGTTTAGGAAAAGAACACACATGCAATGACTCTAGTGGATCCATGTGGTTTAGGAAAAGAACACACATGCAATCGCTCTAGTGGATCCATGTGGTTTAGGAAAAGAACATACATCCAATGACTCTAGTGGATCCATGTGCTTTAGGAAAAGAACACACATGCAATGTCTCTAGTGGATCCATGTGGTTTAGGAAAAGAGAACACATGCAATGTCACCAGTGGATCAATATGGTTTAGGAAAATAACACACCTGCAAATGTCACCCGTGGATCAACGTGGTTTAGGAAAATAACAAACATGCAATGACTCTAGAGGATCCATGTGGTTTAGGAAAAGAACACACATGCAAATGTCACCAATGGATCAATGTGTTTTAGGAAAAGAACAAACATCCAACGTGACTAGTGGATCCATGTGGTTTAGTAAAAGAACACACATGCAATGTCAATAGTGGATCCTTGTGGTTTAGGAAAAGAACACACGTGCATTGCCACTAGTGGATCCATGTGGTTTAGAAACAAATACACATGCAATGACTACAGTGGAGCCATGTGGTTTAGGAAATTAACACACATGCAGTAGTGGATCAATGTGGTTTAGGAAAAGAACACGCATGCAATGATTCTAGTGGATGAATGTGGTTTAGGAAAAGATCATACATGCAATGACTCCAGTGGATCCATGTGGTTAAGGAAAAGAACACACATGCAATGTCACTAGTGGATCAATGTGGTTTAGGAAAAGAACACACATGCAAATGTTATAAGTGGATCAATGTGGTTCAGGAAATCAACACACATGCAATGTCTCTAGTGGATCCATGTGGTTTAGGAAAAGAACACACATGCAATGTCACTAGTGGATCCATGTGGTTTAGGAAAAGAACACACATCCAAATGTCACTAGTGGATCAATCTGGTTTAGGAAAACAACACGCATGCAATGATTCTAGTGCATCCATGTGGTTTAGGAAAAGAACACACATGCACTGTCACTAGTGGATCAATGTGGTTTAGGAAAATAACACACATGCAAATGTTACAAGTGGACCAATGTGGTTCAGGAAAAGAACACACATGCAATGAACCAGTGGATCCATGTGGTTTAGAAATATAACACACATGCAATGTCACTAGTGGATCCATGTGGTTTAGGAAAAGAACACACATGCAAATGTCACCAATGGATCAATGTGGTTTAGGAAAAGAACACGCATGCAATGTCATAAGTAGATCAATGTGGTTTAGGAAAAGAACACACATGCAATTTCACTAGTGGATCCATGTGGTTTAGGAGAAGAACACACATGCAATAAATCTAGTGGATTCATGTGGTTTAGGAAAAGAAAACAAATGCAAAAGTCACCAGTGGATCCATGTGTCTTAGGAAAAGAACACAGTACAAATGTCACGAGTGGATCAATGTGGTTTAGGAAAAGAACACGCATGCAAATGTCATCCGTGGATCAATGTGGTGTAGAAAAATAACACACATGCAATGACTCCAGTGGATCCATGTGTTTAGGATAAAGAACACACATGCAATGTCACCAGTGCATCCACGTGGTTTAGGAAAAGAACACACATGCAATGTCTCTAGTGGATCCATGTTGTTTCGGGAAAGAACACACATGCAATGTCACTAGTGGATCCATGTAGTTTAGGGAAAGAACACACATGTAATAGTTTATCAATGTGTTTTAGCAAAAGAACACATTCGATGGTACTAGTGGATCAATGTGGTTTAGGAAAAGAACACACATGCAACGACTCTAGTAGATCCATGTGGTTTAGGAAAAGAAAACACATGCAAATGTCGCCAGTGGATCAATGTGGTTTAGGAAAGTAACACACAGGCAATGGTACAAGTAGATCAATGTGGTTCTGGATAAGAACACACATGCAATGTTACAAGTTGATCCATGTGGTTTAGGAAAAGAACAAACATGCAATGATTCAAGTGGATCAATGTGGTTTAGGATAAGAACACACATGCAATGACTTCAGTGCATCCATGTGGTTTAGGAAAAGAACACACATGCAATAATTCAACTGGATCAATGTGGTTTAGGATAAGAACACACATGCAATGACTTCAGTGCATCCATGTGGTTTAGGAAAAGAACACACATGTAGTGTCACTAGTGGATTAGTGTGGTTTAGGAAAAGAACACGCATGCAATGACTCTAGTGGATCCATGTGGTTTAGGAAAACAACACACATGCAATCACTCTAGTGGATCCATGTGGTTTAGGAAAAGAACACGCATGCAATGATTCTAGTCGATCAATGTGGTTTAGTAAAAGATCAATCATGCAATGAGTCTAGTGGATCCATGTGATTTAGGAAAACAACACGCATCCAATGACTCTAGTGGATCCATGTGCTTTAGGAAAATAACACACATGCAATGTCTCTAGAGGATCCATAGGGTTTAGGAAAAGAACACACATGCAATGTCACTAGTGGACCCATGTGGTTTAGGAAAAGAACACACATGTAATAGTTTATCAATGTGGTTTAGGAAAAGAACAAGCATGCAATCTCTCTAGTGGATCCATATGGTTTAGGAAAACATCACACATGTAATGAATCTAGTGGATCCATGTGGTTTAGGAAAAGAACACACATGTAAAAGGGGATCAATGTGGTTTAGGAAAAGAACTCGCATGCAATGATTCTAGTGGATCAATGTGGTTTAGGAAAAGATCACACATGTAATGATTCTAGTGGATCCATGTGGTTTAGAAAAAGAACATAGATGCAATGTCATTAGTGGATCAATCTGGTTTAGGAAAAGAACACACATGCAAATATCACCAATGGGTCAATGTGGTTCAGGAAAAGAACACACATAAAATGACTCTAGTGGATCCATGTGGTTTAGGAAAAGAACACACATGCAATTTCACTAGTGGATCCATGTGGTTTAGGAAAAGAACACACATGAAAATGTCAATAGTGGATCAATGTGGTGTAGGAAAAGAACACGCATGCAATGTCACTAGTGGATCAATGTGGATTAGGAAAAGAACACACATGCAATGTCACTAGTGGATCCATGTGGTTTAGAAAAATAACACACATGCAATGACTATAGTGGATACATGTGGTTTAGGAAAAGAACACGCATGCAATGTCTCTAGTCGATCCATGTGGTTTAGGAATAGAATACACATGCAATGTTACTAGTGGATTAATGTGGATTAGGAAAAGAACACACTCGCAATGATGCTAGTGGATCCATGTGGTTTAGGAGTAGAACACACATGCAAATGTCACTAGTGGATCCATTTGGTTTAGGAAAAGAACACACATACAAATGTCACGAGTGGATCAATGTGGTCTATGAAAAGAACACGCATGCAAATGTCACTAGTTGATCAATGTGTTTAGGAAAATAACACACATGCAATGAATCCAGTGGATCCATATGGTTTAGGATAAAGAACACACATGCAATGTCACTAGTGGATCCACGTGGTTTAGGAAAATAACACACATGTAATGTCTCAAGTGGATCCATGTGGTTTAGGAAAAGAACACACATGCAATGTCACTAGTGGATGCATGTGGTTTGGGAAAAGAACACACATGCAATCTCGATAGTGGATCCATGTGTTTTAGGAAAACAACACACATCCAAATGTCACCAGTGTATCATTGTGTTTTCGGAAAAGAACACATGCAATGGTACTAGTGGATCAATGTGGTTTAGGAAAACTACACACATGCAACGACTCTAGTAGATCCATGTTGTAACATCCCAATTTCAGCAACCCTGAGTAGTTGTCCAGAATGCAAAAATCAGGGGGAAGAAAAACTTTTTCTTGGATATGCTTATACATATGAATGTGTATTAGATGATATACTGCTTACCTTAACACCAGTTGACAAAAGCTACTTCCCGACACAGTTTTGGCTTACTTTCCATATTCTCAAATGTTATGGCATTTCAAAACCTTAGCCAAGAAGCCTTTGCAAACCAACTATTTTAGTAGACAGAATCCTTATGTTTTCAAGACAGAATCCTTATCTATTGATCAAACTATGGAGAGCTATATAACATAATCTCCTTATGTTTTCAAGACAGAATCCTCTACTATTCTCATCTCTAGATTTGACAAAACCTTTTCATGAAGCATTTGAATTCTACCCTTGGTAGAGATACCAAGGAACGCTCATATCATTCCAATCTACAACCCCTTCAAAATGCATCAACCTTACCTCAATCTAGGCTTAAGGGTCACCCTAGTAGTAGTTGATGAGTTGCCTTGATCTGCTGTTTGAATTGATTGCTTAAAATTAGTATGGGATACTCTAGGAGGTCATCCTCTAGGATTAAGATACTTCAAGATCAACAACTACTAATAAAGAATACAAGAATGATCAGATATCTAGACACTAGGTGATCATCTAGAACCCTTAACTAGATCAATTCTGAAGTGATCCCTTCTAGAAGCTTCCAAGTCAATGAAGACCAAAATCAAGATAGGATCCTTCCTACTAAATCTACACTTCAACATCATCCACTTGATGATTCTTGGGTACCTTGCGCCCCATCAAAAACATCCCCTCTCATACTCTAGTCAAAATCCCTAAATCTGCCAAATTTGGCTGTCTAGAATCTGTTTCAACATCACCTTTTTGAATACCTCCTTTTCTCAACCCTTGTGCATTTTTGAAAATACATCTGAACCATATTGTTAAACATCCTAAGGACTACCAAGGCCCACTCTTGCCCTTAGTTAGATCATCCTCCAACCTATGGACTTTTTGAATAAACCACATAAGCTACATAAGCTTCTATAAACCACTTATGGACTTTTTGAATAAATAGATTTAAGTGGACTAAAACTCATTTGAAAAATCTCAAATAATTCTGGGAGAGATACCTTGACTATACCTATCCACTAGTACCACGCCCTCATTTTATAGAGACTACTTCTATGTACTTTCTTCATAACCCTTGTTCTGACCAATATTGCAAACTAATCAAAACTCATTACTTAAACCACCTCCAACCATCCTCAAAGCTTGACCAAACACTTCCCTCCTCCACCCATCACACCCCTGGTCGTGCACCACTGTAGCAGCAGCCCTCTCCCTTGTCCTCTACCTATTGGAAACTTAGAGAGAGGAGAGATATGGCATATCTGTCTCAGCAGGCTCCCCCTCCCTCTCTAGTCAATGTATGGCCCCACTCCCCTCCCTTCTACACCACTAAGAGCTTCCCTAGCTCCCCCTAGCCCTCTCTCCCTTCCTTCTTTTCTTTCACCCAAGGTAAAAACAAAAAAAGGGGACAACTCCATCACCCACTAAATGTAGAGCCATGACCACCCACTGCCCTGTCCTCCCACTGACCTCTCCACCGACCCTCATAGCCAACCACCGCCCATCTCTCGCCCCTCTGTCCAAAGATGGACTTGGTTCATCATAAAGCTTTGGCTCTTGGGATAAGAGGGCAGAGGCTAACCCGGCTATCCACTCCCTGCCATTTCACTCCCCTTCCTCCCTCCTCTCATCCCCTAGACGCTCAGAAACTCTCTCCCTCTCTATTGACCGAGAGAAGAAGAAACCTTCCTCTCGGCCCTTGTTGAACTCGAGCTCGAGGTCGCCCTCCCCCTGCTCCCACCACTTGCATTTGTTGTATTCGAGGTATAATACCTCTTATCTACCTTCCCCTGCTCTTCCCTCTGCTGCAGGAACCCTAGCACCGTCACCTTCGAGCACGACCGAGAGGAACCCCCTTCGACGAAGATCCTTTCTCCTGAGCCCTCTACAGCGGTAACCACACCTCCCAGGACTTTCCCAGGGAACTAGAACCCTCTCTAATGCCTAAGCTCTGACATGTAGACGCCCAGGAGCGCTCTCCGGCGAGCACCGAAGCGAGCTCCACCGGGCGCACATGGGCGAGAGGGGTCCCAGCGTCGAAACCGCCCCTGCCGCGCCACCCTAGCCTGTCTATGCCACCTCCCGACGTCTCTGGTGAGCTCCCCTGTGCTGCCCTGTCACCTCTAGGGTTTCCTAGTTCTGTTCGCATTGCCGGAGGTGGAAGACGACTCAGAATCGTTGATCCCGCTTCAGATCCACGGCCCAAGGCGTCCCATACCTTTTCAGGCGCCGGCTCTCACTGACGGGCGGGCCCCACGCCGCTTGAACGCCATGACCTCCAGCGTTGGCGTTCTGCTGCCCGCAGCACCATATTCCTGAGCTCGCTCAAATCCTGGCCCAGCACTACCCCTTTTCTTTTCTTTTTAGTGGTTCTTTAAAATCCCGAAATTGACCTTTAGTTTAAATAAATTCAAAAATGCTAAACAACTCTAAATGCCTTGAAACAAATATTCCTAGGTAAATGAATGTTTTCTTAAACATTCAGAGCCTAAAGCTTTACCAAATATTAATTTCACTTTTTCTGGAAATTAATCTACCAGAACATATCCTGTTTAGTAAACAAATTCCTTTGAGAGTTTCACATCTCAAAATTGGGCAAACCCAACTTTATAGGGTAGGTATATCAGATACCTACCTCATGGCATTAGTCTTTCCCCAAGGTGAACAGTTGTTTGCCTGTGGCAATTTTAGCAAGTAGTCCCTAGTTTTGTCTTTAGAAAATTCTCTAGGCCAAGCCAAGAGCTGTTTTGACCTCACTCAACTTTCTGTGGTGTGGCACACCCAGTACTACCAAAACCCAGGAGCTCACTATTTATTAGACTTCTGATGAATTTTAATAGATTAAACCTTTCTGTCCATAGTGTTTCCACTAGAAAAATCTGTCTAGGAGTTTCCCAACTCCAATTTGGGTGATCTCAATTTCCACAGAAAGGTATTCAAAATTCCTACAATGTACCCTTGGAATCAACTCAAAATCTTGCGTAGAATTAATCTGGTGAAAAAGACAAATTGTCTACAGAACTGCTTTTGGGAATTTCCTGAGGGCATTATGGTAAATATTTTGATATGATTCCAACTCTCAGTGAACAAGTAATCAATCCCTACCTACCCATCCAAGCAAATCATTTTTGGAGCTCCAAAACTTTTCTGGGGAATTATTTCCTAAAACTAGAGTCTTATTCACTATAATAATCACTATAAATCTTTGGTAAGTGAGAAAATAGTGAAAGCACTTTTGTTGGTTTCATTTTATCAATACCTATCTGTTGGTATCATTTTTATAAAATGGTATCACACAGAATATGTCCTTGGCCCCAAAATCCCCTCTTAGGTAGTTCCTCGATAATAAACCCAAAGGGGTGTTCATCCCCTTCTCCAAGGCCATCTCAACCTCCTAAACCCAATCCTCTCAAAACCATATGAATCTTAATTCGCTATTATTCAATTGCTTGTTTGCTGAATGGTATTGGTGATTGTATGCCTTGTTTTGATTGTGCCCTTTTGTTTGTTGGCATGTGTTCCCTCTCGACAATAATTGCGATTATATCGGAGAGCAGAAGGATATGGTTTTTATTGGTTATTATGGTTTTCTAAGAAGAAGTCCAGGAAAAATTATGCCATATTGTTGATCACAGGCAAGCCACCTTCTTGCTCATAAGCCTTGTACTACTATTTTACTTATGCATGTTTTGTCTACTATTTGTGAAACTGCATTGTTTTTATTATTTGTGGATGTATATACGGGAGTGGTTTGGCTCCTCCAAACTATTACACTTCTGTACTATTAAGTACAACCCCCTCGGTGATACCTACTTGTCCCTAGTAGAATAGATGGTGCATATCCACCATACCCCTTTGGAGACCCTGTTTTAGCCAAAGAAAAGCTAGAGGATGGGAAGACCCCGAAATTTTTTTACCAAATATTTTCTGATAAAACCTTGGTGAGGTGGGACCTCCCATGTGATGTTGAGAAAGAAAAAGGTTTTTGTTTTGCAAAATGCTGAAGGAAAGCTGGAGGAAAAAGGTTTACGAAAACGCACCCGGTTCTTTGCAGTTTAGCTATAACAACTTAACCCCGTGGAACCACATTACTCTGATATGGGACAGGGCCGGATTTGATGGTTGTCTATTTCGATATAAGCTGCCTGACAACAACTACAGGGGATCAGGGATCCCTGGAGGGTGGGCCTTCTCTGATAAAGGTCCATGTGGGACATCGACCTGGAGAAGGAACACAGGGTTTGCTGGCCTCCACGCGTTACTACGAACCTCTCATTGAAAGCGCACACTCGAGAAGTGAAAAAGCGCTCCGATTGGTCCTCGGTACCCGACGTCCTGGTTTTTAGGTGATTAACACTCATAGGGTAGGCACTTATATTGGAGTGGGCATCTAGAGAGTCTTGATCGGTACTCGACCCATGATCGGTGAAGATCAGGGTAATGTACCCGGATGGTGTGGGTAATGTGTACAACCTATGCAGTGTGTAAATCTGTTCGAATAGCCGTGTCCGTAGATAAGGACGTGTTGGACAAACTTCTGTAGAGCGGTGTTGGTTTTGTTTTCAAAAAGGATTTTGAAAAAGCAAATGCTTTGAAATTATTTTGACCATGGGATGGTCGAAAAGGAGAAAGGTTTTGACCATGGATGGTCAGAAAGGAATGAAAGGATTTTTGGTCGTGGGACGACCGGGAGAAGGAACAAATGGGTGACCCAGTCCTGATGTTTTCCAAAACTTTTCAAAAAGGTTTCCAAAATGTTTACAATGGTTTTCAAGAAAGATATGTAGATGCTATATCTACAAGAGAAACTAATTAAGAAAAGAACCTCTCTTGGAGTCTTCCTACTACCACAGCCATAATGCATATCCTCTTGTTATTACTATTATCTTAAGGTGGTTTGCGAGTACATTCAAAGTACTCACTGGCATTGTCCCTGGCTATTAACTTGGTCAGATATCAAGAAGAAGATGATGTTGGCGACTATGCGAGCTAGGACGTTCTCCGTGTCAGTTTCCTGTAGGTTAAGGCGTGGCTCGGGATCTGCACTTGATGAAGTTCCGTTGATGATTATTGATGTAGCCATAACGACATTTATGTAAGTCTTGTAATTCGGTATATTACCGAATGTTTTAATGATACTTGTCGGTTATGTGCCGCGACTAACTGATCATGGGATCGTGGGTGTATGCATAACAGGGATTTTCGGAGGATTAATCCGGGGGCCCCACAGACTTGGTATAAGAGCCATCCTGAATGTAGGAGAACCTTAGTTAGCATGGTCGCTCGACAGGAAACTTATTTTTGAAAACCCCGACTTTCAAAAACTAGTTTCTCAATGAGTTTCAAAAAGTTCTACTTCTTCTCTTACTCTAAGTAAATGCTTTCGAAAATGGTTTACTCCAACTCTTGTCCCCAAACATTAAACCTCTGGATTTTAAATAACTAGGATCTAGAACCCGGTGAAGACAATGAGAACAAGATGAAGACAAGCAACTACCAGCAAACACAAGGAGACTACAATATCGCTCTACCAGCGGAATCGTCATAATCAGAAGACCTCAGATGTTGCACTACCAAGAAGCGTCCAAGATACGATGAAGGATTTATCGGCCAGATAGTGACTCTGACCTGAAGAAAGACGAGATCTAGGGTCAATAGTCCTAAGAATAGGATTCCCCTACTTCGCGAGTAGTTAACTCCTTGGTCAACTCCTTGGTCCCTAGCGTTGACCGTGTTTGCTTGCCTAAGTGCATCCTGTGTTGCTTGATGTGTGTTTTATGCCGAGGACATTGCGAGCCCCTCGCTCTGTTTGCCTTGTTTGTATGTTCTAGTTTGCTTTGACCTCTTTAAAAATGTGACTCGAGGAGCGATAACCCACCTAGTAAATCAGGAAGCCCCTGTGTTAAATGTCGGTAATGAGACCCAGACTAACCTTGAGAGTATATGAGAGGAAAAGCATCGCAAGAACCAGGAGTTCGACATCGTCAAGTCAGAATCAACTCGAAGATTGCATCCCATTAGGACATCATACCTCGTCAAACTCACCTCGCAAGACTCGTCAATAGCACCACACTCTCTTGTGCCTCAGTCTACTACAGCAAGAATCCCATTGAAACCGGAAGTCAATCACCGAAGGATCCCCAATACCCACAAGAAACCACCTGATACGTCAACCAAGACAAGAAGTGAAGACCTAACTACGCGGACCTCCGGTATATCCCACCTTCTAACTACCGTAGGAGACTAGCTATTCTAGTCGACCCTACCCAAATCAACAGGAAGGTCCTCTCCGAAAGACCAGATTACTCCAACATCCTGAAGACAGGACTGCCTGAAGGTGATAGGTCTACTTCACCACCAAGCGGAAGCAACGTCAATGAGTCTGAATAAGGATAACATCTCTGAAGATGAATGTCTCTAACCTAACTGAAGGTTAAAAATAAGTGTCATTAACCACTAACCTACCCCGTGTTAACCACTAAGACTGCGTTAGAAGACCACCCTGACCTGGTTCCCGCAATAGAGGAGAAACTAACTGAAGATCCTACGAAGTCCCTCTACACACATGCAAATGTCACCAATGGATCAATGTCATTTAGGAAAGGAACACACATGCAATGTCACAAGTGGTTCAATGTGGTTCAGGAGAAGAACATACATGCAATGTCACCAGTTGATCCATGTGGTTTAGGAAAAGAACAAACATGCAATGATTCAAGTGGATCAATGTGGTTTAGGAAAAGAACACACATGCAATGACTTCAGTGCATCCATGTGGTTTAGGAAAAGAACACACATGTAGTGTCACTAGTGGATTAGTGTGGTTTAGGAAAAGAACACGCATGCAATGACTCTAGTGGATCCATGTGGTTTAGGAAAATAAAACACATGCAATCACTCTAGTGGATCCATGTGGTTTAGGAAAAGATCACTCATGCAATGATTAGAGTGGATCAATGTGGTTTAGTAAAAGATTAATCATGGAATGACTCTAGTGGATCCAGGTGGTTTAGGAAAAGAACACACATGCAATGTCACTAGTGGATCAATAAGGTTTTGGAAAATAACACACATGCAATGACTCTAGTGGATCCACGTGGTTTAGTGTAAGATCTCACCATAATAAGGTAAGATCCCTGTGATTGTAGTGCTAGTCCCTGGATCGAAATGCTAGCACCCACAGTTTAAGATGAAGTACACAGAAACAAAGGTCATTATTACATCGCATATCCAGGAATATAATTGTTCTTACAACTCACTTAGCCCAAGGCTAAGATACTCAAGGTTCACATTACATACTATAATAATAGAGTCTTTTGTCTTCATGCGCCACAGGCAAACATGTCGAGTGTAGACCCGCAACCCTACTCATCATCAGAGTATCCTGCAACATAATAAGTTATAGCCATAAAGGGTCAATACATTTGGAATTGTATTGGCAAGTGATACCATAGATACTTAGTATAGTCCAACAACTACATGAATATATGGCTAAGTGTGGTTTTGGCTGACTTTGCTAAAAGCAAGTTTTAACTTAATAGTTTTTGAAGAGTAAGTATTCTCCTTCAAACACTAAGGTACCAATGATAGACATCACTGAAACTCTACCCATGTTTACCCACAAGTTTTAACTTAGAGAAATTTGGATGAGGAGATTATTGAACTGCTTCACTGTCTTGAGGCTCAGAAATTGTCCATAACTGGGGACACGGCTAAGTACATAGTTTTACCCTCTCAAGAGGTGGTGCACTTTCCCCACAAGACTCGACATGCATCGAGCCAAGACTTTTCAGAAGCAATCCCTCAGACCACCACGGACGCGTTCCATCCTATCATAACTACCACCTTTTGTCCTTCTGGCTGAGTTCTTGCAACTTAGTTGGTCAAGGCAGAGCCCATATGCCATGTGGATGCACTGGAAGCTTCGTGACAAGAACGTCTCCAATCTCTTTGTTCCTGGGTGGCCATCCACAAGTGTGATACACCAGCTGACCATAGACATGGCCCCTGAGTAACCACTCAACATAATCCAGGCAAGTCCCATTCCACCCAGGTGTTTCATTAATATTAGTTGTTTTCTTAGTCAAACAAAGTAATATCTTTCCATACTATCTTGATATGTATTTTCCACCCACGAATTCTAATAGCATGGCTAAGCATTCTAGCATACGAAGTCTTTCAACTAGGAGATACTACCAAGATATAGTCTATAGGGTAGCATAGCATAGTATAGTAACATATAAATAATCCTATCATGCTAAGATCTACCAAAATAACACTAGTGCAATAGTGAAAATAATAGGACATGAGATGAAATATCACTTGCCTTAGTAGCTAGGGGAATAGGTACAATCCTCACAGCAACAAACTTCACAATCCACACAATCTACACAAAGAACAATACAACAACAATAATTCAATCAATAAAACATTACAAAAATATGAATGCATGCAAAAATGATATGATCACAACTCTAAACATACAAAGTCGGCAGTACAGAGGTTAAAATACCCCATCTAAAGGCATAAGAAATACCCAAAAACAATTTATGGAATAATTTTTATGAGCAAAATACTCCTAAAAGGTTCTGCCTATATTTCCAATTTTTCAGAAGCAAAAGTGTGAAACAAGGCCTCTATAATAAATGTCTTATTTTTCTAAATCCATAGACACCAAATTTGCATTTTTCTGAATTGTGGATCAAAATTATTGAATTTCTAAGTTTAATACAAAATCAGTCTATTTTTCTATTTAAACAAATAGCACAGGCGTGCGCAAACCTTCTCATCGGGTCCGCAGGTTCGGTCGATCGATCGCATGGACCGTTGAATCTTAAGTGACAAACGGACGGATCTGATTAGCCCGTACCGCTTCGGTCAACGATCTAATCCTAGCCGCAGACGATAGATCTAACGGTCCCTAGTGGCCTGGCTAGAGACGGGCGGCGCTGACCAGCTGCGCGTGGTGGCAGAGCGTCGGCCGATGGTGTTCCGGCGGTTCTACAAGGGCAGGGAGTCCATGGACACGTACCAGAGGTCGAGGAGGTCGTGGCAGTCTCGATGGAGGTCACGATGGAGTGGGGGGTGCTCTTGCTCAGCCATGATCCCTCGTCGGAGTTGCGTCGATGGTGGAGCTCGTGGCTCTGTGTCGGAGATGACAGCCTAGGTCTCGAACAACCAAGGAGAGGGGTCAGTGAGACGCGCCCGGATTAGCACGATCTAGCAGAGGCCAAAAAGGAGCGGCGGAAACCCTACCTTCACCGGAAAAAGCGATGGACGGCGGCGGCAGAGGGAGTTCACCGGAGTTGACCGCGTCGTCGACCTGGGGCAAGAGAAGGCACGCGGCCGGGGTTAAAACATGCACCAGGACCCGACAATCAGGACAGGGCAGAGAGAAGGGCGCGGCATGGCCGGGGCTCACCGGAATCGTCGCCGGAGTAGCTTCGGACGGCGGCGGTTTGAGCTAGTAATTAGGGAGCCTGGGGGCTCTCCAGGGGCTATGGCTGGGGGAATCTGTCGCAGAGAGGGAGGGGATTAAGAAGTGGCAGTGGTGGTGGCAGTTTAATTGCGGTAACGCTTGAATTCGGCCGGACTTGGTAACGACAGAGGAGGGGAGGGGGTGCCGGTCGTTCGCGTGGAAGAAGCTGAGGTGGCGCCGACATGGCGTGGGGCCAGGAGGTAAGTGGGTGGGGGTGAGTAGAGGGGGTGTGGGAAAAGACAGAGAGGGGGAGAGGGAGGCCCGGGTGGGCTGGTTGGGCCAGATTGGGCTGAAAGGCCAGAATACTGCTGCTGTTTTGAATTTTCTTTTCCCCTTTTCTTTTTTTCCTTTAGAATTTCTTTTCTAGGTTTTGGATTTAGCAAAAGGGTCCAAAAAGTCTCTAAATTTCACCAAAATTTTGGAGGACAAACCAAATGCAAAGTAGTACATGCCATGATGATATGAATGCTATGATGATGATTTTTAGGTAAATTTTTTGGGATGTTACAAATCTAACCCCCTTAAGATGAATCTCGCCCTCGAGATTCGGGTTGGCTAGCAAATAGGTGAGGGTGATCTCTCCGAAGTTCATCCTCTCGCTCCCATGTTGCTTTTTATTCAGTGTGATGGTTCCACTACACTTTGTAGAATTTGATTGTCTTGGTACGGGTAATTCTTTCTGCTGTCTCCAGAATCTTAATAGGTTTCTCTTCATAAGTGATATCATTCTCTAGCTGAACTTCCTCTAATGGTATAGTGTCTTTCAACGAAGTTTCTTCCATCTCTGGGTGACACTTTTTCAGCTGACTGACATGAAATACATTATGAGCTGGCACGAGATTACGTAATTCTATCTCGTATGCCATTTCTCCTTTGCGGCTCAAAATCTTGAAAGGTCCTACATAGCGTGGTGCTAATTTTCCTTTGATTCCAAATCTCTTCACACCACGAAGTGGTGATACCCTGAGATAAGCTCTATCACCAACCTCATAGGTAACCTCTCTACGTTTCGGATCGACATAGCTCTTTTGCCGAGATTGGGCTACCTTTACCTTATCCCTTACCATCTTGACTTTCTCTTCAGCCTCCTTGATTAGGTCTGGCCCGAACAAATTTCTTTCTCCTACTCCATTCCATCGCAATGGTGTAGTACACTTTCTTCCATAAAGGAATTCAAACGGAGCCATTTCTATGCTTGAATGATAACTTTTATTATAGGAAAACTCTGTGTACGGTAGACTTTCCTCCCAACTAGATCCATAATCTAACGCACAACCTCTTAGCATATCTTCCAATATTTGATTGGTCCTTTCTGCCTGCCCATCAGTTTGCAGATGAAATGCAGTGATGAATTCTAATCGAGTTCCCAATGACTCGTGAAGTTTTCGCCAAAAGTGCGAAGTGAATTGAGTTCCTCTATCAGACACGATACTCTTAGGTACCCCATGTAAACATACAATCCTATTCATGTATATCTTGGCTAGCTTTTAACTTGTATAAGTGGTCTTCACTGGTATGAAATGAGCCACTTTTGTCAAGCAGTCATCGATAACCCATATAGAATCGTATCCAGATTTAGTCCTTGGCAGGCCGGTGATAAAATCCATACCAATTTTATCCCATTTCCAATCAGGTATTGGCAGTGGTTGTAATAATTCTGCCGGTTTCTGATGTTCTGCCTTTACACGACTGCACACGTCGCACAAGGCAATGTGTTCTGCTATATCCTTCTTTAAATTATTCCACCAAAATCTTTCCTTAGCATCCATATACATCTTGGTATTGCCAGAATGAATTGAATATGGTGAGTTGTGCGCTTCTTGTAAGATCAACTTCTTGAGCTCAAGATCCTGCGGAATACAGATATGTTTTTCGTACCATAAGGTTCCCTGTTCATCTACATGAAATCCTTTTGCCTTGCCTTCACAAATTTTATTTTTGATTTCTTCTATTTCTTTGTCCATCTTTTGGGCTTCTTGAATTCTGTTCATCAGGGTGGGTTGCACTTCCAAGGATGCAAGGTACCCTTCAGGCACTATTTCAAGTCTCAGCTCTCTAAATTGGGCACATAACTCCTCCGGCAATTCTCCTTTATTGAGGCCATTTACGTAAACCTTGCGACTTAATGCATCGGCTACGACATTTGCCTTTCCAGGGTGGTATTGCAAACTTAAGTCGTAATCTTTGATAAGTTCTAGCCATCTTCTTTGTCTCATGTTGAGTTCTTTCTGTGTAAAAATGTATTTCAGACTCTTGTGTTCGGTGAACATTTCACAACGTTTTCCCATAAGATAATGCCTCCATGTTTTTAAGGCATGTACAACCGATGCTAACTCTAGGTCATGAGTAGGATAGTTCACTTCATGATTTTTGAGTTGGCTTGATGCATAAGCTACAACTCTACCTTCCTGCATTAGTACACCTCCTAGTCATTGGTGAGATGCATCACAATAGACCTAAAAGTCTTTCTCAAGGTCTGGCAGACATAACACTGGTGCTGACACTAGTCTCTTCTTCAACTCCTGAAAGCTGGTTTCACAAGCTTCTGTCCAATTAAACTTCTTCTCTTTCTTTAGAAGATTAGTCATAGGTTTTGCTATCTTAGAGAAATTTTCAATGAACCTCCGGTAGTACCCTGCTAGGCCTAAGAAACTACGGATTTCTTTAACCGATTTAGGAGGTTCCCATTCTATCACAGCTACCACTTTTGATGGATCAACAGCTATACCATTTCCAGATACTATGTGCCCAAGAAAACGCACTTCGTTTAGCCAAAATTCACATTTACTGAACTTAGCATATAGTTTGTGTTCCCTGAGTTTCTCTAGAATGAGGTGTAGGTGTTCTTCATGTTCTTTGTTGCTCTTGGAATATACCAAGATGTCGTCGATGAAAAACACTACGAACTTGTCAAGGAATTCCATGAATACCTTATTCATCATGTTCATGAAATAGGCCGGTGCATTAGTCAATCCAAACGGCATCACTGTATATTCATACAACCCATATCTACTGGTGAATGCAGTCTTGGGTATGTCATGTTCTCTAATCTTTAGTTGGAAGTATCCTAATCGAAGATCAATTTTTGAGAACACACATGCTCCCTCTAGCTGATCGAAGAGATCATTTATTCTAGGCAGGGGATATTTATTCTTTATGGTCACTTCATTAAGCGAACGATAATCTATGCATAGCCTTTGACTTCGGTCCTTCTTTTCAACAAACAAAACTGGTGCTCCCCAAGACGACGGACTTGGTTGGATAAATCCCTTTTTCAACTGTTCTCCCAGCTGTTTCTTGAGTTCTTTTAACTCGTCCACCGACATTTTGTAAGGTCTCTTTGTTATAGGCCTAGTTCCTGGCAGTAGGTCTATCAGAAACTCCACATCCCTATCTGGTGGCATGCCAGGTAATTCTTCGGGGAACACATCTGGGTACTCCTTCACTATTGGCACACTGTCTAGGCTAACCCCCTTAAGAGAATTAACCTTGCTCCCCTTGGGTTCAAAATTAGACTTGAACCTGAACCTTTTCTTTTCTGGGGTGGTGAGCATAACAGTTCGTTTGGCACAATAAATCACTCCTTCATGACGGGTCAACCAGTCCATAACTAATATTACATCTAATCCTTGGGACTCTAGGATTATTAAATTAACTAGAAACTTGTCCTTTCCAGTTTCTAGGGTTATCTGTCGGCACCGGGAATTTACTATCATTTCTCCACCCGGGGAGCTTACCTTAATGGGACATCCAATGGTTTCAGTGGAGAGTTCATTTTTGACTACAAATGCTCTTGAAATGAATGAATGCGATGCGCCGGTATCGAAAATGATAAGTGAAGGAAAGGAGTTAATCTTGAACTTACCGATCACGGCATCAGATCCTTCTTGAATTTCCTCCACATTATTGTGATTCACATGACCCTTTTGAAATGGGTTCGGCTTAGCCCCACCAGTCTTCTTCTCTGGGCATTCATTAGCATAATGCCCTGTCTTCTTGCACTTGAAACATTCCACCTGACTAATGTCTTTCTTTGCTGGCTGAGTGTGACGATTCTGGCTATTTTGATTTCCATGGCCATGACCATTGTGGTTGTTCATGAATCCACTTTTGTTATGTCCATGATGATTGTTTCCATCATGGTGGTGGTTATTGTTACGATGGTTATTATGATTCCCATTCTTGTGGAATCCTGAGCTCCCACTTCCTTCACCATGAGAGCGCTTGTGAGGTGATCCTGATCCAAACTTATCAAAATGGTGCTTTCTCTTTCTACCCTCTACTTGCTTCATCTTGTTTTCTAGTATGGTAGCTTTATCACACAAAGATTGATAGGTTGGAACATAAGCAACAAATAGTTGCATAAAAATATCATCATACAACCCATCTAGGAACTTCTCCTTTCTCTTGGCGTCAGTGTTAACATCATCTGGTTCATAACGTGATAGATTGTTGAACTCTTCGATGTACTCAGAAATACTGCGGTGGCATTGCTTGAGGTTGTGAAACTCCTTTTTCTTCAACCCCATTATTCCAGAAGAGATGTGAGTGGTGCGAAACCCATCCTCAAACATTGCCCAAGTTACTTCCTCAATAGGGTGGGTAACTTGGAAATTGTCCCACCAAGTAGCTGCATGACCTTCCAATAAGTGTGCTGTGAATCTGACCTTTTCTGCATCCGTGCATCCAACCGTGACTAGGTCCTTATTCATATAACGTAGCCAATCATTTGCTACCATGGGGTCAGTAGTACCAGAGAACTTAGCAGGTCTCAGCCTTAGAAATCTTGTATGCATATCCAGAGGTGGTGGATTGTTCTGGTTGTTGTTATTGTTATTCTGATTCTGGTTTGCCATGAATTGAGTCATCATTTGCATCAATTGTGTCTGTGCAGCCATCATCTGCTGCATTCCATTGCCATTGTCATTGTTATCCTCGTTGTTGCGTTGGGGAGGCATCTGTGTGTTTAATAAGGGTAAGTAGTGATAGATAACCCAATAAAGTAATAACAATCAAACAAACAAGCACATGTAGGTTCAACATCATAACAATAACATCATAAAAATAAACATACTAGCATAGTCACCCACAAGTCGGTATGATCTATGCAACTCGATAATAAATAAATGATAGATAGATAAGTATCACTACTCCTCCATGTCAACTTCCTCCTCCACTAGTGCTAGTCCTACTGCGGCGAATCCTGCCTTGTATTCCTCCAAGCTTGTAGTCAAAGCATCAATCTTTGTCTGTAATTCTCTCTTCTGTGTGCGTAGCCTCTCTATCACCTCGTGATCCGCTTCCAGCTCAATGTCCTCAAGCTCTAACTCGTTTTCCATGTCTCGGATCTTCTTGTTCTTCTCCTGAACTCTCTTCTCTTGGCTCTTGAATTTCTTCTCTTGGTCTTCAAACTTCTTCTCCGTTTCCTTGATTTGATTTTTCTGTTCCTAGAAGGCCTTGTCCTTCTCCTTAAGTTGGACTCGTAGTTCATCGTTGCTAAGCATCACATTAGTCCTATCAGTATCAAGGTGTCTGATAAGGCTCTCTAAGTCCTGGAGGTAGTGACGCATGGGCTTGATAGACTCCTTAGTGGCCTCGTCCAACACAATAGGCTCTCCGTCCTTGTCGTGCCTCCCAAAGAAGTGGAAGTAGTGGCTCCTGATCTCAGAAGAGTGACGTCCACATAGGCGTCCCAACGGCTCCTGCATAGCGACGTCGAGGCCCCTCTCCATTTCATCATGGAGTATCTTGAAGGCAATCTCCCCAGTTTGGGGCTCTGTCTCACGTCCTGGCTGGGTAACTCTGAATCCCCATAAGTCCTTCCTCTGAAACTTCCTTAGCTGAAGTCCCTGAATGGTAGGGATTGGAAGAGCGAGCACACCAACGAGCTCCAACATATGAGTCCCAAAGCGAGTCCCCTTGAAATCCTCGGCCGTGTTGTAGACAAAATTCGGCATATTTTGCATAGTATGGAGAAAATTAGTAACAACACAAGTCTAGAGAAAGAAAACACAAGTCACAAAATAAAAATCAACCAACAAAACATTCCAAGTAGCAATACATTATTCAAGTCAAGCAGTCAAGGTTCCAGACATAACTTATTTTTGCCATACCACATAGGTTGGTATGATCAAAATACTAATGTGATAAAACACCAAGGCCTTTGAGTCTTGTACAAGACGTTTCTCCTCCTTGAGATCCTCCTGAGTATTGAGCATTCTATACTTGAGTCTTTCCCCAAGTTCCTCAATTGCTTTCCACGCAGCATTCCTTGCAGAGTCAAAGAATGATGTGTGCATTTCAGAGTTGGTGAACATGCAGAATCCCGTACTCTTGCGATCATCTTCCTTGTTCTTGTACAAATGGAGTTGCACCCACCAATACTCTTGTCCTTCGTCTATCACAGGAAATCCCTTGTACACGGCATCACCATTCATTCCCAAGCTGATCATGAGGTTCTTGAGTGCCTTGGGAAATTCTGTCTCACACTCAAGGGTCATAGTCATCAATGGTCCCTTAACAGATTCATTCATGGTGGACATCTACAAAAATAGATTTGAAAGTATGATTAGGGAAAGTTTTACGAGATGAAATACAAGTGTAAAGTTTGAATATAAAGTTATTTTTCCTAGGGTTTTCCTTAGTCTAATCCATTCTAGGGTCACGAACCTATAGGAAACACAGTGCTCTGATACCATCTATAAGATCTCACCATAATAAGGTAAGATCCCTGTGATTGCAGTGCTAGTCCCTCGATCGAAATGCTAGCAACCACAGTTTAAGATGAAGTACACAGAAACAAAGGTCATTATTAGATTGCATATCCAGGAATATAATGGTTCTTACAACTCACTTAGCCCAAGGCTAAGATACTCAAGGTTCACATTACATAGTATAATAATAGAGTCTTTTGTCTTCATGCGCCACAGGCAAACATGTCGAGTGTAGACCAGCAACCCTACTCATCATCAGAGTATCCTGCAACATAATAAGTTACAGCCACAAAGGGTTAATACATTTGGAATTGTATTGGCAAGTGATACCATAGATACTTAGTTTAGTCCAACAACTACATGAATATATCGCTAAGTGTGGTTTTGGCTGACTTTGCTAAAAGAAAGTTTTAACTTAATAGTTTTTGAAGAGTAAGTATTCTCTTTCAAACACAAAGGTACCAATGATAGACATCACTGAACCTCTACCCATGTTTACCCACAAGTTTTAACTTGGAGAAATTTGGATGAGGAGATTATTGAACTGCTTCACTGTTTTGAGGCTCAGAAATTGTCCATAACTGGGGAGACGGCTAAGTACTTAGTTTTACCCTATCGAGAGGTGGTGCACTTTCCCCACAAGACTCGACATGCATCGAGACAAGACTTTTCAGAAGAAATCCCTCAGACCACCACGGACGCGTTCCATCCTATCATAACTACCACCTTCTGTCCGTCTGGCTGAGTTCTTGCAACTTAGTTGGTCAAGGCAGAGCCCATATGCCATGTGGCTGCACTAGAAGCTTCGTGACAAGAACATCTCCAATCTCTTTGTTCCTGGGTGGCCATCCACAAGTGTGATACACCAGCTGACCATAGACATGGCCTCTGAGTAACCACTCAACATAATCCAAGCAAGTCCTATTCCACCCAGGTGTTTCATTAATATTAGTTGTTTTCTTAGTCAAACAAAATAATATCTTTCCATACTATCTTGATATGTATTTTCCACCCACAAATTCTAATAGCATGGCTAAGCACTCTAGCATACGAAGTCTTTCACCTAGGAGATACTACCAAGATATAGTCTATAGGGTAGCATAGCATAATATAGTAACATATAAATAATCCTATCGTTCTAAGATCTACCAAAATAACACTAGTGCAATAGTGAAAATAATAGGACATGAGATGAAATATCACTTGCCTTGGTAGCTAGGGGAATAGGTACAATCCTCACAGCAACAAACTTCACAATCCACACAATCTACACAAAGAACAATACAACAACAATAATTCAATCAATAAAACATTACAAAAATATGAATGCATGCAAAAATGATATGATCACAACTCTAAAACTTTCAGAGTCTTCAGTACAGAGGTTAAAATACCCCATCTAAAGGCATAAGAAATACCCAAAATCAATTTATGGAATAATTTTTATGAGCAAAATACTCCTAAAAAGGTTCTGCCTATATTTCCAATTTTTCAGAAGAAAAAGTGTGAAACAAGGCCTCTATAATAAATTTCTTATTTTTCTGAATCCATAGACACCAAATTTGCATTTTTCTGAATTGTGGATAAAAAATTATTGAGTTTCTAAGTTTAATACAAAATCAGTCTATTTTTCTATTTAAACAAATAGCCTGGGCGACGTAGCGCAACCTTACTGGTCCGTACCGGTTCGTCGGATCAACTGCTGCGGACCGTTGGATCTTAAGTGACATACGGACGGATCAGATTAGCCCATACTGCTTCCGTCGCCGATCTAATCCTAGCCACAAACGATAGATCTAACGGTCTCTAGTGGCCTGGCCAGAGACGGGCGGCGCTGACCAGCTACGCACGGCGGCGGAGCATCGGCCGATGGTGTTCCAGTGGTGCTACAGGGGCAGGGAGTCCGTGGACACGTACCAGAGGTTGAGGAGGTCGTGGCGGTCTTGATGGAGGTCACGGTGGCGTGGGGGGTGCTCTGGCTCAGCCACGATCCCTCGCCGGAATTGCGTCGATGGTGGAGCTCGTGGCTCTGTGTCGGAGACAACGGCCTGGGACTCGAACAAGCAAGGAGAGGGGTCAGTGAGACGCGCCCGGATCAGCACGATCTAGCAGAGGCCAAAAAGGAGCGGCGGAAATCCTACCTTCAGCGGAAAAAGCGATGGACGGCGGCAGAGGGAGTTCGCCGGAGTTGACCGCGTCGTCGACCTGGGGCAAGAGAAGGCACGCGGCCAGGGTTAAAACACGCGCCAGGACCCGGCAATCAAGACAGGGCAGAGAGAAGGGCGCAGCATGGCCGGGGCTCACCGTAATCATCGTCGGAGTAGCTTCGGACGACGGCAGTTTCAGCTGGTAATTGGCGAGCTTGGGGCCTCTCCAGGGGCTGTGGCTGGGGGAATCTGTCGAGGAGGGGGAGGGGATTAAGAAGGGGCGGTGGTGGTGGCAGTTGAATTGCGGTAACGCTCGAATTCGACCAGACTTGGTAACGGAGAGGAGGGGAGGGGTTGCCGGCCGTTCGCGTGGAAGAAGCTGAGGTGGCATCGATGTGGCGTGGGGCCAGGAGGTAAGTGGGTGGGGGTGAGTAGAGGGGGTGTGGGAAAAGGCAGAGAGTGGGAGAGGGAGGCCCGGGTGGGCTGGTTGGGCCAGATTGGGCTGAAAGGCCAGAATACTGCTGCTGTTTTGAATTTTCTTTTCCCCGCTTTTCTTTTTTTCCTTTAGAATTTCTTTTCTAGGTTTTGGATTTAGCAAAAGGGCTCCAAAAAGTCTCTAAATTTCACCAAAATTTTGGAGGACAAACCAAATGCAAAGTAGTACATGCCATGATGATATGAATGCTATGATGATGATTTTTAGGTAAAATTTTTGGGATGTTACATTTAGGAAAACAAAACACATCCAATGACTCTAATGGATCCCTCTGCTTTAGGAAAATAACACACATGCAATGTCTCTAGTGGATCCATGTGGTTTAGGAAAAGGACACAAATGCAATGTCACTAGTGGATCCATTTTGTTTAGGAAAAGAACACACATGCAAATGTCACCAGTGGATCAATGTGGTTTAGGAAAAGAATAGGCATGCAATGTCACTAGTGGATCAATGTGGTTTAGGAAAATAACACACATGCAATGTCACTAGTGGATCAATGTGGTTTAGGAAAAGAACAAACATGCAATGACTCTAGTGGATCCATGTGGTTTAGGAAAAGAACACACATGCAATGTCACTAGTGGATTCATGTGCTTTAGGAAAAGAACACACATGAAAATGTTACCAGTGGATCAATGTGGTGTAGGAAAAGAACACGCATGCAATGTCACTAGTGGATCAATGTGGATTAGGAAAAGAACACACATGCAATGTCACTAGTGGATCCATGTGGTTTAGGAAAAGAACACACATGCAATGTCTATAGTGGATCCAAGTGGTTTAGGAAAAGAACACACATGCAATGTCACTAGTGGATCCATGTGGTTTAGGAAAAGAACACACATGCAATCTCTCTAGTGGATCCATGTGGTTTAGGAAAAGGTCACACATGTAATGACTCTAGTGGATCCATGTGGTTTAGGAAAAGAACACACATGTAAAAGTGCATCAATGTGGTTTAGGAAAAGAACTCGCATGCAATGATTCTAGTGGATCAATGTGGTTTAGGAAAATATCACACATGTAATGATTATATTGGATCCATGTGGTTTAGAAAAAGAACATAGATGCAATGTCACTAGTGGATAAATCTAGTTTAGGTAAAGAACACACATGCAAATGTCACCAATGGGTCAATGTGGTTCAGGAAAAGAACACACATGAAATGACTCCAGTGGATCCATGTGGTTTAGGAAAAGAACACACATGCAATGTCACTAGTGGATAGATGTGGTTTAGGAAAAGAACACACATGAAAATGTCACCAGTGGATCAATGTGGTGTAGGAAAAGAACACGCATGCAATGTCACTAGTGGATCAATATGGATTAGGAAAATAACACACATGCAATGTCACTAGTGGATCCATGTGGTTTAGGAAAAGACCACACACATGCAATGACTCTAGTGGATACATGTGGTTTAGGAAAGTAACACACATGCAATGTCTCTAGTCGATCCATGTGGTTTAGGAAAAGAATACACATGCAATGTTACCAGTGGATCAATGTGGATTAGGAAAAGAACACACTTGCAATGAATCTAGTGGATCCATGTGGTTTAGGACTAGAACACACATGCAAATGTCACTAGTGGATCCATTTGGTTTAGGAAAAGAACACACATACAAATGTCACCAATGGATCAATGTGGTTTATGAAAAAAACACGCATGCAAATGTCACTAGTAGATCAATATGGTTTAGGAAAAGATCACACATGCAATGACTCTGATGGATCCATGTGGTCTAGGATAAAGAACACACATGCACTGTCACCAGTGGATCCACGTGGTTTAGGAAAAGAACACACATGTAATGTCTCTAGTGGATCCATGTGGTTTAGGAAAAGAACACACGTGTAATGTCACCAGTGGATCCATGTCGTTTAGGAAAAGAACACACATGCAATGTCACTAGTGGATACATGTGTTTTAGGAAAACAACACACATCCAAATGTCACCAGTGGATCAATGTGGTGTAGGAAAAGAACACACATGCAATGTCACTAGTGGACCAATGTGGATTAGGAAAAGAACACACATGCAATGTCACTAGTGGATCCATGTGGTTTAGGAAACGACCACACACATGCAATGACTCTAGTGGATACATGTGGTTTAAGAAAATAACACACATACAATGTCTCAAGTCGATCCATGTGGTTTAGGAAAAGAATACACATGTTACCAGTGGATCAATGTGGTTTAGGAAAAGAACACACTTGCAATGACTCTAGTGGATCCATGTGGTTTAGGAATAGAACACACATGCTAATGTCACTAGTGGATCCATTTGGTTTAGGAAAAGAACGCACATACAAATGTCACCAGTGGATCAATGTGGTTTATGAAAAAAACACGCATGCAAATGTCACTAGTAGATCAATATGGTTTAGGAAAAGAACACAAATGCAATGACTCTAGTGGATCCATGTGGTTTAGGATAAAGAACACACATGCACTGTCACAAGTGGATCCACGTCGTTTAGGAAAAGAACACACATGTAATGTCTCTAGTGGATCCATGTGGTTTAGGAAAAGAACACACATGCAATGTCACCAGTGGATCCATGTCGTTTAGGAAAAGAACACACATGCAATGTCGATAGTGGATCCATGTGTTTTAGGAAAACAACACACATCCAAATGTCACCAGTGGATCAATGTGTTTTAGGAAAAGAACCCGTGCAATGGTACTAGTGGATCAATGTGGTTTAGGAAAAGAACACACATGAAACGACTCTAGTAGATCCATGTGGTTTAGGAAAAGAACACATATGGAAATGTCACCAGTGGATCAACGTGGTTTAGGAAAAGAACACACACGCAATGACTTCAGTGCATCCATGTGGTTTAGTAAAAGAACACACATGCAGTGTCACTAGTGGATTAGTGTGGTTTATGAAAAGAACACGCATGCAATGACTCTAGTGGATCCATGTGGTTTAGGAAAAGAACACGCATGCAATGATTCTAGTGGATCAATGTGGTTTAGTAAAAGATCAATCATGCAATGACTCTAGTGGATCCAGGTGGTTTAGGAAAAGAACACACATGCAATGTCACTAGTGGATCAATTAGGTTTTGGAAAATAACACACATGCAATGACTCTAGTGGATCCACGTGTTTTAGGAAACCAACACACATCCAGTAACTCTAGTGGATCCATGTGCTTTAGGAAAAGAACGCACATGCAATGTCTCTAGTGGATCCACGTGGTTTAGGAAAAGAACACACATGAAATGTCACTAGTGGATCCATGTCGTTTAGGAAAAGAACACACATGCAAATGTCACCAGTGGATCAATGTGGTTTAGGAAAAGAACATGCATGCAATGTTAGTAGTGGATCAGTGTGGTTTAGGAAAAGAACACATGCAATGACTCCAGTGGATCCATGTGGTTTAGGAAAAGAACACACATTCAATGTCACTAGTGGATCCATGTGGTTTAGGAAAAGAACACAAATGAAAATGTCACCAGTGGATCTATGTGGTGTAGGAAAAGAACACGCATGCAATGTCACTAGTGGATCAATGTGGATTAGGAAAAGAACACACATGCAATATCACTAGTGGATCCATGTGGTTTAGGAAAATAACACACATGCAATCTCTCTAGTGGATCCATGTGGTTTAGGAAAAGATCACACATGTAATGACTCTGGTGGATCCCTGTGGTTTAGGAAAAGAACACACATGTAAAAGTGGATCAATGTGCTTTAGGAAAAGAACTCGCATGCAATGATTCTAGTGGATCGATGTGGTTTAGGAACAGATCACACATGTAATGATTCTAGTGGATCCATGTGGTTTAGAAAAATAACACACATGCAATCTCTCTAGCGGATCCATGTGGTTTTGGAAAATATCACACATGTAATGACTCTAGTGGATCCATGTGGTTTAGGAAAAGAACACACATGTAAAAGTGGATCAAAGTGGTTTAGGAAAAGAACTCGCATGCAATGATTCTAGTGGATCAATGTGGTTTAGGAAAACATCACACATGTAATGATTCTATTGGATCCATGTGGTTTAGAAAAAGGACATAGATGCAATGTCACTAGTGGATCAATCTAGTTTAGGAAAAGAACACACATGCAAATGTCACCAATGGGTCAATGTGGTTCAGGAAAAGAACACACATGAAATGACTCTAGTGGATCCATGTGGTTTAGGAACAGAACACACATGCAATGTCACTAGTGGATACATGTGGTTTAGGAAAAGAACACACATGAAAATGTCACCAGTGGATCAATGTGGTGTAGGAAAAGAACACGCATGCAATGTCACTAGTGGATCAATGTGGATTAGGAAAAGAACACGCATGCAATAACTCTAGTGGATCCATGTGGTTTAGGAAAAGAACACGCATGCAATGATTCTAGTGGATCAATGTGGTTTAGTAAAAGATCAATCATGCAATGACTCTAGTGGATCCAGGTGGTTTAGGAAAAGAACACACATGCAATGTCACCAGTGGGTCAATGAGGTTTTGGAAAATAACACACATGCAATGACTCTAGTGGATCCACGTGGTTTAGGAAACCAACACACATCCAGTAACTCTAGTGGATCCATGTGCTTTAGGAAAAGAACGCACATGCAATGCCTCTAGTGGATCCATGTGGTTTAGGAAAAGAACACATATGCAATTTCACTAGTGGATCCATGTCGTTTATGAAAAGAACACACATGCAAATGTCACCAGTGGATCAATGTGGTTTAGGAAAAGTACATGCATGCAATGTCAGTAGTGGATCAATGTGGTTTAGGAAAAGAACACATGCAATGACTCCAGTGGATCCATGTGGTTTAGTAAAAGAACACACATGCAATGTCACTAGTGGATCCATGTTGTTTAGGAAAAGAACACAAATGAAAATGTCACTAGTGGATCAATGTGGTGTAGGAAAAGAACACGCATGCAATGTCACTAGTGGATCAATGTGGATTAGGAAAAGAACACACATGAAATGTCACTAGTGGATCCATGTGGTTTAGGAAAAGAACACACATGCAATCTCTCTAGTGGATCCATGTGTTTTAGGAAAACATCACACATGTAATGACTCTGGTGGATCCATGTGGTCTAGGAAAAGAACACACATGTAAAAGTGGATCAATGTGGTTTAGGAAAAGAACTCGCATGCAATCATTCTAGTGGATCAATGTGATTTAGGAACAGATCACACATGTAATGATTCTAGTGGATCCATGTGGTTTAGAAAAAGAACATAGATGCAATGTCACTAGTGGATCAATCTGGTTTTGGAAAAGAACACACATGCAAATGTCACCAATGGGTCAATGTGGTTCAGTAAAAGAACACACATGAAGTGACTCCAGTGGATCCATGTGGTTTAGAAAAAGAACACACATGCAATGTCACTAGTGGATCCATGTGGTTTAGGAAAAGAACAAACATGAAAATGTCACCAGTGGATCAATGTGGTGTAGGAAAAGAACACGCATGCAATGTCACTAGTGGATCAATGTGGATTAGGAAAAGAACACGCATGCAATGTCACAAGTGGATCCATGTGGTTTAGGAAAAGAACACACATGCAATGATCCTAGTGGATACATGTGGTTTAGAAAAAGAACATACATGCAATGTCTCTAGTCGATCCATGTGGTTTAGGAAAAGAATACACATGCAATGTCACTAGTGGATCAATGTGGATTAGGAAAAGAACACACTTGCAATGACTCTAGTGGATCCATGTGGTTTAGGAATAGAACACACATGAAAATGTCACAAGTGGATCAATGTGGTGTAGGAAAAGAACACGCATGCAATGTCACTAGTGGATCAATGTGGATTAGGAAAAGAACACACATGCAATGTCACTAGTGGATCCATGTCGTTTAGGAAACGACCACACACATGCAATGAATCTAGTGGATACATGTGGTTTAGGAAAATAACACACATGCAATGTCTCTAGTCGATCCATGTGGTTTAGGAAAAGAATACACATGCAATGTTACCAGTGGATCAATGTGGATTAGGAAAAGAACACACTTGCAATGACTCTAGTGGATCCATGTGGTTTAGGAATAGAACACACATGCAAATGTCACTAGTGGATCCATTTGGTTTAGGAAAAGAACACACATACAAATGTCACTAGTGGATCAATGTGGTTTATGAAAAGAACACGCATGCAAATGTCACTAGTAGATCAATATGGTTTAGGAAAAGAACTCACATGCAATGACTCTAGTGGATCCATGTGGTTTAGGATAAAGAACACACATGCACTGTCACTAGTGGATCCACGTGGTTTAGGAAAAGAACACACATGTAATGTCTCTAGTGGATCCATGTGGTTTAGGAAAAGAACACACATGCAATGTCGATAGTGGATCCATGTGTTTTAGGAAAACAACACACGTCCAAATGTCACTAATGGATCAATGTGTTTTAGGAAAAGAACACGTGTAATGGTACTAGTGGATCAATGTGGATTAGGAAAAGAACACACTTGCAATGACTCTAGTGGATCCATGTGGTTTAGGAATAGAACACACATGCAAATGTCACTAGTGGATCCATTTGGTTTAGGAAAAGAACGCACATACAAATGTCACCAGTGGATCAATGTGGTTTATGAAAAAAACACGCATGCAAATGTCACTAGTAGATCAATATGGTTTAGGAAAAGAACACACATGCAATGACTCTAGTGGATCCATGTGGTTTAGGATAAAGAACACACATGCACTGTCACCAGTGGATCCACGTGGTTTAGGAAAAGAACACACATGTAATGTCTCTAGTGGATCCATGTGGTTTAGGAAAAGAACACACATGCAATGTCACCAGTGGATCCATGTCGTTTAGGAAAAGAACACACATGCAATGTCGATAGTGGATCCATGTGTTTTAGGAAAACAACACACATCCAAATGTCACCAGTGGATCAATGTGTTTTAGGAAAAGAACACGTCCAATGGTACTAGTGGATCAATGTGGTTTAGGAAAAGAACACACATGAAACGACTCTAGTAGATCCATGTGGTTTAGGAAAAGAACACATATGCAAATGTCACCAGTGGATCAATGTGGTTTAGGAAAAGAACACACATGCAATGACTTCAGTGCATCCATGTGGTTTAGGAATAGAACACACATGAAAATGTCACAAGTGGATCAATGTGGTGTAGGAAAAGAACACGCATGCAATGTCACTAGTGGATCAATGTGGATTAGGAAAAGAACACACATGCAATGTCACTAGTGGATCCATGTCGTTTAGGAAACGACCACACACATGCAATGAATCTAGTGGATACATGTGGTTTAGGAAAATAACACACATGCAATGTCTCTAGTCGATCCATGTGGTTTAGGAAAAGAATACACATGCAATGTTACCAGTGGATCAATGTGGATTAGGAAAAGAACACACTTGCAATGACTCTAGTGGATCCATGTGGTTTAGGAATAGAACACACATGCAAATGTCACTAGTGGATCCATTTGGTTTAGGAAAAGAACACACATACAAATGTCACTAGTGGATCAATGTGGTTTATGAAAAGAACACGCATGCAAATGTCACTAGTAGATCAATATGGTTTAGGAAAAGAACTCACATGCAATGACTCTAGTGGATCCATGTGGTTTAGGATAAAGAACACACATGCCTTGTCACTAGTGGATCCACGTTGTTTAGTAAAAGAACACACATGTAATGTCTCTAGTGTATCCATGTGGTTTAGGAAAAGAACACACATGCAATGTCGATAGTGGATCCATGTGTTTAGGAAAACAACACACCCAAATGTCACTAATGGATCAATGTGTTTAGGAAAAGAACACGTGTAATGGTACTAGTGGATCAATGTGGATTAGGAAAAGAACACACTTGCAATGACTCTAGTGGATCCATGTGGTTTAGGAATAGAACACACATGCAAATGTCACTAGTGGATCCATTTGGTTTAGGAAAAGAACGCACATACAAATGTCACCAGTGGATCAATGTGGTTTATGAAAAAAACACGCATGCAAATGTCACTAGTAGATCAATATGGTTTAGGAAAAGAACACACATGCAATGACTCTAGTGGATCCATGTGGTTTAGGATAAAGAACACACAAGCACTGTCACCAGTGGATCCACGTGGTTTAGGAAAAGAACACACATGTAATGTCTCTAGTGGATCCATGTGGTTTAGGAAAAGAACACACATGCAATGTCACCAGTGGATCCATGTCGTTTAGGAAAAGAACACACATGCAATGTCGATAGTGGATCCATGTGTTTTAGGAAAACAACACACATCCAAATGTCACCAGTGGATCAATGTGTTTTAGGAAAAGAACACGTCCAATGGTACTAGTGGATCAATGTGGTTTAGGAAAAGAACACACATGAAACGACTCTAGTAGATCCATGTGGTTTAGGAAAAGAACACATATGCAAATGTCACCAGTGGATCAATGTGGTTTAGGAAAAGAACACACATGCAATGACTTCAGTGCATCCATGTGGTTTAGGAAAAGAACACACATGTAGTGTCACTAGTGGATTAGTGTTGTTTATGAAAAGAACACGCATGCAATGACTCTAGTGGATCCATGTGGTTTAGGAAAAGAACACGCATGCAATGATTCTAGTGGATCAATGTGGTTTAGTAAAATATCAATCATGCAATAACTCTAGTGGATCCAGGTGGTTTAGGAAAAGAACACACATGCAATGTCACCAGTGGATCAATGAGGTTTTGGAAAATAACACACATGCAATGACTCTACTGGATCCACGTGGTTTAGGAAACCAACACACATCTAGTAACTCTAGTGGATCCATGTGCTTTAGGAAAAGAACGCACATGCAATGTCTCTAGTGGATCCATGCGGTTTAGGAAAAGAACACACATGCAATGTCACTAGTGGATCCATGTCGTTTAGGAAAAGAACACACATGCAAATGTCACCAGTGGATCAATGTGGTTTAGGAAAAGAACATGCATGTAATGTCACTAGTGGATCAATGTGGTTTAGGAAACGAACACATGCAATGACTCCGGTGGATCCATGTGGTTTAGGAAAAGAACACCCATGCAATGTCACTAGTGGATCCATGTGGTTTAGGAAAAGAACACACATGAAAATGTCACCAGTTGATCAGTGTGGTGTAGGAAAAGAACACGCATGCAATGTCACTAGTGGATCAATGTGGATTAGGAAAAGAACACACATGCAATGTCACTAGTGGATCCATGTGGTTTAGGAAAAGAACATACATGCAATGTCTCTAGTCGATCCATGTGGTTTAGGAAAAGAATACACATGCAATGTCACTAGTGGATCAATGTGGATTAGGAAAAGAACACACTTGCAATGACTCTAGTGGATCCATGTGGTTTAGGAATAGAACACTCATGAAAATGTCACAACTGGATCAATGTGGTGTAGGAAAATAACACGCATGCAATGTCACTAGTGGATCAATGTGGATTAGGAAAAGAACACACATGCAATGTCACTAGTGGATCCATGTCGTTTAGGAAACGACCACACACATGCAATGAATCTAGTGGATACATGTGGTTTAGGAAAATAACACACATGCAATGTCTCTAGTCGATCCATGTGGTTTAGGAAAAGAATACACATGCAATGTTACAAGTGGATCAATGTGGATTAGGAAAAGAACACACTTGCAATGACTCTAGTGGATCCATGTGGTTTAGGAATAGAACACACATGCAAATGTCACTAGTGGATCCATTTGGTTTAGGAAAAGAACACACATACAAATGTCACTAGTGGATCAATGTGGTTTATGAAAAGAACATGCATGCAAATGTCACTAGTAGATCAATATGGTTTAGGAAAAGAACTCACATGCAATGACTCTAGTGGATCCATGTGGTTTAGGATAAAGAACACACATGCACTGTCACTAGTGGATCCACGTGGTTTAGGAAAAGAACACACATGTAATGTCTCTAGTGGATCCATGTGGTTTAGGAAAAGAACACACATGCAATGTCGATAGTGGATCCATGTGTTTTAGGAAAACAACACACGTCCAAATGTCACCAATGGATCAATGTGTTTTAGGAAAAGAACACGTGTAATGGTACTAGTGGATCAATGTGGATTAGGAAAAGAACACACTTGCAATGAATCTAGTGGATCCATGTGGTTTAGGAATAGAACACACATGCAAATGTCACTAGTGGATCCATTTGGTTTAGGAAAAGAACGCACATACAAATGTCACCAGTGGATCAATGTGGTTTATGAAAAAAACACGCATGCAAATGTCACTAGTAGATCAATATGGTTTAGGAAAAGAACACACATGCAATGACTCTAGTGGATCCATGTGGTTTAGGATAAAGAACACACATGCACTGTCACCAGTGGATCCACGTGGTTTAGGAAAAGAACACACATGTAATGTCTCTAGTGGATCCATGTGGTTTAGGAAAAGAACACACATGCAATGTCACCAGTGGATCCATGTCGTTTAGGAAAAGAACACACATGCAATGTCGATAGTGGATCCATGTGTTTTAGGAAAACAACACACATCCAAATGTCACCAGGATCAATTTGTTTTAGGAAAAGAACACGTGCAATGGTACTAGTGGATCAATGTGGTTTAGGAAAAGAACACACATGAAACGACTCTAGTAGATCCATGTGGTTTAGGAAAAGAACACATATGCAAATGTCACCAGTGGATCAATGTGGTTTAGGAAAAGAACACACATGCAATGACTTCAGTGCATCCATGTGGTTTAGGAAAAGAACACACATGTAGTGTCACTAGTGGATTATTGTTGTTTATGAAAAGAACACGCATGCAATGACTCTAGTGGATCCATGTGGTTTAGGAAAAGAACACGCATGCAATGATTCTAGTGGATCAATGTGGTTTAGTAAAATATCAATCATGCAATAACTCTAGTGGATCCAGGTGGTTTAGGAAAAGAACACACATGCAATGTCACCAGTGGATCAATGAGGTTTTGGAAAATAACACACATGCAATGACTCTAGTGGATCCACGTGGTTTAGGAAACCAACACACATCTAGTAACTCTAGTGGATCCATGTGCTTTAGGAAAAGATCGCACATGCAATGTCTCTAGTGGATCCATGCGGTTTAGGAAAAGAACACACATGCAATGTCACTAGTGGATCCATGTCGTTTAGGAAAAGAACACACATGCAAATGTCACCAGTGGATCAATGTGGTTTAGGAAAAGAACATGCATGTAATGTCACTAGTGGATCAATTTGGTTTAGGAAACGAACACATGCAATGACTCCGGTGGATCCATGTGGTTTAGGAAAAGAACACCCATGCAATGTCACTAGTGGATCCATGTGGTTTAGGAAAAGAACACACATCAAAATGTCACCAGTTGATCAGTGTGGTGTAGGAAAAGAACACGCATGCAATGTCACTAGTGGATCAATGTGGATTAGGAAAAGAACACACATGCAATGTCACTAGTGGATCCATGTGGTTTAGGAAAAGAACATACATGCAATGTCTCTAGTCGATCCATGTGGTTTAGGAAAAGAATACACATGCAATGTCACTAGTGGATCAATGTGGATTAGGAAAAGAACACACTTGCAATGACTCTAGTGGATCCATGTGGTTTAGGAATAGAACACTCATGAAAATGTCACAAGTGGATCAATGTGGTGTAGGAAAATAACACGCATGCAATGTCACTAGTGGATCAATGTGGATTAGGAAAAGAACACACATGCAATGTCACTAGTGGATCCATGTCGTTTAGGAAATGATCACACACATGCAATGACTCTAGTGGATACATGTGGTTTAGGAAAATAACACACATGCAATGTGTCTAGTCGATCCATGTGGTTTAGGAAAAGAATACACATGTTACCAGTGGATCAATGTGGATTAGGAAAAGAACACACTTGCAATGACTCTAGTGGATCCATGTGGTTTAGGAATAGAACACACATGCAAATGTCACTAGTGGATCCATTTGGTTTAGGAAAAGAACGCACATACAAATGTCACCAGTGGATCAATGTGGTTTATGAAAAAAACACGCATGCAAATGTCACTAGTAGATCAATATGGTTTAGGAAAAGAACACACATGCAATGACTCTAGTGGATCCATGTGGTTTAGGATAAAGAACACGCATGCACTGTCACCAGTGGATCCACGTGGTTTAGGAAAAGAACACACATGTAATGTCTCTAGTGGATCCATGTGGTTTAGGAAAAGAACACACATGCAATGTCACCAGTGGATCCATGTCGTTTAGGAAAAGAACACACATGCAATGTCGATAGTGGATCCATGTGTTTTAGGAAAACAACACACATCCAAATGTCACCAGTGGATCAATGTGTTTTAGGAAAAGAACCCGTGCAATGGTACTAGTGGATCAATGTGGTTTAGGAAAAGAACACACATGAAACGACTCTAGTAGATCCATGTGGTTTAGGAAAAGAACACATATGGAAATGTCACCAGTGGATCAATGTGGTTTAGGAAAAGAACACACACACAATGACTTCAGTGCATCCATGTGGTTTAATAAAAGAACACACATGCAGTGTCACTAGTGGATTAGTGTGGTTTATGAAAAGAACACGCATGCAATGACTCTAGTGGATCCATGTGGTTTAGGAAAAGAACACGCATGCAATGATTCTAGTGGATCAATGTGGTTTAGTAAAAGATCAATCATGCAATGACTCTAGTGGATCCAGGTGGTTTAGGAAAAGAACACACATGCAATGTCACCAGTGGATCAATGAGGTTTTGGAAAATAACACACATGCAATGACTCTAGTGGATCCACGTGGTTTAGGAAACCAACACACATCCAGTAACTATAGTGGATCCATGTGCTTTAGGAAAAGAACGCACATGCAATGTCTCTAGTGGATCCACGTGGTTTAGGAAAAGAACACACATGAAATGTCACTAGTGGATCCATGTCGTTTAGGAAAAGAACACACATGCAAATGTCACCAGTGGATCAATGTGGTTTAGGAAAAGAACATGCATGCAATGTTAGTAGTGGATCAGTGTGGTTTAGGAAAAGAACACATGCAATGACTCCAGTGGATCCATGTGGTTTAGGAAAAGAACACACATTCAATGTCACTAATGGATCCATGTGGTTTAGGAAAAGAACACAAATGAAAATGTCACCAGTGGATCTATGTGGTGTAGGAAAAGAACATGCATGCAATGTCACTAGTGGATCAATGTGGATTAGGAAAAGAACACACATGCAATATCACTAGTGGATCCATGTGGTTTAGTAAAATAACACACATGCAATCTCTCTAGTGGATCCATGTGGTTTAGGAAAAGATCACACATGTAATGACTCTGGTGGATCCATATGGTTTAGGAAAAGAACACACATGTAAAAGTGGATCAATGTGCTTTAGGAAAAGAACTCACATGCAATGATTCTAGTGGATCAATGTGGTTTAGGAACAGATCACACATGTAATGATTCTAGTGGATCCATGTGGTTTAGAAAAAGAACATAGATGCAATGTCACTAGAGGATCAATCTGGTTTTGGAAAAAACACACATGCAAATGTCACCAATGGGTCAATGTGGTTCAGGAAAAGAACACACAAGAAATGACTCCAGTGGATCCATGTGGTTTAGGAAAAGAACACACATGCAATGTCACTAGTGGATCCATGTGGTTTAGGAAAAGAACACACATGAAAATGTCACGAGTCGATCAATGTGGTGTAGGAAAAGAACACGCATGCAATGCCACTAGTGGATAAATGTGGATTAGGAAAAGAACACGCATGCAATGTCACAAGTGGATCCATGTGGTTTAGGAAAAGAACACACATGCAATGATCCTAGTGGATACATGTGGTTTAGAAAAAGAACATACATGCAATGTCTCTAGTCGATCCATGTGGTTTAGGAAAAGAATACACATGCAATGTTACCACTGGATCCATGTGGTTTAGGAAAAGAACACACATGCAATCTCTCTACCAGATCCATGTGGTTTTGGAAAAGATCACACGTGTAATGACTCTAGTGGATCCATGTTGTTTAGGAAAAGAACACACATGTAAAACTGGATCAAAGTGGTTTAGGAAAAGAACTCACATGCAATGATTCTAGTGGATCAATGTGGTTTAGGAAAAGATCACACATGTAATGATTCTATTGGATCCATGTGGTTTAGAAAAAGGACATAGATGCAATGTCACTAGTGAATCAATCTAGTTTAGGAAAAGAACATACATGCAAATGTCGCCAATGGGTCAATGTGGTTCAGGAAAAGAACACACATGAAATGACTCTAGTGGATCCATGTGGTTTAGGAACAGAACACACATGCAATGTCACTAGTGGATACATGTGGTTTAGGAAAAGAACACACATGAAAATGTCATCAGTGGATCAATGTGGTGTAGGAAAAGAACACGCATGCAATGTCACTAGTGGATCAATGTGGATTAGGAAAAGAACACACATGCAATGTCACTAGTGGATCCATGTGGTTTAGGAGACGACCACACACATGCAATGACTCTAGTGGATACATGTGGTTTAGGAAAATAACACACATGAAATGTCTCTAGTCGATCCATGTGGTTTAGGAAAAGAATACACATGCAATGTTACCAGTGGAT
Source organism: Avena insularis (assembly GCA_023614405.1). NCBI lineage: Eukaryota > Viridiplantae > Streptophyta > Magnoliopsida > Poales > Poaceae > Avena > Avena insularis. The sequence continues at coordinate 374,378 of JAJUPC010000179.1, read as the reverse complement.
CAATGTGGATTAGGAAAAGAACACACTTGCAATGACTCTAGTGGATCCATGTGGTTTAGGAATAGAACACACATGCAAATGTCACTAGTGGATCCATTTGGTTTAGGAAAAGAACACACATACAAATGTCACCAGTGGATCAATGTGGTTTATGAAAAGAACACGCATGCAAATGTCACTAGTAGATCAATATGGTTTAGGAAAAGAACACACATGCAATGACTCTAGTGGATCCATGTTGTTTAGGATAAAGAACACACATGCACCGCCACCAGTGGATCCACGTGGTTTAGGAAAAGAACACACATGTAATGTCTCTAGTGGATCAATGTGGTTTAGGAAAAGAACACACATGCAATGTCACTAGTGGATCCATGTGGTTTAGGAAAACAACACACATGCAATGTCGATAGTGGATCCATGTGTTTTAGGAAAACAACACACATCCAAATGTCACCAGTGGATCAATGTGTTTTAGGAAAAGAACACGTGCAATGGTACTAGTGGATCAACGTGGTTTAGGAAAAGAACACACATGAAACGACTCTAGTAGATCCATGTGGTTTAGGAAAAGAACACATATGCAAATGTCACCAGTGGATCAATGTGGTTTAGGAAAAGAACACACATGCAATGACTTCAGTGCATCCATGTGGATTAGTAAAAGAACACACATGTAGTGTCACTAGTCGATTAGTGTTGTTTATGAAAAGAACACGCATGCAATATCTCTAGTGGATCCATGTGGTTTAGGAAAAGAACACGCATGCAATGATTCTAGTGGATCAATATGGTTTAGTAAAAGATCAATCATGCAATGACTCTAGTGGATCCAGGTGGTTTAGGAAAAGAACACACATGCAATGTCACTAGTGGGTCAATGAGGTTTTGGAAAATAACACACATGCAATGACTCTAGTGGATCCACGTGGTTTAGGAAACCAACACACATCCAGTAACTCTAGTGGATCCATGTGCTTTAGGAAAAGAACGCACATGCAATGCCTCTAGTGGATCCATGTGGTTTAGGAAAAGAACACACATGCAATGTCACTAGTGGATCCATGTCGTTTATGAAAAGAACACACATGCAAATGTCACCAGTGGATCAATGTGGTTTAGGAAAAGAACATGCATGCAATGTCAGTAGTGGATCAATGTGGTTTAGGAAAAGAACACATGAAATGACTCCAGTGGATCCATGTGGTTTAGTAAAAGAACGCACATGCAATGTCACTAGTGGATCCATGTGGTTTAGGAAAAGAACACAAATGAAAATGTCACTAGTGGATCAATGTGGTGTAGGAAAAGAACGCGCATGCAATGCCACTAGTGGATCAATGTGGATTAGGAAAAGGACACACATGCAATGTCACTAGTGGATCCATGTGGTTTAGGAAAAGAACATACATGCAATGTCTCTAGTCGATCCATGTGGTTTAGGAAAAGAATACAGATGCAATGTCACTAGTGGATCAATGTGGATTAGGAAAAGAACACACTTGCCATGACTCTAGTGGATCCATGTGGTTTAGGAATAGAACACTCATGAAAATGTCACAAGTGGATCAATGTGGTGTAGGAAAAGAACACGCATGCAATGTCACTAGTGGATCAATGTGGATTAGGAAAAGAACACACATGCAATGTCACTAGTGGATCAATGTGGATTAGGAAAAGGACACACATGCAATGTCACTAGTGGATCCATGTGGTTTAGGAAAAGAACACACATGCAATCTCTCTAGTGGATCCATGTGTTTTAGGAAAACATCAGACATGTAATGACTCTGGTGGATCCATGTGGTTTAGGAAAAGAACACACATGTAAAAGTGGATCAATGTGGTTTAGGAAAAGAACTCGCATGCAATCATTCTAGTGGATCAATGTGATTTAGGAACAGATCACACATGTAATGATTCTAGTGGATCCATGTGGTTTAGAAAAAGAACATAGATGCAATGTCACTAGTGGATCAATCTGGTTTTGGAAAAGAACACACATGCAAATGTCACCAATGGGTCAATGTGGTTCAGGAAAAGAACACACATGAAGTGACTCCAGTGGATCCATGTGGTTTAGGAAAAGAACACACATGCAATGTCAGTAGTGGATCCATGTGGTTTAGGAAAAGAACAAACATGAAAATGTCACCAGTGGATCAATGTGGTGTAGGAAAAGAACACGCATGCAATGTCACTAGTGGATCAATGTGGATTAGGAAAAGAACACGCATGCAATGTCACAAGTAGATCCATGTGGTTTAGGAAAAGAACACACATGCAATGATCCTAGTGGATACATGTGGTTTAGAAAAAGAACATACATGCAATGTCTCTAGTCGATCCATGTGGTTTAGGAAAAGAATACACATGCAATGTCACTAGTGGATCAATGTGGATTAGGAAAAGAACACACTTGCAATGACTCTAGTGGATCCATGTGGTTTAGGAATAGAACACACATGAAAATGTCACAAGTGGATCAATGTGGTGTAGGAAAAGAACACGCATGCAATGTCACTAGTGGATCAATGTGGATTAGGAAAAGAACACACATGCAATGTCACTAGTGGATCCATGTCGTTTAGGAAACGACCACACACATGCAATGAATCTAGTGGATACATGTGGTTTAGGAAAATAACACACATGCAATGTCTCTAGTCGATCCATGTGGTTTAGGAAAAGAATACACATGCAATGTTACAAGTGGATCAATGTGGATTAGGAAAAGAACACACTTGCAATGACTCTAGTGGATCCATGTGGTTTAGGAATAGAACACACATGCAAATGTCACTAGTGGATCCATTTGGTTTAGGAAAAGAACGCACATACAAATGTCACCAGTGGATCAATGTGGTTTATGAAAAAAACACGCAGGCAAATGTCACTAGTAGATCAATATGGTTTAGGAAAAGAACACACATGCAATGACGCTAGTGGATCCATGTGGTTTAGGATAAAGAACACACATGCACTGTCACCAGTGGATCCACGTGGTTTAGGAAAAGAACACACATGTAATGTCACTAGTGGATCCATGTGGTTTAGGAAAATAACACACGTGCAATGTCACCAGTGGATCCATGTCGTTTAGGAAAAGAACACACATGCAATGTCGATAGTGGATCCATGTGTTTTAGGAAAACAACACACATCCAAATGTCACCAGTGGATCAATGTGTTTTAGGAAAAGAACACGTGCAATGGTACTAGTGGATCAATGTGGTTTAGGAAAAGAACACACATGAAATGACTCTAGTAGATCCATGTGGTTTAGGAAAAGAACACATATGCAAATGTCACCAGTGGATCAATGTGGTTTAGGAAAATAACACACATGCAATGACTTCAGTGCATCCATGTGGTTTAGTAAAAGAACACACATGCAGTGTCACTAGTGGATTAGTGTGGTTCATGAAAAGAACACGCATGCAATGACTCTAGTGGATCCATGTAGTTTAGGAAAAGAACACGCATGCAACGATTCTAGTGGATCAATGTGGTTTATTAAAAGATCAATCATGCAATGACTCTAGTGGATCCAGGTGGTTTAGGAAAAGAACACGCATGCCATGTCACCAGTGGATCAATGAGGTTTTGGAAAATAACACACATGCAATGACTCTAGTGGATCCACGTGGTTTAGGAAACCAACACACATCCAGTAACTCTAGTGGATCCATGTGCTTTAGGAAAAGAACGCACATGCAATGTCTCTAGTGGATCCACGTGGTTTAGGAAAAGAACACACATGCAATGTCACTAGTGGATCCATGTCGTTTAGGAAAAGAACACACATGCAAATGTCACCAGTGGATCAATGTGGTTTAGGAAAAGAACATGCATGCAATGTTAGTAGTGGATCAGTGTGGTTTAGGAAAAGAAGACATGCAATGACTCCACTGGATCCATGTGGTTTAGGAAAAGAACACACATTTAATGTCACTAGTGGATCCATGTGGTTTAGGAAAAGAACACAAATGAAAATGTCACCAGTGGATCTATGTGGTGTAGGAAAAGAACACGCATGCAATGTCACTAGTGGATCAATGTGGATTAGGAAAAGAACACACATGCAATATCACTAGTGGATCCATGTGGTTTAGGAAAATAACACACATGCAATCTCTCTAGTGGATCCATGTGGTTTAGGAAAAGATCACACATGTAATGACTCTGGTGGATCCCTGGGGTTTAGGAAAAGAACACACATGTAAAAGTGGATCAATGTGCTTTAGGAAAAGAACTCGCATGCAATATTTCTAGTGGATCGATGTGGTTTAGGAACAGATCACACATGTAATGATTCTAGTGGATCCGTGTGGTTTAGAAAAAGAGCATAGATGCAATGTCACTAGAGGATCAATCTGGTTTTGGAAAAGAACACACATGCAAATGTCACCAATGGGTCAATGTGGTTCAGGAAAAGAACACACATGCAATGTCACTAGTGGATCCATGTGGTTTAGGAAAAGAACACACATGCAATGTCACTAGTGGATCCATGTGGTTTAGGAAAAGAACACACATGAAAATGTCACGAGTGGATCAATGTGGTGTAGGAAAAGAACACGCATGCAATGTCACTAGTGGATCAATGTGGATTAGGAAAAGAACACGCATGCAATTTCACAAGTGGATCCATGTGGTTTAGGAAAAGAACACACATGCAATGATCCTAGTAGATACATGTGGTTTAGAAAAAGAACATACATGCAATGTCTCTAGTCGATCCATGTGGTTTAGGAAAAGAATACACATGCAATGTTACCACTGGATCCATGTGGTTTAGGAAAAGAACACACATGCAATCTCTCTAGCGGATCCATGTGGTTTTGGAAAAGATCACACATGTAATGACTCTAGTGGATCCATGTGGTTTAGGAAAAGAACACACATGTAAAAGTGGATCAAAGTGGTTTAGGAAAAGAACTCGCATGCAATGATTCTAGTGGATCAATGTGGTTTAGGAAAACATCACACATGTAATGATTCTATTGGATCCATGTGGTTTAGAAAAAGGACATAGATGCAATGTCACTAGTGGATCAATCTAGTTTAGGAAAAGAACACACATGCAAATGTCAATAATGGGTCAATGTGGTTCAGGAAAATAACACACATGAAATGACTCTAGTGGATCCATGTGGTTTAGGAACAGAACACACATGCAATGTTACTAGTGGATACATGTGGTTTAGGAAGAGAACACACATGAAAATGTCACCAGTGGATCAATGTGGTGTAGGAAAAAAACACGCATGCAATGTCATTAGTGGATCAATGTGGATTAGGAAAAGAACACACATGCAGTGTCACTAGTGGATCCATGTGGTTTAGGAAAGGACCACACACATGCAATGACTCTAGTGGATACATGTGGTTTAGGAAAATAACACACATGCAATGTCTCTAGTCGATCCATGTGGTTTAGGAAAAGAATACACATGCAATGTTACCAGTGGATCAATGTGGATTAGGAAAAGAACACACTTGCAATGACTACAGTGGATCCATGTGGTTTAGGAATAGAACACACATGCAAATGTCACTAGTGGATCCATTTGGTTTAGGAAAAGAACACACATACAAATGTCACCAGTGGATCAATGTGGTTTATGAAAAGAACACGCATGCAAATGTCACCAGTTGATCAATATGGTTTAGGAAAGGAACACACATGCAATGACTCTAGTGGATCCATGTTGTTTAGGATAAGGAACACACATGCACTGTCACTAGTGGATCCACATGGTTTAGGAAAAGAACACACATGCAATGTCTCTAGTCGATCCATGTGGTTTAGGAAAAGAATACACATGCAATGTTACCACTGGATCCATGTGGTTTAGGAAAAGAACACACATGCAATCTCTCTAGCGGATCCATGTGGTTTTGGAAAAGATCACACATGTAATGACTCTAGTGGATCCATGTGGTTTAGGAAAAGAACACACATGTAAAAGTGGATCAAAGTGGTTTAGGAAAAGAACTCGCATGCAATGATTCTAGTGGATCAATGTGGTTTAGGAAAACATCACACATGTAATGATTCTATTGGATCCATGTGGTTTAGAAAAAGGACATAGATGCAATGTCACTAGTGGATCAATCTAGTTTAGGAAAAGAACACACATGCAAATGTCACCAATGGGTCAATGTGGTTCAGGAAAAGAACACACATGAAATGACTCTAGTGGATCCATGTGGTTTAGGAACAGAACACACATGCAATGTCACTAGTGGATACATGTGGTTTAGGAAAAGAACGAACATGAAAATGTCACCAGTGGATCAATGTGGTGTAGGAAAAGAACACGCATGCAATGTCACTAGTGGATCAATGTGGGTTAGGAAAAGAACACACATGCAATGTCACTAGTGGATCCATGTGGTTTAGGAAACGACCACACACATGCAATGACTCTAGTGGATACATGTGCTTTAGGAAAATAACACACATGCAATGTCTCTAGTCGATCCATGTGTTTTAGGAAAACAACACACATCCAAATGTCACCAGTGGATCAATGTGTTTTAGGAAAAGAACACGTGCAATGGTACTAGTGGATCAACGTGGTTTAGTAAAAGAACACACATGAAACGACTCTAGTAGATCCATGTGGTTTAGGAAAAGAATACATATGAAAATGTCACCAGTGGATCAATGTGGTTTAGGAAAAGAACACACATGCAATGACTTCAGTGCATCCATGTGGATTAGTAAAAGAACACACATGTAGTGTCACTAGTCGATTAGTGTGGTTTATGAAAAGAACACGCATGCAATAACTCTAGTGGATCCATGTGGTTTAGGAAAAGAACATGCATGCAATGATTCTAGTGGATCAATGTGGTTTAGTAAAAGATCAATCATGCAATGTCTCTAGTGGATCCAGGTGGTTTAGGAAAAGAACACACATGCAATGTCACCAGTGGGTCAATGTGGTTTTGGAAAATAACACACATGCAATGACTCTAGTGGATCCACGTGGTTTAGGAAACCAACACACATCCCGTAACTCTAGTGGATCCATGTGCTTTAGGAAAAGAACGCACATGCAATCCCTCTAGTGGATCCATGTGGTTTAGGAAAAGAACACACATGCAATGTCACTAGTGGATCCATATCGTTTATGAAAAGAACACACATGCAAATGTCACCAGTGGATCAATGTGGTTTAGGAAAAGAACATGCATGCAATGTCAGTTGTGGATCAATGTGGTTTAGGAAAAGAACACATGCAATGACTCCAGTGGATCCATGTGGTTTAGTAAAAGAACACAGATGCCATGTCACTAGTGGATCCATGTGGTTTAGGAAAAGAACACAAATGAAAATGTCACTAGTGGATCAGTGTGGTGTAGGAAAAGAACACGCATGCAATGTCACTAGTGGATCAATGTGGATTAGGAAAAGAACACACATGCAATGTCACTAGTGGATCCATGTGGTTTAGGAAAAGAACACACATGCAATCTCTCTAGTGGATCCATGTGTTTTAGGAAAAGATCACACATGTAATGACTCTAGTGGATCCATGTGGTTTAGGAAAAGAACACACATGTAAAAGTGGATCAATGTGGTTTAGGAAAAGAACTCGCATGCAATCGTTCTAGTGGATCAATGTGATTTAGGAACAGATCACACATGTAATTATTCTAGTGGATCCATGTGGTTTAGAAAAAGAACATAGATGCAATGTCACTAGTGGATCAATCTGGTTTTGGAAAAGAACACACATGCAAATGTCACCAATGGGTCAATGTGGTTCAGGAAAAGAACACACATGAAGTGACTCCAGTGGATCCATGTGGTTTAGGAAAAGAACACACATGCAATGTCACTAGTGGATCCATGTGGTTTAGGAAAAGAACAAACATGAAAATGTCACCAGTGGATCAATGTGGTGTAGGAAAAGAACACGCATGCAATGTCACTAGTGGATCAATGTGGATTAGGAAAAGAACACGCATGCAATGTCACAAGTGGATCCATGTGGTTTAGGAAAAGAACACGCATGCAATGTCACTAGTGGATCAATGTGGATTAGGAAAAGAACACGCATGCAATGTCACAAGTGGATCCATGTGGTTTAGGAAAAGAACACACATGCAATGTCACTAGTGGATCAATGTGGATTAGGAAAAGAACACACTTGCAATGACTCTAGTGGATCCATGTGGTTTAGGAATAGAACACACATGAAAATGTCACAAGTGGATCAATGTGGTGTAGGAAAAGAACACGCATGCAATGTCACTAGTGGATCCATGTCGTTTAGGAAACGACCACACACATGCAATGAATCTAGTGGATACATGTGGTTTAGGAAAATAACTCACATGCAATGTCTCTAGTCGATCCATGTGGTTTAGGAAAAGAATACACATGCAATGTTACAAGTGGATCAATGTGGATTAGGAAAAGAACACACTTGCAATGACTCTAGTGGATCCATGTGGTTTAGGAATAGAACACACATGCAAATGTCACTAGTGGATCCATTTGGTTTAGGAAAAGAACACACATACAAATGTCACCAGTGGATAAATGTGGTTTATGAAAAGAACACGCATGTAAATGTCACTAGTGGATCAATATGGATTAGGAAAAGAACTCACATGCAATGACTCTAGTGGATCCATGTGGTTTAGGATAAAGAACACACATGCATTGTCACTAGTGGATCCACGTGGTTTAGGAAAAGAACACACATGTAATGTCTCTAGTGGATCCATGTGGTTTAGGAAAAGAACACACATGCAATGTCACCAGTGGATCCATGTGGTTTAGGAAAAGAACACACATGCCATGTCGATAGTGGATCCATGTGTTTTAGGAAAACAACACACGTCCAAATGTCACCAATGGATCAATGTGTTTTAGGAAAAGCACACGTGCAATGGTACTAGTGGATAAATGTGGTTTAGGAAAAGAACACACATGAAACGACTCTAGTAGATCCATGTGGTTTAGGAAAAGAACACATATGCAAATGTCACCAGTGGATCAATGTGGTTTAGGAAAAGAACACACATGCAATGACTTCAGTGCATCCATGTGGTTTAGGAAAAGAACACACATGTAGTGTCATTAGTGGATTAGTGTTGTTTATGAAAATAACACGCATGCAATGACTCTAGTGGATCCATGTGGTTTAGGAAAAGAACACGCATGCAATGATTCTAGTGGATCAATGTGGTTTAGTAAAAGATCAATCATGCAATAACTCTAGTGGATCCAGGTGGTTTAGGAAAAGAACACACATGCAATGTCACCAGTGGATCAATGAGGTTTTGGAAAATAACACACATGCAATGACTCTAGTGGATCCACGTGGTTTAGGAAACCAACACACATCTAGTAACTCTAGTGGATCCATGTGCTTTAGGAAAAGAACGCACATGCAATGTCTCTAGTGGATCCATGTGGTTTAGGAAAAGAACACACATGCAATGTCACTACTGGATCCATGTCGTTTAGGAAAAGAACACACATGCAAATGTCACCAGTGGATCAATGTGGTTTAGGAAAAGAACATGCATGTAATGTCACTAGTGGATCAATGTGGTTTAGGAAACAAATACATGCAATGACTCCGGTGGATCAATGTGGTTTAGGAAAAGAACACACATGCAATGTCACTGGTGGATCCATGTGGTTTAAGAAAAGAACACACATGAAAATGTCACCAGTTGATCAATGTGGTGTAGGAAAAGAACACGCATGCAATGTCACTAGTGGATCAATGTGGATTAGGAAAAGAACACACATGCAATGTCACTAGTGGATCCATGTGGTTTAGGAAAAGAACACACATGCAATCTCTCTAGTGGATCCATGTGGTTTAGGAAAAGAACACACATGCAATGTCACTGGTGGATCCATGTGGTTTAGGAAAAGAACACAAATGAAAATGTCACCAGTGGATCAATGTGGTGTAGGAAAAGAACACGCATGCAATGTCACTAGTGGATCAATGTTGATTAGGAAAAGAACACACATGCAATGTCACTAGTGGATCCATGTGGTTTAGGAAAAAAACACACATGCAATCTCTCTAGTGGATCCATGTGGTTTAGGAAAGGATCACACATGTAATAACTCTGGTGGATCCATGTGGTTTAGGAAAATAACACACATGTAAAAGTGGATCAATGTGGTTTAGGAAAAGAACTCGCATGCAATCATTCTAGTGGATCAATGTGATTTAGGAACAGATCACACATGTAATGATTCTAGTGGATCCATGTGGTTTAGAAAAAGAACATTGATGCAATGTCACTAGTGGATCAATCTGGTTTTGGAAAAGAACACACATGCAAATGTCACCAATGGGTCAATGTGGTGTAGGAAAAGAACACACATGAAATGACTCTAGTGGATCCATGTGGTTTAGGAAAAGAACACACATGCAATGTCACTAGTGGATCCATGTGGTTTAGGAAAAGAACACACATGAAAATGTCACCAGTATATCAATGTGGTGTAGGAAAAGAACACGCATGCAATGTCACTAGTGGATCAATGTGGATTAGGAAAAAAACCCGCATGCAATGTCACAAGTGGATCCATGTGGTTTAGGAAAAGAACACACATGCAATGATCCTAGTGGATACATGTGGTTTAGAAAAAGAACATACATGCAATGTCTCTAGTCGATCCACGTGGTTTAGGAAAAGAATACACATGCAATGTCACTAGTGGATCAATGTGCATTAGGAAAAGAACACACTTGCAATGACTCTAGTGGATCCATGTGGTTTAGGAATAGAACACACATGAAAATGTCACCAATGGATCAATGTGGTGTAGGAAAAGAACACGCATGCAATGTCACTAGTGGATCAATGTGGATTAGGAAAAGAACACACATGCAATGTCACCATTGGATCCATGTCGTTTATTAAACGACCACACACATGCAATGAATCTAGTGGATACATGTAGTTTAGGAAAACAACACACATGCAATGTCTCTAGTCGATCCATGTGGTTTAGGAAAAGAATACACATGCAATGTTACCAGTGGATCAATGTGGATTAGGAAAAGAACACACTTGCAATGACTCTAGTGGATCCATGTGGTTTAGGAATAGAACACACATGCAAATGTCACTAGTGGATCCATTTGGTTTAGGAAAAGAACACACATACAAATGTCACCAGTGGATCAATGTGGTTTATGAAAAGAACACACATGCAAATGTCACTAGTAGATCAATATGGTTTAGGAAAAGAACTCACATGCAATGACTCTAGTGGCTTCATGTGGTTTAGGATAAAGAACACACATGCACTGTCACCAGTGGATCCACGTGGTTTAGGAAAAGAACACACATGTAATGTCTCTAGTGGATCCATGTGGTTTAGGAAAAGAACACACATGCAATGTCACCAGTGGATCCATGTGGTTTAGGAAAAGAACACACATGCAATGTCGATAGTGGATCCATGTGTTTTAGGAAAACAACACACATCCAAATGTCACCAGTGGATCAATGTGTTTTAGGAAAAGAACACGTGCAATGGTACTAGTGGATCAATGTGGTTTAGGAAAAGAACACACATGAAATGACTCTAGTAGATCCATGTGGTTTAGGAAAAGAACACATATGCAAATGTTACCAGTGGATCAATGTGGTTTAGGAAAAGAACACACATGCAATGACTTCAGTGCATCCATGTGGTTTAGGAAAAGAACACACATGCAGTGTCACTAGTGGATTAGTGTGGTTTATGAAAAGAACACGCATGCAATGACTCTAGTGGATCCATCTGGTTTAGGAAAAGAACACGCATGCAATGATTCTAGTGGATCAATGTGGTTTAGTAAAAGATCAATCATGCAATGACTCAATTGGATCCAGGTGGTTTAGGAAAAGAACACACATGCAATGTCACTAGTGGATCAATGAGGTTTTGGAAAATAACACACATGCAATGACTCTAGTGGATCCACGTGGTTTAGGAAACCAACACACATCCAGTAACTCTAGTGGATCCATGTGCCTTAGGAAAAGAACGCACATGCAATGTCTCTAGTGGATCCATGTGGTTTAGGAAAAGAACACACATGCAATGTCACTAGTGGATCCATGTCGTTTAGGAAAAGAACACTCATGCAAATGTCACCAGTGGATCAATGTGGTTTAGGAAAAGAACATGCATGCGATGTCACTAGTGGATCAATGTGGTTTAGGAAAAGAACACATGCAATGACTCCGGTGGATCCACGAGGTTTAAGAAAAGAACACTAATGCAATGTCACTAGTGGATCCATGTGGTTTAGGAAAAGAACACACATGAAAATGTCACCAGTTGATCAATGTGGTGTAGGAAAAGAACACGCATGCAATGCCACTAGTGGATCAATGTGGATTAGGAAAAGATCACACATTTAATGACTCTAGTGGATCCATGTGGTTTAGGAAAAGATTACACATGTAATGACTCTGGTGGATCCATGTGGTTTAGGAAAAGAACACACATGTAAAAGTGGATCAATGTGGTTTAGGAAAAGAACTTGCATGCAATGATTCTAGTGGATCAATGTGGTTTAGGAAAAGATCACACATGTAAGGATTCTAGTGGATCCATGTGGTTTAGAAAAAGAACATAGATGCAATGTCACTAGTGGATCAATCTGGTTTTGGAAAAGAACACACATGCAAATGTCACGAATGGGTCAATGTGGTTCAGGAAAAGAACTCACATGAAATGACTCCAGTGGATCCATGTGGTTTAGGAAAAGAACACACATGCATTGTCACTAGTGGATCCATGTGGTTTAGGAAAAGAACACACATGAAAATGTCACCAGTGGATCAATGTGGTGTAGGAAAAGAACACGCATGCAATATCACTAGTGGATCAATGTGGATTAGGAAAAGAACACGCATGCAATGTCACAAGTGGATCCATGTGGTTTAGGAAAACAACACACATGGAATGATCCTAGTGGATACATAGGATTTAGAAAAAGAACATACATGCAATGTCTCTAGTCGATCCATGTGGTTTAGGAAAAGAATACACATGCAATGTCACTAGTGGATCAATGTGGATTAGGAAAAGAAAACACTTGCAATGACTCTAGTGGATCCATGTGGTTTAGGAATAGAACACACATGCAAATGTCACTAGTGGATCCATTTGGTTTAGGAAAAGAACACACATGCAATCTCTCTAGTGGATCCATGTGGTTTAGGAAAGGATCACACATGTAATGACTCTGGTGGATCCATGTGGTGTAGGAAAATAACACACATGTAAAAGTGGATCAATGTGGTTTAGGAAAAGAACTCGCATGCAATCATTCTAGTGGATCAATGTGATTTAGGAACAGATCACACATGTAATGATTCTAGTGGATCCATGTGGTTTAGAAAAAGAACATAGATGCAATGTCACTAGTGGATCAATCTGGTATTGGAAAAGAACACACATGCAAATGTCACCAATGGGTCAATGTGGTTCAGGAAAAGAACACACATGAAATGACTCTAGTGGATCCATGTGGTTTAGGAAAAGAGCACACATGCAATGTCACTAGTGGATCCATGTGGTTTAGGAAAAGAACACACATGAAAATGTCACCAGTGGATCAATGTGGTGTAGGAAAAGAACACGCATGCAATGTCACTAGTGGATCAATGTGGATTAGGAAAATAACCCGCATGCAATGTCACAAGTGGATCCATGTGGTTTAGGAAAAGAACACACATGCAATGATCCTAGTGGATACATGTGGTTTAGAAAAAGAACATACATGCAATGTCTCTAGTCGATCCACGTGGTTTAGGAAAAGAATACACATGCAATGTCACTAGTGGATCAATGTGCATTAGGAAAAGAACACACTTGCAATGACTCTAGTGGATCCATGTGGTTTAGGAATAGAACACACATGAAAATGTCACCAGTGGATCAATGTGGTGTAGGAAAAGAACACGCATGCAATGTCACTAGTGGATCAATGTGGATTAGTAAAAGAACACACATGCAATGTCACCATTGGATCCATGTCGTTTAGGAAACGACCACACACATGCAATGAATCTAGTGGATACATGTGGTTTAGGAAAACAACACACATGCAATGTCTCTAGTCGATCCATGTGGTTTAGGAAAAGAATGCACATGCAATGTTACCAGTGGATCAATGTGGATTAGGAAAAGAACACACTTGCAATGACTCTAGTGGATCCATGTGGTTTAGGAATAGAACACACATGCAAATGTCACTAGTGGATCCATTTGGTTTAGGAAAAGAACACACATACAAATGTCACCAGTGGATCAATGTGGTTTATGAAAAGAACACACATGCAAATGTCACTAGTAGATCAATATGGTTTAGGAAAAGAACTCACATGCAATGACTCTAGTGGCTTCATGTGGTTTAGGATAAAGAACACACATGCACTGTCACTAGTGGATCCACGTGGTTTAGGAAAAGAACACACATGTAATGTCTCTAGTGGATCCATGTGGTTTAGGAAAAGAACACACATGCAATGTCACCAGTGGATCCATGTGGTTTAGGAAAAGAACACACATGCAATGTCGATAGTGGATCCATGTGTTTTAGGAAAACAACACACATCCAAATGTCACCAGTGGATCAATGTGTTTTAGGAAAAGAACACGTGCAATGGTACTAGTGGATCAATGTGGTTTAGGAAAAGAACACACATGAAATGACTCTAGTAGATCCATGTGGTTTAGGAAAAGAACACATATGCAAATGTTACCAGTGGATCAATGTGGTTTAGGAAAAGAACACACATGCAATGACTTCAGTGCATCCATGTGGTTTAGGAAAAGAACACACATGCAGTGTCACAAGTGGATTAGTGTGGTTTATGAAAAGAACACGCATGCAATGACTCTAGTGGATCCATGTGGTTTAGGAAAAGAACACGCATGCAATGATTCTAGTGGATCAATGTGGTTTAGTAAAAGATCAATCATGCAATGACTCAATTGGATCCAGGTGGTTTAGGAAAAGAACACACATGCAATGTCACTAGTGGATCAATGAGGTTTTGGAAAATAACACACATGCAATGACTCTAGTGGATCCACGTGGTTTAGGAAACCAACACACATCCAGTAACTCTAGTGGATCCATGTGCTTTAGGAAAAGAACGCACATGCAATGTCTCTAGTGGATCCATGTGGTTTAGGAAAAGAACACACATGCAATGTCACTAGTGGATCCATGTCGTTTAGGAGAAGAACACACATGCAAATGTCACCAGTGGATCAATGTGGTTTAGGAAAAGAACATGCATGCGATGTCACTAGTGGATCAATGTGGTTTAGGAAAAGAACACATGCAATGACTCCGGTGGATCCATGAGGTTTAGGAAAAGAACACACATGCAATGTCACTAGTGGATCCATGTGGTTTAGGAAAAGAACACACATGAAAATGTCACCAGTTGATCAATGTGGTGTAGGAAAAGAACACGCATGCAATGCCACTAGTGGATCAATGTGGATTAGGAAAAGATCACACATGTAATGACTCTAGCGGATCCATGTGGTTTAGGAAAAGATTACACATGTAATGACTCTCGTGGATCCATGTGGTTTAGGAAAAGAACACACATGTAAAAGTGGATCAATGTGGTTTAGGAAAAGAACTTGCATGCAATGATTCTAGTGGATCAATGTGGTTTAGGAAAAGATCACACATGTAAGGATTCTAGTGGATCCATGTGGTTTAGAAAAAGAACATAGATAGTGGATCAATCTGGTTTTGGAAAAGAACACACATGCAAATGTCACAAATGGGTCAATGTGGTTCAGGAAAAGAACTCACATGAAATGACTCCAGTGGATCCATGTGGTTTAGGAAAAGAACACACATGCATTGTCACTAGTGGATCCATGTGGTTTAGGAAAAGAACACACATGAAAATGTCACCAGTGGATCAATGTGGTGTAGGAAAAGAACACGCATGCAATATCACTAGTGGATCAATGTGGATTAGGAAAAGAACACGCATGCAATGTCACAAGTGGATCCATCTGGTTTAGGAAAAGAACACACATGGAATGATCCTAGTGGATACATAGGATTTAGAAAAAGAACATACATGCAATGTCTCTAGTCGATCCATGTGGTTTAGGAAAAGAATACACATGCAATGTCACTAGTGGATCAATGTGGATTAGGAAAAGAAAACACTTGCAATGACTCTAGTGGATCCATGTGGTTTAGGAATAGAACACACATGCAAATGTCACTAGTGGATCCATTTGGTTTAGGAAAAGAACACACATACAAATGTCACTAGTGGATCAATGTGGTTTATGAAAAGAACACGCATGCAAATGTCACTAGTAGATCAATGTGGTTTAGGAAAAGAACACACATGCAATGACTCCAGTGGATCCACGTGGTTTAGGAGAAAGAGCAGACATGCACTATCACTAGTGGATCCACGTGGTTTAGGAAAAGAACACACATGCAATGGCGATAGTGGATCCATGTGTTTTAGGAAAACAACACACATTCAAATGTCACCAGTGGATCAGTGTGTTTTAGGAAAAGAACACATGGAATGGTACTAGTGTATCAATGTGGTTTAGGAAAAGAACACACATGCAACGACTCTAGTAGATCCATGTGGTTTAGGAAAAGAACACACATGCAAATGTCACTAGTGGATCAATGTGGTTTAGGAATGGAACACACATGCAATGTCACGAGTGGATCAATGTGGTTGAGGATAAGAACACACATGCAATGTCACCAGTTGATCCATGTGGTTTAGGAAAAGAACAAACATGCAATGATTCAAGTGGATCAATGTAGTTTAGGAAAAGAACACACATGCAATGACTTCAGTGCATCCATGTAGTTTAGGAAAAGAACACACATGCACTGTCACTAGTGGATTAGTGTGGTTTAGGAAAAGAACATGGGTGCAATGACTCTAGTGGATCCTTGTGGTTTAGGAAAAGAACACACATGCCATCACTCTAGTGGATCCTTGTGGTTTAGGAAAAGAACACGCATGCAATGATTCTAGTGGATCAATGTGGTTTAGTAAAAGATCAATCAGGCAATGACTCTAGTGGATCCAGGTGGTTTAGGAAAAGAACACACATGCAATGTCACTAGTGGATCAATGAGGTTTTGGAAAATAACACACATGCAATGACTATAGTGGATCCATGTGGTTTAGGAAAACAACACACATCCAATGACTCTAGTGGATCCATGTGCTTTAGTAAAAGAACACACACGCAATTTCTCTAGTGAATCCATGTTGTTTAGGAAAAGAACACACATGCAATGTCACTAGTGGATCCATGTGGTTTAGGAAAAGAACACACATGCAAATGTCACCAGTGGGTCAATGTGGTTTAGGAAAAGAACATGCATGCAATGTCACTACTGGATCAATGTGGTTTAGGAAAAGAACACACATTCAATGACTCCAGTGGATCCATGAAGTTTAGGAAAAAACACACATGTAATGTCTCTAGTCGATCCATGTGGTTTAGGAAAAGAACACGCATGCAAATATCACCAGTGGATCAATGTGGTTTAGGAAAAGAACACACATGTCATGACTCTAGTGGATCCATGTGGTTTAGGATAAAGAACACAAATGCAATGTCACTAGTGGATCCACGTGGTTTAGGAAAATAACACACATTCAATGTATCTAGTGGATCCAGGTGGTTTAGGAAAAGAACACACATGCAATGTCACCAGTGGATACATGTGGTTTAAGAAAAGAACACACATGTAACAGTGGATCAATGTTGTTTAGGAAAAGAACACACATGCAATGATTCTAGTGGATCAATGTGGTTTAGGAAAAGATCACAGATCTAATGATTCTAGTGGATCCATGTGGTTTAGGAAAAGAACACAGATGCAACGTCACTAGTGGATCAATGTGGTTTAGGAAAAGAACACACATGCAAATGTCACCAATGGATCAATGTGGTTTAGGAAAAGAACAGACATGAAATGACTCTAGTGGATCCATGTGGTTTAGGAAAAGAACACACATGCAATGCCACTAGTGGATCCATTTGGTTTAGGAAAAGAACACACATACAAATGTCACTAGTGGATCAATATGGTTTATGAAAAGAACACACATGTAACAGTGGATCAATGTGGTTTAGGAAAAGAACATTCATGCAATGATTCTAGTGGATCAGTGTGGTTTAGGAAAAGATCACACATGTAATGACACTAGTGGATCCATGTGGTTTAGGAAAAGAACAGACATGCAATGTCACTAGTGGACCAATGTGGTTTAGGAAAAGAACACACATGCAAATGTCACCAATGGATCAATGTGGTTCAGGAAAAGAACACACATGCAATGACTCCAGTGGATCCATGTGGTTTAGGAAAATAACACACATGCAAATGTCACCACTGGATCAATATGGTGTAGGAAAAGAACACGCATGTTATGTCACAAGTGGATCAATGTGGATTCGGAAAAGAACACACATGCAATGTCACTAGTGGATTCATGTGCTTTTTGAAAATAACACACGTGCAATGACTCAAGTGGATCCATGTGGTTTAGGAGAATAACACACATGCAATGTCTCTAGTCGATCCATGTGGTGTAGGAAAAGAATACACATGCAATGTCACAAGTGGATCCATGTGGTTTAGGAAAAGAACACACTTGCAATGACTCTAGTGGATCCATGTGATTTAGGAAAAGAACACACATGCAAATGTCACCAGTGGATCCATTTGGTTTAGGAACAGAACACACATACAAATGTCACCTGTGGAGCAATGTGGTTTAGTAAAATAACACGCATGCAAATGTCACTAGTGTATTGATATCTACGCACTTCTATTCTTGTAGACAGTTGTTGGGCCTCCAAGTGCAGAGGTTTGTAGAACCGCAGCAAGTTTTCCCTTAAGTGGATCACCCAAGGTTTATCGAACTCAAGGAGGAACTGGTCAAAGGTATCCCCTCTCAAGCAACCCTGCAATCAAGATACAAGAAGTCTCGTGTGTCCCCAACACACCCAATACACCTTTCAGGTGTATAGGTGCACTAGTTCGGCGAAGAGATAGTGAAATACAAGTGGTATGGATAATGATAAGTGGTAATGGTGATAGAAAATAACTTGATGGCGTGGAAAAGACTAAAGTAAATTTAAATAAAGATGGAAGCAAGCAAACATGTAACAGATCTAGTTGCAAACAGTGTTTCAGTGCTTAGAAACAAGGCCTAGGGATCATACTTTTACCAGTGAACACTCTCATATAAATATATTCTTCTTTATGATACTATGCTGAACTACTCTCCGGTTGGACACTATAATCCATGGTAGGGCTATAACAACACACCTCAAAGTAAGCCTTTCCCATCTAGATAACCCCACACTGTCACCTTGAGCTCTAGACGGTTCAAACAAACACCACAATTTCATAAAGACATCCAACTCCAAATATAACTCATAACAAGTATTTGTAATCTCTAGCCTAAGTGCCACCATGGTGTGCACACTGTCAACTTTACACACATGGGGAGAGCAGAGATCTATTAAAGCACTTGAGTAGCAAGGTAGATCTATAGATTATAAGCTCATGATCTCAATAAGATCTTGCACAGAGAGAGAGAGATGAACACATAGCTACCGGTAGAACCCTTAGCCTCGAGAGACAACTACTCCCTCCTCATCATGGGAATCAACAATGGTGATGGAGATGGTGGTGGAGATCGACGGAGATGGCTGCGGGGGCACTTCCCCATCCCGACAGGGTGCCGGAATAGAGACTTTCTGTCCCCCGAATCTCCCCTTCGGTGGCAGCGACACTACCGAACTTTTTGTGGCTGGAGGCTTGATTATTTAGGGTTTTCTCATTAGGAGGCTTCTTATAGGCGAAGAGGCAAGGTCGGTGGGCGGCCAGGGGGCCCACACAACCTGGTGGCGCGGCCAGGGCTAGCCCGCGCCACCACATGGTGTGGCCGCCCAGTGGCCCCTCTCCATCTCGTCTTGTGGCTCCGTGAGTCTTCCGGTAAAATATCAACTTTGGCTTTTGTCCCGTCCAATTCCGAGAATATTGATTTTCTGACTTTCCTGGAACCAAAAACAGAGAAAAGCAAAGTAACGGCACTATGGCTCTTGTTAATAGGTTAGTCCAAGAAATCATATGAAAAGTACTCCAAAGTGTGGACAAAACATAAGAAAGTAGATAAAAAACCAAGCATGGAACATCAATAATTATTGATACATTTGCAATGTATCAACATCCCCAAGCTTAACTCCTGCTCATCCTCGAGTAGGTAAGTGATAAAAACTTGATCAAAGTATTTGTAAAACATTGATAGCTGGGATCATAGTACTTCAATCATAACATGAAAGACAAAGTTCTAGCAACAAGACAAAGAAACTATGTTGCAACATGAAAAGGTACAAAAAAAAGATTCATGAATAACAATGCTTTGCAAGACGTTTGTTTGTTTCACATAAAGAAAACATAGCATAGTAGTATTCAGCTTATCCCTCATAGAGTAGCAAACATAAATGCATAGGACACCTTCAAAGTTCATAAGAGTGACTAGATACAAATAGTTTAAAAGAAGCAATATCAAGGTATGCGTCAATCAACAAGTCTTGGGACAATGCACATAGAACTAAGAATGGCCACTATGCTCTCAAAGTAGGTGCATAAAGTTAGAAGGTGGAGGCTCAACATAAAAGTAAAAGAAAGGCCTTCATAGAAGGAAGCAGGGATCCAAGTCTCATAAAGAGCTTTCAAAAATTATGGTACTTAATAGCTTTTAGCTCTCATTGCCCCTATCATAACCATCTTGAAGTGATTAAGGTTAAAGTGAACAAACTATCAAGTATATGTTTGACAAATTATAAGTTGGAAATCTCATGTCCCTTGAATACGAGGGTCGCTCCTCATGCTACTCAAGTTTAGTTACCGGTAAGTTCTTGTCATCGTAAGTACATGTGTATCATAGAGAACCGCCAATGGGGTACCCCTTGCCCGATGATACGGAAGAATCCCCATATCAAAATGACAAGGCAAGCAGACAACGAGCATCTCAGCAATCTTCTTATTTACCATGGTAATATGGTGCTTTTTTCTCTCTTTCCTCTTTTCATAATATGTCTTTTTTTCTTTTTCTCTTTTTTTCTCAGTATAGGACTCTTTTTTTATAAGAAGAATGCTTCATAGACAGCTCATTATGGTTACGCTACAGGTTTCCACCATGTCAGCATGGATTAGACCAGCGGCCCAGGCCTTTCTCTAACACATAAACATAACTCCATGGACTTACAAGCTCCCCTTTCATTTCACACCGAAGACATCCATAGACAAAAGAGCATGATATCAACTAGGTACAAAGTACGAGTGCAATGTTGAAAGCGTTCCCCATGACAGCATGGTTCTGCTAATCCCTAACAAATAAGTTCAAGCATATTCAACATAGATGACACAATGGTTCAAGTTTATTAAGGGCAAGAAAAGTAAAGTGTGCCATCAAGTTCGTGAGAGCTTTAATCACTAGTTTTCTCATAACAAGTTTAATTTGGAAGGTAAACAAAAACATGAATATACTTGGAATAGCATATGCTAGTGGGTAGGTATGGTGGACTCTTTGGAATAATTTGGTTTAAGGAGTTGGATGCATGAGTGGAACTCATACTTGGTTGCGGAGGCTAGCAAAAGACTGGGAGCGACAAACTAAGAGAGCAATAATGGCCATAATCATGCAGAGCGACAAAACATCATTAATCAAAGCATAAAGTGATACTACAAGTTGAAAAATAAAGGATCATAAAGGCTTATGGTGACTTGACATAGTCATAACATGGTGTGAGCATGCGCCAAGTTAACCCAAATAAAGCATCAAAGGAGAATACCACTATACTATGCTTTAATATGCTAAAACAACGCATGATTCATCCAAGTCACATTAAGCAATCTCAATTGTTTATAACAAGTCATGCTACAAAAAGAATACTAATCCTAAAGCAAAAACAATATCAAGCATGGCATGACAAAGCATAGGCCACAATCAAAAACAAGCTCTCTTTACCACTTAAGCATGAACTTTCTTACTCTCTTCCAATCCAAACCAAACTATTTGAAAACCAATGCATGAAAGAGGGGGTCCAACCAATTTATTCAGCAAACTAAGCAAACAAAAGCAAACGAAAAACCAAAACAAAAACGAAAAATAAGACGCTCCAAGAACAACACCACTGTGCATGAAACAATAAAAATGAAGCGTTTGGAAGAAACCTGGGATTTTTATTGATGAAGAAGGGGATGCCTTGGGCATCCCCAAGCTTTGACACTTGTAATTCTTGGATATTTATTGGGGTGACACGCGTGGCATCCCCAATCTTGAGCTTTAGTACATCTTTCATCTCATTACTCATTCCTTCCATACACTTGAAATTTTTCCTTCATACAAAACTTCAAACAATCTTTATTAGCAACATTAGTGCACTCAAGATAATAAGTCGTAAGGTTCAGTTATAGCACCAAAAAAACTTCCATTAGAACACTAGATACTGTGGCACTTCCCTCGAAAAGCTCAATTCCCCAAAAGAACTCAAAAAGGAACCAACAAGAAGCAAATGCAAATAATGGCAGAAATCTGTCAAAATAGACCAGCAGGTAAAGACAAATTTTTTTACAAGACCTTCTGTTGCTCAAATCAAAAAGTGTTGAACTAACGAAAGTTAGATAACAATCTGGGGCAGAAGCACAAAAATTCACGCGTCAAAAGGACATACAGAGATTTTACACGATTTTTTACGGTGAAGCACAGAAATCTGTTTCGGGACAGCAACTTTCCCAATCATTACTTCTCTCTCATTAGAGGTTAGTCTTGGCACAAAAAGCAAATAAAAAGGATAAGGAGAGGTTATTACTGAAGTAATAACTTCCAAGACTCATCTAAAACTTTTGGGTTATCTCCCAATAAGTACTTTTCTTTAACGCCTTTAAGTTAGGCATGATAGTTTGAGGAGATGCTCACATAAGAAATATGAATTGAAGTAAAAGAGAGCATCAACAAGGAAATTCAAAGCACATTTAAGTCTAACCCAGTTCCTATGCATAGGAATATTGTAAAGAAACAAGTCATGAAAGCACAAAGCAACAAGCATAGGAAAGCAAAACAAGTGCAACTTCAAGACTTTCAACATAAAGAGGGGAAACTTAATGTTGTTGAGATACATAAAACCATGTTTCCCTCTCTCATAATAACTTTCAGTGGCATCATGAATAAAATTAACAATATAACTATCACATAAAACATTCTTATCATGAGCCACATGCATATAATAATTATTACTCTCCACATAAGCACAGTTATTCTTATTAATTGTAGTGGGGGCAAATTCAACAAAATAGCTATCATTATTATTCTCATCACCATAATCATCAAATATAGGAGGCATATTGTAATCATAATTGATTTTCTCCTCAATAGTAGGTGGACTAAGAATATCATATTCATCATTGTAATCATCATATATTGGAGGTTTAGTATCATCATAAGCAATAGAATAGCTATCTTTCAAATATGGGGAACTAAAAAGATCATTTTCATAAAAACTAGCTTCCCCAAGCTTAGACTTTTCCGTAGCATTAGCAATAATGGTGTCCAAAGAATTCATCCTAACAACATTGATATTAGCATGCAAATAAAGTTCCATTGGTTTTTTAGTTTTCTCTTCAAACACTTCATGTCCTAACTCAAGATAAATACTATAAAGCTCTCTATTTTTTTTGTTCTTTTCCATTAAGACTAACTAGTGAAAACAAGAAACAAAAAGACAAAATTGCAGAATCTAAAGGAAATAACTTCGAGAACTCACACCGGAGGATGTGAGTACCTTTTACCTTACCTCCCCGGCAACGGCACCAGAAAATAGGCGTTTGCCGTGGGAGGTTCTTCTTCTTTAATCCTCTGGTGTGAATACCTTTTACCTTACCTCCCCGGCAACGGCGCCAGAAAATAGCTTGATGTCTATGCACTTCTATTCTTGTAGACAGTTGTTGGGCCTCCAAGTTCAGAGGTTTGTAGAACAGCAGCAAGTTTTCTCTTAAGTAGATCACCCAAGGTTTATCGAACTCAGGTAGGAAGTGGTCAAAGGTATCCCCTCTCAAGCAACCCTGCAATCAAGATACAAGAAGTCTCTTGTGTCCCCAACACACCCAATACACTTGTCAGGTGTATAGGTGCACTAGTTCGGCGAAGAGATAGTGAAATACAAGTGGTATGGATAATTATAAGTGGTAATGGTAATAGAAAATAACTTGATGGCGTGGAAAAGACTAAAGTAAAACTGAAATAAAGATGGAAGCAAGCAAACATGTAACATATCTAGTTGCAAACGGTGTTTTAGTGCTTAGAAAAAAGGCCTAGGGATCATACTTTCACTAGTGAACACTCTCATATAATTATATTCTTCTTTATGATACTACGTAGAACTACTCTCCGATTGGACACTCTAATCCATGGTAGGGCTATAACATCACACCTCAAAGTAAGCCTTTCCCATCTAGATAACCCCACAATATCACCTTGAGCTCTAGACGGTTCAAACAAACACCACAATTTCATAAAGACATCCAACTCCAAATATAACTCATAACAAGTATTGGTAATCTCTAGCCTAAGTGCCACCATGGTGTGCACACTGTCAACTTCACACACATGGGGAGAGCAGAGATCTATTAAAGCACTTGAGTAGCAAGGTAGATCTATACATTACAAGCTCATGATCTCAATAAGATCATGCATAGAGAGAGAGATGAACACATAGCTACCGGTAGAACCCTTAGCTTCGAGAGAGAACTACTCCCTCCTCATCATGGGAATCAACAATGGTGATGGAGATGGTGGTGGAGATCGATGGAGATGGCTCCCGGGGCACTTCCCCGTCCCAGCAGGGTGCCGGAGCAGAGACTTTCTGTCCCCCGAATCTCCCCTTCGGTGGCGGCGGTGCTGCAGAACTTTTCGTGGCTGGAGGCTTGATTATTTAGGGTTTTCTCATTGGGAGGCTTCTTATAGGCGAAGAGGCAAGGTCGTTGGGCGTCCAGGGCTAGCCCGCGCCACCACATGGTGTGGCCGCCCTGTGGCCCCTCTCTGTCTCGTCTTCTGGCTCCGTGTGTCTTCCGGTAAAATATCAACTTTCCGAGAATATTGATTTTCTGACTTTCCTGGAACCAAAAACAGCAGAAAACAGGCAACTGGCATTATGGCACTTGTTAATAGGTTAGTCCAAGAAATCATATGAAAAGTACTCCAAAGTGTGGACAAAACATAAGAAAGTAGATAAAAAACCAAGCATGGAACATCAAAAATTATAGATACATTTGCAATGTATCATGTATCAATGTAGTTTAGGAAAAGAACACACATGCAATGACTCCAGTGGATCCATGTGCTTTAGGATAAAGAACACACATGCAATGTCACCAGTGGATCCACCTGGTTTAGGAAAAGAACACACATGCAATGTCTCTAGTGGATCCATATGGTTTAGGAAAAGAACACACATGCAATATCACCAGTGGATCCATGTGGTTTAGGAAAAGAACACGCATGCAATGTCGATAGTGGATCCATGTGTTTTAGGAAAAGAACACGCACGCAAATGTCACCAGTGGATCAATGTGTTTTAGGAAAAGAACACATGCAATGATACTAGTGGATCAATGTGGTTTAGGAAAAGAACACACATGCAACGACTCCAGTAGATCCATGTGTCTTAGGAAAAGAACACACATGCAAATGTCACGGTGGATCAATGTGGATTAGGAAAAGAACACACATGCGATGACACAAGTGGATCAATGTGGTTTAGGATAAGAACACACAGTGGATCCATGAGGTTTAGAAAAGAACATGCATGCAATGATTCTAGTGGATCAATGTGGTTTCGTAAAAGATCAATCATGCAATGACTCTAGTGTATCCATGTGGTTTAGGAAAAGAGCACGCATGCAATGTAACTAGTGGATTAGTGTGGTTTAGGAAAATAACACACATGCAATGACTCTAGTGGATCCATGTGGTTTAGGAAAAGAACACACATGCAATCACTCTAGTGGATCCAGGTGGTTTAGGAAAAGAACACGCATGCAATGATTCTAGTGGATCAATGTGGTTTAGTAAAAGATCAATCATGCAATGACTCTAGTGGATACAGGTGGTTTAGGAAAAGAAAACACATGCAATGTCACCAGTGGATCAATGAGGTTTTGGAAAAGAACACACATGCAATGACTCTAGTGGATCCATGTGGTTTAGGAAAAGAACACACATGCAATGTCACTAGTGGATCAATATGGTTTAGTAAAAAACACACATGCAAATGTCACCCATGGATCAATATGGTTCAGGAAAAGAACACACATGCAATGACTCCAGGGGATCCATGTGGTTTAGGAAAAGAACACACATGCAAATGTCACCAGTCGATCAAGGTGTTTTAGGAAAAGAACACACATCCAATGTCACTAGGGGATCCATGTGGTTTAGTAAAAGAACACACATTCAATGTCAACAGTGGATCCTTGTGGTTTAGGAAAAGAACACACGTGCATTGTCACTAGTGGATCCATGTGGTTTAGAAAAAAATACACATGCAATGACTACAATGGATTCATGTGGTTTAGGAAAAGAACAGACATGCAGTAGTGGATCAATGTGGTTTAGGAGAAGAACACGCATGCAATGATTCTACTGGATCAATGTGGTTTAGGAATAGATCACACATGCAATGACTCCAGTCGATCCATGTGGTTTAGGAAAAGAACAGACATGAAATGTCACTAGTGGATCCATGTGATTTAGGAAAAGTACACACATGCAAATGTCACCACTGGATCAATGTGGTTCAGGAAAAGAACACACATGCAATGACTCCAATGGATCCATGTGGTTTAGGAAAAGAAGACACATGCAATGTCACTGGTGGATCCATGTGGTTTAGGAAAAGAACACACATGCAAATGCCACTACTGGATCAATCTGGTTTAGGAAAAGAACACGCATGCAATGTAACCAGTGGATCAATGTGGTTTAGGAAAAGAACACACACGCATTGTCACTAGTGTATGAATTTGGTTTAGGAAAATAACACACATGCAATGCCCCTAGTGGATCCATGTGGTTTAGGAAAAGAACACACATGCAATGATTCAAGTGGATCAATGTGGTTTAGGAAAAGAACACACATGCAATGACTTCAGTGGATCCATGTGGTTTAGAAAAAGAACACGCATGCAATGTCACTTGTGGATTAGTGTGGTTTAGGAAAAGAACACACGTGCATTGTCACTAGTGGATCCATGTGGTTTAGGAAAAGAACACACATGCAATCACTCTAGTGGATCCATGTGGTTTTGAAAAGAACACGCATGCAATGATTCTAGTGGATCAATGTGGTTTCGTAAAAGATCAATCATGCAATGACTCTAGTGGATCCAGGTGGTTTCGGAAAAGAAAACACATGCAATGTCACCAGTGGATCAATGAGGTTTATGAAAAGAACACACATCAAATGACTCTAGTGGATCCATGTGCTTTAGGAGAAGAACACACATGCAATGTCTCTAGTGGATCCATGTGGTTTAGGAAAAGAACACACATGCAATGTCACTAGTGGATCAATATGGTTTAGGAAAAGAGCACACATGCAAATGTCACCCGTGGATCAATATGGTTTAGGAAAACAACACACATGCAATGACTCCAGGGGATCCATGTGGTTTAGGAAAAGAACACACATGCAAATGTCACCAGTCGATCAAGGTGTTTTAGGAAAAGAACACACATCCAATGTCACTAGGGGATCCATGTGGTTTAGTAAAAGAACACACATGCAATGTCAACAGTGGATCCTTGTGGTTTAGAAAAAGAACACACGTGCATTGTCACTAGTGGATCCATGTGGTTTAGAAAAAAATACACATGCAATGACTACAATGGATTCATGTGGTTTAGGAAAAGAACAAACATGCAGTAGTGGATCAATGTGGTTTAGGAGAAGAACACACATGCAATGATTCTACTGTGGTTTAGGAATAGATCACACATGCAATCACTCCAGTCGATCCATGTGGTTTAGGAAAAGAACAGACATGAAATCTCACTAGTGGATCCATGTGGTTTAGGAAAAGTACACACATGCAAATGTCACCACTGGATCAATGTGGTTTAGGAAAAGAACACACATCCAATGACTCCAATGGATCCATGTGGTTTACGAAAAGAACACACATGCAATCACTCTAGTGGATCCATGTGGTTTTGAAAAGAACACGCATGCAATGATTCTAGTGGATCAATGTGGTTTCGTAAAAGATCAATCATGCAATGACTCTAGTGGATCCAGGTGGTTTCGGAAAAGAAAACACATGCAATGTCACCAGTGGATCAATGAGGTTTATGAAAAGAACACACATCAAATGACTCTAGTGGATCCATGTGCTTTAGGAGAAGAACACACATGCAATGTCTCTAGTGGATCCATGTGGTTTAGGAAAAGAACACACATGCAATGTCACTAGTGGATCAATATGGTTTAGGAAAAGAGCACACATGCAAATGTCACCCGTGGATCAATATGGTTTAGGAAAAGAACACACATGCAATGACTCCAGGGGATCCATGTGGTTTAGGAAAAGAACACACATGCAAATGTCACCAGTCGATCAAGGTGTTTTAGGAAAAGAACACACATCCAATGTCACTAGGGGATCCATGTGGTTTAGTAAAAGAACACACATGCAATGTCAACAGTGGATCCTTGTGGTTTAGAAAAAGAACACACGTGCATTGTCACTAGTGGATCCATGTGGTTTAGAAAAAAATACACATGCAATGACTACAATGGATTCATGTGGTTTAGGAAAAGAACAAACATGCAGTAGTGGATCAATGTGGTTTAGGAGAAGAACACACATGCAATGATTCTACTGTGGTTTAGGAATAGATCACACATGCAATCACTCCAGTCGATCCATGTGGTTTAGGAAAAGAACAGACATGAAATCTCACTAGTGGATCCATGTGGTTTAGGAAAAGTACACACATGCAAATGTCACCACTGGATCAATGTGGTTCAGGAAAAGAACACACATCCAATGACTCCAATGGATCCATGTGGTTTAGGAAAAGAACACACATGCAATGTCACTGGTGGATCCATGTGGTTTAGGAAAAGAACACACATGCAAATGTCACTAGTGGATCAATGTGGTTTAGGAAAAGAACACGCATGCAATGTAACCAGTGGATCAATGTGGTTTAGGAAAAGAACACACACGCATTGTCACTAGTGTATGAATGTGGTTTAGGAAAATAACACACATGCAATGTCCCTAGTGGATCCATGTGGTTTAGGAAAAGAACACACATGCAATGATTCAAGTGGATCAATGTGGTTTAGGAAAAGAACACACATGCAATGACTTCAGTGGATCCATGTGGTTTAGAAAAAGAACACGCATGCAATGTCACTTGTGGATTAGTGTGGTTTAGGAAAAGAGCACGCATGCAATGACTCTAGTGGATCCATGTGGTTTAGTAAAAGAACACACATGCAATCACTCTAGTGGATCCATGTGGTTTAGAAAAGAAAACGCATGCAATGATTCTAGTGGAACAATGTGGTTTAGTAAAAGATCAATCATGCAATGACTATAGTGGATCCAGGTGGTTTAGTAAAAGAAAGCACATGCAATGTCACTAGTGGATCAATGAGGTTTAGGAAAATAACACACATGCAATGACTCTAGTGGATCCATGTGGTTTAGGAAAAGAACACACATCAAATGGCTCTAGTGGATCCCCGTGGTTTAGGAAAAGAACACACATGCAATGTCTTTAGTGGATCCATGTGGTTTAGGAAAAGAACACACATGCAATGTCACTAGTGGATCAATATGGTTTAGGAAAAGAACACACATGCAAATGTCACCCGTGGATCAATATGGTTCAGGAAAAGAACACACATGCAATGACTCCAGGGGATCCAAGTGGTTTAGGAAAAGAACACACATGCAAATTTCACCTGTCGATCAAGGTGTTTTTGGAAAAGAACACACATCCAATGTCACTAGTGTAGCCATGTGGTTTAGTAAAAGAACACACATGCAATGTCAACAGTGGATCCTTGTGGTTTAGGAAAAGAACACACGTGCATTGTCACTAGTGGATCCATGTGGTTTAGAAACAAATACACATGCAATGACTACAATGGATTCATGTGGTTTAGGAAAAGAACAGACATGCAGTAGTGGATCAATGTGGTTTAGGAAAAGAACACGCATGTAATGATTCTACTGGATCAATGTGGTTTAGGAATAGATCACACATGCAATGACTCCAGTCGATCCATGTGGTTTAGGAAAAGAACAGACATGAAATGTCACTAGTGGATCAATGTGGTTGAGGAAAAGTACACACATGCAAATGTCACAACTTTATCAAGGTGGTTCAGGAAAATAACACACATGCAATGACTCGAATGGATCCATGTGGTTTAGGAAAAGAACACACATGCAATGTCACTAGTGGATCCATGTGGTTTAGGAAAAGAACACACATGCAAATGTCACTAGTGGATCAATGTGGTTTAGGAAAAGAACCCGCATGCAATGTCACCAGTGGATCAGTGTGGTTTAGGAAAAGAACACACACGACGTGTCACTAGTGTATGAATGTGCTTTAGGAAAATAACACACATGCAATGTCCCTAGTGGATCCATGTGGTTTAGGAAAAGAACACACATGCAATGATTCAAGTGGATCAATGTGGTTTAGGAAAAGAACACACATGCAATGACTTCAGTGGATCCATGTGGTTTAGAAGAAGAACACGCATGCAATGTCACTAGTGGATTAGTGTGGTTTAGGAAAAGAACACGCATGCAGTGACTCTAGTGGATCCATGTGGTTTAGGACAAGAACACACATGTAATCACTCTAGTGGATCGATGTGGTTTAGGAAAAGAACACACATGCAATGATTCTAGTGGATCAATGTGGTTTAGTTAAAGATCAATCATGCAATGACTCTAGTGGGTACAGGTGGTTTACGAAAAGAAAACACATGCAATGTCACTAGTGGATCAATGAGGTTTAGGAAAAGAACACACATGCAATGACTCTAGTGGATCCATGTGGTTTAGGAAAAGAACACACATCCAATGACTCTAGTGGATCCATGTGGTTTAGGAAAAGAACACACATGCAATATCACGAGTGGATCAATATGGTTTAGGAAAAGAACACACATGCAAATGTCACTCGTGGATCAATATGGTTCAGGAAAAGAACACACATGCAATGACTCCAGGGGATCCATGTGGTTTAGGAAAAGAACACACATGCAAATGTCACCAGTCGATCAAGGTGTTTTAGGAAAAGAACACACATCCAATGTCACTAGTGGATCCATGTGGTTTAGTAAAAGAACACACATGCAATGTCAACAGTGGATCCTTGTGGTTTAGGAAAAGAACACACGTGCATTGTCACTAGTGGATCCGTGTGGTTTAGAAACAAATACACATGCAATGACTACAATGGATTCATGTGGTTTAGGAAAAGAACATACATGCAGTATTGGATCAATGTGGTTTAGGAAAAGAACAAGCATGTAATGATTCTACTGGATCAATGTGGTTTAGGAATAGATCACACATGCAATGACTCCAGTCGATCCATGTGGTTTAGGAAAAGAACAGACATGAAATGTCACTAGTGGATCAATGTGGTTTAGGAAAAGTACACACATGCAAATGTCACCACTTGATCAAGGTGGTTCAAGAAAATAACACACATGCAATGACTCGAATGGATCCATGTGGTTTAGGAAAAGAACACACATGCAATGCCACTGGTGGATCCATCAGGTTTAGGAAAAGAACACACATGCAAATGTCACTAGTGGATCAATGTGGTTTAGGAAAAGAACCCGCATGCAATGTCACCAGTGGATCAATGTGGTTTAGTAAAAGAAAACACACGACGTGTCACGAGTGTATGAATGTGCTTTTGGAAAATAACACACATGCAATGTCCCTAGTGGATCCATGTGGTTTAGGAAAAGAACACACATGCAATGATTCAAGTCGATCAATGTGGTTTAGGAAAAGAACACACATGCAATGACTTCAGTGGATCCATGTGGTTTAGAAAAAGAACACGCATGCAATGTCACTAGTGGATTAGTGTGGTTTAGGAAAAGAACACGCATGCAGTGACTCTAGTGGATCCATGTGGTTTAGGAAAAGAACACACATGTAATCACTCTAGTGGATCGATGTGGTTTAGGAAAAGAACACACATGCAATGATTCTAGTGGATCAATGTGGTTTAGTTAAAGCTCAATCATGCAATGACTCTAGTGGGTCCAGGTGGTTTACGAAAAGAAAACACATGCAATGTCACTAGTGGATCAATGAGGTTTAGGAAAAGAACACACATGCAATGAATCTAGTGGATCCATGTGGTTTAGGAAAAGAACACACATCCAATGACTCTAGTGGATCCATGTGGTTTAGGAAAAGAACACACATGCAATATCACGAGTGGATCAATATGGTTTAGGAAAAGAACACACATGCAAATGTCACTCGTGGATCAATATGGTTCAGGAAAAGAAGACACATGCAATGACTCCAGGGGATCCATGTGGTTTAGGAAAAGAACAGACATGCAAATGTCACCAGTCGATCAAGGTGTTTTAGGAAAAGAACACACATCCAATGTCACTAGTGGATCTATGTGGTTTAGTAAAAGAACACACATGCAATGTCAACAGTGGATCCTTGTGGTTTAGGAAAAGAACACACGTGCATTGTCACTAGTGGATCCATGTGGTTTAGAAACAAATACACATGTAGTGACTAGAATGGATTCATGTGGTTTAGGAAAAGAACAGACATGCAGTAGTGGATCAATGTGGTTTAGGAAAAGAACACGCATGTAATGATTCTACTGGATCAATGTGGTTTATGAATAGATCACACATGCAATGACTCCAGTCGATCCATGTGGTTTAGGAAAAGAACAGACATGAAATGTCACTAGTGGACCAATGTGGTTTAGGAAAAGTACACACATGCAAATGTCACCACTTGATCAAGGTGGTTCAGGAAAATAACACACATGCAATGACTCGAATGGATCCATGTGGTTTAGGAAAAGAACACACAAGCAATGTCACTGGTGGATCCATGTGGTTTAGGAAAAGAACACACATGCAAATGTCACTAGTGGATCAATGTGGTTTAGGAAAAGAACCCGCATGCAATGTCACCAGTGGATCAATGTGGTTTAGGAAAAGAACACACACGACGTGTCACTAGTGTATGAATGTGCTTTAAGAAAATAACACACATGCAATGTCCCTAGTGGATCCATGTGGTTTAGGAAAAGAACACACATGCAATGATTCAAGTGGATCAATGTGGTTTAGGAAAAGAACACACATGCAATGACTTCAGTGGATCCATGTGGTTTAGAAAAAGAACACGCATGCAATGTCACTAGTGGATTAGTGTGGTTTAGGAAAAGAACACGCATGCAGTGACTCTAGTGGATCCATGTGGTTTAGGAAAAGAACACACATGTAATCACTCTAGTGGATCGATGTGGTTTAGGAAAAGAACACACATGCAATAATTCTAGTGGATCAATGTGGTTTAGTTAAAGATCAATCATGCAATGACTCTAGTGGGTCCAGGTGGTTTACGAAAAGAAAACACATGCAATGTCACTAGTGGATCAATGAGGTTTAGGAAAAGAACACACATGCAATGACTCTAGTGGATCCATGTGGTTTAGGAAAAGAACACACATCCAATGACTCTAGTGGATCCATGTGGTTTAGGAAAAGAACACACATGCAATATCACGAGTGGATCAATATGGTTTAGGAAAAAAATACACATGCAAATGTCACTCGTGGATCAATATGGTTCAGGAAAAGAACACACATGCAATGACTCCAGGGGATCCATGTGGTTTAGGAAAAGAACACACATGCAAATGTCACCAGTCGATCAAGGTGTTTTAGGAAATGAACACACATCCAATGTCACTAGTGGATCCATGTGGTTTAGTAAAAGAACACACATGCAATGTCAACAGTGGATCCTTGTGGTTTAGGAAAAGAACACACGAGCATTGTCACTAGTGGATCCATGTGGCTTAGAAACAAATACACATGCAATGACTACAATGGATTCATGTGGTTTAGGAAAAGAACAGACATGCAGTAGTGGATCAATGTGGTTTAGGAAAAGAACACACATGTAATGATTCTACTGGATCAATGTGGTTTAGGAATAGATCACACATGCAATGACTCCAGTATATCCATGTGGTTTAGGAAAAGAACAGACATGAAATGTCACTAGTGGATCAATGTGGTTTAGGAAAAGTACACACATGCAAATTTCACCACTTGATCAAAGTTGTTCAGGAAAAGAACACACATGCAATGACTCGAATGGATCCATGTGGTTTAGGAAAAGAACTCACATGCAATGTCACTGGTGGATCCATGTGGTTTAGGAAAAAAACAGACATGCAAATGTCACTAGTAGAACAATGTTGTTTAGGAAAAGAACACACATGCAATGTCACCAGTGGATCAATGTGGTTTAGGAAAAGAACACACACGACGTGTCACGAGTGTATGAATGTGCTTTAGGAAAATAACACACATGCAATGTCCCTAGTGGATCCATGTGGTTTAGAAAAAGAACACACATGCAATGATTCAAGTTGATCAATGTGGTTTAGGAAAAGAACACACATGCAATGACTTCAGTGGATCCATGTGGTTTAGAAAAAGAACACGCATGCAATGTCACTAGTGGATTAGTGTGGTTTAGGAAAAGAACACGCATGCAGTGACTCTAGTGGATCCATGTGGTTTAGGAAAATAACACACATGTAATCACTCTAGTGGATCGATGTGGTTCAGGAAAAGAACACACATGCAATGACTCGAATGGATCCATGTGGTTTAGGAAAAGAACACACACGACGTGTCACTAGTGTATGAATGTGCTTTAAGAAAATAACACACATGCAATGTCCCTAGTGGATCCATGTGGTTTAGGAAAAGAACACACATGTAATGATTCAAGTGGATCAATGTGGTTTAGGAAAAGAACACACATGCAATGACTTCAGTGGATCCATGTGGTTTAGAAAAAGAACACGCATGCAATGTCACTAGTGGATTAACGTGGTTTAGGAAAAGAACACGCATGCAGGGACTCTAGTGGATCCATGTGGTTTAGGAAAAGAA
The DNA here is from genome assembly GCA_023614405.1 of Avena insularis. NCBI lineage: Eukaryota > Viridiplantae > Streptophyta > Magnoliopsida > Poales > Poaceae > Avena > Avena insularis. The sequence goes on along the minus strand of JAJUPC010000179.1, from coordinate 339,028 downwards.
CACACGTGTAATCACTCTAGTGGATCGATGTGGTTTAGGAAAAGAACACACATGCAATGATTCTAGTGGATCAATGTGGTTTAGTAAAAGATCAATCATGCAATGACTCTAGTGGGTCTAGGTGGTTTACGAAAAGAAAACACATGCAATGTCACTAGTGGATCAATGAGGTTTAGGAAAAGAACACACATTCAATGACTCTAGTGGATCCATGTAGTTTAGGAAAAGAACACACATCCAATGACTCTAGTGGATCCATGTGCTTTAGGAAAAGAACACACATGCAATGTCTCTAGTGGATCCATGTGGTTTATGAAAAGAACACACATGCAATGTCACTAGTGGATCAATATGGTTTAGGAAAAGAACACACATGCAAATGTTACCTGTGGATCAATATGGTTTAGGAAAAGAACACACATGCAATGACTCCAGGGGATCCATGTGGTTTAGAAAAAGAACACACATGCAAATGTCACTAGTGGATCAAGGTGTTTTAGGAAAAGAACAAACATCCAATGTCACTAGTGGAACCATGTGGTTCAGTAAAAGAACACACATGCAATGTCACAAGTGGATCCTTGTGGTTTAGGAAAAGAACACACGTGCATTGTCACTAGTGGATCCATGTGGTTTAGAAAAAATACACATGCAATGACTACAGTGGATCCATGTGGTTCAGGAAAAGAACAGACATGTAGTAGTGGATCAATGTGGTTTAGGAAAAGAAGACACATGCAATGATTCTACTGGATCAATGTGGTTTAGGAATTGATCTAATATGCAATGACTCCAGTCGATCCATGTGGTTTAGGAAAAGAACACACATGAAATGTCACTAGTGGATCAAGGTGGTTTAGGAAAAGTACACACATGTAAACTTCACCACTAGATCAATGTGGTTCAGGAAAAGAACACACATGCAATGCCTCCAATGGATCCATGTGGTTTAGGAAAAGAACACACATGCAATGTCACTGGTGGATGCATGTGGCTTATGAAACGAACACACATGCAATGTCACTAGTGGATACATGTGGTTTAGGAAAAGAACACACATGAAAATGTCACGAGTGGATCAATGTGGTATAGGAAAAGAACACGCATGCAATGTCACCGGTGGATCAATGTCATTTAGGAAAAGAACACACATGCTATGTCACTAGTGGATCTATGTGGTTTAGGAAAAGAACACACATGCAATGACTCGAATGGATCCATGTGGTTTAGGAAAAGAACACACACGACGTGTCACTAGTGTATGAATGTGCTTTATGAAAAGAACACACATGTTGTCAACACCCGGATTTTTAATCCGTGATGCCCATTATGCCATACCTCACAATCCTAGGATTACCATTTTTGCGAGACATAACGGACTGGATATCACAGTACATCATCCATTACAAACCATACATAAGGTCTTACACAAATAAGGATCTCATGATCCAGTCTTTAATACAATAAGCAGCGGCAATAAAAGATAAGCGTAGCATTGGGGTCCATCTTCAAGGGCACAAGCAATGCTGATGAAGGCAGATAGTCCTAGTTATCATATCCGTCCTGTTGGCCATCATCTTGATAGTCTCCTTCATAGTCTAGCCATGACAATAGCCAGGGACAAAAGCCATGAGTACTCTTTAAGTACTCGCAAACTATAAGTCAAAGTGTTAACTCTATATTTAACTATAAGGTTAAGTTTGAAACCTAAGCTGAGTTCAGAAGCAAAGAAAGATAAAATAAAGTTCTAGAATCACTTAAGTTGGGAAGATATTGTCATAAACACAACCCTGTTGTGGTCAAGTCAAGATTCATCATTCATTTCATAAGTCATTTTGAAAACATCTGACAACGAAACAGTATGGCCATTCCAACTGTCCATAACCGCGGACGTGGCTATTCGAATAGTTGACACTCTACAGAGGTGGTACACTTTCACCACAAGATTCGATACATCTGTCAGGGATAACCCTAAATCATCATACTTAGTATGCAGATAATCAAACATAACTTTCCCTTTACACACCCTAGTATAAGCACCTCTCATATGAGCATGGCCTCCCAACCATGACCATCAGTCATCTTGGGCACTACATAGGTGGACATCATGAGAGGTAGCCTCATCTCAAACCTCTCCCGCGAGGGAACTAATACTAATGCATATAAATTTCCAGCTAAGCCTTACCCAATTCAGGTAGTGTGGTTGCACGGTAAATTTGGAATGGTATCGCATCCGAATCCAACCATTAGTTTTATAAAAGGGCTAAGGCTCATGCCTCAACATTTTCATCACCATAAACCATTTGTGTTTCTCAACACATCTCAAAACATCTCAATAGAATGACTCATCATTCCCAGGTTTTCACAATTCATTTTCACCAAGTGTTCCCATCTAAAGTGACTCAAGTTTTGATCTACTCTAAACTACTAAGTTAAGAGTGTTCACTAAGGTGCAAAGATGATGGGTTCAATCTCATGCCATAGAATGACATCTAAAGCTTATCTAAATAGGTCAAGTTTTATACTTTTTATGCTACCTTCAAAACAAGTAAGGGACTTCGTGTAAACTAAAGGAAGTAAAGCTTGTAAGGTAATACTTGGGGTAGTAATAGTCAAGGTGGTGTGACCAAAGCATGCCCAAGGCATCTTTGCTCATTCATCTAACTTAATTTTAGCTTGCTAACAATAGCTTGCAAGTGCTAGCTTGCATTGTTAATGGTTGCTTGCCTTGGTTGGTGCAGCGGTTGAAGTTTTCTTCTTCTTCTTGGTAGAACTCGTCCTCCTCGTAGACTTGGTCGGTACTATCGTCTATAAATACATACAGAGTACACAATCACCAAACAATACTTAACTAGTCTAATTAGCATTCTAAGACACACATTTGATGATCTATTATCATCACAAGCATCACAAGTTCAATTCACTAGTTTCATACTTTTTAATTTAGAAAAGTAATTTCTACTCATTGAAAAATTAACTAAGATTTAATATTCACCACTTAAAATATGGGATCATGTGGACACATGTCATCACCACATATTCTAACATGAGGGAATGTGATTTAAGGGTTGGATCATAATTACTTTGGTTTAAGTTCAATATTTGATGATTTAAAGTGACTAGAAATGCCTATATAGCATTATTTTGGTACAAGTCCAAAGTCACTGCATGTAAACCTTAATATTATTACATATTCAAATAGGTATGGTGAAATGTGATTTTTGAGAGTTGGAATCAACTCAAAACCTATCTTGGTTGATTTTATAAAAATGTTTCAAGGTGTAAATGCTTCTGTTTTATTATTTTTACTAGGAGAGATCTATAACTCTAATTGAATTAAATCCAAAAGGCTTGGATAGATCATTTCAATTCCTTTTAGCCAAAATTGGTTTCATGCAATTTGGATTTGTAAATCTCTCTGAGTTGATTTTCAAACTCAGAGACATAACTAAGTTTAAAATAAATAGGAAAATCCTAATTCAAATTAACTGGGTCGCGCAGGAAACTCTAACGGGCCGGCCCAGTGTCACTCATGTTGTGAGGCTCAAGCTGACAGGTCCACAAGTCAAAATCTCATAGCAGCCAATGCAGGCGATGTGGGCCGTTAGATTAGACTGAGGATCAACGACTGTGGCTTGTCGTCGAAAACGGACCTATCGCCGACGAGCTCGAACCCTAGCGGCTCGATGGGGGTGCATAGGGGGCATACCAGGGCTCCAGCAAGGTCGGTGAGGCACACAAACAGACTGGTGGTCGACGGCGAGCTCAGGGATGGTCGAGGCAGCTCCGGGGGTGGTCGCAATCAGCGGCGCCCCTTCCTCCTCTGCTGCGGGCTACTCCGGCCAAATTCCGGAGAGCAAGTGCTCGCGTAGCTCCGGCTAGAGTTGGTGAATGGTTAGTGAGGTGATGGGAGTGGAGTGGTGTGCTTCAAACGGCTGGGGGTGCCCTCCTTTTATAGGCTCGACGGCGAGACCGAGACGGATGGGCAAGCGACGGTGGCGACATGGCTACGGGCGGCTAGCGACATGGCATAGGGGCGATCGACAGGCGGTCTCTTGGCGGTGCTCTAGGAACTCAATGCGGGCATAGGGGCGGTGGTATGCGGTCAGGCCAGCTGGCGCTCTGAGCGGCAGACACGGCAATGTCCATGATGAGCGGTGGCTGTGGTGCATTGGGCGGCGAACGGGCGTGTCCGTCGTGTTCCTTGGGCCGTGGCGGAGCGGTGGGCGCGGGCTATGGTCGAGTGGCGGCTTGTGCACGCGTGCCAGGTGCGACGCTCTGGCGCATGCTTGGCATGGCTCGGTGGCACTGGGCGCGGGCTCTCCTTGGTGGTCCACTGCTGGGCTTGGCTTGGGGAAGGGCCAGAGGGTGGCGGTGAGGTCCTGGTTACCTCCTAGACATGGCGAGAGAGAGGAAGGTGGTCTGCTGGGGCGAGTGCATGGTCGGCCGGGGAGCTAGTGCTTGGGGTGGCTCGGCACTGTGGCTAGGGACAAAGGGGAGGGGTGCTAATGGTATGGTTAGATCATGAGGGGACCAAAGGATTAAATGGAGATAAAATGGGGGAAAAACCCTGTTCAAAACAGTGAGCTATGGTTTAGAGTTTAACCATGTCTGCCAAGTGTTTGATTAAATGGCCACAAGAAATAAACTTTTGAATTTTGAAAAGATTTTTGGTGGGTTTGCTAGGCATAAGCTTCAGACTCTGTGGTTTCTTGGGTTTTGAAAATTGAGCTTGTTTGAGTGGTTTTTGAAATAGTGGGATCTTCCCATATGAATTAGATTCAATTTTAAACTGTCATTTAAAATTAGCATTTGAAAGATTTTAGCAGATCACAAAGTGGGCCTAGGTACCTCATTATGTGTACTATCAAGGGGTGTAAAGATCCACACATGTTTCTGTTAAGTTTTGAGTACTAGGAATAGCCAAAGTAGGCATGATAGTTAATTTGGCCAAAATGACTATTCACTTCCATTATTCATTTTGAGTTGTTCTTCTTTGGGAAAAGTTTGGGAATGATGTAGATGATGTTTATTTCACCTAAGAAACATTCTACAAGCAAAGAATCACAGAACCATGGAAATTCAAATCAAATCATACTTTAAATGCACATACACATGCATGCTTTCATTTTTACTTTGGAAATTTTTTGTTAACCCTAATTTTGATGATTTGGATCTTGATAAGCTTGGATTAAAGTTTTGGTATGTTACACATGTAACAGTGGATCAATGTGGTTTAGGAAAAGAACATTCACGCAATGATTCTAGTAGATCAGTGTGGTTTAGGAAAAGATCACACATGTAATGACTCTAGTGGATCTATGTGGTTTAGGAAAAGAACACACATGCAATGTCACTAGTGGACCAATGTGGTTTAGGAAAAGAACACAGATGCAAATGTCACCAATGGATCAATGTGGTTCAGGAAAAGAACACACATGCAATGACTCCATAGGATCCATGTGGTTTAGGAAAAGAACACACATGCAATGTCACTAGTGGTCCATGTGGTTTAGGAAAAGAACACACATGCAAATGTCACCATTGGATCAATGTGGTGTAGGAAAAGAACACGCATGCTATGTCACAAGTGGATCAATGTGGATTAGGAAAAGAACACACATGCAATGTCTCTAGTGCATACATGTGGTTTTGGAAAATAACACACATGCAATGACTCAAGTGGATCCATGAGGTTTAGGAAAATAACACACATGCAATGTCTCTAGTCGATCCATGTGGTGTAGGAAAAGAATATACATGCAATGTCACCAGTGGATACATGTGGTTCAGGAAAAGAACACACTTGTAATGACTCTAGTGGATCCATGTGTTTTAGGAAAAGAACACACATGCAAATCTCACCAGTGGATCCATTTGGTTTAGGAACAGAACACACATACAAATGTCACCTGTGGATCAATGTGGTTTAGGAAAATAACACGCATGCAAAGGTCACTAGTGTATCAATGTGGTTTAGGAAAAGAACACAGATGTAATGACTCTAGTGGATCCATGTGGTTTAGGATAAAGAACACACCTGCAATGTCACTAGTGGATCCACGTGGTTTAGGAAAAGAACACACATGCATTGTCTCTAGTGGATCCATGTGGTTTAGGAAAAGAACACACATGTAATGTCACCAATGGATCCATGTGGTTTAGGAAAAGAACACACATGAAAATGTCACTAGTGGATCAATGTGGTATATGAAAAGAACACGCATGCAATGTCACCGGTGGATCAATGTCATTTAGGAAAAGAACACACATGCAATGTCACTAGTGGATCTATGTGGTTTAGGAAAATAACACACATGCAATGACTCAAGTGGATCTATGTGGTTTAGGAAAAGAACACACATGCAATGTCTCTAGTCGATCCATGTGGTTTAGGAAAATAACACACATGCAATGTCACTAGTGGATCAATGTGGTTTACGAAAAGAACACACTTACAATGACTATAGTGGATCCATGTGGTTTAGGAAAAGAACATACATGCAAATGTCACCAGTGGATCCATGTGGATTAGGAAAAGGACACACATACAAATGTCACGAGTGGATCAATGTGGTTTAGGAAAGAACACGCTTGAAAGTGTCACTAGTGGATCAATGTGGTTTAGGATAAGAACACACATGCAATGACTCCAGTGGATCCATGTGGTTTAGGATAAAGAACACACATGCAATGTCACTAGTGGATCCACGTGGTTTAGGAAAATATCACACATGCAATGCCTCTAGTGGATCCATGTGGTTTAGGAAAAGAACACACATGCAATGTCAACAGTGGATCCATGTGGTTTAGGAAAAGAACACACATGTAATAGTGGATCAATTTGGTTTAGGAAAAGAACATTCATGCAATGATTCTAGTGGATCAATGTGGTTTAGGAAAAGATCACACATGTAATGACTCTAGTGGATCTATGTGGTTTAGGAAAAGAACACACATGCAAATGTCACCAATGGATCAATGTGGTTCAGGAAAAGAACACACATGCAATGATTCCAGTGGATCCATGTGGTTTAGGAAAAGAACACACATGCAATGTCACTAGTGGTCCATGTGGTTTAGGAAAATAATACACATGCTAATGTCACGAGTGGATCAATGTGGTCTAGGAAAAGAACACGCATGCTATGTCACAAGTGGATCAATGTGGATTAGGAAAAGAACACACATGCAATGTCTCTAGTGGATACATGTGGTTTTGGAAAATAACACACATGCAATGACTCAAGTGGATCCATGTGCTTTAGGAAAATAACACACATGCAATGTCTCTAGTCGATCCATGTGGTGTAGGAAAAGAATATACATGTAATGTCACCAGTGGATCCATGTGGTTTAGGAAAAGAACACACTTGTAATGACTCTAGTGGATCCATGTGTTTTAGGAGAAGAACACACATGCAAATGTCACCAGTGGATCCATTTGGTTTAGGAACAGAACACACATACAAATGTCACCTGTGGATCAATGTGGTTTAGGAAAATAACATGCAAGCAAATGTCACTAGTGTATCAATGTGGTTTAGGAAAAGAACACACATGCAATGAGTCTAGTGGATCCATGTGGTTTAGGATAAAGAACACACATGCAATGTCACTAGTGGATCCACGTGGTTTAGGAAAAGAACACACATGCATTGTCTCTAGTGGATCCATGTGGTTTAGGAAAAGAACACACATGCAATGTCACCAGTGGATCAATGTGCTTTAGGAAAAGAACACGCATGCAATGTCTCTAGTGGATCCATGTGGTTTAGGAAAAGAAAACACATGCAATGTCACCAGTGGATCAATATGGTTTACAAACAGAACACACATGCAAATATCACCCGTGGATCCATATGGTTCAGGAAAAGAACACACATGCAATGACTCCAGGGGATCCATGTGGTTTAGGAAAAGAACACACATGCAAATGCTACCAGTGGATCAAGGTGTTTTTTGAAAAGAACACACATCCAATGTCACTAGTGGATCCATGTGGTTTAGTAAAATAACACACATGCAATGTCAACAGTGGATCCTTGTGGTTTAGGAAAAGAACACACGTGCCTTGTCACTAGTGGATCCATGTGGTTTAGAAAAAAATACACATGCAGTGACTACAATTGATCCATGTGGTTTAGGAAAAGAACAGACATGCAGTAGTGGATCAATGTGGTTTAGGAAAAGAACATGCATGCAATGAATCTACTAGATCAATGTGGCTTAGGAATATATCACACATGCAATGACTCCAGTGGATCCATTTGGTTTAGGAAAATAACACGAATGCAAAGGTCACTAGTGTATCAATGTGGTTTAGGAAAAGAACACACATGTAATGACTCCAGTGGATCCATGTGGTTTAGGATAAAGAACACACATGCAATGTCACTAGTGGATCCACGTAGTTTAGGAAAAGAACACACATGCATTGTCACTAGTGGATCCATGTGGTTTAGGAAAAGAACACACATGCAATGTCACCAGTGGATCCATGTGGTTTAGGAAATGAACACACATGCAATGACTCCAGTGGATCCATGTGGTTTAGGAAAACAACACACATGCAATGTCACTAGTGTATGAATGTGGTTTAGAAAAATAACACACATGCAATGTCCCTAGTGGATCCATGTGGTTTAGGAAAATAACATACATGCAATGATTCAAGTGGATCGATGAGGTTTAGGAAAAGAACATGCATCCAATTACTTCAGTGGATCCATGTGGTTTAGGAAAAGAACACGCATGCAATGTCACTAGTGGATTAGTGTGGTTTAGGAAAAGAACACGCATGCAATGACTCTAGTGGATCCATGTGGTTTAGGAAAATAACACACATGCAATCACTCTAGTGGATCCATGTGGTTTAGGAAAAGAATACCCATGCAATGATTCTAGTGCATCAATGTTGTTTAGTAAAAGATCAATCATGAAATGACTCTAGTGGATCCAGGTGGTTTAGGAAAAGAAAACACATGCAATATCACCAGTGGATCAATGAGGTTTAAGAAAAGAACACACATGCAATGACTCTAGTTGATCCATGTGGTTTAGGAAAAGAACACACATCCAATGACTCTAGTGGATCCATGTGGTTTAGGAAAAGAACACACATGCAATGTCACCAGTGGATCAATATGGTTTAGGAAAAGAACACACATGCAAATGTCACCCGTTGATCAATATGGTTCAGGAAAAGAACACACATGCAATGACTCCAGTGGATCCATGTGGTTTAGGAAAAGAACACATATGCAAATGTAACCAGTGGATCAAGGTGTTTTAGGAAAAGAACACACATCCAATGTCACTAGTGGATCCATGTGGTTTAGTAAAAGAACACACATGCAGTGTCAACAGTGGATCCTTGTGGTTTAGGAAATGAACCCACGTGCATTGTCACTAGTCAATCCATGTGGTTTAGAAAAAAATACACATGCAATGACTACAATGGATCCATGTGGTTTAGGAAAAGAACAGACATGTAGTAGTGGATCAATGTGGTTTAGGAAAAGAACACGCATGCAATGATTCAACTGGACCAATGTTGTTTGTGAATAGATCACACATGCAATGACTCCTGTCGATCCATGTGGTTTAGAAAAAGAACACACATGAAATGTCACTAGTGGATCAATGTGGTTTAGGAAAAGTACACACATGCAAATGTCACCACTGGATCAATGTGGTTCAGGAAAAGAACACACATGCAATGACTCCAATGGATCCATGTGGTTTAGGAAAAGAACACACATGCAATGTCACTGGTGGATCCATGTGGTTTAGGAAAAGAACACACATGCAAATGTCACTAGTGGATCAATGTGGTTTAGGAAAAGAAGACGCATGCAATGTCACCAGTGGATCAATGTGGTTTAGGAAAAGAACACACACGCAATGACACTAGTGTATGAATGTGGTTAAGAAAATAACACACATACAATGTCCCTCGTGGATACACGTGGTTTAGGAAAAGATCACACATGCAATGTCTCGAGTGGATCCATGTGGTTTAGGAAAAGAACACACATGCAATGTCACCAACGGATCAATGTGGTTTAGGAAAAGAACATGCATGCAATAACTCCAGTGGATCCATGTGGTTTAGGAAAATAACCCACATGCATTGTCACTAGTGGATCCATGTGGTTTAGGAAAAGAACACACATGCAGATGTCACTAGTGGATCGATGTGTTTTAGGAAAATAACACACATGCAATGTCACTTGTGGATCCATGTGATTTAGGAAAAGAATACACATGAAATGTCACTAGTGTATGAATGTGGTTTAGGAAAATAACACACATGCAGTATCCCTAGTGGATCCATGTGGTTTAGGATAACAACACACGTGCAAGGACTCTAGTGTATCAATGTGGTTCAGGAAAAGAACACACATGCGAATGTCACTAGTGGATCAATGTGGTTCAGGAAAAGAACACACATGCAATGACTCCAGTGGATCCATGTCGTTTAGGAATAGAACACACACGCAATGTCACCAGTGGATCAATGTTGTTCAGGAATAGATCACACACGCAATGTCACCAGTGGATCAATGTGGATTAGGAAAAGAACACACATGCAATGTCTCTAGTGCATACATGTGGTTTTGGAAAAGGACACACATGCCGTGTCTCTAGTGGATACATGTGGATTAGGAAAAGAACACACATCCACTGTCTCTAGTTGATCCCTATGGTTTAGGAAAAGAACACACATGCAATGTCACTAGTGGATCAATGTGGTTTAGGAAAAGAAAACACATGCAATGAATCTAGTGGATCCATGTGGTTTAGGAAAAGAACTCGCATGCAAATGTCACAAGTGGATCAATGTGGTTTGGGAAAAGAACACACATGCAATGACTCCAGTGGATCCATGTGGTTTAGGATAAACAACACACATGCAATGTCACCAGTGGATCCATGTCGTTTAGGGAAATAACACACATGCAATTTCACTAGTGGATCAATGCGGTTTAGGAGAATAACACACATGCAATGTAATAAGTGGATCCATGTGTTTTAGGAAATGAACACACATGCAAATGTCACCAGTGGATCAATGTGTTGTACGAAACAAACACACATGCAATGACAATAGTGGATCAATGTTGTTTAGGAAAATAACACACATGCAAATGTCACTAGTGGATCAATGTGGTTCAGGAAAAGAACACACAAGCAATGTCACTAGTGGATCAATGTGGTTTAGGAAAAGAACACGCATGCAATGACTCTAGTGGATCAATGTGTTTTAGGACAAGAATACACCTACAATGTCACCAGTGGATCCATGTCGTTTAGGAAAAGAACACACATGCAATGTCACCAGTTGATGAATGTGGTTTAGGAAAAGAACACACATGCAATGACTCTAGTGGAGCCATGTGGTTTAGGAAAAGAACCCACATGCAATGTCACTAGTGGATACATGTGGTTTAGGAAAAGAACACACATGCAAATGTCACTAGTGGATCAATGTGTTTTGAGGAAAAGAATACAAATGCAGTGTCACCAGTGGATCCATATGGTTTAGGAAAAGAACCCACATGCAATGTCACTAGTAGATACATGTGGTTTAGGAAAAGAACACACATGCAAATGTCACTAGTGGATCAATGTGTTTTACGAAAAGAATACAAATGCAATGTCACCAGTGGATCCATGTGGTTTAGGAACAGAACACACATGCAATGTCACTAGTGGGTCAATGATGTTTAGGAAAAGAACACACATGAAATGTCATGTGCTTTAGGATATCAATACACGTGCAAAGACTCTAGTGGATCAATGTGGTTTAGGAAAAGAACACACATGCAAATGTCACCAGTGGATCAATGTGGTTCAGGAAAAGAACACAGATGCAATGTAAACAGTGGATCCATGTGGTTTAGGAAAAGAATACACATGCAATGTCACTAGTGGATCCATGTGGTTTAGGAATAGAACACACATGCAATGTTACTAGTGGATCAATGTGGTTCAGGAAAAGAACACACATGCAATGTCACTAGTGGATCCCCGTGGTTTAGGAAAATAGCAAACATGCAATGACTCTAGTCGATCAATGTGGTTTAGGAAAAGAACACACATGCAATGACTCTAGTGGATGCATGTGGTTTAGGAAAAGAACACACATGCAATGTCACTAGTGGATCAATGTGGTTTAGGAAAAGGACACACGTGCAATGAGTCTAGTGGATGCATGTGGTTTAGGAAAACAACACACATGCAAATGTCACTAGTGGATCCATCTGGTTTAGGAAAAGAACACACATACAAATGTCACCAGTGGATAAATGTGTTTTAGGAAAAGAACACACATGCAATGAATCCGGTGGATCCATGTGGTTTAGGATAAACAACACACATGCAATGTCACTAGTGGATCCACATGGTTTAGGAAAAGAACACACTTGCAATATCTCTAGTGGATCCATGTGGTTTAGGAAAACAACACACATGCAATGTTGCGGTGACCCAACATACCACTACATGATGTAATACACTATAGTCATTGACATAACACAAATGAAACACTGTTCACTAGTAATACATCCCTTAGAGTTATACAAAAGAAACACAGTAGTTCCAATACAAGACTATAGATTACAACTCGACTCTTTACAAAAGATCTAGAGAACATTCTAGGCTAAAGTGATGGAAAGAAACTTCTTATAAAGAAGAACCACGACTCAGAACTATCTAATGACTAAGACTAGTATCTAAACTAATGGACTTGCAATTGCTGCTATTGTAATGCTCTAAAGAAGTAGGTTCTAGGCTAGAGTATCTACTCCTATCTAATCAAGAACTTCGTCTTCACTTCGGTTGGTGTATATGTTGACTTCATTGACTTTATTGAAGAACTTGAGTTGTCGATGATGGTTTCTTGAGCATAAATTGATGTTGACATCGTCTTCAACGGCTTAGAACCTAGCAAGGGTTAAGACAGTATGGTTGAGTACGAGCGTACTCAGCAAGTTCACTAAAAAGTAGTGTATGATGCACCATCTCTACAGCCATAGACCAAAGGTCGTAGGCAATGCAGGTTTTGTAAACATTTCTTCAAAAGTTGCTTTTATTCTAAAAACTATGTCCGACACCCGTCACAGGTTGACTAGAACCTTTGTGGAGTTCCTTTCCTGCCGTGTTCGTAGCGCCTTCCCGGAACAGGGAGTAACATGTCACAGTTCTTACACTCTACAGAGGTGCATTACTTTACCCATGAGAGACCAAATCCTTGTTGCACAACCGGGCAGCTTATTCCTGTCTATAATTCCATGATGTGGGGCCCAGTAGATGATCCAAGCCAATCACTACCCCTTCGCGACTCCGCATGTCCCCTTGGTGTACGCCATGCCCACATCTTGCATTACGGCAATGGTTGGTACAGACCGTTCAGATGCCAGAACTATCGTGGGACGTTGAGGGTTCCCACCCATATGCTGCATATCCTCTACGAATTACCAATTAATGCATGCTACAAGGATAACAGCCATGACCTACGCATCCGGATACATGCAAGAGGAGAAGATACCACCGACTTCTCTGTCCCATTCCAAATCTGATGGTTAACGCGTAATATAAACCAATAGAATCACTGGTGACATTGGTTGATTAAGTCCTAGATATTATGTTCCTTTACCACTGGACTGTATCAGTAGATCATTACCACTTGGTAAATAATCCATAATCATATTATTATGAAAATAGTATTTTCTGACCTTTTTGAAATGCAGGTGATGACAACATTTGAGTTATAAGCATTTGATAGAAAATAATCAAAGGACATGAGCAAGTGTGAACTTTCCTTTTGTGATTGCAATATTATGCACTCACGATTCTTCAAGATACTATAAGATCCAAATCTGAAATCAGCATCATTCGTCCGGTAAGGACTAATGTTTAAAGAAGCAGGATGGAATTATGCACAAGTAACGTAATGCAGTTTGCTAAACGTGAATCCCCGAAATAATCGTATCAACTCTAGGGTTTGGAAACTGGAAATGGTTCTTATTAAGGCTTTGCACTTGTGCTTCTTATTAAGGCTTGTGAGAGTGTGTGAAACAATAAGTAAATACAACAAGTAGCATATAATACTAAAGCATTCAGATGGGTCATTGTATCTAAAATATTTCTTAAGCAAGATTAAGAATCAATTAGAGCTTTTAAAGAAGTGTTCAAGGATTACTTTTAATGTTTCTTCAAACAATAAATTTTGAACAAAATCTTACTTAACTAAAAAACATTTAAACTATAAGTTAACACTCTTAGGTTTTCTTTCTTGTTATAATTCTGAAAGAAGAAAGAATTACTTCATTTGAATAAGGACCACACTAATAGTTGAGACTTATCTATCTTGTTCATTATATGGTATTATAATTTGGTCACTTCATAATGTTTAAGGTTAATTAAGAGTGGTATTACTTTTATTTGAGTAGTAATTTCTTAACTTTATGATTGAATAGAATCATTTGTCTCCTTATAAATGAGTGGTTATGATTTGTAAACAAGGAAACATTATTATTTAACGACTTATGAATTACCTTTGGATTTATAATATATTTATAAACTTGTGGTTAAACTAATGGTAAAAGGTTTTAATAAGTTCAAAATAATATTCTTGAGGATTGTATATTTGATATCTCCTTTTCGGAAATGCTACAATTATTTAGGAATGATACTTTATCAAAAATTGTAATTCAGATATTTTGGACTATTTATACTTCATACTATTAATATTGTTAAGACTAATACTATTTTTTAGACTTCTAATGGACATATTAGAGGTATTAGCAATTTTATACCTACTTTTCTGACTTACAAACTAAGAAAATAGATTTGAATTCAATTAATTATGGTATTAAATTTTTACTTACTTTAAAAGTGGAATGTTACATTTTTAATATGTGGATATTATCTTTGTGATCATTGTGGTATCTTATATGTATTTTTGTGTTTTTTAAATAATAATATATGATTTTTATAAGTTTTATCACTTTATAAATACTAAATAAATAATAAATACTTAGTTAAGTGTCACAAAAATGTACAAAATAAGTATCTAAATGTAGATTTTGTTTTTCTAAGAATTTTGATATATTATACTTATTTTTTTGAATTTTAAATAATAGAATATACTTATTTAAGATTTATCCCTAATAGGTTATTTACTAATAATTATTATTATTTTATTTATGTTGGAGAATAAAATATGATAATCGGTTTATATTATAGATTTTATTTTTCTGAACATTTTGATGTATTACATTGATTTTTCTGAATTATAAAATAAAAGATATTGATTTTATAAGCTTATTACATTTTCTAAATTTAAAAATAAAATACTAAATGTGTTTATGAGGTAATGCTGATGTCAGCATGAGGTTGGGTGGCTTTTCTCACCATGTCTATTCCTAGCCCCAGCCACTGACTGGTGGGGCCTATGCCATGTCGGGGACCATGTGAGCAAAGTGGACTTTTATTCAACACATAAATTGTTACTTACAAAAAGATAAACCATATATGGCATCACCATGACGTCATCAATGGGGATTCCCTCCTAGTCGAGGATAGACTCAACGAGTTGGAGCTCGCGGGGCTAAACTGAGATGCGCGCTCGATAGAGAGGAGCAAGGCGAATCTAGGGGTGGTGTCGCCGCCCATTATTGGTCACCGAAGCTACTCCGGTGACAACTGCATACAACGGCTGATGGCGGAGTACGACGGTAGGACGACTCAGGGCGCGAGAGTGGAATTGAAGAGGGGTGCAAGAACCAGTAGCTCACCACGAGGCTGAAGAACGTGATGGCGAGGTCGGAGGAGCACGATAGCGGCAGAAATCGACGATGAACAGCGGTGACCGACAATGACGGTGAAGTGTCGATTCGTTCGACAGGGGGCTCTTCGGCTTTCATGGGCTAGCTAGGAAGAACGAGGACAACTAGGCGAGCCCAACGATGTGCTCAGGAAAGCTAGGGGAGCTATGGGCATCGGTGACGAGCAGCTCCGGCGAGGCTAAGGTTTCGGTTTGTTCCCAAAGGAGAGAGAGAGTAGGCGAGGAAGGGGAAAATGGGGATGAGGATGAGGGTTGGCATCACCGTGGCCTCCTTATCCTCTCCAGGTGACGGTGGCACAGATCTCCACACCGGCGAGTGGCGGCGCTCGCGCCATGCAACTGCTTCGACGGCTGCGTGAGGTTGACGATGACGATAAGCTAGACGAACGGGAATTTGGGCTGGGCTGGTACTGGGCTGTGGTGGAATGGCGAAAAGTTGCTGGGGCTGCAGGTGAGGGACAGGTAGGCGCATAAGAGATGGGCCGCGATGGGCTAGTTCTGTTGGTAGACTTCTTCCTTTTCCCTTTTTGTTTCTATTTACTATTTTATGACACCTTTTCTAATATAGTTTTCTCAAGGTTTAAAATATCCCGAAATTTTATAAGTCATGAATATTATTGTAGAGATCAGTTATAACCAATTCTTTCCACAATTCTGGTTGTGTTCATAGAATGTGTCATTAGAAGAAGGTTTCTTCTGATTAGAGAAGTATTAATAGGAATTAGGGTTTTTAGGGATTAACTTTTTATATAAAGTTCTTATATAGTTATTCTTATTTTCACCATATGGTATTGGTTATGGTAAAGATGGAAAATGATATATATAGATCTCTATTCATACTTAGCGTCATAAAGGAACTATGCAAATATATTACAAGGTATTAAACCCTGGGGTTTATAATATGGTGATTTGAATTCCATGGTTCTCAAGGTTTGGTGATTTCTTCTACTCCAATTCTCTTACAACTTCTTCACCACCATTCTACTAACTTTCAGAATAGGTATATATCATTTCTTAAACTAGTTGTTCATTACATTCTTAAGTGTGGTTAATGTGTTGATAGAAGTTTATTATATAATGGTGAACAACCATTATCATTCATATGGCACAAGTAATCTCAATGCCCAGAAACATCTACTTAGGGTTTATAATACCACACTTACTATGGACTCTAGAGGATACACTACCCTCAAGTTTCTCAGTGAATGTTGCTAAGGATCATAGTTCAAGGATTGATCCAGAATTTATAATCCTGAATGATACCTCAACTTAGAGTGAGCTATAAAGATTACTTCTTAATGTGGTCTTGATGGTTCATGGGTCTAGTCTTCTATTAAGATTTAAGACAATAAGGTGTACAAGGCTTCCATATATAAACACTCATCTGGTTCTCTAATTATCTCTTGGAAGCTTTAATTGTCCAAGAGGTATTGTTCAATGGTTACCTAGGAATAGGAAATCGTTCCACGACCCATTTGATTCTAGGGTTTTGAATAATGAAGTAGACATGGGTCTGTCATGGATTGATATACTGTTGGTTAAAGGTTTCTCAAGCACTCCTACCTTAATACCTTACTAAGCTTATCTTTAGATAATGAATTCCTTTCCTAAATATACTCTATATATCTCTCTTATCTTATTCACAAAGAACACATCTTCCTAAATAAGACAATCATCTGACTCCACCATATCAATCATCATATGATGACATGGTCATGCCACTTCAACAATTCTCATTCTCCATTCTTCTACATGTAACTTTTATTACATAGCTACCTTTGATAGATCCACCAATGTAACTACTTCTAACTCCATCCTTAAACTCAGTTATGATAACCTTGCCTCTACTTTCAAGGCTTGCAAGATTACAATGATCTCTATATCACATGTGATATCAATCCTCTAAAATAGGTATGGTACTACTGTCCATAATACCAGATTGTTCTTGTATTAACTTGGTTAAACTACTATGGATGCAACTACTCCATACAACTCATATTATATACTTCATCAAACTCTAGCTTGACTTCTCAAGATCAAGCTAGATCATTCGAATTACCAGGGCTTTACCTAATTTGGTATACTCACAAATCCTCTTTATCAGCTGATCATCTATTGTCAAATGACTTGAAAATAATGACCACCAACCTTTGATCATACAAGCTTAGGTTTCTATTTGTCTAATCAAGATCTATTATCAACTAAGTTGTATACTTGTACTAGCCTCTCTATAAGACTTATCTTGTTAAGGAAACTTAATTGAAGTTTATATACACTTGGCTTAACTAGATTATTATTTGATATAGTAATACTTGTCGGGGGGATGACCCCAGGGTAGGCCAAGACGGTACCAACCGGCTAGCTCCAAGGAGCACATGCTGTCTGGACCCAGATCAAGGAACCACAGCCGGGTGGAATCCCCACCCGTTCCGCATTGAAGTTTCCCCGGCTGACCCATCTAGCTGGGTAGCCAGAAGAACCGGCTAGGAGGCCGCTCCTAGCCGGCCGCCTCGGATCCACTGGTCATGGTACGGTGAGGGTGACGCTCCTTGCTGAGGGCACCCTTGACAGCACTGGCTGGCTGGCCTGGCAGGCACTACTGAACAACTACACCAAACATGGAGGCTGACGAGCAAAAGGCTGACGAGGAAAGCCCTAGCTTACGCATAAAGAACCGACTAACGGATAAAGAGATAGATGACAAGTAAAGCAGGGGCGCTGGACACCGCAGCGTGGTCCTCCCCTGTACTGGAAGCTTGACTAGATCTGGGCCTACCGTTTGGCTCTGTCCAGCCGACGCACTTTGTAAGGCCCAAATCCAAACAGTAAACCCTAGAACCCACCTTGTAAGCTACCACCTCAACCTGTATATAAAGGGGGTAACGCTAGGGTTCTAGGTAAGGGGGAAATAGACACCAGAAGAAGGACTGAAACAATTCCGAGCAAAAAGTAGCTAAGGAAACAGCTCAAGGAGCACCTGTATTGGGCATTCGCCCCCTTTGATAGTAGATCCTTGCAGGAGTAGGAGCTTTACCTTGCCAAGAGGGCTCCGAGCCTGGGTACATCGCTGCGTTTGCACTATCTGTGCCCATCCTGTTGCGAGTAGCCACCGATAGCATCTTGTTTTTCCCCTTCAAGCCATCCCCGATGGTACTGCCGTGTTCCACACCACGACAGTTGGCGCCCACCGTTGGGCACAGCGCTTCGGCTGGGATCATCTTTCGCACGGGACTTCCACTCGTCGTCAGTGAGCGAGTAGCCTCTAGCCTCGTCCTCACTCTTGGCTCCTACGACTGCGTCCTTGACAATGTGTCCTGCTTCGCTGGGGGGACTTTCCCAAGCGGGGGCTCCATCACACACTTCGGCGAGCACCGCGTCTACGTCATCACCGTCCCTGAGGCCTTCCCTCGTGAGGTTGTCACCATCTTTAGCGTGCCCCCTGGCTTCTCCACCTCGTGCGCCGCCAACGGCAACGTCGAGGTCATGATGGCGGGCTCGGTGGAGAACCGTCATCCACCTCTAGAGCACAACGTGGACGGTCACACCACCAACTCACGCCTCCCAAACCAGGATCTGATCAACGCGTCCATCGAGCACCTGTGCAACCCCGTCAACCCCATCAAGGCAGATCTGGTCGCAGCTGTGGCAGCCCTGGAGACCACCATCCAGAACCATCTGGAGGAAGCTGGCAAGGTGGTGGCCGCCCAACGGCGGATGAATGCCACCATGCGGGAGTACAACATTGTGCCCTTCTTCACGCGCTTGCCCAGTGCCAGCCGCCTGGCTCAGCCACAAGGCCAGAACCGCGGTTTGGAGATGGATCGTGTTGTTGATCCGCATACGCCCACGGTGCAGTCGGTCTACAGCACCCCCGCCAAAAATATGAGGGCCGTGGAGGCAGCAGTTGCGGAACTAAGCGACCTAGAGGGCGAGGAACTGCTCCGTCAGCAGGCACGTGTCTAGATCCTTGTGGTCACGGCAAACAAGCAGCAGGATGAGGCATAACTCAGCATGGCTGGCGATAGTAGAACCCAACCGGCTCGCCGTATGGCGGACCCGGCTGCGGCGGTAGCCAAATGGAGCAAGGCAGAGCAACCGCCCACATGGTGGATCTGCAGGCCGTGGGCACTAACCCCACGACGTGGCAGCTGTTACCAGCAAAACCCGCGAGCCGGCCGATGAAGTCGGAAAGGGCCAAGCACTCCCCAAATCTCGCCTATCTGGCCGGATAGGACCGCTCGAGCCGGATGAACAACAAGATGCGCGCGCACGAATGGACCTGCTGCTCCAAACACGTGCGCTAGAGGAAGAAATCCCAGCCGGACCAAGATGCTTCGGATCGTGCATCCGAAACGAACCATTTCCAAAGGGATTTTTTCTCCCAAGGGATACGCCAAAGTACAATGGCTCGGTCAAGCCGGAGGACTGGCTGGTGGATTACACCATCGCCATGGGCATCGCCAACGGCAACTGCCGGGTAGCAGTGTGCTACGCCCCTCTCATGCTCCTCGACTCATCCAGAACATGGCTAAAAAGTCTCCCCGACAATAGCATCAACGCTTGGATCGATTTAGAGCAAGCATTCGTTCGCAACTTCACTGGCACCTACAAGAGCCCAGGCCGGCCTGGCGAGCTTGCTCTCTGTGTGCAGGGCCCGGACGAGTCCGATCGATCCTACATCACCCGATGGACGAGCATGCACAACTCCTGTGAAGGGTTACGCAGACATCAGGTGGTTAATTTCTTCATCAACGGCTACAGAGACGGCACTATGGTCAAGCATAAGCTTCACCGGGTGTAACCCACAACCATAGCACAGACCATGGCCATCGCGGACAAGTACGCCACGGCCGACGCGGTAATGAAAAGATCTGTCCGGGTGGCCGACCAAGGGAAAATAATTATCGACGTCGCTGTAGATCGGCGCCATCCGGAAGGGAATTGCCACAATTCCAAGCGGCATGACAATCGCCATGGTAAAAGAAAGGACGTCCAGCCGGATAACCAATATGGCTCCAGGCAGGTGGCGGCAGTGTAGGAGGATCTGGTTGCAGGCAGAAGTCGGAGACAGAAGCCTGATGACCGGCCTACGAGGCCCAAGTACACCATTGAGTTGATGCTTGATGTGCCATGCAAGTTCCATAGCGGGGGAAACAAGCCGGCTACGCTCACCACACGCTAGTGCACCTAGACGATGAAAATGGCGGAAATTGCCAGCGCACCGGCTGGACAGGCGCCAACTCCTCTAGCGGGCGAGCCACCAGGCGATCGCAATAACCAACGTCGAAGGGAAAATGATGATAACAACTACCCTCGCTAGGTGGGAAACTACCACATCTTCACCACGGAGCCGGATACCAATGTAACATCCCAAAACTTTAATCCAAGTGATCAAGATCAAATCTACCCAATTTAGGGTTAACAAAAAACTTTTTCTATCTAAAATCTTTAAGCATTCATATGTGTGTGCATTTAAAATAGGAGTTGTTTGAAAGGCCACTATTGTTTGTTCTATTGGTTGTAAACTGACTCCAAGGTAAATTACACATCATCTTGATCATCCCCAAGCAAATCCCAAAGAAAAAGAAATAAAAAAGAATCAAATAAGGAAATGGTCACTTTTGCCATTTTAATCACCTAGCCCACTTTGTGTGTTCCTAGCACTCAATTTCCAACAGAGACAATTGTGGTTCTTTGCACCCCTTGCTAGTACCAGTTAAGATGTACCAAGGCCCACTTTGGGTTATCCCAAAAACATTCAAACTCTAATTTTAAATGACATTTGAAAATTGAATCTAGTTCATATGTCTAGATCACACTTTTTCAAAAACCACTAAAATGAATTCCATTTAACAAATCCTAGCAACCACAGTCTACCAAGCATCAGACCAAAGCACCAACCAAAAATCTTCAAAAAATTCAAATAATAGTCTATTGCGTCCATTGTGTCGAACACTTAGTGAGCACTAAACTAACTGCCTAACTATTACTGTTTTAGTGCAGTTATCCAATGCCCCTAAGGCCTAAATCCTCTCCCATTGTCTCCCCCAGTGCCAACCATGCCATCAAGAAGCTACCCCTTAGCCGTTTGCAGCAGTGTCGCGCCACCTGAGTGCCATTCTTGCTGGCTGAGCATGCGCAACTCGCAGCAGACTGCCAACCCTTCTCCGCCGCTCCAGGAAGCAAGGCGCCACCTAACCGCCGCCCACGGTCCACCCCATGGCCCCTGCTAGCCCTTGGACCACCGAGGAAACGCCACGCACTAAGTCTCTGCGTGTAGCCAGAGCACGCCAGAGCGCCCTCACCACCAGCACGCCCAGACCGCACATCGACCGTAGACCACGCGCGCCGCTCCGCCTTGACCACCTCACCCTGCCGGACACGACCGTGCATCGCCGCGCGACCCACAGTCGCTAGGAACCCCGTCGAGCACCACCTCTGTCCCTCAGAGCGCGGGAAGCTCCCGACCATTAGCCACCGCCTCTAGCGTCGCCTTTAAGCTCTAGATGATCGCCAGGGAACTGCCCACTGTCCTCCTACCTCGCCCATGCCGGTAGCCCCCTGTGCCGTTGTCACCGACGAGCTCCGCCCACACCCTTCGGTCCCCTCATCGAGCCTATATAAGGAGGCTACCCCCAGCATCAATCACCACACCATTCCACTGCCCTCTCTCCACTGATAGTTTCCTGTCTCTCGCTGGAGCCGCTCGATCAGCCAGTCACCAGAATTTCATCGGAGACAGCCGCAGGAGAGGAGGAGAAGCTCCCGTCGATTTCGTCCACCTTAGCCCTGTCGTGACCTCGCCTGAGTCCGCCGTCGTTGTCTCGTTCGATCGCCCCCATCGCCGCACTAGCTGGAGCCCTGGTATGTCCCCACTACACCCCCACCGACCATGCTAGGGTTCAGTCTCACCGGTGACGTGTCCGTCATCGACGACGGCCGTGAGCCGTTGATCCAGGATCTAATCGTGTGGTCCTTATCGCCCCATACAGCTTCACATTTAATGAGTCACTGACAGGCAAGACCCCCCTGTCAGTATCCCTCAGCGCCGCGGAGTGTACACGGGCCGGCCCATTTTCTTTCCCGCGCTGACCCAGTAATTCAAATATAGGTTTTTCTATTTTAATTAAAACTCAATTATGTCCACTAGTTTAAAAATAAATTCAGAGAGTTATATAAATCCAAATTGAATGATTCCAATTTTGTTGTAAAGATAATTGAAAACTCTATCCAAGCCCGTTGGATTTAAATCAATTAGAGTTAGAGATATCTCCTAGTAAAAATAACAAGACAGAGGCTTTTTCACATTCATACATTTTTCTAAAATCAACCATAATAGCTTTTGAGTTGATTCCAACTCTCAAAAATCACATTTAACCATACCTATCTGAATATGTAATAACATGTAGTGACTTTGGACTAGTAACAAAATAATGCTATATAGGCATTTCTAGTCACTTTAAATCATTCATTATTCAACTTAAACTTATTAAAATATGATCCAACCTCTAAATCACATTCCCATATGTTATAATATGTGGCGATGACATGTGTCCACATGATCCCATATTTTAATTGGATAATATTAAATCTTAGTAATTTTCAATGAGTAGAAATTACTTTTCTCAAATAAAAAGAATGAAGCTAGTTCATTAAACCTTGTGATATTTGTGATGATACTAGATCATCAAATGTGTGCCTTAGTGTCCTAAGTAGACTAGTTAAGTATTGTTTGGTGATTGTGTATTCCGTATGAATTTATAAACGATAGTACCGACCAAGCTTTCGAGGAGGAGGAGTTCTACCAAGAGGAGGAAGAGAATTTCAACCACTGCACCAACCAAGGCAAGCCTAGAACTTCAAGTAAACTAAGCAAGCTAGCATTATACAAGTTAACAATGCAAGATAACCCTTGCAAGCTATTGTTAGCAAGTTAGAATTAAGCTAGATAACCTAAGAAAATGCATTAGGCATGCTTTGGTTATACCATTTTGACTTATACCTACTCCAAGTTTTATTTACAAGCTTTACCTTCTTTACTTTACAAAGGTCCTTTACTTGTTTAAAGGTAGCATAAAGAGTATAAAACTTGACCTATCTAGTTAGACTTAGATGTCATTCTATGGCATGAGATTGAGATTAGCATCCCACCTTAGTGAACACTCTTAACTTAGTAGTTTAGAGCTAAACCAAAACTTGATTACTTTAGATGGGAATACTTGGTGAAAATGATTTGTGAAAACCTTGGAATGATGAGTCATTCTATTGAGATGTTTTGACATGTGTTGAGAAACACAAATGGTTTATGATGATGAAAATGTTGAGGCATGAGCCTTAGCCCTTTTATAAAAACTGATGGTTGGGTTCGGATGCGATACCATTACAATTTTACCGTACAACCACAATACCTGAATTGGGTAAGGATTAGCCGGAAGTTTATATGCATTAGTGTTAGTTCCCTCGCGGGAGAGGTTTGAGTTGAGGCTACCTGTCAATGTTGTCCACCTATGTAGTCCCCAGGATGAAATATGGTCATGGCTGGGAGGCCATGCTCATAGGAGAGGTGCTTATACTAGAGTGTGTAAAGGAAATGCTATGTTTGATTATCTGCATACTAAGTATGATGATTCAGGGTTATCCCTGAAAGATGTATCGAATCTTGTGGTGAAAGTGTACCACCTCTGCAGAGTGTTAAACTATTCGAATAGCCGCGTCCACGGTTATGGACAGTTGGAGTGGCCATACTGTTCCGTTGTCAGATGTTTTCAAGACAACTTATGAAATGAATTGTGACATGACTTGACCACAACATGGTTGTGACTATGACAATTAAGTTCCCACTTAGGTGTTTTCAAACTTCTTTTATCTTTCTTTGTTTCTGAACTCAGCTTAGGTTTCAAACTTAACTTTACAAACAAACTTAGAGTTAGCATTTCCTACTAGAACTATCCTACTTGTTAGTGGTAGTTTGCGAGTACTTAAAGGGTACTCATGGCTTTCGTCCCTGGCTACTCCTATGGCCAGACTATGAGGAGCACAACCCTGAAGGAGGAAAGCAGGACGGCTACGACAACTAGGATCATCTCCCATCGTCAGCATTGCCTGTGACACTAAAGATGGACCCCACCGCTACGCTATTTATTCTGTTGCTTGATTGTACTAAGACTGGATCATGAGATCCTTTATTTGTGTAAGACCTTATTATGGTTTGTAATGGATGATGTACTGTGATATCCAATCTGTTATGTCTCGCAAAAATGGTAATCCTGGGATCACGATGTATGGCATAATAGGCATCTGGGATTAAAAATCCAGGTGTTGACAACCAAGCACAACAAAAGGCGTCGCGAGGCGGAAGTGAACGCAATCGTTCCTCCCATTCCCCAGTACCTCAACTAGTCAGAGCAATAAGTTGCATGGAGCCGGAAGGAAAAGCTAGCTGAGCTGCCTCACCCAGGCACCTACGCGATGGTTCTGGATCCTATCATTGTCTCCAAGAAGCATTCCTGCAGATTCTCCCGCGTCCTCGTAGATAGAGGGAGCAGCATTAACCTCCTGTACCGCAGCTCGCTCGACCAGCTCGGTATCAGCGAGGCACAACTGGATCCATCAAGCACCTCCTTCCATGGAGACATCCCAGGCCCGTCGCACTCCCCCATCGGAAAAATCCGGCTGGACGTCATCTTCGGCACGGAGGACAACTTCCACCGCGAGCCCATCTGGTTCGAGGTGGTCAACCTCTACAGCACATACCACGCAATCCTGGGATGCCCAGCGCTCACCAAGTTCATGGCGGTACCACATTACGCGTACCTCAAGATGAAGCTACCCGGGCGCAAGGGCGTCATCACCGTGGCTGGTTGCTACAGACGATCTGTGGAATGCGCCATGGACGGGTTCAAAATAGCAGAAGCCATTATCATCGCGAAAGAAAAACACGTAATCATGCATAACGTGGAGGCCCTGCAAAAGGACATACCAGCTAGCGAGCCCAAGCGGCCGGAGAGGCACAATTCAAGCCATCCAAGGGCACGAGGAAGATCCTGCTGAACGAGGCCGAGCCAGACAAGTTTGTCCTGGTCGGAGATGGCCATGACAGGAAATAGGAAAGCGCGCTCGTCGACTTCCTCCGTGAGAATCGGGATATCTTCGCATGGTCCCCCAAGGACATGCCAGGTGTTCCGAGGGAGCTCGCCGAGCACTCTTTACATGTCAGTCCGGACGCAAATCCGGTCAAACAATCACTATGCCGCTTCACGGAAGAAAAAAGAAGAACGATTGGGGAAGAGATCACCCGGCTGCTCGCAGCCGGATTCATCATGGAGGTTTTCCACCCGGAATGGCTGGCAAAACCCATACTCGTACTGAAGAAGAACAAGACTTGGCGCATGTGTGTTCACTACACCGGTCTGAACAAAGCATGCCCCCAAGATCCATTCGCCCTGCCAAGGATAGACCAAGTGATCGATTCCACGGTCGGCTACGAGCTGTTGTCATTTCTGGATGCGTATTCTAGCTACCACCAGATCCGATTGAACCTCGCTAATCAAATAAATACATCATTCATCACTCCTTCCGGAGCCTATTACTACACCACCATGCCATTCGGACTGAAGAACGATGGAGCAACATATCAGCGCTGCATGCAGAAGTGCTTACAGACTCAGATTGGCAGAAACGTACATGCCTACGTCGATGATGTGTAGTCAAGACCATGGAGCGCCAGACACTCCTTGAGGATGTGAAGGAAACATCCACCAACCTCCGTCGGTTCCAGATGAAGCTGAACCCGGAGAAGTGCATGTTCGGCGTCCCAGGTGGCCAGCTACTCGGTTTTCTCGTATTTGAGCGAGGAATCAAGGCAAACCCAGAGAAGATTGGCGCAATCGAGCGCATGCAGCCGCCCAAGAACTTGAGAGATGTCTAGAAGTTCACCGGATGCCTGGCTTCCCTCAACCGGCTCGGCGAGAAAGCACTCCCACTATACCAGCTCATGAAGAAGACGGACAAATTCGTCTGGACATCGTAGCCGGATGAAGATTTCTGCGACCTCAAGTGCATGCTCACCTCACCACCTATTCTGGCAGCACCAGCAGCAAAGGAACCCATGTTGATGTACATTGCAGCAACAACAGGGTTGTCAGTGTGGTGTTGGTAGTGGAGAGGCCAGAAGAAGGAAAGGCGCAGCCGGTGCAACGACCGGTGTATTACCTAAGTGAGGTGCTCTCGCTCTCGAAGCAGAATTACCCTCATTACCAGAAGCTGGTGTACGACGTGTACATGGCCGCCAAGAAAGTAAAGCACTACCTCCAAGAACATTCCATCCGGGTGGTGGCGCTAGCGCCACTTTCGGAGATCATCGGCAATAGAGACGCCACAGGCCGGGTGGCGAAATGGGCCATAGAGCTCGCCGCCCACAACATACAGTACGAGCCAACAACGGCGATCAAGTCTCAAGCCTTGGCAGATTTCCTTGTCGATTGGGCAAAAACACAGTACCTGCCACCTTGCCCTGACTCCACGCATTGGAAGCTGCATTTCGATGGCTCCAAGATGTATGCAGGACTCGGAGCCGGAGTGGTCATCACCTCTCCAAAAGGAGACCGGCTGGAATACGTACTGCAGATCCACTTCCGTGCGTCCAACAACATCACTGAGTATGAGGCGCTCGTCCACGGCCTCATGATGGCAAAGGAAATAGGCATCCGACGCATCCTATGCTTCGGTGATTTTGATCTGGTGGTGCAGCAAGTGTCAGGCGATTGGGACGCCAGAGATGCAAACATGGCTCTATACCATTTCTTCGTACAGCAGCTATGCGCCTGTTTTGAAGGGTGCGAGTTTCACCATGTTCCCAAGGTAAACAACAAGGCCATAGACACGCTCGCCTGCATCGGGTCAACAAGACAACCGATTCTGCCTGGAGTTTCCCTTGAGCACCTGCGCAAGCCGTCAATCACACCGTCTCCCAAATCCGACTCCATAATATCGGACGTGGACCCAGGGACTGCCGGCTCCAAGACCTCCGCGACGGCTGCACCACACCCGGGGACTGCCGGCTCCAAGACCTCCACGACGGTTGCACCGCACATGGGAACTGCTTCGCCGCACCCGGGGACTGCTGGCTCCAAGACCTCTACAGTGGTCGCAGTGCACCCGAGGACTGCTCCCCCACACCCGGGGAATGCCGCCTCTAGCCTAGAGGCTGCCGGCTTCGCCGCTCCACCCGGTCGGCCTCCGGACGAGCCTGACCCGGCCATCCGGGAAGAAGTGAATCTGCTAATGCAGGCGGTATGCGCCATCCCGGAAACCCCAACATGGGCCAAGCCGTTCATGGACTTCCTAGGCAAAGGAGAGCTACACGAAGAGGAGGTACAAGCAAGATAGGTGAAGCTTAGAGCCAGCACATACACCATCATCAACAACGAGTTGTACAAGTGCAGCGTTAGCCGTATCTATCAACGATGTGTGAGCCAAGATGAAGGAATCCGGCTGCTGGTCGACATCCACTAGGGTGAATGCGGACACCACGCATCGTCATGAGCCATAGTGGCAAAGGCATTCTGTCACGGGTTCTACTGGCCCACAACATTAGAAGACGCTGAGCAGATTGTCAAGGAGTGCAACGGGTGTCAGCGGTTCAGACAGCAGAAGCACACTCCGTCTGCTGCACTCAAGATGATTCCCATCACCTGGCCGTTCGCCGTCTGGGGGCTGGACATGGTTGGCCCTTTCAAGACGGCCAGATCTGGCATGACCCAATTTTGCTGGTGGCAGTGGATAAGTTCACCAAGTGGATAGAGGCAAAGCCAATAAATAAGCTGGATGGGCAAACAGTGGTCAAGTTCTTCACAGCAAAAATTTCCTGTTGTGCTAGATTTGTCTCTACCTGGACCTTGCATCATAACCAGATGGGCATGACCCCAACAACATCATAACTGACAACGGCACAAATTTCGCCAAGGGAGCTTTCACGCGATTCTGCAGAGATAAGGATATCCACCTGGACCTTGCATCTGTGGCACACCCCTAGTCCAACGGACAGTGCGAGCGAGCAAATGGCCTGGTCCAAGCCGGAATCAAGCCCTGGATGATCGAACCACTGATGCAATCCCCTGGCTGCTGGATTGAGGAGCTACCGGCTGTACTCTAGAGACTTCGCACCATGCCGAACCGGTCCACGGGCTACACTCCCTTCTTCCTCGTTTACAGGGTGGAGGCAGTTTTGTCCACTGACATCGAGTTTGACGCACCCCGGAAACTGCTCTACACAGAACAACAAGCCAAAGAAGCATGGAAAGACAGCGTCGATCTCCTGGAATAAGAACGCGAACTGGCCTTGTCCAGATCCACCATTTACCAGCAGAACCTACACTGCTACCACGCCAGCCGGATACGCAGCGTCTCATTCCGCGAGGGCGACCTGGTGCTAAGACTAGTTCAAGACACCAAAGGGATACACAAGCTATCTCTGCCTTAGGAGGGCCCATTCATAATTAGCCGGGCACTGCAGAACAATGCATACTACCTCATCGGCGCCCGCAATCCAGAAAAGAACAAGATGGACCGCTTAGGCGAAGAAACTGAACGCCCATGGAAAGCGAGCCTGCTCCACCCATTTTACACTTGAGCAAGAAGTGTATGTATCTTACTTTCATGTAATGAACAAGCATGGGAGCCTCGACACAGTCCGGGGACTCCGCAATAAATAAGCAAGTCATGGTGCACAAATTGGTTTTTCTGGCTGCATTACTCTAACCCCGGAGCCGATGATCCGTTTCAGGGACTCGCCGGTTGGCCTAGACGGCTGCGTGACCCACGAGGCAAAGTACTCTACGTGGTTCCTAAGGCTTCCTCTTTGGTTCCGGCTGCAGACCACAAGTCGGCTGATAGATTCGGCAAGAGCATAACGCTCAAAGGCCCCTACACAAAAAAACCATGAGGAAAACAAAAACGTCTAGATGACCCTGTTGCGCTCGCTCGCTCAAAGGCAATGACCCAAACCCGAAGTATCGTGCAGTACGCATACTAAGCTACCCCTTCGACTTCGGCTAAAAATAAGCAAGGGAACAACATCGAAACTAGCCAATGCTCACTAAGAAAAGGGCAAAGACATTGGATTTGCGCGAAACAGCAAAAATTTCAAAAACTAGCCAACCTAAGATTACAGTTCGAACTTGCATATGCTTAAGCAGGCAAACAACTTGTTTGTTTCTATGTTTGCGTGAGAGAAAGTTTAACGACGAACACCGTCAAGATGGAGGCAGATAGCTTCCAGTGGCAGTAGAGCAGGTCAAGGAGCTTCGACCCGGCTGTATTCTCCAGCCGGCCCGAACCTTGGGGACTACACCCTGTGGGTGCGCTCGCGCACCCCCACATAGAAACCTGCAAACAAAAAACACAAAGGAGCATCGACCCGGCTATATTCTCCAGTCGGCCCAAACCTTGGATACTACACCCTGTGGGTGCGCTCGCGGGCCCCCACACAGAAATAGGCATGCAAAAGATGCAAAGAAGAAAGTGCAAACAAAAGAGCATGAGCAAATATATAGAGGGAGGCGATGATCCCACAAAAGTTCAATAACCAGAGGACGGACAAGTGTTCACATGGCACAAAGTAAAGATAACTGCTTCAAATCACAAATACTCCCGGCATACCGGGGATCAAGTTCACTGGGGGGTAGAAGGGCCGGAGGCATCAGCTAGAGCACGGCTGCTGGAGGTGACGTCCGTTGAGGCGGTCTATGGAGCAGCCAGAGCATCAGTGCGTGGCGCATCCGGGCTGTGGAAGTACCGCTCCCTGCCGGCTAGGTCGCTGAAGATCTTGTCCAGTGCAACGAAGCTCCCGATCGTCATGCCACAGGAGCGGATGTCGGGGTCCTCAGCCCGAAGCTGGACATAACGGGTCCCTTTGTGAAATCCGCGGGAAAAGCTCCGCAGATCCACATCTCGGTACCAGGACTTCAACAGTGCCAGCACCATCTTCGCGCCTCCATGGGCCGCCCACTCCCGGGCCACATTCATGAGCTGCGGAGCACCCCAGAGACGCTCAGCCAGGACATCCATGGTGGCAGGCGGGATGGCCTCGGGCCAGACGTAGTCAAAGACCTCGAGAGAAGCAACACGGAGCCGGTTCGCCTCCTCGCTGATGACTGCCACCAGCTCCACCGAGTGGAGATCCTTTTCCGGATCTGTCTCGGGAATCTGGCCCAGCGCCTGATCTGTCGCCTCAGGGTACTGAGCTATAGCCAGAAAAGGAGGCAGTGATTATTATTGACCTTAAAGGACAAATCTGCAAAATTGGCTCAAGCCAACGGCACTTACTGACAACAATCTCAGCAATTTGGCAAAGCTCCAACAGTGCCGCCGCCTCCTTGGCCTTGGAAGCCTTGAGGGCATCCGCCTGGGTAGCGTAGAGCCCCTCCAAGTTCTTCAGTGCCTCGGCCCGGGTATTCACGGTCTTCTTGGACCTACCAGCCTTGATTGGCGACAGAGTACATACCTCGACAGAAGCACCCAACGGCCAGAGGCGTCGCCTCCGACAACTGCGCCAGGAGAGCATCAAGTGGTGGTGCGGCCTGCGCCGGCGTCTAGCCGGTGACCTGGAGGTCATCATCGCTCACTAGAGCCACGGAGGGACCAACCTCCGGCTGGATAGGGGCAACCGGCGGCGGCACCTCCACCAGCTCCTCCACCCGGTAGGTGCTGGAGTCAGCACCCACCGTCGAGCCGGAGGGAGGCACGGCCATACCGGTACGCCCGAACAGCAAACCCACAGCAAGCGAGGAGACGGCCCAAGCCCAGTGAAGCGTCGTGGGCTCAGCCGGCGGCACCACCTTCATCGCTGCCGGCTCGGGGGCCGGAGCCGGCACGGCCTCGGATGCCGAAACCGTTGCGCTCCCCTCAGTAGCAGGCGGAGGGGCGGACGTGGTGGCAACGATCACGAAGCCGGGCAAGGACATAGCCTCGTTGTCGAAACACAGGGAGTGAGAAACGCAAATACGAGTAAGTCAATACCCGCACCAAAAAGACAAGGGCACCTACCCGGCAACGCTCGGCATGGTGGCCGTAGGGTGGGGGCAGCGCGTCTTCTTGGTGCCACCTCTGGCTGGAGCGGCGCTGGTGGGGGCGGCCCGCCTCCCCCTGCCCCTGGGCGCCGCGACCTCGGACAGGTCTTCATCCTTGCCATGGGCGGCTATTCCAAGTGCAAGCAAAACGTCAAGATTATGACTACAAGCATAACAAGGGCAAGGAAGACAAGGGTAGAGAACAAACTCTCACCGGGTAGGAACTCACAGTCCTCGTCGGCCCACATGGGGAACCGCTCTGGCTCCGCCGGCAGAGCCTTCGCCGGCTTGAAGTCCATGGCGAAGTTGGGGAGCTCGGTGTCCCCCATACCATCCTCAGCTAGTTGCGCCATGAAAAGCTACTCAACAATGGAAGATAAGTGGCACAAAACGGAAGTCTCTCAGGAAAACCCACCCAGAAAGAGCAATAAATACATACCTTCAGCGAAAGCCGGCCGTGGTGGTATGGCCGGCAGGAGAACACCCAGTCCTCCTCTAGTGCCTGATTCGAGATGGTGGCGATCCACTCGCGTAGGGCGGCGTACGGCACCTCCAGTCGGGACACCCGGGTGGGGTCCAGATGGACGGAAAGGTGGCACATCTTGTGCGACCGGTGCTGCAGCGGGAGCACAAGGTTCGCCATCGAGGACAGCAGAATGTCCTAGGCGGTGAGCCGCTCCTTCTCCACGAGGACGGCCAGCCGAGCGCCCATCCGGTCGATGTCGCCCTGAGCACCCAAGTGTTGGATGCTCCATGCCTTCCGGCTAGAAGGAACATTGGCGAAGGCGGGGACCTTGATGAAGTCCACCTCCGTGTTGTTGAGCACGTAAAAATACGAGCGTTGCTAGAGCTTGACGGTGTCAGGAAGCTCCAGGAGCGGTATAGGCGCTGATGGCTGCAGGTAGATGGCGCAGCAGCCTGTCTCCGTCAACGGGCCGCCCTTCCCCACCACCTGAACCTTGAAGTAGAAGAATTTCAAGAAATTCGTGGCGTCGGGGCAGACACCGAGGAACGCCTTGCAGCAAGCCACGTGATGCAACAGCATCGACAAGGCGTTGGCTCCGAGGTGGTGGAGCTGCAGGTCGAAGGTGACGAGCAGCTCCAAGACGAAACCTCTCAGCGGCAGCCCAAGGCCGCGAGCGAAGTGGGCGAGGAAGACGTGGCCTCGCCAGGCTGGGGGTTGGGCACCCGCTCGCCCTCCGGTACAAGGCGATGTTTGACCAACAGCTCCGACGGTAGGAACTTCCCCCGCTGGTACTTCTTCACCAACTCTTCGGCAACATAAGAGCCACACCAGTCGCCGGTGACTTTGGGCAGCATGTTGCCTAGAAAGGTAGCCATGATGGAGGTGCGGGGTCTCGTTGTCGAGGAAGAGGAGTGGTGCCGACGACCAAGAAACGGTGGCACAAAGGAGCAGGGAGATACTAGAGCGCAAGGGAGAACAAGGACGGCAGGCGTAGGGAGACGAAGTGAGGAACCACTGCTCCTTGGCGCACGTATTTATCGGGGGAAAATAGCCATGTTGTTTCCCCTACCTCTGTGCCACATGGGCAGGCAATGGCCCCACTCCACCACGCCGGTTCCCCTCCCTCCGCACCACGTCGCAAGCAACCACCCCACTACCTCGTGACGGTTCGGGGCCGATCACGTGCGCCAGTGCCACGCGCATAGAAGATCAAGCGGAAGTTACTGCGGGAGGCAAACCGCACCCACAAACTGCAAGGAGACGCAATGATGAAGGCGTGCGCACGGTTACCAAAAAATGCAGCGATAGACCAAGAAGTCAAACTGACGCCGCGCGTGCCAGAAATGGCAGGCACGGCTTACGCAAGCACCAACGACAACAAACTGGTGATCACTCTACCGGCCGAATGCGGCAGCCGGTCAAGAAGATCACCAGTCACACCCTGTGGGTGGGACCATCGGCTCCGTAGCCGGTGAACCCCAGCTGGGAAAACAACACAGAATCTCAAGGCAGTACAGGACAAAGACTACAAAACAAAGGCTACAATACAAACGAAAATGACAAAGCATCTACATCATCAATCATTTCGATTGAGCACGCAAGAACTTCCCCACGAGGCCAAGTCCTAACGTGCTCGGGGACTAGTGTCGAGGGGATGACCCTCGGGTAGGCCAAGACGGGACCAATCGGCCGGCTCCAAGAAGCACATGCCGTCTGGACATAGATCAAGGAACCACAGCCTGGTGGAGTCCCCACCCGGTCCGCATTCAAGTTTCCCCGGCTGGCCCGTCTAGCCGGGTAGCCAGAAGAACCGACTAGGAGGCCGCTCCTATCCGGCCGCCTCGGATCCACTGGTCATGGTACGATGGGGGTGATGCTCCTTGCTGAGCGCACCCTTGACCAAACAGGCTGGCTGGCCTGGCCGGCACTACTGGACAACTGCGCCAAAGCTGGAGGCTGACGTGGAAAGCCCTGGCTTACACATAAATAACCGGCTAAAGGATAAAGAGCCGGATGACAAGTAAAGCAAGGGCGCTGGACACCACAGCGTGGTCCTCCCCTGTACTGGAATCTTGACTTGACCCGGGCCTACCGTTTGCCTCTTTCCAGCCGGCCCACTTTGTAAGGCCCAAATCCAAACAGTAAACCCTAGAACCCACCTTGTAAGCTACCACCTCAACCTATATATAAAGGGGGTAGCGCTAGGGTTCAAGGTAAGGGGGAAAATAGACACCAGAAGAAGGACTTAGACAATTCCGAGCAAGAAGTAGCTAAGGAAACAACTCAAGGAGCACCTGTATTGGGCATTCGCCCCCTTTGATAGTAGATCCTTGCAGGAGTAGGAGTTTTACCTCGCCAAGAGGGCTCCGAACCTAGGTACATCATTGTGTTTGCAGTATCTGTGCCCACCCTGTTGCGAGTAGCCACCGATAGCAATCTGATTATCCCCTTCAAGCCATCCCCGATGGTACTGCCGTGTTCCACACCACGATAATACTACTAGCTTCCTCATGGCTTCTCAAGTACTAGTTTAACTCTTAGGTTTAGATACCTCTTCTAGTTAACTCATGAGTGAGTTAACTCCTCCAACATCATATGGTTTGATCTCCACTAAGGATTACATTCCATTGTGATGGCACACTCTACCATATCTAGTTCCTTCTTCTTACTAATTCACTTTGGTATTTGGATGGCCTATATAATAGGTCAAAGCTAAGAATCAATAAGTGCTAGGTTAAGAATTGATCACTCAATATTGATGATCAATTGACACTAGGACTTAGTTAAATAGGAATGTCATCTGTTAAAATGACAACAAGGACATGTGATGAATGGTCTTGGCTTGACTTCCTTTTCTACAATATTAGTGGTAAGAGTTAATGTTTAAGGACTACCATGATGTTCATGGCAGGAATAACTATGGCAAGCAAGTGTCTCACGGTTTAGTTATGGGCTTCTTTACTTGGAGTTACATACTTGATTGAGTATTCAAGGTTTGTGGTAGATAATACCTTGATTTAATCTTTTGAATATTAAGTATTCATCCTTGAGTTGTTGTATGGAATACCATGTCATGATCTCTAGAAGATCCTGTACTCCTTATTAAATAGTGTGTTGTGACTTAGTTTTATTACATTTAATCTACCCTTAGATCAAATTATATTACACAAGTATAAGGTTTTAGCAAAGGTCATATTGAAACTTATCGCAATCAACTTGATGATCTACTTCAGTTCCACCCATTTAAGAGAAGCTTCAATCAATTTGACAAATTTTATTTAAAAGCACAAAAATTATCCAGATTTTCTATGCATGAATGCAATGCACACACCTCATCTCAGCTTATTTCTATGCTCTAATGCTAGGATGTTACAGACTCCCCCACTTAAGATAAACTTCGTCCCCGAAGTTCGTACTCTCTTATGTTTCGGAATAAGGTGTTGACTTGTATTGATCATGGCATTTCTTAACTCCATTGCGATCATAATTGGGGATAATTGTGGTATCACGTCTCCAAATCTCTTTGATTGAATTCTCTTCATACTTTACAATATCTACTATTGCTTCTAATTTATCATATGGTTTCTTTTACTATAATGTCTTGGATTATGTCCTTATAGTCCTATTTAGAATTGGTTGTGGACACATTTTTTTCCATTCCAATCTGGTTTTCCTACTACGCCCTACACCGGTCTATTTTGGAATACACTCTTTAATCTAAAGGACAACTTACCAGTCATTCCTTTTTTAAACTAGTCCACTGGGTTTAAGCTGTTTTGTCTACTTCGATCATTCATCCAAACATACTATTGAAAATACTTTATAATGATGACTTCTTATAACCTTATGGGAATAAGGCTTAATCTTATCATCGTTTAGTACTTCTTCTCCAACCTTTAGTCAGAAATTTAGACAACTTCAGCGTTTATTGTTTACTCTCCCCCTTGGGGTTTCCTAATGGTCTATAAACTTGATGTATAATACCCATTAACTCAATAGTTAGGACATCAATCTCTATCCAGCTTATACTTTACTTCTATGAGGTTTCATGAAAGAGTCTAAAGTACACCCACACAGCTGTGGATCTCCGAAACGAATCTTCCAACATCCTTTTTCTTTCTTTCAATCCTTTTGGACATTCTCTCGTTGGTAAACCCGTTTCCACGAAGCATCTCGAAAGACGATCTTTAATTGTATACTTCTTTACATCTTAGTTAACTTAGGCTAAGTTTTATGCTCTTTAGGGCATAAAAAGATGACCTAGTTAGCTAAACCAATAGGGTACTAGCTACGAATACCAACTATGGATCCCAGTTGTGGATCCTTCTAGATGTACGGATTAGTCTACGGGTTCTGGACTTACTACTAGCATTCTCTCTGAGTTGTTAGAGCTTCAATACCACTTTTGTTCCAAGACTTGTACTTAGCTCCCTTTCATGTTTCTTCCATGAACTTAGTACAACTACTTCATTAGCTTCTGAGCAGCATCACCCACTTTGAGTGAACTTATAGAAACGATTCAAAGATGCCCACCAGACACTTGCGTGCGGGTGGAAAATGAAGTAATAACATTACACAATAGTCCATGATGGAACCCACAGAAACATATATATATACAACAACGACTCCATGAGTCAAGAATACAGATATACAGTACAAAGATCCAAATCACCTTGAAAACGATACAACATCCGAGTATGAATAAGATCCAAATGGGGCTAAGAGCCCTGAAGAATAGCCAATGGCGTCCATAACCCTGCCCAGGCCAAGCCGGAAGGGTAACCCTGCTAGCGACATCGATCTCAAAACTGCTACAACAAAAGGGGTGCCGACAAAGGGCAAAGGAGAAAGGGAGTGGTCAGTACTGAGGACGGTACACGGCGAGTCTACAATTCGGAGGCTCTCACCTACATAGCTATGGTGGACTGAAGTGGCAGCGAAGCATGCACTAAACAACCTATAGAGACTCGATACAACTACCGGCTATCACAGAGGGTAAGAAAGACCTATTCGGGACCGACCTGATACTAACACCAATCATACCCATCCTGGTATTTCCCCCTTGAGACCAAACAAAGAAGTCAAACCGAGGACCTCACACAGTTGGGAATTTTATTCATTCGATTATAGTTGCATCACATACTAGTCAAATATAGATAGCATGAGTCATCCTGATAGCATAATTAGTCGGCAGTTTTAGTTAACCAATCTGTTGTAGTTGCAATACTTACTAGTCAAATACATTTAGCTAGAGATATCACCAAACCCAGCAGTTGTTGGCACTTTTATTATCCTTTCCGTTATAGTAAAGCTGATAACTAGTCATATATATTAAGTCAAATTCACAACACTACTTTAGTTATAGTTGTCTATGATCGAGATACTGTGCTCCAAGTCGTCCATAACCGCGGACACGGCTTTCAGAAAGATTTACCCTGCAGGGGTGCACAAATATCAACAGATGCATGATCAACCTCGGAAAAACCAAATAGAAACCCAACGAGGTTTTCACGACAAAGCAATCAAATGATTCATAAAATATTTTAGGGGTCACCCCACTAAGCTACCCGCAACGAAGTTGGCCGGCTCCGAAACGGACCCAGGGTTTGCGTCAATTGTTGTAAATGACCGGGAACCCGAAAGTGTGACTGGGCTTGTCGATACCGCGAAAACACTCCTCATCCAAAACAGTACATGTGCTCCACGTATAATCATAAATAAAGCAGTAAAGCATGGCATAAGTACAGGATCGTAATAAAGCCCCAAACTACTCGTGGCCCCAAGAAATAAGAAATGAATCAAGCTCTAGCTAAGGGGATTCATGGTCCCACATGCGGATAGTGCGATTGTCAAGGAACAGGTATCAAGTACTCGGGGCCTACGGGACACTAGTGAGCATGGAAGAACCAAATATTAGCTATTGCCCAACGGTGCCTCTACATTAGTTATATCTATTCCCAGCATTTTAATGATCAGTTGAAATTAATGTCATGATCATCGCCACCATTAATCATGTGCCAACCTTCCATCAATGGTGGAACAACAACGACGCGAAGCAGCACCTGAGAAAGCAACTACGACTCGCAAGACCAACTGTCTATCAAACAATAGGCAATATGATGTGTCCAAGGAAATACACGGGCTGCAAGGAATATAAATGGTGCACGGGAACTAAAGCATTGCAACATGGATAACAATAGATCAACAGGAGGAAATAAATACTATAAACGCAAAATAGGTAGAAAGAGGGAGAATGCTCGCCTGAGAAACATAGCCGAAGATACATTATCCGAAGAACTTGTCAATACTCGCATCCACTCAATGGTCTAATCCACGAAGAAGCAAATCACTAAAAGAAACACCGGATGCACTATTTAATACTACGGAATAAGATCGGGCATGATGCATATATGGACATGGCAAATATGCAATGTAACTAGGCAATATTAAGCGGAACCGGGGGTCCCGAAAATTAATTAGAAGGTTCATGTTATTTAGATACCCAGCAATTTAAATGTTGACTTAACAAGGCAAAACATGGATGCTGGAGGTCTGGTCACTCGTCGATCTTATTCATCGGGAGGGTCTCGAGCATCTTTCCGAATGGATCAGGAAAAGAGGGCCAAACAGAGGCAGACACACGCGACTGCAGGTGTCCTTCAATCTTGACATGCACACCCGCATGCACATCTGCAGGAAACAGGGTGGCACGCGACTGTGGCCAAAGGACGGGCGTGCGTTCACATAGCTTCTGCGTGATGATAACGATGCTCAAATGCAATGTGGCATGATGACATGAGCATGTGGTAATGATGATGCACAAAATAAAAACAACAAGCAATTTTCTAGTAGTGGTTTTTTCGGGGTGCTACACATGATCTCTCAAAACTACTAACAAAATTTTAGTTACTAACTTAATCCAAAAATTATCGTAATTTTATAGCGCTTATGTCTTATATCATAGACCTACACTGTTCTTACCTTACTGTGATTACAAAATTTTCCACTGAGTACTTGTCCTAATTACAGACTTATCATGGTCTTGGAGTTATGCTCGAACTTGTTAAGATTTACCTAGTCATCATGATTGAAGAGCTAATCTCACCATGATGACTCTTGTTCTTATCTTACTATTGTTGATTCAGAACAAAATTCAACTTCCTCATGTAGAATTCTCAAGTGAATCCCACATGATTACTACCCACATGTTCTAATGGTCTTCATCATGTAGCTTATCATTACGATCTAATAAAAAGATTTTGCTACCTTACATGGATCCTATGAATAGACTACACCATTTAAACTACTCCACCTTATATCCTATTCTATGTCCTAATCTTCTTTGATATTTGATCTTATTTAAGACATCGTAATGGTGTTATACCTATTTAGAGCTACACTCAAATGACATCTCTCTAGAGAAGACATATAACTACTCCTTAAGAAAGATGATAAAAACATCCAAATTAAGTGTGACAAGGTTTATCCTCAAGTGGATACCCATCACAAATATTGGTTTAGATAAGATGGCTCCTATAGTCACTATCCAACCTACAGATCTTCCTAAAAAGGGTTTTAATCCTAAGGTCAAAGCATATGCTATGATACCAGCTTCGGTGACCCAGCATACCACTGCATTATGTAGTACACTATAGTTATTGGCATAACACCAATGAAACACCATTCACTAGTATTACATCCCTTAGAGTGGTACAACAGAAACACAGCAGTTCCAAGACATGACTATAGATTACAAATCGACTCTTTACAAAAGATCTAGAAAACATTCTAGGCTAAAGAGAGGGAAAGAAACTTCTTACAAAGAAGAACTAGAATAACAATTCAGAACTATCTAATGACTAAGACTAGTATCTAAACTAATTGACTTGCAATTGCTGCTATTGCAATTCTCTATAGAAGTAGGTTCTAGGATAGAGTATCTACTCCTATCTAATTAAGAACTTCGTCTTCACTTCGGTTGGTGTATATGTTGACTTCATTGACTTTATTGAAGAACTTGAGATATAGATGATGGTTTCTTGAGGAGAAATTGATGTTGACGTTGTCTTCAATGGTTAGAACCTAGCAAGGGTTAAGAAGGTATGGTTGAGTACGAGCATACTCAGCAAGTTTACTAAAAAAGAGTGTATGATGCACTATCTCTACATCCACAGACCAAAGATCGTAGGCAATGCGGGTTTTCATAAACATTTCTTCAAAGGTTGCTTTTATTCTGAAAACTATGTTCGATAGCCTTCACAGGTTTACCAGAACCTTCGTGGGGTTCCTTTCCTGCCGTGTTCATAGCTCTTTCCCGGAACATGGAGTAACATGTCACAGTTGTTACACTCTGTAGAGGTGCGTTACTTTACCCATGAGACACCAAATCCTTGTTGCACAACTGGGCAACTTATTCCCATCCACAATTCCATGATGTGGGGCCCAGTAGATGATCCAAGCCAATCATTGCCCCCTTCGCAACCCCGCTTGTCCCCTTGGTGTACGCCATGCCCACATCTTGAATTACCGCAATGGTTGGTACAGACCGTTCAGATGCCAAAACTATCATGGGACGTTGAGGGTTCCCACCCATATGCTGCATATCCTCTACGAATTACCAATTAATGCATGCTACGAGGATAACAGCCACGACCTGTGCATTCGGATACATACGAGAGGAAGAAGATACAACTGACTTCTCTGTCCCATTCCAAGTCTCATGGTTAACACGCTAGAATCACTAGCGACATTGGTTGATTAAGTCCTAGATACTATGTTCCTTTAATCAAAGGACATGAGCAAGTGTGAACTTTCCTTTTGTGATTGCAATATTATGCACTCACGGTTCTTCGAGATACTACAAGATCCAAATCTGAAAACAGCATCATTGGTCGGTTAAGGACTAATGTTTAAAGAAGCAGGATGCAATTACGCATGTCGTGGTGGTGTCACGGCAGATGCCATGGATAGGCTAAAGGTGGGGACTAATATGCGCTAGGGGAATCCAGGGAGGGATAGTAGAGTGATTCTCTACACAGAAGCTTCGTATTGATGTTCAGTCTCCAAGATTACAAGTGCTCCTCGAGCTGTATTGACAAGAGGAGGAAGAAGAAATTCTCTTACTCTTGCCTACTAACTAGCCCAAGAACCCTAGATCCACTAGTGTTTTTCTTGCTACGTCTCTGAAAAAGACCCAACCCCCTTACCAGAACCCCAACCCCCCTTATATAGGGGTGGTTCGGTCCCTAGGAGGCATACGTGGAGGCATATTCCTAAGAATATGCCTCCTCCCAAAGTAGTAACCCGACGAAGTGCTTTCCCCCCTGCCACTCACGGCTTTAGCGACGTTGCCTCTGTGGCGCCTGCGTCAGCCGACGTGAGCGTCGTCACCCTTGTCGGCCACGATCCGGTGGTCCTGCCCTTACTTTATTCGCTCATCCAGTATGCACCGGGCCTTCTTTTTGACCAGAGAGATTCCTTCCTTCTCCTAGAAGCCAAACGAGGATCCGGATCACAGTTGATCCGGCCACGCCTGTTCCTGCATATAAGCTAAACAAGTGTCTCCGACTTACTCCTTGAGTCGGACGAGACAATGTTAGGCGACCCCTTGGTCCGGGTTACTCCGTGATCCGGCCTGCCTTGAGGTGACTCGGCCAGTAATGTAATGCATTTTGATAAACGTGAATCCCTGAAATAATCTTATCAACTCTAGGGTTTGGAAACTGGAAATGGTTTCTTTAGAATGTGTTTCACTTTTATACCAACTTTACACTTGTGCTTCTTATTAAGGCTTGTTAGAGTGTGTGAAACAATAAGTAAATACAACAAGTAGCATACAATACTAAAGCATTCAGATGGGTCATGGTATCTAAAATATTTCTTAAGCAAGATTAAGAATCAATTAGAGCTTTTAAAGAAGTGTTCAAGGATTACTTTTAATGTTTCTTAAAAGAATAACTTTTGAAGAAAATCTTACTTAACTAAACAAAAGCATTTATACTATAAGTTAACACTCTTAGGTTTTCTTTCTAGTTATAATTCTCAAAGAAGAAAGAATTACTTCATTTGAATAAGGACCACACTAATAGTTGAGACTTATCTATCTTGGTCATTATATGGTATTATAATTTGTTCACTTCATAATGTTTCTTTAAGGTTAATTAAGAGTGGAATTACTTTTATTTGAGTAGTAGTTTCTTAACTTTATGATTGAATAGAATCATTTGTCTCCTTATAAATGAGTGGTTATGATTTGTAAACAGGGGAAAAATATTATTTAACTACTTACGAATTACCTTTGGATTTATAATATATTTATAAACTTGTGATTAAACTAATGGTAAAAGGTTTTAATAAGTTCAAAATTATAATCTTGAGTATTGTATATTTGATATCTCCATTTGGGAAATGCTACACTTATTTAGGATTCATAGTTTATCAAAAATTGTAATTAAGATGTTTTGTACTATTTAGACTTCATACTATTAATATTTTTAAGACTAATACTATTTTGTAGACTTCTAATGGACATATTAGAGGTATTAGCAACTTTATAGCTACTTTTATGAATTACTAACTAAGAAAATAGGTTTGAATTCAATTTATTAGGGTATTAAATTTGTACTCACTTCAAAAGTGGAATGTACATTTTTAACATGTAGATATTATCTTTGTGATCATTTTGGTATATTATATGTATTTTTGTGATTTTTAAATAATAAGATATGATTTTTATAAGTTTTATCACTTTATAAATACTAAATAAATAATAAATACTCAGTTAAGTGTCACAAAAATGTACAAAATAAGTTTATAAATGTATATTTTGTTCTTCTAAGAATTTTGATATATTATACTTATTTTTTTGAATTTTAAATAATAGAATATACTTATTTAATATTTATCCCTAATAGGTTATTTACTAATAATAATTATTATTTTATTTATGTTGGAGAATAAAATATGATAATATATTTATATTATAGAGTTTATTTTTCTAAATATTTTGATATATTATATAGATTTTTTGAATTATAAAATAAAAGATATTGATTTTATAAGATTATTACATTTTCTAAAATTAAAAATAAAATACTAAATGTGTTTATGAGGTAATGCTGATGTCAGCATGAGGTGGGGTGGCTTTTCTCAGCGGGGCTATTCCTAGCCCCAGCCACTGACTGGTGGGGCCTATGCTTATGTCAGCAAAGTGGACTTCTATTCAACACATAAATTATTACTTAAAAAAATAAAAAGATAAACCATATATGGCATCACCATGACGTCATAAGCATAGGCCCCGAGGACGGACTCAACGACTTAGAGCTCGCGAGGTGCATGCTCGACAGAGAGGAGCGAGGCTAATCTAGGGCTGGTGTCGTCGCCCATTATTAGTCACCAGAGCTACTCCGGCGACAACTACATACGACGGCTAGTGGCGGAGCATGACGGTAAGACGACTCAGGGTGAGAGAGTGGAATTAAGGAGGGGTGCAAGCTCTAGTAGCTCACCACGAGGCTGAAGAACGTGATGGCGAGGCAGGAGGAGCACAGTAGCAGCAACAATCGATGATGAACAGCGGTGACCGATGGTGGCGGTGAAGTGTCGATACATTCGACAGGGGGCTCTTCGGCTTTCGTGGGCTGGCTAGGAAGAATGAGGACAATCGGGCGAGCCCACTAGTGTTCTCAGGAAGCTAGGGGAGCTACGGGGCGCCGATGACGAGCGGGTCCGGTGGGGCTAGGGTTTCGGTTTGTTCTCGAAGGAGAGAGAGAGGAGGCGAGGAAGGGGAAAATGGGGATGAGGACGAGGGTTGGTGTCGCTATGGCCTCCTTATCCCCTCCAGGTGGTGGTGGCATGAATCTCCACACCGGTGAGTGGTGGCACTCGCGCCATGCAGCAGCTTCGGCGGCTGCACGAGGTTGACAATGATGATAAGCTGGACGAAAGGGTATTTGGGCTGGGCCAGTACTAGGCTGCGGTGGAGTGGCGAAAAGTTGTTGGGGATGCATGTGAGCGACAGGTAGGCGCAGAAGAGAGGGGCCACGATGGGATGGTTCTGCTGGCACACTTCTTCCTTTTCCTTTTTTGTTTCTATTTACTATTTTATGACACATTCTCTATATAGTTTCTCAAGGTTTAAAATATCCCAAAATTTTATAAGTCATTAATATTATTGTAGAGATCAGTTATAACCAATTCTTTCCACAATTATGGTTGTGTTCACAGAATGTGTCATTATAAGAAGGTTTATTCTTA
This sequence comes from Avena insularis, assembly GCA_023614405.1. Lineage (NCBI taxonomy): Eukaryota > Viridiplantae > Streptophyta > Magnoliopsida > Poales > Poaceae > Avena > Avena insularis. Next base: position 294,381 of record JAJUPC010000179.1, on the reverse strand, counting down.
TTAGAGAAGTATTAATAGGAATAAGGGTTTTTTAGGATTAACTTTTTATATAAAGTTCTTATATAGTTATTCATATTTTCACCATATGGTAATGGTTATGGTAAAGATGGAAAATTATATATATAGAACTCTATTCATACCTATCCTAATAAAGGAACTATGCAAATATATTACAAGGTATTAAACCCTGGGGTTTATAATATGGTGATTTGAATTCCATGGTTCTCAAGGTTTGGTGATTTCTTGTACTCCAATTCTCTTACAACTTCTTCACCACCATTCAACTAACTTTCAAAATAGGCATATATCATTTCTTAAACTAGTTGTTCATTACATTCTTAAGTGTGGTTAATGTGTTGATAGAAGTTTATTATATAATGGTGAACAACCATTATCATTCATATGGCACAAGTAATCTCAATGCCCAGCAACATCTACTTAGGGTTTATAATACCACACTTACTATGGACTCTAGAGGATACACTACCCTCAAGTTTCTCAGTGAATGTTGCTAAGGATCATAGTTCAAGGATTGATCTAGAATTTATAATCCCGAATGATACCTCAACTTAGAATGAGCTATAAAGATTACTTCTTAATGTGTTCTTGATGGTTCATGGGTTTAGGCTTCTATTAAGGTTTAAGACAATAAGGTGTACAAGACTTCCACCTATAAACACTCATTTGGTTCTCTAATTATCTCTTGGAAGCTTTAATTGTCCAAGAGGTATTGTTCAATGGTTACCTAGGAATAGGAAATGGTTCCACTATCCATTTGATTCTAGGGTTTTGAATAATGAAGTAGACATGGGTCTGTCATGGCTTGATATACTGTTGGTTAAAGGTTTCTCAAGCACTCCTACCTTAATACCTCACTAAGCTTATCTTGAGATAAGGAATTCCTTTCCTAAATATACTCTATACATCTCTCTTATCTTATTCACAAAGATCACATCTTACTGAATAAGACAATCATATAACTCCACCATACCAATCATCATATGATGACTTGGTCATGCCACTTCAACAATTCTCATTCTCCATTCTTCTACATGTAACTTCTATTACTTAGCTACCTGTGATAGATCCACCAATGTAACTACTTCTAACTCCATCCCTAAACTGACTTATGATAACCTTGCCTCTACTTTCAAGGCTTGCAAGATTAAATTTCTCTCTATATCACATGTGATATCAATCCTCTAAAATAGGTATGGAACTACTCTCCATTAAGATCTATTATCAGCTAAGTAGTAGACTTGTACTAGTCTCTCTATAAGACTTATCTTGTTAAGGAAACTTACTTGAAGTTTATACCCACTTGGCTTAACAAGATTCTTATTTGATACACTAATACTACTAGCTTTGTCATGGCTCCTCAAGTACTAGTTTAACTCTCACGTTTAGATACCTCTTCTAGTTAACTCATGAGTGAGTTAACTCCTCCAACATCATATGGTTTGATCTCTACTAAGGATCACATTCCATTGATGATGGCACACTCTACCATATCTAGTTTCTTCTTCTTACTAATTCACTTTGGTCTTTGGAAGGTCAATATAATAGGTCAAAGCTAAGAATAAATAAGTTCTAGGGCAATAATTGATCACTCAATATTGATGATGAATTGACACTAGGACTTAGTTAAATAGGAATGTCAACTGTTAAAATGATAACAAGGACATGTGATGAATGGTCTTGGGCTGACTTCATTTTCTACACTAAGAGTTAACGTTTAAGGACAACCATGATGTTCACGGTAGGAATATCTATGACAAGCAAGTGTCTCAAGGTTTAGTTATGCGCTTCTTTACTTGGAGTTACATACTTGATTGAGTATTCAAGGTTTATGGTAGATAATACCTTGATATCATCCTTGATTTGTTGTATGGAATACCATGTCATGATCTCTAGAAGATCTAGTACTCCTTATGAAATAGTGTGTTGTGACTTAGTTTTATTACATTTGATCTACCCTTAGATCAAATTATATTACCCAAGTATAAGGTTTTAGCAAAGGTCATATTGAAACTTATCACAATCAACTTGATGATCTACTTCAATTCCACCCAGTTAAGAGAAGCTTCAATCACTTTGTCAAGTTTTATTTAAAGGCGTGAAAATTATCAAGATTTTTATGCATGAAGGCAATGCACACACCTCATCTCAATTTAATTCTAAGCTCTAATGTTGGGATGTTACAAATGTCTCACATGGATACATGTGGTTTAGGAAAAGAATACACATGCAATGTCACCAGTGAATCCATGTGATTTAGGAAAAGAACACACATGCAATGTCAACAGTGGATGCATGTGTTTTAGGAAAAGAACACACATGCAAATGTCACTAGTGGATCAATGTGTTTTAGGAAAAGAACACACATGAAACGACACTAGTGGATCAATGTGGTTTAGGAAAAGAACACACATGCAATGACTCCAGTAGATCCATGTGGTTTAGGAAAAGAACACACATGCAAATGTCACTAGTGGATCAATGTGGTTCGGGAAACGTGCACTCAAGCAATGTCACCACTGGATCAATGTGGTTTAGGAAAAGAACACACATGCAATGACTCTGGTGGATCAATGTGTTTTAGGAAAAGAACACGCATAAAATGTCACTAGTGGATCCATGTGGTTTAGGAAAAGCACACACATGCAATGTCACCAGTGGATAAATGTGGTTTAGGAAAAGAACACACATGCAATGACTCTAGTGGATCCATGTGGTTTAGGAAAATAACTGACATGCAATGTCACTAGTGGATCCATGTGGTTTAGGAAAAGAACACACATGCAAATGTCACAAGTCGATCAATATATTTTAGGAAAAGAACATAGATGTAGTGTCACTAGTGGATCCATGTGGTTTGGGAAAAGAACACACATGCAATGTCACTAGAGGATTAATGTGGTTTAGGAAAAACACACATGCAATGTCCCTAGTGTGTCCATGTGGTTTAGGATAACAACACACGTGCAATGACTCTAGTGGATCAATGTGGTTTAGGAAAAGAACACACATGCAAATGTCACCAGTGGATAAATGTTGTTCAGGAAAAGAACATGCATGTAATGACTCGAGTGGATCCATGGGGTTTAGGAAAAGAACACACATGCAATGTCACTAGTGGATCAATGTGGTTCAGGAAAAGAACACACATGCAATGTCACTAGTGGATCAATGTGGTTTAGGAAAAGAACAAACATGCAATGTCACTAGTTGATACATGTAGTTTAGGAAAAGAACACACATGCAATGTCACCAGTGGATCAATGTTGTTCATGATAAGAGCACACATGAAATGTCACTAGTTGGATCCATGTTGTTTAGGAAAATAAGACACATGCAATGATTCTAGTCGATCAATGTAGTTTAGGAAAATAACACACATGCAATGACTCCAGTGGATCCATATGGTTTAGGAAAAGAACACACATGCAATGTCACCAGTGGATCATTGTGGTTTAGGAATATAACACACGTGCAATGCGTCTATTGGATGCATGTGGTTTAGGAAAAGAACACACACGCAAATGTCACTAGTGGATCCATGTGGCTTAGGAAAAGAACACACATACAAATGTCACCAGTGGATCAATGTGGTTTAGGAAATGAACACACATGCAAATGTCACAAGTGGATCGATGTGGTTTAGGAAAATTACACACATGCAATGACTCCAGTGGATCCTTGTGGTTTAGGAAAAAACACACATGCAATATCACTGGTGGATCCATGTGGTTTAGGAAAAGAACACATATCCAATGTCTCTAGTGGATCCATGTGGTTTACGAAAAGAATACACATGCAATGTCACCACTGAATCCATGTAGTTTAGGAAAAGAACACACATGCAATGTCAACAGTGGATGCATGTGTTTTAGGAAAATAACACAGATCCAAATGTCACCAGTGGATCAATGTGTTTTAGGAAAAGAACGCACATGAAATGACACTAGTGGATCAATGTGGTTTAGGAAAATAACACACATGCGATGACTTCAGTAGATCCATGTGGTTTAGGAAAAGAACATACATGCAATGTCACTAGTGGATCAATGTGGTTCAGGAAAATAACACATAAGCAATGTCACCAGTGGATCAATGTGGTTTATGAAAAGAACATGCATGCAATTACTCTAGTGGATCAATGTGTTTTAGAAAAAGAACACACATACAATGTCACAAGTGGATCCATGTGGTTTAGGAAAAGCACACACACATGGAATGTCACCAGTGGATCAATGTGGTTTAGGAAAAGAACACACATGCAATGACTCTCGTGGATCCATGTCGTTTAGGAAAATAACACACATGCAATATCTCTAGTCGATCCATGTGGTTTAGGAAAAGAACACACATGCAAATGTCACCAGTGGATCAATGTGTTTTAGGAAAAGAATATAGATGCAATGTCACTAGTGGATCTTATATGGGCATGAAGGAGGAGGTGAAGGCTAATTTTAGGACTCCACCAAGCTAGGCGATGCAGGGCGCACCCCATTGATGATTGGCACGCCAGGACGACCCCTACGATATGTAATGATAAGTCTAAGGTTGTGTTAAATATTGTTGCTATGTTATTGAGTCCGAGTCCAAGTTAGATTCAAGTCCGTTTGTGTTTTCGGTTTGGGTCTAACCAACCGACTAGTTGCAGACCTCCTATATAAAGGAGCCAACCACCTAGGGTTTAGGGGAGTTCAGTTGTTTAGTCTAAAAACTATTTTGTGCTCCACCATGTATTATACCTCCGGGGATGGCGATACCGTTTATCATATTATTTCTACGGAGGTTCTTGTAGTCATCAAGGATTTTCGTGCTCAGGTTTGAGGCGTGGTGATCTTCATCACGTTACTTGTTGGATTCGTTCCTCTTCTGTAGGTGACGTTCATCGTGTTATTGGAAGATTACCATCCGGGTTGACTCGCTGTGAAAGATCGGGACAAAACTAAGGATCGCTTGTTCCGTATCAGGTGGTATCAGAGCTCTAGGTTGATCATGGCGAGTGTTTGTGGTTGATCTGCGGATTGCTATTTTCCTGAGCAGTTTTCAGATCGGAAGTTGAAGTTTTTTAGATTGGATCGTGTTGGTTGATCGGAAGTTGAAGTTGATCACGGTGCGGTTGAGTTCATCGAGCTGACCTTTTTGATCCGTATGGCGGCGAGTTGTGGCGGCTATTCTCTAGCGAGTTGGATCGTTGCAGTCAAAAGATTTGATTATAACCGATCGAGGCGATAGCAGAAAAAAAGAGAAAGGCGAAGTCCAGCCACGCGGGCATCACGGCAACCACTGCCCCGCGTGCTCCTCACTCGCTACAGATCCCAGAGTCCATCTGCTCCATGTTCTGTTCAGATCCGATTGGCAATAGAAAAAAGAGATAAGGAGGCCAGTAGCCAGCTACCTTACACCTCACGGCCGAGTAGTCCCGCGCGCCTTGGATCACTCAGACCGCTTGGGGCATTGAAAATAAAAAAGGGATCGATCGCTACTTCTAGGTTGCATAGTGAGACTTCTACATAAGAAAACTACCACGTGAGGTGTTGGTTTGAGGAGAGTTATTTCCCTACACATGATCTTCTCCAATTGATTTTTTTTGTCTATCTCGGTATTGATTACAAGAGCATTTCTGAGCGAGGTAGCGAGCCCATATCTACTCGCTACAAGGACGATTTTGGCCACGTGGTTTTTTTCTGGCGATTTTTTCCGCTAGGATCGATAGCTCTCTGTTTTAGTTGTGCGATTTTTGGTCAGAGTTCTGCTAAAATTCAGAGATGGATTTTGAGGGTAATGTTAGTAATTTTTCAGCACAAGACGTCTACAATGGTTATCTAGACCTGAAAAATTTTGTGCGCCGTGATTATAGTAAATTGGAGTGGAAGCTCTTACATACTGCAACACCGATAGAATACAAGTTATGGGAAGATACAATGCAAGCTGGTTTTCGCTTAGGTATTGATATTTCTCCAGATCTGTAGTTTGACAACAATATCACTTTTCATCTTGCAAAAAGGCGTGAGGATACGCGAGTTTAGCGGTGGTGGGATATGGACACACATACGCGGGCTGTCTCAAAGAATACTGTTTGGGAGGACTACAAAAAAATTTACGTGCTAAATTTTTGGCACCATCAGAGATACAGGACAAGTTGATTGTTCTAGAGGATGTTGTACCATTGAGTGGGCTGAATTTGCAACTCAACAAGGTAAAAGGTGATGCTTGCATGATAGTTCAAAAGGGCCAGTGTTGGAATTTATTTCAGGCGTAGTGTATGATCAAAGGCAAATCATGCAAGTTGATTATTGATGGAGGAAGTTGTACTAATGGCATTAGCAAGGCAATGGTGGCAGCGTTGGGGTTGTCCACATGGTGTATTCCTGAACCTAAGCATCTAAAGTGGTTAAATAGCTGTGGTATGCTGAAGGTAACTCATAAGGTGCGTGTGCCATTTACAGTTGGTGATTACATTGATGAGATTGAGTGCGATGTGTTGCCATTGGAGGTATGTGGGTTGTTACTTGGTTGTCCATGGCAGTATGATCGCAATGATACACATGTTGGAAGAGCAAATACATATTCTTTTGTGCATTGTGGCAACAACAGACTTTGAAGCCTATGCAGGATGGTCACATAAAGTCTGATGTAGAGCTGGTGGTACATAAGGAGAAGGTGCGCAAGGCTAAGCCAAAATCTAGGCTAGCTAAGGTGTAGGATGGAGAGCATGATGCACAGTGCGACAATGTTGATATTGCTTCAGCTATGCCTGTAGAAGACAAGCCAGTGGAACTTGTTAGTGATAAGCTAGTTGAAGTACATCCTCTTATTGCTGAGAGGAAGGATGTTGCAGCATGTGTTCAGAAGGCTGTTTGTGTTGACACAGGTGTTCAGACGGATGATAGTTGTGCTCCTGATGTTCTAGTGCATGTGGTGCAGCGGGATAACAAGAGCAGTTTTGTTAGCACACCTGTGAGGCGTTTTGTTGGGACAGTTGTACAGATGCATAGAGGCAAGGATGGACATGTTCGACAGTTGTGTGGTCCTGGCATTACTCATCTTATGCCAGGTCGTGCAAACAAGGTCCATGTTCAGCAACCACGTATTCCAACAAGAGTGGAGAAGAAGAAGAAGACGATGGTGCCTAGGTCCAAGATCGTATGGAGACACAAGGAGGTGCAGGCGCCAAGGGCTGTATCAAGTCGAGTAGGCCAAGAGGGAGGATGTAGTGAGCAAGGCAAGCAAGACTTGAAGATGGCGAAGACGTGCAAAGCGATTGTTCATATCACGCCACCTTTCTGACCCGACCCGCAAGCGTTGGGGACAACGCTTCTTGAAGGGGGGGATGATGATATGGGCATGAAGGAGGAGGTGAAGTCTAATTTCAGGACTCCACCAAGCTAGGTGATGCGGGGCGCATCCCATTGATGATTGGCACGCCAGGACGACCTATGATATGTAATGATAAGTCTAAGGTTGTGTCAAATATTGTTGCTATGTTATTGACTCCGAGTCCAAGTTAGGTTCGAGTCCATTTATGTGTTCGGTTTGGGTCTATCGAACCGACTAGTTGCAGGCATCCTATATAAATGAGCCAGCCACCTAGGGTTTAGGGGAGTTCGGTTGTTTAGTCTAAAAACTATTTTGTGCTCCATCGTGTATCATCCCTCCGGGGACGGTGATACCGTTTATCATATTATTGTTATGGAGTTTCTTGTGTTCATCAAGGATTGTTGTGCTAATGTTTGAGGCATGGTGATCTTTATCACATTACTTGCTGGATTCGTTCCTCTTCTACAGGTGATGTTCATTGCGTTATTGGAAGATTACCATCCGGGTTGACTCGCTCTAAAAGACTAGGACAAAACTAAGGATCTTCCGCTTGATCCGTATTAGGATCCATGTGGTTTAGGAAAAGACCACACATGCAATGTCACTAGTGGATCGATGTGGTTTAGGAAAAGAACACACATACAATGTCACCAGTGGATCCATGTGGTTTAGGAAAAGTACACACATGCAATGTCACTAGTGGATCAATGTGGTTTAGGGAAAGAACACACATGCAATGACTCTAGTGGATCCATGTGGTTTAGGAAAATAACCCACATGCAATGTCACTAGTGGATACATGTGGTTTAGCAAAAGAACACACATGCGAATGTCACCAGTGGATCAATGTGTTTTAGGAAAAGAACATAGATGCAATGTCACTAGTCGATACATGTGATTTAGGAAAAGATACCACATGTAATCTCACTAGTGGATCAATGTGGTTTAGGAAAAGAACACACATGCAATGTCCCAAGTGGATCCATGTGGTTTAGGATAACAGCACACGTGCAATGACTCTAGTGGATCAATGTGGTTCAGGAAAAGAACACACATGCAAATGTCACCAGTGGATATTTCTGGTTCAGGAAAAGAACACATATGCAATAACTCAAGTGGATCCATGTGGTTTAGGAAAAGGACACACATGCAATGTCACTAGTGGATCAATGTGGTTCACGAAAAGAACACACATGCAATGTCACTAGTGGATCAATGTGGTTCAGGAAAAAAACACAAGCAATGTCAACAGTGGCTCAATGTGGTTTAGGAAAAGAACAGACATGCAATGACTCTAGTGGATCAATGTGTTTTAGGAAAAAAACAAACATACAATGTCACCAGTGGATCCATGTGGTTTAGGAAAAGCACACACACATGCAATGTCACTAGTGGATAAATGTGGTTTAGGAAAAGAACACACATGCAATGACTCTCGTGGATCCATGTCATTTAGGAAAACAACACACATGCAATGTATCTAGTCGATCCATGTGGTTTAGGAAAAGAACACACATGCAAATGTCACCTGTGTATCAATGTGTTTTAGGAAAAGAACAGAGATGCAATGTCACTAGTGGATCCATGTGGTTTAGGAAAAGAACACGCATGCAATGTGACTAGTGGATCAGTGTGCTTTAGGAAAAGAACACACATGCAATGTCACTAGTGGATCAATGTGGATTAGGAAAAGTAGACACGTGCAATGAGTCTATTGGATGCATGTGGTTTAGGAAAAGAACACACATGCAAATATCAATAGTGGATTCATGTGGCTTCGGAAAAGAACACACATCCAAATGTCACCAGTGGATCAATGTGGTTTAGGAAACAAACACGCATGAAAATGTCACCAGTGGATCGATGTGGTTTAGGAAAAGAACACACATGCAATGACTCTAGTGGATCCTTGTGGTTTAGGAAAAAACAAACATGCAATGTCACCAGTGCATCCATGTGGTTTAGGAAAATAACACACATGCAATGTCTCTAGTGGATCCATGTGGTTTAGGAAAACAACACACATGCAATGTCACCAGTGAATCCATGTGGTTTAGGAAAATAACACACATGCAATGTAAATAGTGGATGAATTTTGTTTAGGAAAATAACACACATCCAAATGACTCAAGGGATCAATGTGTTTTAGGAAAAGAACACACATGTAATGACTCAGTGGATCAATGTGGTTTAGGAAAAGAACACACATGCAAATGTCACTAGTGGATCAATGTGGTTCAGGAAAAAAATACACAAGGAATGTCACCAGTGGATCAATGTGGTTTAGGAAAATAACACACATGTAATGACTCTAGTGGATCAATGTGTTTTTGGAAAAGAACACACATACAATGTCACAAGTGGATCCATGTGGTTTTGGAAAAGCACACACATGCAATGTCACCAGTGGATCAACGTGGTTTAGGAAAAGAACACACATGCAATGACTCCAGTGGATCCATGCGGTTTAGGAAAATAACCCACATGCAATGTCACTAGTGGATCCATGTGGTTTAGGAAAATAACACACATGCAACTGTCTCCAGTGGATCAATGTGTTTTAGAAAAAGAACATAGATGCAATGTCCCAAGTGGATCCATGTGGTTTAGGATAACAGCACACGTGCAATGACTCTAGTGGATCAATGTGGTTCAGGAAAAGAACACACATGCAAATGTCACCAGTGGATATTTCTGGTTCAGGAAAAGAACACAGATGCAATAACTCAAGTGGATCCATGTGGTTTAGGAAAAGGACACACATGCAATGTCACTAGTGGATCAATGTGGTTCACGAAAAGAACACACATGCAATGTCACTAGTGGATCAATGTGGTTCAGGAAAAAAACACAAGCAATGTCAACAGTGGCTCAATGTGGTTTAGGAAAAGAACAGACATGCAATGACTCTAGTGGATCAATGTGTTTTAGGAAAAAAAACAAACATACAATGTCACCAGTGGATCCATGTGGTTTAGGAAAAGCACACACACATGCAATGTCACTAGTGGATAAATGTGGTTTAGGAAAAGAACACACATGCAATGACTCTCGTGGATCCATGTCATTTAGGAAAACAACACACATGCAATGTATCTAGTCGATCCATGTGGTTTAGGAAAAGAACACACATGCAAATGTCACCTGTGTATCAATGTGTTTTAGGAAAAGAACAGATGCAATGTCACTAGTGGATCCATGTGGTTTAGGAAAGAACACATGCAATGTGACTAGTGGATCAGTGTGCTTTAGGAAAAGAACACACATGCAATGTCACTAGTGGATCAATGTGGATTAGGAAAAGTAGACACGTGCAATGAGTCTATTGGATGCATGTGGTTTAGGAAAAGAACACACATGCAAATATCAATAGTGGATTCATGTGGCTTCGGAAAAGAACACACATCCAAATGTCACCAGTGGATCAATGTGGTTTAGGAAACAAACACGCATGAAAATGTCACCAGTGGATCGATGTGGTTTAGGAAAAGAACACACATGCAATGACTCTAGTGGATCCTTGTGGTTTAGGAAAAAACAAACATGCAATGTCACCAGTGCATCCATGTGGTTTAGGAAAATAACACACATGCAATGTCTCTAGTGGATCCATGTGGTTTAGGAAAACAACACACATGCAATGTCACCAGTGAATCCATGTGGTTTAGGAAAATAACACACATGCAATGTCAATAGTGGATGCATGTGTTTTAGGAAAAGAACACACATCCAAATGTCTCCAGTGGATCAATGTGTTTTAGGAAAAGAACACACATGTAATGACTCCAGTGGATCAATGTGGTTTAGGAAAAGAACACACATGCAAATGTCACTAGTGGATCAATGTGGTTCAGGAAAAAAATACACAAGGAATGTCACCAGTGGATCAATGTGGTTTAGGAAAATAACACACATGTAATGACTCTAGTGGATCAATGTGTTTTTGGAAAAGAACACACATACAATGTCACAAGTGGATCCATGTGGTTTTGGAAAAGCACACACATGCAATGTCACCAGTGGATCAACGTGGTTTAGGAAAAGAACACACATGCAATGACTCCAGTGGATCCATGCGGTTTAGGAAAATAACCCACATGCAATGTCACTAGTGGATCCATGTGGTTTAGGAAAATAACACACATGCAACTGTCTCCAGTGGATCAATGTGTTTTAGAAAAAGAACATAGATGCAATGTCCCAAGTGGATCCATGTGGTTTAGGATAACAGCACACGTGCAATGACTCTAGTGGATCAATGTGGTTCAGGAAAAGAACACACATGCAAATGTCACCAGTGGATATTTCTGGTTCAGGAAAAGAACACAGATGCAATAACTCAAGTGGATCCATGTGGTTTAGGAAAAGGACACACATGCAATGTCACTAGTGGATCAATGTGGTTCACGAAAAGAACACACATGCAATGTCACTAGTGGATCAATGTGGTTCAGGAAAAAAACACAAGCAATGTCAACAGTGGCTCAATGTGGTTTAGGAAAAGAACAGACATGCAATGACTCTAGTGGATCAATGTGTTTTAGGAAAAAAAACAAACATACAATGTCACCAGTGGATCCATGTGGTTTAGGAAAAGCACACACACATGCAATGTCACTAGTGGATAAATGTGGTTTAGGAAAAGAACACACATGCAATGACTCTCGTGGATCCATGTCATTTAGGAAAACAACACACATGCAATGTATCTAGTCGATCCATGTGGTTTAGGAAAAGAACACACATGCAAATGTCACCTGTGTATCAATGTGTTTTAGGAAAAGAACAGAGATGCAATGTCACTAGTGGATCCATGTGGTTTAGGAAAAGAACACGCATGCAATGTGACTAGTGGATCAGTGTGCTTTAGGAAAAGAACACACATGCAATGTCACTAGTGGATCAATGTGGATTAGGAAAAGTAGACACGTGCAATGAGTCTATTGGATGCATGTGGTTTAGGAAAAGAACACACATGCAAATATCAATAGTGGATTCATGTGGCTTCGGAAAAGAACACACATCCAAATGTCACCAGTGGATCAATGTGGTTTAGGAAACAAACACGCATGAAAATGTCACCAGTGGATCGATGTGGTTTAGGAAAAGAACACACATGCAATGACTCTAGTGGATCCTTGTGGTTTAGGAAAAAACAAACATGCAATGTCACCAGTGCATCCATGTGGTTTAGGAAAATAACACACATGCAATGTCTCTAGTGGATCCATGTGGTTTAGGAAAACAACACACATGCAATGTCACCAGTGAATCCATGTGGTTTAGGAAAATAACACACATGCAATGTCAATAGTGGATGCATGTGTTTTAGGAAAAGAACACACATCCAAATGTCTCCAGTGGATCAATGTGTTTTAGGAAAAGAACACACATGTAATGACTCCAGTGGATCAATGTGGTTTAGGAAAAGAACACACATGCAAATGTCACTAGTGGATCAATGTGGTTCAGGAAAAAAATACACAAGGAATGTCACCAGTGGATCAATGTGGTTTAGGAAAATAACACACATGCAATGACTCTAGTGGATCGATGTGTTTTTAGAAAAGAACACACATACAATGTCACAAGTGGATCCATGTGGTTTTGGAAAAGCACACACATGCAATGTCACCAGTGGATCAACGTGGTTTAGGAAAAGAACACACATGCAATGACTCCAGTGGATCCATGTGGTTTAGGAAAATAACCCACATGCAATGTCACTAGTGGATCCATGTGGTTTAGGAAAATAACACACATGCAACTGTCACCAGTGGATCAATGTGTTTTAGAAAAGAACATAGATGCAATGTCCCAAGTGGATCCATGTGGTTTAGGATAACAGCACACGTGCAATGACTCTAGTGGATCAATGTGGTTCAGCAAAAGAACACACATGCAAATGTCACCAGTGGATATTTCTGGTTCAGGAAAAGAACACAGATGCAATAACTCAAGTGGATCCATGTGGTTTAGGAAAAGGACACACATGCAATGTCACTAGTGGATCAATGTGGTTCACGAAAAGAACACACATGCAATGTCACTAGTGGATCAATGTGGTTCAGGAAAAAAACACAAGCAATGTCAACAGGTGGATCAATGTGGTTTAGGAAAAGAACAGACATGCAATGACTCTAGTGGATCAATGTGTTTTAGGAAAAAAAACAAACATACAATGTCACCAGTGGATCCATGTGGTTTAGGAAAAGCACACACACATGCAATGTCACTAGTGGATAAATGTGGTTTAGGAAAAGAACACACATGCAATGACTCTCGTGGATCCATGTCATTTAGGAAAACAACACACATGCAATGTATCTAGTCGATCCATGTGGTTTAGGAAAAGAACACACATGCAAATGTCACCTGTGTATCAATGTGTTTTAGGAAAAGAACAGAGATGCAATGTCACTAGTGGAACCATGTGGTTTAGGAAAAGAACACTCATGCAATGTGACTAGTGGATCGTGTGCTTTAGGAAAAGAACACACATGCAATGTCACTAGTGGATCAATGTGGATTAGGAAAAGTAGACACGTGCAATGAGTCTATTGGATGCATGTGGTTTAGGAAAAGAACACACATGAAAATATCAATAGTGGATTCATGTGGCTTCGGAAAAGAACACACATCCAAATGTCACCAGTGGATCAATGTGGTTTAGGAAACAAACACGCATGAAAATGTCACCAGTGGATCGATGTGGTTTAGGAAAAGAACACACATGCAATGACTCTAGTGGATCCTTGTGGTTTAGGAAAAAACAAACATGCAATGTCACCAGTGCATCCATGTGGTTTAGGAAAATAACACACATGCAATGTCTCTAGTGGATCCATGTGGTTTAGGAAAACAACACACATGCAATGTCACCAGTGAATCCATGTGGTTTAGGAAAATAACACACATGCAATGTCAATAGTGGATGCATGTGTTTTAGGAAAAGAACACACATCCAAATGTCTCCAGTGGATCAATGTGTTTTAGGAAAAGAACACACATGTAATGACTCCAGTGGATCAATGTGGTTTAGGAAAAGAACACACATGCAAATGTCACTAGTGGATCAATGTGGTTCAGGAAAAAAATACACAAGGAATGTCACCAGTGGATCAATGTGGTTTAGGAAAATAACACACATGCAATGACTCTAGTGGATCAATGTGTTTTTAGAAAAGAACACACATACAATGTCACAAGTGGATCCATGTGGTTTTGGAAAAGCACACACATGCAATGTCACCAGTGGATCAACGTGGTTTAGGAAAAGAACACACATGCAATGACTCCAGTGGATCCATGTGGTTTAGGAAAATAACCCACATGCAATGTCACTAGTGGATCCATGTGGTTTAGGAAAATAACACACATGCAACTGTCACCAGTGGATCAATGTGTTTTAGAAAAAGAACATAGATGCAATGTCCCAAGTGGATCCATGTGGTTTAGGATAACAGCACACGTGCAATGACTCTAGTGGATCAATGTGGTTCAGCAAAAGAACACACATGCAAATGTCACCAGTGGATATTTCTGGTTCAGGAAAAGAACACAGATGCAATAACTCAAGTGGATCCATGTGGTTTAGGAAAAGGACACACATGCAATGTCACTAGTGGATCAATGTGGTTCACGAAAAGAACACACATGCAATGTCACTAGTGGATCAATGTGGTTCAGGAAAAAAACACAAGCAATGTCAACAGTGGATCAATGTGGTTTAGGAAAAGAACAGACATGCAATGACTCTAGTGGATCAATGTGTTTTAGGAAAAAAACAAACATACAATGTCACCAGTGGATCCATGTGGTTTAGGAAAAGCACACACACATGCAATGTCACTAGTGGATAAATGTGGTTTAGGAAAAGAACACACATGCAATGACTCTCGTGGATCCATGTCATTTAGGAAAACAACACACATGCAATGTATCTAGTCGATCCATGTGGTTTAGGAAAAGAACACACATGCAAATGTCACCTGTGTATCAATGTGTTTTAGGAAAAGAACAGAGATGCAATGTCACTAGTGGAACCATGTGGTTTAGGAAAAGAACACGCATGCAATGTGACTAGTGGATCAGTGTGCTTTAGGAAAAGAACACACATGCAATGTCACTAGTGGATCAATGTGGATTAGGAAAAGTAGACACGTGCAATGAGTCTATTGGATGCATGTGGTTTAGGAAAAGAACACACATGAAAATATCAATAGTGGATTCATGTGGCTTCGGAAAAGAACACACATCCAAATGTCACCAGTGGATCAATGTGGTTTAGGAAACAAACACGCATGAAAATGTCACCAGTGGATCGATGTGGTTTAGGAAAAGAACACACATGCAATGACTCTAGTGGATCCTTGTGGTTTAGGAAAAAACAAACATGCAATGTCACCAGTGCATCCATGTGGTTTAGGAAAATAACACACATGCAATGTCTCTAGTGGATCCATGTGGTTTAGGAAAACAACACACATGCAATGTCACCAGTGAATCCATGTGGTTTAGGAAAATAACACACATGCAATGTCAATAGTGGATGCATGTGTTTTAGGAAAAGAACACACATCCAAATGTCTCCAGTGGATCAATGTGTTTTAGGAAAAGAACACACATGTAATGACTCCAGTGGATCAATGTGGTTTAGGAAAAGAACACACATGCAAATGTCACTAGTGGATCAATGTGGTTCAGGAAAAAAATACACAAGGAATGTCACCAGTGGATCAATGTGGTTTAGGAAAATAACACACATGCAATGACTCTAGTGGATCAATGTGTTTTTGGAAAAGAACACACATACAATGTCACAAGTGGATCCATGTGGTTTTGGAAAAGCACACACATGCAATGTCACCAGTGGATCAACGTGGTTTAGGAAAAGAACACACATGCAATTACTCCAGTGGATCCATGTGGTTTAGGAAAATAACCCACATGCAATGTCACTAGTGGATCCATGTGGTTTAGGAAAATAACACACATGCAACTGTCACCAGTGGATCAATGTGTTTTAGAAAAAGAACATAGATGCAATGTCACTAGTGGATCCATGTGGTTTAGGATAACAACACACGTGCAATGACTCTAGTGGATCAATGTGGTTCAGGAAATGAACACACATGCAAATGTCACAAGTGGATATTTTTGGTTCAGGAAAAGAACACACATGCAATAAATCCAGTAGATCCATGTGGTTTAGGAAAAGGACACACATGGAATGTCACTAGTGGATCAATGTGGTTCAGGAAAAGAACACACATGCAATGTCACTAGTGGATCAATGTGGTTCAGGAAAATAACACACAAGCAATGTCACAAGTGGATCAATGTGGTTTAGGAAAAGAACACACATGCAATGACTCTAGTGGATCAATGTGTTTTAGGAAAAGAACACACATACAATGTCACTAGTGGATCCACATGGTTTAGGAAAAGCACACACACATGCAATGTCACCAGTGGATCAATGTGGTTTATGAAAAAAACACTGTAATGTCCCAAAACTTTAATCCAAGTTATCAAGATCCAAATCACCCAATTTAGGGTTAACAAAAACTTTGTCCGTTTAAAATATTTAAGCAGGCATATGTGTGTTGCATTAAATAAGAATTGATTTGAATTGCCATGATTGTTTGTTCAAATGGTTGTAAAGTGACCCTAAGTTGAATTCCACATCATCTAGATGATTCCCAAGCAAAAATCCAAGAAAAATAAATCAAATAGAATTAATAATGGAAATGGTCACTTTTGCCATTTTAATCAACTAGGACACTTTGGGTGTTCCTAGCACTCAACTTCAAACAGAAACAATTGTGGATCTTTGCACCCCTTGCTAGTACAAGTAGTAATATACCAAGGCCCACTTTGTGATCTTCCAAAAACATTCAAACTCTAAATTTAAAAGACATTTGAATATGGAATCTATCTCATATGTCTAGATCCCACTTTTTCAAAAACCACTCAAATGATCTCAACTTAACAAATCCTAGCAACTAGAGATGCTTAAGCATGAGACCAACAAATCCAACAAATTTCACTTCGAAATTCAAAAATTGAATTCTTGCGGCCATTGTGTCGAATACTTGGTCAGCAGAATCAAACCTGCCTAACTAATACTGTTTTTGATCAAATTTTGTCGAGCCATTTGAACCCAATTCACTTCCCTTGTCCCCCCTAACCCCAACCAGGCCATCAAAGACCTACCAAATGGCCTAGGACAACATCTGGCCACCGACCCATGGGCCATGGACCGTGACCGTGCCCCAGCCACAGGAGCGCGCCCCTCCCTCTCTCGCCATGTCCAGGAGATAGGCGTGGTAGAACCACCACCCTCGGTCCCTTCCCCAAGCCCAGACAGCCCATGTACCACCTCCCCTAGCCCGCGCTCTCCGCCTCTATGACATGCACAACGCCCGCCAGAGCGCCGTCACTGATAGAGCGCCACAAGCCACGCCTCAACCATAGCCCGCGTGCGCCCCTCCACCTTGACCACCTCACCCCGCTAGACACGCCCTTACCCCGCCGGCACGACCCACAGCCGCCGGGAACCACGTCAAGCACCGCCTCTGTCGCTCAGAGCGTGAGATGCTCCCGACCGCAAATCGTTTTAAGGTGAAAACAATGGCAAACGAAAGCTATGAACATTATATTTACAGTAACATGGGTTCTAAATTTTTCTAAAACTATTTTGCACTGAAAATATTAAAAACTCTATTTGTTTAATGGAAAATGCCTATGAAAAGCTTTTGATCTCGTTTTGTTTCCTAAAATGCATGCATACTGTTTTGTTGTGTTTGTTCTGCTGTATGATTTATTGAAATTATCCTTTTTTGCGATAGATTGCACGGAGTGCGATTATTGTGAGTGTGACGACTATCTGAACGAGAACTACTACTAAAGGCAAGTGTCACACTCATAAATATCCCATTGTTTTATTATGAATTTAGATTTCAGTAGCTTGCATGTATTGGAAATGTTTTACTTATATGTTATGCTATGGTCTGTGTACCCAATAGAATTGTCGTAGGTCCCCAATTGATTCGTTGATAGCCATCATATTGTATATTCCTTAGCAATGCTGTTAGATACGTGGGTGGTTTTCATGATACATATGTGTATGAGAAGGTTATGTATTGCTGAAATGAAAACCACTTAATCAATGAATAACCTAGGTGGAATGACATTGATTGGGACATCGAGTGTGGATTATGGTGGGGATTGCCACCCAGGCTTCAAAGAGATAATAGATGGTCTTGATTAGTAACTTCCATGTACAACCACATGTCATTATGGGATCTGACTTGAATGAGTAAGTTATAGGGTTATGTCCTACCGTGACTAGCAGATGTAGGTGTGTATAGGATGGTACGGTCCGGGGCTAGGCTCAAGATTCTGTCTCCCAAAGGTCTCGTCCCGGTCTTCTCTCAAAAGGGGTTGATTGGGTCTTGTGGGTAAAGTGTACTAGCCTCTGCAGATGGTTTAAGAACTAAGTACTTAGCCATGTCCCTGGTAATGGATAATTATGAGTAACTTCTCTTGACGCAGTTGAAAAGTCTCATTCATTCCAATTTCTCTAATAAAACTTGATGGGTGAACATGGGTTTAGGAGCATACGAAGCTAAACTGTCTTGTTTCTACATGGGTTTATGCTGGTATGTCCTTAGAAGAAGTGTTTTAAAGAAAGAAATGTATTTTAAAAGTAGGGGAAAGTTATATCAATTTTATGCAAATGAGCCTGAACTCCACTAGCCAAAGTGTGCATGTATATGATAGGTTGCCAATTGTGTCCACATAACAGTGACATCTTGCCAACACAATTCAAATGTATTGACGACGAGTAAGGTTTTCGTTTAGGTTGCGAATCTCCACTCAGCGTATTGCCTATGGTGTGATAGATCTTTATTCTATTGTTTCCTTGTTGAACTATGTTATTTGAGCTAGTTGTGAGCTAAGCAACATTGTAATATTTATATTCTTGGATCAATCGTTGTAATAATGTGACGCATGGATACTCTTTTATTATTCGAAACTACGTGTGCAAGCTAATCGATCCAAGGGACTAGCACGATAAACTCAGGATCCAATCTATAACGAGTTGGATCGCTTCAGATGGTATCAAAGCTTTGCGTTGACTGTAGGTTTGTGACCCTAGATATGGATTAGAAATAGGAGACCTTTATTAGGAGAACTATCATATTTTCTACATATTAGAGTTCTTGTAATGCTTTTCTATCTTTTCCAAGAACCTCTTCTTGTCCAAAACTTATAGATGTCCATTCTCTTTGACTAGTAGAAGAGATGACCTACCATAAAGACTATAGGAATTGGAAATTACTATTAGAAGTTGTATATAAAGAAAATCCCTATATGAGAGTTGGAATACAAGTAAAAGAACAAATAGGATGACACAAATGAATAGCTCACCAAGTTTGAATAGATATGGAGCACCATATTTTATGTCTTTGGGATATTATCGCTATCGTGTTAGCATATTGATCTTACCAACTTATATGGTATGACAATATAAGTTGTTTGCCTATTTGTATTGAACCATATTGCGTGATATCTTGTTTTTGATATGTTATTTGAAACTCTGAAGTTCTAGGAACTTTCTTTAGGCTTTTAAATTATTTTAATGGTGTGTTTTGATTAAAATTCGTGAGATATCTGCAGCAGTTTTCTGCCTGACTTGTTTAACCGCGCGATTTTTAGTTTCCTACTGGTAACTCCGATTGAGCTCATATTTTAGGATCTGGAGCTTCAGTACATGTAGTACCTGGGAAAAAATGGCTAAAATTTCTGACGCGTCTAAGTCGGTTAGTAAAATTCATGAAACCAGCTGTATTGTTTTGACAGGTTTTGTTTAATGCTTATATGTTGCTCTATTTTACCTTAATCTTGTTTCCAACATTTCTAAACTATTTTGTGGTTATATACTGCTAGGTTTAAACAGCTGGAACAATGTTATGCAAGTGTTTCCTTGTGTTTCGGTTTCTTGTGGTTAAATGTTTGTATGATTGTTGTTGCATGAGCTTGTTTGCATGGGTAGGATTACTTCCTTAGTAGTTTCGTTCCCCTAGTACCTATTCTTCCCTATCTTAAAACCATTTAAGTTAAAAAAGATGTGTTGAAGATAGGAAGAAGGATTAACTAGAAGTTTTACAACATAATGCACCAACATAGTGGAATAGTTCATCTAACGCAACAAAAGGATGTAGAAGTATGAAGTGTTGCAAAGGATATCTTGTTTAGATTGCACAAACCTGAAAGTTTTGAAGTATCGATAGATTATTTGTTGTAGTAGCTTTGTTGATTGAGTACATGGGAGTCTACATCAAGCATTGGTTCGTGCCCATGGAAACTTCAACAAGGAAAGTGAGGATGCCCGAGTGATAAAAAACTTGAATCTCCTATCCTCATGCAAAGTAATAGTTTGAGTGTTGGATAGATTAGCCCCCATACCGAATACTCTTATTGTTGGCTCTTGTATTGCTGGCTTTGTGAATCTTGAGCGCCTTTTCAACCATAGTATAGAGTCTTCGTTAGCCCTAAACCTTAGAATGGTATGATCTTCCACCTATATAAAAGGATTCGTTGCTAACTATAGGAATGTACGGAAAGGGTGAACCCTGAAGCTCGTTGAAAGGGTATTGTGAAGCAAACACCAACCTCAACAGCGCCTGCCTAAAGGAAGAGTTCGTCCTACCGCGCATTGACCAGAGCATCGATTTGACCACGGGATTGGAGTCGGTGTGCTTCCTTGATGCGTATTCTGTCTACAACCAGATCAAAATGGCGGTCGAGGAGGAGGAGAAGACGGCGTTCATCACACCATTCGACGCCTTCTGCTACACGGGCATGATATTCGGCCTCAAGAATGCCAGTGCCACCTACCAAAGGTTCATGCAGGAATGCTTCGTGGACCAAATTGGCCGCAACATCCACGTCTACATTGATGACATGGTGGTAAAATCCACCCGCCAGGACGACCCGCTTGCCGACCTGGTCGAGACCTTCACAAATCTGCGGAGGTACAACCTCAAGCTCAACCTAGGAAAGTGCACCTTCGGCGTCCCCACCGTACAGCTCCTAGGTTACGTGGTCTCCAAGCGGGGCATCAAGGATAACCCCACCAAGATCGACACCATCGCGTGGCTCGGGAAACCCAAGTGCCTGCGCGACGTCCAGAAGCTGGCCAGGCGAGTCGCGGCTCTTAGTCGCTTCATCCCCTGGCTCAGCGAGAAGGCAATGCCCCTCTACAGCCTGATGCACAAGAACCCCACGTTCCAATGGGACGCAGAAGTAGACAACGCACTCAAGGCACTCAAAGAAGTGCTACTCGCGGCTCCACTACTTGCCGCCCCAATTGACAAAGAGCCAATACTCGTCTACGTCGCAACCTCCACTCGAGTCATCGGTGCCGTGATGGTCGTCGAACGGACTCAAGGCAGTGCTACCCACAGTACCAGAAACTGGTATATCCGGTATTCCGAGCCCAGCGACGACTCCCCCACTACTTCTAGGGCACCCAATCACGATCGTCTCCTCCTCTCCACTACAGGATATCACCCGCAACCACGAGGCGACTGGTCAAGTCGCCAAGTGGACTATCGAAATCGGCGTCCATAACATCAAATACAAACCACGCAAAGAGATCAAATTGCAAGCCTTCGCCGATTTCCTCGCCGATTGGGAAGAAGCACAGCAGCCAGAGAAGCTCCCATACCTTCACTACTGCTCGCTCCACTTCGACGGTTCCAAGGACGTCGATGGCGCTCGGGCCAGGGTCATACTGACCTCCCCCAAGGGAGACAAGCTCCGCTACATGCTCCACCTCAACTTCAAGCCCTGCACCAACAAATTGGCCTAGTACGAGGCCCTCCTTCATGCCATGCGGGCTACTAAGGAGATGAACGTCAATCTCCTTCGGTGCTATGGCGACTCCGACCTGGTCGCCGGCCAAGTCGCCAGGACTTGCGATGCCGTCTCCCTGATAATGGTAGCATACCGCCAAGCGGTAGACCAGCTAGGAGGGCACTTCCCCGGCTACTCAGTCGAGTGGATCGATAGGCGAAAAAACAAGGAGGCAGATGCCATCTCCCGCATCGGGTCGGCCAGGCAAACGCCACCTGCAGGAGTCTTCTTCGACATCATCCACAAACCTTTGGTCTCCTCGCCCAAGCCTGAGCCCACCCTAGTCGCCATGGTCATGGAGCCCAGCGACTAGACCGCACCATGCGTTGCCTTCCTCAAGCACAAGGTTCTTCCAAGCAACAAGATGGACGCATGAATAATAGCGCGCCATTGCAAATCCTTCCTCATCATAAATGGCAAGCTCCACAAACGCAGCGTGACCGGTGTGTTCTAGCACTGCGTACACCCAGAAGAAGGACGCAAGATCCTCCAAGACATTCACGCCGGTGACTGCGGCGATCACGCCGGCGCTAGGTCGCTGGTCGCCAAAGCCATGCCACACGGCTTCTACTAGCTCACCGTGCATGTCGACGCCATCGACATCGTCCAACGATGCATCGGGCTCCCTGGTTCGGCACTCAAGACAATCCCATCACCTGGCCATTCGCCATATGGGGCATGGACATGGTCGGCCCGTTCAAGAAGGCTCCATCCGGCTTCACCCACCTCCTAGTCGCGGTCGACAAGTTCACCAAGTGGGTCGAAACCAAACCGATCAAGAAGTGCGACGGCAAGACCGCTACTAAGTTCCTCCGTGAGCTCATTTACCGGTATAGCTACCCACAACCCATCATAACGGACAACAGCATCAACTTCACCAAGGGCGCCATGCCAGAATTCTACGAGGAGCACAACATACGACTCAACCTCGCCTCAGTCTCCCACCCAAAGTCGAACGGACAACTTGAACACACTAATCAAAGTGTCCTCCATGGCCTCAAACCATGACTCCAGGTGCCCCTCGAGTTAACCCCAGGATGCTGGGTCGAAGAGCTCCCTCCATAATATGTGGAATCCGCACCTCCGTCAACCGCTCCACGGGGTTCACACCCTTCTTCATAGTGTACGGCGCCGAGGCCGTAATGCCAACCGACCTGGAGCACGACTCACCTCGGGTCGCCAACTATGTTTAGGCGGCAAATGAGATCGCCCGTCAAGACAGAATCGACCAGCTCGACGAGGCACGTGACCTAGCTCGCTCCCGCACCGCCATCTACCAGCAGGGCCTCCGCCGCTGCCAGAGCCGCCGAGTCCGAACCCACACCTTCCAGGAAGGCAACCTGGTGCTACGACTGGTCCAGGACAAGAAGGGCATGCACAAGCTTTCTACCGCATGGGAGGGCCATTCGCCATAGGGCGTCTACTCGGCAACGACGCCTACAACCTCATGAACATACGAGGCAACGACCAGCTCGAGGTCGGGAGGCCATGGAATGTAAACCTCCTCCGGAAGTTCTATACATAGAACTAAAACTTGTAGTCAGTGGATATGTAATGAAATCATTTTGAATCGCACAAACTGTGTCTACTCGCCATCTCCTTGTGACACTCGCACTCGTATGTTCAACAATATGCTACTTACGGAAGTCAACCCTGGGTCGCGCGACCGGCACGGCTAAGTAGTGCGACTCAAGGGCACCGAAGATATTTGGACCTTATGTTGTCCACGAACACACCACCCCGGAGCCACCATCGGAGTTAAACGAGTTAAACCCCACTTAAACGAGTTAAACCCCACTAAAGGGCGAACGCTCTCAGGGACTCACCCACATAAAAATTAACATCAAACTTGTTTAACCATGCATTGAGAGTCGATTGACTCCTCTTACTTCCATACATAAATATTGTTCAAATTACAAAAGTGGCCACTTGGCATAATTTACAGAAGTCCATTAGGGCAGCGACTCATTTTGCAGGCTCTGATGAGGAAGCACCACCATCACCCTTGACCTGGATATACGGCTCCCACGGGTTCATTGGGTACGTCGTCAGTGACTTCGACATCGCCGACCGGAAGGGATGCTCCGACTTCAGGTCCTGGTGCTCCGGCTCGGGGTCGCCTGGTGCCACCACCGTCTCCTGATAGGGTAACAGATCCCCCATCGCCAATACCCGCTCCGCAAACGGGGCAGCCTTGGCGGTTAACTTCAGGACTTCTGAGATCTCCATCGAGCCACTCGTCGATGGATAGCCGCTGGTAACATCGTCGAGGTTGAAGTCATCAGGGAAATGAGTAACCCCAAGGCTCAACGCCGTGGCAGCCCCGCGCCTGAAGGCCGACCGCACCATCCACTCGACAACGGCAGGCACCTCCTCTAGATAACGCCAGACTTCAGTCAACCCCCTAGGAATAACCTTGGTGGGGGACATACCTTGGAGCACGGCCTGGACGCACAAAGCTGAGGCGGTGGCCGCTTTCACCACTGTAGTCACGCACTGCAAGGCCTTGTAGGTCTGCACCATCGGGTCGCTTTGACCTATCAGCGCTGCCACATCAGGAAACCAGCGTCACTAAGGAACACTCCGCTTGGGGACTCGCCACACACAATAAAGAGAAGCAAGGACACTTACCAAGGAGCTTACGACAGTTCTCTGTCACATGCTTTTTAATGGCACCAAGGTTACCCTGCAACCCAAGGATAACCGAGTCGGCGGCCTTCCATTCCTCCTCCGAAGCGGCGACTACAGCCTTGGCCCTCCTTCAGAAGAGATCATCGATGCCTTTGCCTCCTCCATTTCCTTCACCAGGGAGTCGATCCGCCCCTTCGCTACATCCAGTTCAATAGCCAGGTGATGACCCACAAGTATAGGGGGTGTATCCAAGTATTTTCGATAAGTAAGAGTGTCGAACCCAACGAGGAGCAGAAGGTGCTGGCGAATGGCTAGGAGCAGGAATTCTCTGTAAATACTTAGCAAACGGATTTTTAGGGGTTTTTGATGATGCAGGTAAATAAAGTACGAGTAAATATAAGACAATAAGAATAAATGCAGCAAGTGGCCCAATACTTTCTTTATTAAAGGACAAGCCGGTTGTATTACTTAAGATTACCAAACATTCTCGCGGACACATGGGAATATCGTCAAGTGTTCTCGCTTCATATAGTTGATTAATCTTCTTTAGTTTGCTAAATGTTGTGTGGGTGAACTTGTGCTAATGTATCGACCTTCCTAGGACTAATACATACTTGTGATTATACCCCTTGCAAGCATCTGCAAGTACAAGAAAGTAATTAAGGTAGAACCCTAATCAGAGCTTAAAACTCTAAGACCCTGACCTCCCTTGTGCAAAGGTTTCCTAATGGGGGTTCAGGTTTCTGTCACTCCGGCAACCCCTACGACTAGTAGCCAAATACACAATGCATTCCCCTAGGCCCATATAGGTGAAGTGTCATGTAGTCGACGTTCACATGACACCACTAGAAGAAATACACCACAACTTAAATATCAAACCATTGACTCTTTCTCAACACAATTCCACTACTAACAACATGACTTCTCCCATGTCCTCAAGAACTAAACGAACTACTCACAAGACATCATACGGATCATGATTAGAGATGAAATAATGATAAGTAACAATCTGAACATAAATGATAATTCAATAGTTCACTCAATAGCATCAACTACAAAGAGTAATCAACACCGGGAAAGTTTCCCCTAAGAACTATGCAAGATTCAGCCCAATTGTTACAGCGGTATGAAGTGGTGATGATGGTGCTGGTGGAGATGATGGTGGTGATGATGATGATGATCCCGATGAAGTCCAGCTTGATGGTGGTGTTGATGGCGATGATCTTCCCTCTCCGGGAAGGAATTCCTCGGCAGAATCCTGTCTGCCGGAGAGATCTTTCTCTCTTGGTGTTTTCCGCCCCATAGCGGCGGTGGAATCTTTATGTGGTCGCTCCCCGGGACTTAGGGTTTCGGGAGGATAATATACGCCAGAGGGGAGAGCCTAGAGTGGACCAGGGCGGCCACACCACCTAGTGGCGCGGCCTGGGGTGGCCCGCACCAGGGGGTGGTGTGGGCCCCCTGTGGCCCACCACTTCCCCTTCTGGCATTCTTCGTCTTCTGGAAAAATTGGATTTTCCATGTATTTTCCCGGATTTTATAATCTTCGTGAATTTTGCCTCCAAACAGCACCTTTTCGATCAGAATCCTGACTGCAGCGGTCCATGCTCCAAAAGTCATCAACCATGCAAAAAAAGATGAAATAACATAAGTATCATCTCTTAATATGAAATATATCATTGAATAACAGTAAATTATGATATAGAATAGTGATGCAAAATGGACGTATAAACTCCCCCCAAGCTAGACAGTAACCTGAGCTCAATAAACTTTACCTCAATGAATAACAGTAAACTGAGCACAATAAACTTGACCTCAGGTTTATGGAGTGAAGAGTCGATAAAAGAATACGGACAAGAAGAATCACATTCATCAATACATACGTCATAATAGAAGACAACTCACTATTATATAACTTAACTTGCAATGAGTAAAGGAAACACACTAAACACACATAAAGTAAATCATAATTGGTAATGGCAAACTTAGCTCTTGGTCTAAGAATAGTTGACAATTTGCTGGAGTTCACAAATAACTGATTTTCAATGATATCTTTCAAAGTAGTAGACACTAAGATAAGAGAAAAGTGCAAAACAAGGAACATAAAAACATGATTGGATAAATCATCGTATGAATGAATGAAACACAACAACTCAAAATACTTGCTAAGGTAGAAGAGGATATGTTTACTGACTCAACTCAAAAGTAAAAGAAGGGCCCTTCGTAGAGGGAAGCAGAGATTTCAAGTTTCATAAAGAGCTTCCAAAAATTATGGTACTTATTAGCTTTCAGCTCTCATTGCCCCTATCATAAGCATCTTTAGGTGGTTAAGGTTAAAGTGATCAAATATGAGGATATGCTTGACAAGTTGTAAGTGGAAAATCTCATGTCCCTTGAATACGAGGTTCGCTCCTCATGCTACTCAAGTTTAGTCACCGGTAAGTTCTTTTCATAATAAGTACATGTGTATCATAGAGAACCGCCAACGGGGTACCCCTTGCCTGATGATACAGAAGAATCCCCATATCAAAATGACAAGGCAAGCAGACAACAAGCATCTCAGCAATCTTCTTATTTACCATGGGAATATGGTGTTTTTTTCTCTCTCTCCTCTTTTCTCATCTCTTTTTTTTCTTTTTCTCTTTTTCTCAATCTCTATCTCTTTTTTTTATAAGAATGCTTCATAGATGCTCATTGTGGTTACATTGCAGGCTTCCACCATGACAACATGGATTAGACTGGCGGCCCAGGCGTTTCTCTAACACACATACATAACTCCATGGACTTACAAGCTCCCCTTTCATTTCACACCGACGACATCCATAGACAAAAGAACATGATATAAACTAGGTACAAAGTACCGGTGCAATGTTGAAAGCGTTCCCCATGACAGCATGGTTCTGCTAATTCACAGATTACAAAGTGCAAGCATATACGCAACATAGATGGGCACAATGGTTCAAGTTTATTAAATGCAAGAAAGTAAAGTGTTCCATCAAGTTCGTGAGAGCTTTAATCACTAATCTTCACATAACAAGTTTAATTTGGAAGGTAGATAAAAACATGAATTTACTTGGAATAACAATAATGCTAGTGGGTAGGTATGGTGGACACAAATGGCAAGGGTTTTAGTTTAAGGATTGGATGCACGAGAAGCATTCCCTCTCAGTACAGGTTTTTGGCTAGCAAGGCTGGGTAGCAAGCATAAGAGTTGAAGGAAACAAACAAACATACAAGTGATAAAAACAAACATGCAATCTTCCTTGGAATCACAAAAGATCTTAACTAGAGAATACTAAACTTATGAGCAAATCAAGAAAGAAAGATGATGAAATTATATTTCTTCAAGAGTACTTTTATCTTTTTCATTCAATTCTCAAAATAGTGTTGCTACTAACTGAGCCAGGTTTGCCAAAACCAACTAAATTAACTCAATGATCCCAAAGTGATACCAATACTAATGACAAGATCAATCATAAAACCATGAATTGAAAACTAAAATAAGATATGCAAAAGAATGAATGATAGAACTTCTCATTAATTTTTCATAACGGCAACTCACACCAAGGGATACATAGATATCTAACGAGAGGGGGGACACTTCCATAATGCAAACCATCCTACATGATAACTTCTCTATTCATGATATGACTCTACTAAAAAGGTAAAAAGATAGAAGATAGTGATGTGATACCGCGGCACTCCCCCAATCTTGGAACAAACCAAGGGGATGCCAAAAACTGATGACGAATTACTCCTTCGATGGTGGTTGTATTATCTCGATGAGCTTTTTGATTAGTTTCCCCAAGTTCTCAATCTCGAAAGGTGAGAGTATGAATCAACTCTGAGTTTTGCACAATACGGCTCATGATCATGTCGGGTTGCGAATTTCAGCTCTTGTGATTCTTTCCCCACTCTTCCTTAATGAAGTCTTCTTTTCCTGCATGGCTAGAACGAGGCAAATCCCAATTGGAGGGTATTTTCTCCTTGGGCATATTCTGGTATTGATGCTCATGGATAAGGGTATGGAAAGGATTCTTGGTGCATGGAGGAAATGACCGTCGAGCCAAACAGTGACGGAGAGGTTTCCCTCCAGTTGACATCCGTGCAGTCCTTTTGATCCTGGTAGGTTTTGCCAACACTCCAATGCTTGCAATGGTAGTGCCGGTGTGCAGATGTTGGTTTTGCTTTGCCTCCTCTTCAGCTTCACACTTGATCTCCTTCTACTGCCCGGGGTCTTGGAGATCTTCCTCTATAGGCTCCTTTCCCTTATCCTTGGCGGACACCGTTGTGCTTCTAACTTTCAAGAATAGTTCCTAGCAGAAACAGATCGAAACGAAAACACGACGAGAACACGATATACGAACCTCAGGCGATCCAGGGGATTATATATTACAGAGTTTTACAACAAATGGAAGGTACTGGGAGAAAACTGGTTAGAGACGGAGTCCGGGGCAGCCACACCACTTGCTGGCGCGACCAGGGGGGCCGCGCCAGGGGGTGGTGTGAGACACCGTGGCTCCGTTTCCGTCAATCTTTCTCTTCGTTGCTTTCCTTGTTCGATAAAAACTCTATAAATATAACTGGATAGAATTTTCACGGAACTTTTCTTACCAGAACTGTTACCTATTCGAAAACGGACTCTGCGGGTCTCTGAATTTATCTTTTAGTAGATTCTTCCGGAGTCACCACTTGAAAAACATCACTATCTTCATCTTCATAATCATATTGCTCCAGTCATGAAACCTTTCTCTTTCTTATTACACCATTTTCTCCAATAACCTAGAAATTTCTTTCACCCAAAACTTCACACAATTCTCATTAGCAACATTAGTGTAAGCGAGGTAATAAACCTTTTAAGTCCAATTTCAACTGAAATCCATCAAATCATAAGCTACTATAGCAAGTCCTTCCGAAAACCCAAAAAGCATTCAAAAGGAACTCGATTAAAGAAGCAAATGCAAGAGTGGCAAAATCTGTGAAAACAGACCAGCAGGTAAAGATCAATTTTTTTGAACATCTTCTATTGCTCAAATCACCCTGGGGCACAAGCACAAGAAATGATAGCTCAATCCGACATACAGAGATCTCTCACTAATTTTTACGGTGAAGCACAAAAATCTGTTTCGGGACAGCAACTTCCACAAATCTTACTTCTCTCTCATTAGAGGTTGATCTTGACACAAAAAACAAAACAAAAAGGATATGGAGATATTATTACCGAAGTAATAACTTCCAAGACCAAAGAAACAAAAACAAACTGCAAGCAAGAATGTATTGGGTTGTCTCCGAAAAAACTCTTTCTTTATAGGCATTAAGATGGGTAGGATAATTTCAATGAAGCTCACATAGGAATATGAATTGAAGTAACGAGAGCATCAAGAAGCGAAAATACACATGTTTAAGTCTAACCCACTTCCTATGCAAGGGAATTTTGTAAACAAACAAGTTGTTGAAACAAGAGGCTACAAGCATAGGAAGGCAAAACAAGTGCAACATAAAAACTTTCAGCATAAAACGAGGAAACTTGATATTATTGAGATGCATAAGAACAACCTTCCCTATCTCATAATAACTTTCAGTATCATGCATAAACTTAATGATATAGCTATCACGAGAACCATTATAGCAATGATCACTTATCCTAACAGAAAACATAGGGACACTAGCTCTCATAACACTACTTTGTGAAACAATATTAGGGATATCCTTACAAAGGATAGTGTGTCCCTCTTCCACATATTTAGTGACAAAGTCTTTCACGTTTGCCATTATAGGTTCATCATCCATTTGTTTATCAGGTTCAGCGGCTATATTTGTACTTTTATTAACCATACTAGATATCATAGAATGTTCCTTTATCTTAACTGGGAAAAGCATTTTCTCAAAGTAAGGTTCGGGTAAAACATGATTAGCACTATAAACTTAAGTATTTCTTGCAAGAACACACTTAGCAACATCTTTATATGGTTCATGATACTTATTCCACTTCTTTTTAGGAACTTCAATGTAGGAAGCAAAAGCCTTAAAATAAGTTGCCATAGCTTGAGAGTCTAAACCATAAGAATTTTTAATATTTTGGAAGTCATCAGTTCCCATAAAAGATCCAATGCATTCGTAATCATAATTTATACCTGGCTTCCTTCCTTTGTCATTCTCCCATGCTTCAGCATTGTCTTGAATACGGTCTAGAATATCCCATTTAGCTTCTTCTTCCTCCATGCGAGTGAATGATCCAGCACAAGAGGCATCCAATAAATCCTTATCATGTAGAGGGAGCCTTGCATAAAAGTTATTAATAATAATATTGTTGGGTAGCTCATGAATGGGGACCCATCAAGAGGCCAAAAGTTGTATATTTGATTCCGATCTTTATGAATCTCACTAGGAGGATAAAACTTTGAATAAAAGAGAGGTAATATTTCCTCCCATTCAAGAGCTTGACCATTCTTTAGCAGTTTATACCATTCTTTAGCTCTTCCTTTTAGTGATAATGAGAACAACTTCTTCTTAACTTGATCTGTAGTAATACATGCACACTTGAACAACCCGCATAATTCGTGTATAAAGAGCAAATGATCACCAGGATGGACAGTTCCATCTCCAACATAATAGTTATCCATAACACGAGCAATAATTCTTGTAGGTATTATAAAAGTATCATTCTCCGCAGGTGGTGGTTCATCTGCTACCTTAGCAGTGGTAGTAGCATTACAAAATAAGAAACTCAGCGAATTATCCGTGGGGCCCCGGATTAATCCTCCGAGAATCCCTGTTATGCATACAACCATGATCCCATGATCAGTTAGTCGTGGCACGTAACCGACAAGTATCATTACAACATCCGAGAATATACCGAATTACAATACTTACATAAATGCCGTTATGGCTACATTAATAATCAGTAGCGGACTTCATCAAGCGTAGAGCCCGGGCCATGCCTTAACCTACAGGCAACTGACAGGGAGGACGTCCTAGCTCACATCATTGCCAACATCCTTTTCTTCTTGTAATCTGACCAAGTTAATAGCCAGGGACAATGCTACTGAGTACTTCGAATGTACTCGTAAACCACCTTAAGAGAATAACAGTAACAAGAGGGTATGCAAAATGGCTGTGGTATTAGGAGGGCTCCAAGAAAGGTTCTTTTCTCAAATAGTATCTCTTGTAGATATAGTATCTAGAGATCTTTGTTGAAAACTTTTGTAAACATTTTGGAAACTCTTTTTGAAAAGTTTTTAGAAAACACTAGGACTGGGTCACCCATTTGTTTCCATTTTCAGGTCATCCCACGACCAAACTCCTTCCATTCCTCTCTGACCATCCCATGGTCATAACTGGGATACTTTCCGACCATCCCATGGTCAAAAATATTTTCAAAGCTTTTGCCTTTTTCAAAATCCTTTTTGATAATAAAACCAGCAACCTTCCCAACCGTCCATGACCGCGGACGCGGCTATTCGAATAGATTTACACTCTGCAGAGGTTGTACACTTTACACACATCATCCGGGTACACTACCCTGATCTTCACCGATCGTGGGTCGAGTAACCGATCAAGACTCTCCGGATGCCCACTCCAATATAACTTCCTACCCTATGAGTGTTAATCCCCTCAAAACCGGGACGTCGGGCGAGGACCAACCGGAGCGCTTTTTCCACTCCTCGAGAGTGTGCGCTTTCAATGAGGGGCTCATAGTAACGCGTGGAGGCCTGCCGACCCTTCATTCCTTCTCTAGGTCCCACCTTTATCGGAGAAGGCCCACCCTCCAGGGATCCCTGATCCCCTGTAGCTGTTGCGAGGCAGCTCATACTAGAGTAGACAAACATCAAATCCAGCCCTGTCCCATTCTAGAGTAATGTGGTTGCACGGGTTAATTGTTCTAGCAAAAATGCAGAGAACCAGGTGCGTTTTTGTAAACCTTCTTCCTCCGGTTTTCCTCCAGCATTTTGTAAAACAAAACCTTTTTCTTTCTCAACATATCTTGGGAGGTCCCACCTCACCAAGGTTTTATCATAAAACATTTGGTAAAACTTTTTCCGGGGTCTTCCCATCCGCTAGTTTTTGCTTCGGCTAAAACGGGGTCTCCAACGGGGTATGGTGGATATGCACCATCTATTCTACTAGGGACAAGTAGGTATCACCAAGGGGGCTGTACTTAATAGTACAAGGGTATAATGGTTTGGATGAGCCAAACCACTACCATATATATACACGTCAACTTAGAGTAAAACAATGTAGTTTTCATAAAACAATAAGTAAAACATGCATAAGTAAACCAGTAGGACGAGGCTTATGAGCAAGAAGGTGGCTTGCCTGATGATTAGCAATATGGCAATATGTCCCTGGACTTCTTCTTTAGATAATCCAGAATATCCATATCAATAATAAATACCACTTCTTCTGCTCTCTAATTTCATCGCAACAGATGCAAGCAAACAAGGCCACAATCAACACAAGCCACACAAGCACCAATACATACAGCAAACAATTGAATACTATAGAATTAAGATTCAGATGGTTTTTAGAGGATTTGAAAATAGGAGATTGAGATGGCCTTGGAGAAGGGAATGAATACCCCTTAGGATTTATAGTCTAGAAATTACCTAAGAGATGGATTTTGGACCGGGAACTATTTTGTATGATACCATTGTATAAAAATGATACCTACAGATAGATGTTGATAAAATGAAACCAACCAAAGTGGTTTCACTATTTTATCACTTTTCTTTATTTAGTTAAGATTTTTGTAGTGAAATGACTTCTAGTTTTAGGTAATAATTCACCAGATAAGTTCTGGAGCTCCAAAAATTATTTCCCTGGATGGTTTAGTAGGGTCTGATCTACTTGTTCACCGAGAGTTGGAACCACGTCAAGACAATTACCAGAATGCCCTCGGGAAATTCCCAAGGGCAGTTCTGTATACAACTTGTCTTTTTCACCAGATTAAACCTACAGAAGTTTTTGATTTGATTCCAAAGGCACAGTGTAGGCACTTGTAATACCTTTCTGTAGAAAATGGAATCAACCTTTTTGGAGCTGTATAGCTTCTGTAGTGAATTTAGAGGTGAATAAACCATGCATAGAATAGTTTAATTCACAGAGAAATATCTAAGTCTCAATAAATCATTAGCTCCTAGATTTAGGTAGGTAATGATGAACCACATCACTGGGATGTGGAAACTACCCAAAATATGTTGTAGATATTACTAGGGAATTTTCTAAAGCGAGATTGTGACTGTTCTTATTATTTTTAGTACAGCCAAAACAAGGTTCACCTTGTCATGAGGTCAAGGTCACTAGATAGGTATTCTAGATACCTCCCAGTACCAACTAGATTCACTCTTTTTGGAGTTGCAAAGCTACTGTGATGATTTTTCTAGTGATAAAACTATATACAGAGATAATTAATTCACCAAAATTGAACAGGGTCTCAATAAAAGTTGATCTCCTGGAGTTTGGTAAACCTTAGTGTACCACATCACAGGGATTTGGATTTGGGTCAAAACCTTTGTTGGTTTGACCTAGAGAAATTCCTAAAGTTAGATCAGAGCTGATTTTGTTATATTTACTAAGGACAACCTACTATTCACCTTGGCCTGGGACCAAGTCCATGAAATAGGTATAGGTAATACCTACCAGGGGCGGTTGGTTTTGATCCAATTCGAGATGTAATTCTCCATGAGGGATTTAAGGAGTGATTTAAATACTTCTGGGCATTGGATTTAATATATTTAATCCCTACCTGTTCTGAGCTAACCAAGGGTACTAGGTGTTAGAGAAAGCATAGATGTACCTAGGAAAAATTAGATCTGGGTGCTTTGTGTCGATTTCCATTTTTAAAAGGATTTAAACCAAAAGGTCAAAAACAGATCTGATGGAGAAATATTAAAGAGGAAAGGGAGATGGGCTGGTTTTCCAGGAGAAGTTGGGCCGCGCGGGAGGATTCGGCCCACTGGCTCTGGCTTGCACGCGAGGCGGCTTTAAACCTGGTAGGCGGGGCCTGCAGGTCAGCGACCGCGGCGGCCAAAGATGTATTGGAGGTCGTGGGTCATTCGATCAAGTTGGGATCGACGACCCCGGGGCGTCGTGCACCTCTCGACGCGCGGACAGGCGGGGGAAACCCTAGGATGACTGGGCGGCGCAGGGGAGCTCACCTGGGGCCATGCCGGCGACGGGTAAGGCACGAAGATGATGCGGCGCTCGATGGCAAGCCCGGCGATGGTCGGCAAGGGCGGTTTCGACGGCGGTGCATGGCTCGCGCGAGGATGCCCGAGGGAGATCTCGTTGGAGCTCGACGCCAGCGATGAACGGGGCAGTACCTGGCCACAGAAACCGCACCATCGGAGAGAGGGGTAGGAGGGGAGTGTAGCATGTGACATGCAGAGAGGGAGGGACAGAGGGGAGTGAGCTTAGATCGTTTTGGGGGAGGCGGCCGAGGCTTCTCCCTTGCTCTCACTCAAGCAGGGCAGAGAAGTGGAGGGGAGAGGGGTGCTCTGGTGTGTGGTAGAGGGGTAGGAGGCAAATGAGGCCAAGGGGGAGAGGGGTGCTAGCCGGTGGAGCTATATACCAAAGAGGAGGGGTTGATGGTGGATCTAGTCCATGGAGCATGGGAGAGGGGAGGGAAACCAAGGGCTTGTTACTATGGGCGTGTAGAGTGGTATCTGGTCTGTGCTGAGGGCAGAGGAGAGGTGGAATGGCTGCTGCAAACTTGGTCCCACTTGTTAGTCTCTCTCTCTCTCTCTCTCTCTCTCTCTCTCTCTTTCTCTCTCAAGCACATGGGACAAGGGAGAGGGGTTGCTACAGTAGCAGAGCTACAATGCACTTCGACCAGAGTGAGTGTTGGGTGCTAGGGTGCATTGCCTTGCAAGATTGGTGGTGGTTTGATCTTGGTTTAGTTTAATGCTTGATTGATTTGGCAAGATTGATCACTTGGAGCTGTGTGAAGTAAGTTCCAAAATTTGTATAGGACAAGGTGGGGAGATGGTACTGGTAGATAGGTGAGGTCAAGGTAGATATCCATGAATTATTTGGGATTTTTCTAAAGATTTAAAGTCCACTTAAATCCATTTATTCAAAAACTGAAGAAGTAGTTTCTAGAGGATCATTTGAATAAATTACATTGGACTTTCTCGGATTTTGATGTGATATGGTTCTAGTTACCATATCACACCTGGAGGAATTTTCTTGGAATTTATTGGGAAGGAAAAGTATTTTTAGACAATTATTTCTTGTTTCTGCCATTTAAGAAAAAGGGCAAAAAGAAATAATAAAGCTTTTCAAAAATATTTATTTTTGCAGTGGGAAGATAGGGCATGATATATAGGACTCAATTGAGCCAAAAGTTTGGGAAGTTTTTTGGCAAAACCCAAACTTTCCTTTATGGAAGGAGTTTTGGAGATTTGGACTAATAAGGAGATTTATTAGATTTGGGGCCCTAATAATTAGGAATAGTTCTTGATAAGTCCTTATCATCATGGTAGATTAGGTAGACAAAGTCTAGCAAGCATTTGCAACCTTGTGGTTGGAGAATCCAAGTTGATTTTGGTGGAATACCCTAGATGAAGGATCTAGGGTGAGGTTAATCTCATACCATCAAAACATGGTTGTATCTTGGAGTTCATATCTCACATTGGGGCATGGGTTAGATGGATGGATAGACCAAGTGATGTACATAAACATGGTACAGAGTTTTGACCTTGATCCTACTTGAGCTCACCAAGAATTGATTCCAAACTTTGAATAAAATAAGCCTGCCAAAGTAGATTATCAACTAGGCTCCAAAACCTTGTGGGTTTAAACAGCTCAAGGATCCAATTGGAACAAGTGAAGTAGGTAATGATAGACCTATATGAGTAGATCACAACCATGTAGAGAGTTGGTCCATAGAAGGTTGTATGGTTGTGTGAGCTTCTACCAAAGTAGGTATGTTGACTAGATTTGCAGGAAGAGTTATTATCTTGCCTGCAAAACCATCAAGAACAAGTGGGTAGGAGGAGGTTCTAACCAAGGGCATGAGTGGTCATTGGTAGTCCTTAGGATGGTTAATAAGATGGTTCAAGTTCATTACCAAAAATGCACAAGGGTTGAGAAAGGGAGGCATCCAAAAAGGTGATGTTGGAAACATATTTCCAGACTTAGCCAAATTTGGCAGAATTAGGGTTTTTGACTAGAATGTTGGTGGAGATGATTTTGATGGGTTGCAAAGTACCCAAATCATCATCAAGTGAATGTGGTTTAAGATTAGATTTAATAGAAATGGATCCATGCTTGACATTTGTATTCATTGACTCGGAAGCTTCTAGAAGTAGATCACTTCAGAGATGATCTGGGTAAGGTTTTTAGATGACTACTGAGTAGCTAGAGATCAGATCCAGATTGTATTCTTTCTTAGGATTGGGTGATCTTAAAGTATCTTGATCCTAGTGATGATCTCCTAGAGTAGCTCATACTATCTCCTAAGCAAACAATTCAAATAGCAGATCAAGGCAACTCATCTTACAAACAAATCAACTACTACTAGGGTTACCACCAAGATTAGCTTGAGGTAAGGATGGTATTTTGAAATAGGTTAGAGTTTGAAAAAGGTAAGGTCCTTGGTATCTCTACCAAGAGTAGAATTCAAAAGTTTACAAAAAGGTTTTGTTAAATCTAGAGGTAAGAGTAGTTGAAGGTTCTACCTTGAAAACATAAGGACATTATATTATATAAATCTCCATAGTTTTATCAATAGAAGTTACCAAAAATAGTTTTGGTTACATAAGCATCTTGGCTCATGTTTTGAAATGCCAGAACATTTGAGAAAATGGAAATTAAGCCAAGACTGTTTTGGGAAGTAGCTTTTGTTAACTGGTGTTAAGGTAAGGAGTATATCATCTAATACACATTCATATGCAGAAGCATATCCAAACAACAAGCAAACACTTCAGCATTAAACAAGAAAAAGTTTTTGTTCCCCCTGATTTTTGCATTCTGGACAACTAATCAGGGTTGCAGAAATTTGGATGTTACATTTTCCATATTGAAAATAAAGCAACTAACAA
Organism: Avena insularis; assembly: GCA_023614405.1. Taxonomy (NCBI): domain Eukaryota; kingdom Viridiplantae; phylum Streptophyta; class Magnoliopsida; order Poales; family Poaceae; genus Avena; species Avena insularis. The sequence goes on along the minus strand of JAJUPC010000179.1, from coordinate 256,450 downwards.
AAATAAACAATACTCATAGTAGAAGTTTCCTTTACCAGTTCCACTCTCCAATAGCGCTTCACTCCCCGGCAACGGCGACAGAAAATAGTCCTGATGACCCATAAGTATAGGGGGTGTATCGCAGTATTTTCGATAAGTAAGAGTGTCGAACCCAACAAGGAGAAGAAGGTGCTGGTGAATGGCTAGGAGCAGTAATTCTCTGTAAATACTTAGCAAACAGATTTTTAGGGGTTTTTGATAATGCAGGTAAATAAAGTACGAGTAAATAAAAGACAATAACAATAAATGCAGCAAGTGGCCCAATCCTTTCTTTAGCAAAGGACAAGCTGGTTGTATTACTTAAGATGACCAAACGTTCTTGAGGACACATGGGAATATCGTCAAGTGCTTTCGCTTCATATAGTTGATTAATCTTCTTTAGTTTGCTAAGTGTTGTGTGGGTGAACATGTGCTAATGTACCGACCTTCCTAGGACTAATAAATACTTTTGATTATACCCCTTGCAATCATCCGCAAGTAAAAGAAAGTAATTAAGGTAGAAACCTAACCACAGCTTTAAACTCTAAGACCCTGACGTCCCTTGTGCCATGGTTTCCTAACGGGGGTTCAGGTTTTTGTCACTCCGGCAACCCCTATGATTAGTAGCCAAATACACAATGCATTCCCCTAGGCCCATATAGGTGAAGTGCCATGTAGTCGACGTTCACATGACACCACTAGAAGAAATACACCACAACTTAAATATCAAACCATTGAATCTTTCTCAAGACAATTCCAATACTAACAACATGACTTCTCCCATGTCCTCAAGAACTAAACAAACTACTCGCAAGACATCATATGGATCATGATCAGAGATGAAATAATGGTAAGTAACAATCTGAACATAAATGATAATTCAATGGTTCACCCAATAGCATCAACTACAAAGAGTAATCAACACCGGGAAAGTTTCCCCTAAGAACTATGCAAGATTCAACCCAATTGTTACAGCGGTATTAAGTGGTGATGATGGTGTTGGTGGAGATGATGGTGGTGATGATGATCCCGATGAAGTCCAGCTTGATGGTGGTGTTGATGGGGACAATCTCCCCTCTCTAGGAAGGAATTCCCCCGGTAGAATCCTGTATGCCGGAGAGATCTTTCTCTCTTGGTGTTTTCCACCCCGCAGAGGCGGCGAAATCTTTCTGTGGTGGCTCCCCGAGTCTCAGGGTTTCGGGAGGATAATATACGCCAGAGGGGAGAGCCTGGAGTGGACCAGGGTCCCATCTCCACTTCCCCTTCTGGCATTCTTCGTCTTCTGGAAAAATAGGATTTTCCATGTATTTTCCCAGATTTTCTAATCTTCGCGAATTTTGCCTCCAAACTGCACCTTTTCCATCAGAATCCTGACTGCAGCGGTCCATGCTCCAGAAGTTATCAACCGTGCAAAAACAGATGAAATAACATAAGTATCATCTCTTAGTATGAAATATATCAATGAATAACAGTAAATTCTGATATAGAATAGTGATGCAAAATGGACGTATCACCGGGACATACCCCTCACGAGACTTGGCAATAGCAGCCGGAAGACAATCTACAAAGCAAGAGCAACACAAGTCAGTCTCGTGTAAGCACCAACGGCTTGAGGTCGCCAAGCAGAACAACAAATCACCAATAGTTTCCTAGAGTCGTCTGTTGGCCTCCTATGCCACGCGTAGGTCACGCTCTAATCGTTCCTTCACGGCTTGCCGATCAAACGATTCCCTCTGCAACCCCTGCGAACAGAACAAATATTTAGCAACCAGATGACTACAATTTTAAGTGCCTAGTCGCTGAAATTCAGTGACTAGACACTCAGGGACTGGACGACTACAATTTTAAGTGCCTAGCCGTTGAAATTCAGCGACTACACTCGGGGACTGGACGACTACAATTTTAACTGCCTAGCCGCTAAAATTCAGTGACTAGACACTCGGGGACTGGCGACTAGAAGAATTTCAGTGCCCAACCACTGAAATACAGCGATTAGTCACTCGGGGACTGGACATACCTGAATGGCGGCACCAAGCATGCCATGAAGTTCACCGACATCCATTGAAGGAACCACAAAGGACGTGCGCCCATGACGAGGCCCAACGTCTTCATCAACGATCTCTAGAATCTGTGGAGACTGGTTCTCCCCCACGAACCGGAACCCCTTCGCCATGAAGCGTGAAAACGATGCAGCCGCCCTCGTCGTAGCGCTATTCGGTGGGGCCAGTGGTTCTATCGATGCAACCCCCTTTGATGGCTCTGATTGGACAGTCGTAACCTCCTTGGCACGGGTAGTAGGGTCATCCTCCCCCGTGTTATCCTCTGTTGTAGCATCTGGGACATCTCCTTTCTTCTTCTTCTTCTTCTTCTTCTTCTTCTTCTTCTTCTTCACGCCTTCAGCGGGCGTGACCTTCGTAACAGGCTTCCTCTTCCAGGAGGCGTCGGCATCCTCCTCTACGGTGACGACTGGCGGAATCTTAGCCACCATAGGGTGACCTATCTTCTTGGCACTGGACCTGCAAAATAGGCAAGGTCAGGAAAGGAATCATGCAAAGAGAACATCCAATAACGGAAAAGAGAAAACTAGACTCACTTGGTGATCGGAAGAACACGCAGCCCCGTGCTGATGTGGGCAGGCTTATCCAACTCCGAACCCAGCTTGAGCGAGAGCCACTTCTCAAAGACACTTGCGGCCCATTACACCGTGGGTTTCTTCGATGATGAAGTTGCGGTCGCAGGAATCTCCGACCCGAACGACGCGGCGATCCCCGCCGGTTGTGGCGATCTTGACACCACAGTTTTAGCGGCACCTAGTTCCGATGGAGCCGGTACTGTTGGCGTGATCGTCGCGAGCGGAACCTCCACCTCCACCGCCATGTCCGCAACTTCCGGTCCCATCATCGGATACGTACCCTCCGGGATCTCGGGCGAGGTCTTGGTCACATTGTCATTGGACTCATCATCTGACCCAAATGCCACCACTGACCTAGGTGGCGACATCGGCTTCGGAGCCGGCTTCTTCGTGGGCAACTTCAGCTTTGACACGGGTTTCGGTGGCTTGGCCTTTCACCGTGAACTATGCTCCTGCAAGATATCATCATCTTCATCGCATTATCGAGACTACGACTTGCCTCGATATCACGTTTCTTATGCATGTGAGTCTTGCGGGCTATGGGTGCTGGAGGAGGAACCTCCTTCTCTTCCTCTTCACTCTCGGAGCATTCCCCTTCGGTCCCCTCCTCGAGTTCTTTGGGAAACTCTTCGTCGAGTGGGGGGAGCCAGCCTTCGAGGACCTGAGACAACTAAGAATGGGAAAGAAAGAGTGGTCCGATTAGGGGCCACGAGTGAACATTACAAGCTGCGGTTGCAAATTGACTAGCGAAAGTCATGACTAAAGACAAAGGTAATGAGAGCGGCTTACTGTAGGAGCCTCGTTCTTCTTAGGCACGTATGGGGCGATCCTGGCCAACGTGGTGGTAAACTCCGTGTCGGTGATATTCTTCAAGGCGACCTTGTAGTCCGCGGCATCCCACGACTCCTTGCTGGTCTAGGAAGGATCATTCTTCCCGGTGTATTCATACATCCAGTGGGATGGGTCGCCAATGGGACCAAGCACCGCCCGAGCTAGCAGTTGTACAGATTGATGGTCAATAGCCCCTTGTCCTTCAACGCGTGGATCTGGTCCATCATCTCCACGATGGCCATCCTCTGATTGTCAGAGAGCCTAACCGCTATTAGTCCGTGAGGTTCACTCCTTTCCGCGACATACTTGGGAAGCACCACTTCGCCAGAGTGTGTGGTTTCCTACACATAAAACCTACTCTTCCTCCACTCGCTCACGGCCTTCTTCGATAGCAGGAGCTTGAAGAAATTTTCCTTTGGCTTCAGCTTGAATGTGATGCCGCCTACCGCCAAGACGGGACCGCCAGATCCGTCATGCCCAATAAGGCCGTGGAATAGCTCCAGCCACAACGGGAAATAGGGGCGGCATCCAAGATAACACTCGCAAAAGGCAACAAAGATTGCCAACTGATCAATACTATGTGGACCAAGATCTGACGACTTGATCGCGTAGTACACGCATAATCGCTAGAAGAAGATGGAGGTGGGAAACCCCAGGCGCATCTCCAAATGGCTCGGGAGGAAGATGAATTCGCTATCGCGCGGCTTCGGCTCGGTCTCGGAGGGCGCGGGAATTCGCCAATTCCCCTTGCAGAGGACCCCCGCATCCTCAAACGATTTGAGTTGCTCCGTGATGCACTCGAATTTCCCCCATAGATCTTTCGGAGGCGCCATCGAGGGAGAAACAAGGTCGCTCGGTCCGAGGAATCTGGATCATGAAGAGACAGAGAGAATGGGATGCGCGAAAGTGAGGAATGCGGGAGATGATCTACATGAATTTTCTGTCACTCTCCTTATGAAGAAGTGCTACTCGCCAATCTCGGGTTAGTCGTTACCCGTAGTAATTATGCCGAAGTTACCATTGGATTACCCAATGGTTAGTTCGACCGAGCTAACGGTCCAACTTCTTCCACTCGACTCTCCTACAGGTATGCCCTGTCCAATTGATAGGGGCAGCGATTCGAGCGAGAATACGTTCGCCAAATCCACGACTGGAAACCAGGTGGAAAATTTCCTCCATTCTCGACAGAGTCCATCACTCATTCGACTGGGAATCCAAATTGGCCTCGCCTACTCCGACTTCCAAATGAACACTTGCGCTGAATCAATGATGGCCTCAGGGACTACTGATGGGGATATGCCGAATGGGGTATGCCTAGCAGGACGTTCCGATTGGGCCAAAGGCCTCGCGAGTGGGCCTGCAGGACGGCGACTAGAACGTGACTGAGAAGAAGGCCTGGCGACTGGAGACTAGAGGCCCAAAAGCATAGCTGAAGCCCAGTCGGATTAGGTCAAAAGTCTCTGAATCCATAACTTGTTCGGTTGTATACTTTAAACCTCACGAGGTACCCTCTATATAAACCTCCATAGGGTTGCTTGAGTACTTACCCATGTGCATCCACCCCCATCTCACACCGCAGATGGCCGCCAGCTCTCACCCCAATACTATCAATCACTACCCCTAGTAGCGACTGCCATGGCCATTCCCACGACAACTCTACCTGTGGTTAATGAAGAGAACACACATGCAATTACACTAGTGGATAGATATGTGCTTTGTGAAAAGAACACAGATGCAATGACTCTAGTTGTGGTTTCTGAAAAGAGCGCACGTCTAGTGACTCTAACTGTGGTTTATTAAAAGAACACACATGCAATGACACTGGTGGATCCATGTGGTTTATGAAAAAAGAACAGACATTCAATGCCACTGGTGGATCCATATGTGGTTAATGAAAATCACAGACATGCAATGAACTCTCGTGGATCCATATGTGGTCTATGAAAATAACAGACATGCAATGATTCTTGTTGTGGTTAATGAAAAGAACACACATGCAGTGACACTAGGGGATCCACATGTGGTTAATGAAAAGAACACACATGCAATGACACTGGTGGATCCATATGTGGTTTGTGAAAAGAACACACATGCAATGACACTGGAGCATCCATATGTGGTTTGTGAAAAGAACACACATGAAATGACAATAGTGGATCAATATGTGGTCAATGAAAAGAACAGACATGCAATGACTCTGGTGGATCCTTGTTTGGTTTGTGAAAATAACAGCCATGCAATGACTCTAGCTAGGGTTAATGAAAAGAATACACATGCAATGAACTCTAGTGGATCCATATGTGGTTTATGAAAAGAACACACATGCAATGACACTGGTGGATGCATATGTGGTTTGTGAAAAGAACACACATGAAATGAGTCTAGCTGTGGTTAATGAAAAGAACACACATGCACACTAGTTGTAACTACCTCGGTGAATTACGCTCTTAGTTACAAGCCTGGATGAGCGGAAATGGTTAAAATAGTACGGTGGGGCCAAATGCCACTCACAGGTAGACCTTTCGGCCATCCTAACCATTTCCAAACATCGGGACAAGAACGAGGCGAATCGGCGAAGGGATCAACTACATACACAAATGAGTATGTATGCAAGCCACCATACAATAGTCCTCAGAGCCATTCCATCTAAAAGAAATAGAAATATTTCCACGCCATACGGCAAGATCCAAATATCCTAGATAGATATAATAGTTTAGGATATCTCCTCATACATCAAACATCAGAGTATCAGGCGGAAAACAAGATCCGAGTACGGATAAGAAGCAAATCGGCATAAGATGCCCCATAAATAAACACATCCCGCCCACAGATCTCACGGATCCCCGTTCCCGGAATCTCTACACCGAGTGATCGTTGCCAACATCGTCCGTCTCCTCCACCCAGTATCCATCTTGCGAGTTTACCTGTTCATCTGAATCAAACAATTTATCGGGTGAGACCCTAGGGGTACTCAGCAAGTCTTTATGCCTCTAAAGGGGACACAACCTGGGGTGATGCAATTGCAGCAAAAGATAATACCTAACAATTCTAGGGATACTCGCTAACCATCCGCCTAACCAAAGATAGACGGATGTCCGTGAATCAATAACAACAGTTATAACAGTAATATTAACAGATCCATCCTCCTCCTCGCTTACCAACGAGGAAGCGGACGAACAACCCCCCCATCCGTTGGCAGTTTTATTAACCATTCCATGCGTGTTGCACTATTTACTAGTCAGGTACTTAGTCAAATTAAAGTCGGTACTTTAGTTATACTTGTCTATGATCGAGAAACTCTGCTCCAAGTCGTCCATAACCGCGGACACGGCTTTCAGAAAGATTTACCCTGCAGGGGTGCACGAATAGCAACACACACTCGATCAACCTCAGAAAAACCAAATCAAAACCCAACGAGGCATTCACGACAAAGCGATCACAGGATTCAGAAATATTGCAGGGGGCCACCCCATTAAGCTACCCGCAACAATGTTGGCCGGCTCCGAGACGGACTCAAGGTTTGTGTGGATGGCTGTAAACGACTGGGAACCCGAAAGTGTGATTGGGCTTGTCGATACAGCGAAAACGTGTCACGATCCTAAACAGTACAGGTGCTCCTCGCACAATCGTAAATAAAGCAGTAAAACATGGCATAAGTACAGGATAGTAATAAAGTCCCAAACTACTTTGTGGCCCCAAGAAATAAGAATGAATCAAGCTCTGGCTCAGGGGGGTTCATAAGCCTCCCAGATGTGGATAGCGCGAACATTCAAGGAACAGGAATCAAGTACTCGGGGTCCTACGGGACACAAGTGAGCATGAAAAACCAAATAGCAGATATTGCTCACCGGTGCCACTTTCATTAGTTATCCCATTACTACTCAGATTAAGTTGTTTAGGTACCTCGTTATTCATCAGACACTCACATACCCTACACATGCTATTCTACGACCCGCATGGCTCAATCAACTCCTGTAGTAATGGCTCATGGGATGGAGGAACAAGCTTCGGTGGGGTTTAAAAGTAAAGGCTATGCAGTACTTGGGATTCAGTTTAATGCAATCGCGACTCAATGATGCAAGAATAAGATAGAGGCAATAGGTACTATATTTATGCAAGCATGTGGTAGTGCTTGCCTGGCAGTTCAGTTGAAGCGAGAGAAGGATCTGGGTAGTGCTCCTGGGTTTCTTGATATATCCCCTGCTCAGCGTCTATTCGAAGAAAAACCAAACAAACAAGGGCCAACATAAATAAAGTGCACAAGAATATGAATAAAATGCGACAAGCAAACAATCATGCTATGATGAATGATGCACAATTTGCATGGCAATAATGTAGCATGGCATCGGTGAGGTGTGGAATACAAGAAATAAGCATTTTAGGGAGTTTTAGTCACCTTTTATCCTCAAATAAGTTCTTGTAAACTTTATATTTATATGATGCATGCTGCAATTCAGAACAAGGAATGCATAGATAGAACGGGCTCGTCGCGCTGAGCGATTTAGACATATCATTTGTCAAATTTGGAGTTATAAAACAAAAGTTATTAATTAATTAAGAAAGAGGGTATTTATTTGTAATTTTAATCAACTCGAAATTTAAAGTGTTCAAAATATATTTTGAAGGGCATATTTGAAATCCTCACATTTTTCTGATTCAAAAACATATATTACATGATTAATTTGGAATTATATTTCAAAAGTTATTTAAAAACAGATTTGAATTTAAAACAAATTTGAAAAGGTTTAAATTAAAACAGAAAACAGAAAACCTTTTGCTACTCAGCCTGTTACAGACCCAGTCACTGACGGGTGGGGTCAAACGGAATGGGGCCACGCGCGCAGAAAAAACCTTTTTCCACCGCGGCTCTGGCTAGCCCACGCGGTTGACAAGCGGGCCCAGCGGTTACGGCCCACATGCCAGGGATGGGGACCCAATGACCGGCAGTGGGGCTAGGGCTGGAGCACGGGTTAGGGCTAAGAATCTACGGGGTGCTCTTTGTAAAAAGGACAGGGAGGCTGACTGGTGGGGCTCTGCGTACCGCGGGTTGAGGCGAAGAATAAAAGGAAGGGGCTATTTGCAAACGTCCACCGGCCCGTACTGTTGTTCTTCTCCGCGGTCTGACGAGAAAACGGTGCACGGCGCGGGGCGGGGATCGATCCCTGGTCGCGGGCGTGCGTGCTGAGGGACAGAACCAGCGCGGCGGGGCTAAGGGATGGTGACAGAGGGGCGGCGGGCGGCTAGATGAGGTTCCACGTGACGTGGGAGCGAGCCAACGCAGTGGCAAGCGCGGCGCTTGTGATGTTTAAAAAGCACGACGGATCTAGACGACGACAGCAAGGCGGAATATGTCAGGGAGGGAGAGAGGCTCACCGCGGTTGGGTTGGTGTGGTCGGATCAGCTTGGGGAGCAGCAGGGCGTCGACAAGGCAGGCGAACGGCGGGCTAGGGTTTCGTCGGGGCGTCTCGGTACTGCGGCGGCTGGGGTCCTTCTCCTCCTCATTGGCGCGTCTGGTGGGAGCCCTCTCGATCACCTCGACCACCTCCACGTCATCCACACCCGCTGGAACGAGGGGGCGGCGGCGCTCCTGTCGGTGACCGGCGGAAGAGGGTTGGCGTCGGTGAGAAGAAGAAGGGGAGAGGCAGGGGCTCTGGGCCGATCTGGGAGAGGCAGAGGTGCCGTGTGGGGGAGGAAAAGTGAGAGGGAGATAGAGGAAAGCAGGCGTGGGCACGGGGTAGATAGGGTGGCTCGGTCGCCACCTTTTCCTCCTCGAGCACGTGCTCGGGCTGGCCGGCAGGGGCAGGTCCAGGGCAGGGCAGGTAGGGCTCGGGTGTGGGGTCGGCCTGGCAGGGATAGAGAGAGAGGGGTGGCATGGAGCTAGGGTTGGATGGAGAGGCTCGGGTTAGGGTTTGGTTTAGGGTTGGGGTTGGTGGTGAGCTGAGGTGGGACCAGGGAGGAAGGGTGGCCAGGTGGGGCCAGCATGGGGAGGCTCGGCATGGGTAAAGAGGAGAGGGTAGGTGGGGTAGATCATGGTGGTGGTAGGGTTTAGAGATAGAAAAAGAGAGAGGGGGTTTAGGGTTTAGGTGAGGTGTTAGGTGTTTGAAGAGAGGATTAGAGAGAGAGAGAGAGAGTGATGTGGTGGTGACTTTTTAGCAAGACCAAACTAAATCAAGCAAAAGGAGTGGTAGAGAGGGATAGAGGAAGATTCACTCAAAAAATCAAAATAAAAACAAAGGAGGACAAAAGATGGAGATGGTTGCATGGCCCATGCAAGTATTTAATGCCATGTGTTAATCTTGTGAAAACAAAATATAATCTCATGGCATTTATATATGTGCATCCTCAAAAGATGGAGTAAGGGCCAAGCTAAGGATTGAAGGAATGTTCCATGTGGAGTGAATGGAGATGACCATATTTGAAAATATTTTGGACATGCTAGTGTGTAAATTCCACTATGTGCATATTACTCTCAAAATATTCCAACATGATCAACCTTCCCATATCATTCCATATGGAAGCAGGTAGAATGGAAAAGAGTCCATTTCAAACAACATGAGCTAGAGATAAACCCAAATAAAATGCAATGCTCACATATGAAGGAATGGTGGAATGATGGGGTGGTGACAAGAAAGGTGGTGGAGTGGAATAAAAGATATGCCCCCAACTCAACTTGGGCATTAAACAATATATCAATAACCAAATACAATATCAAGAGGCAAATACAATTTACAATGCATATGAAAGAAGAACCAAAACAAAAGGGTTTTATATGATGCTCAAATGCAAGGTGGCATGATGACATGAGCATGATATAATTATGATGCAACAATTATATATAGGAAGTAGCATATATATAGACTAGGCTAGTAGCATTGCAATTGTTAGACAATTGGGATGCTACAACTCTCCCCCACTAAACAAGAATCTCGCCCCGAGATTCCTAGGAAAAAGAAACCAACACAAGGAGAGGCGGTTGTTCGAACGAAGGTGACCCTCACGTTCCCAAGTTGATGCACAATGGAATGGTGCGACCACTACACCTTGCAAAACTTGCTAGACTTGTTGCGAGTCTTGCGTTTTGCTTGAGAAACAACAGGTTAGAAGAGTTGAAGGATTGTCGTGAGGCAAGAAGGTAGGATGAACATAGCTCCGGTTTTCTCAAGAAACATGATAAAAGAATATAACCACTTGTGAAAGAAAAAGACAAGATGATGTATCATGAATAAAGAAATACACACCGTTAAGATTAAAGATTTACCGATACTAGAGAGGATGAATCTTTGTCTCGCCGGAAGAAAAAGAGCTAGATTGGAGAGGTTTTGAACCACTATGACAATAGCATCGTATCTTCTCTCGGATTTGAGAAATGAAGTACGGAAACAATATTGCCTTCAAACGATAGAGTACCTTGATATCAACAGAAAGATTAGTTAGACATCGTCGGATTAGATTCTTCTTACGCTGGTAAGACCCAACGGATCACGCAATTGAGGTGCGCGGATATAACTTCCAGAGACGGATGTGAAGCCAGATCATGGTGGAATCCTGAGAAGCAAAGAATATGGAGGATCTGGAGTTTATTGTAGAGATACTTATTGCTTTCTTTAGCCTTGAGGCTAACGCAATAGATTTGCGGCTGATGGCCTCAACCATAATTGGCTTTACCACAGAAAAGAATTGATGAAACAAAGAGAGAGATAGTTTCCTTCCATCTTGTTTGGGGATGCCGAGCATCGATAAAATGACGAGGACAGAAAAGAGTTTGCGTTTGTTTCCGCCAGATAATTGAAGATTTTGCTCCATCTAGAATAGACAGACCACCAACAAGAGATTATTGATTGCTTTCTTCGAGAGAGCACTCCGGAAAAACAAAGACGGAAGTAAAAGTATCGAGGGATAAAGGCCACTTCTAACTTCCGTGGAATGAGTGAAATCACATTAATTCACCAATTCAATGTACAAGAGCGAATGATAAGAGTAGTGGTATGGTAGCTACTCCATCCCGCACTCAAAGCATTACTCCGCACATGAATAAGAAAACCATGCAACCCAACTACCGAAACAGACTGAAGGTATTGACAATAACTCATGGAACTTCGTTAGAAAACAAGGATAGATGCAAACGATTTGCCGGGTTCATAGATAGCTAAAGATGATGATGTTGTCGTCATGTCGGAAGTACCAAGCCCCCGGAAAGATATGAAGGAAGATTACGGAGACAACTGCAAGATTCCACAGACAAAGAAAAAGATAGCACCACTTGAACAGAAGGAATACCAGATCTGGAAGGTCTTCATGGCCTCCGGTGGATTGAGCATAGACGATAGAGCGAGAGGGTTTCAAGAGATTACTTGACGAGACTGAGGTGAAAGAACTCCATGTTCTTCTTGAAATGATTGAGAAAGATTTAGCAGTTTTGAGGAAATCTACGGCGGAACGACGATGATAACTCGCCAACAAGGAAAACTCCGGGTTTGATTGAAGATGGAAGATGGAATTAACAATGAACTTGCTGATTCCATAATTGAAGCGATCAATTTAGCAAAAGGACGTGGCCGAGATAGGTGACTTCAAAAAGTCAGAATTCTCACTTAGAGACTTTGCACACCGGCAGTGCTCACGAAGCTTCAGAGAAAGAGACACAGATGATCTTCCATGTCCTTCCATTGATATCGAATAGGCAAGCATATCATCAAGATATACCACCACAGATTGCCAAGATATTCCAAGAATATCAAGTTCAAGAGGCGGGAGAAACGAACAAATGCTCGAAACACTTTCTAAGGTCAACGCCCTTAGAAAGATCACTATTAAGAGCACGGGTTCGTGTTGAAGAAGATGCACTGGAAGAATAGATTATCTGGTCCTTCGGAAGAAAAAGAGATGTCACCTGGTTCACATTGTCGATCGGATCACCGGTTACAAAGATAAAGAGATCTTGGATAAAGAAACGATGATAGCTCATACCTCAAGCAAAGCTACCAGAGACGAAAAGATGCAATTCCCTCGTCTCAAAGAGAATTTTGCAGATATGGAGTTCAAAAGATGTGCAAAGATGATGGATGATGATAGACCGCCGTAGTGCCTTGAGAAACTCCGGATTGCCAAAGATGCTTGAATATGCATATATATGATCATGGTGTACTCAAAATCACAGGAGATAACCGTCACCATTTGGAGGATAGTGTTGATTGCATTTTCCATATTCCACTCATGATAAGTGTCATATAGCTATGCCGAGAACCAAATTACAATCACCAGCATCGGATCGACACATGTTATGTAATTAGCCCAAGAGAATTGGAGATGAAATGAAACTCTAGGATTAAGCGCCGGTGACAAAAGAATGAGTTAGCATGGACATGCTGATAAAAGGGAGATAGATAATGTTTCACACACGACTGGAAAGGAGTGTGGAAGCACAGATGTATCAAAGAAATTTTTTCCGCATTTTCGGCATTAAAATACCAATAGATGCGCAAAATCACTTATCAGGTAGAGATTAGCAACTCCACATTCTGTGAAAGCATGCTGGAAGGAAGAACACCCTTAAGAAGATGGCACTGGTTAACAAGGAGTCAGATAGATCGCGTCGGTTTCCAAAAGCACATCAAGATGGAATGTACCAACATTGATAACGGCGCAGATTGTGATAACAAATTGGATGCAACAGATAGACAAGGAATTACACACACACACACACTTTCTATGGTACTACGGAAACCCAGAACACGTGAATCCTAGTTTGAATTTTAAGAAGAGGATTGAAAACGTTACACTTCCTTACCAGAAAAGGGTGGGTGGGTGGGTAAGAAGAAAAGTGGAAGCAGTCCTACTCTCGCGTTTTGTTTTTCCCTAGTATACATAGCTACCAAAAATATTTGCTAGACTGACAACGACCATTTGGCTGAGACCCTGAAGGGCGGGATGGCTCTGATACCAATTGTAACTACCTCGGTGAATTACGCTCTTAGTTACAAGCCTGGATGAGCGGAAATGGTTAAAATAATATGGTGGGGCCAAATGCCACTCACAGGTAGACCTTTCGTCCGTCCTAACCATTTCCAAACATCGGGACAAGAACGAGCGGCGTATTCGGTAGGCGAAGGGATCAACTACACACACAAATGAGTATGTATGCAAGCCACCATACAATAGTCCTCAAAGCCATTCCATCTAAAAGAAATAGAAATATTGCCACGCCATACGGCAAGATCCAAATATCCTAGATAGATATAATAGTTTAGGATATCTCCTCATACATCAAACATCAGAGTATCAAAGTGAAGCGGAAACAAGATCCAGTACGGATAAGAAGCAAATCGGCATAAGATGCCCCATAAATAAACACATCCATACGGATCTCACGGATCCCGTTCCGGAATCTCTACACCGAGTGATCGTTGCCAACATCGTCCATCTCCTCCACCCAAGATCCATCTTATGAAGTTTACTGCTCATCGAATCAAACAATTTATCGGGTGAGACCCTAGAATTTTCGAAGTCTTTATGCCTCTAAAGGGGACACAACACGGGTGACGAATTGCAGCAAAAGATAATACCTAACAATTCTAGGGATACTAACCATCCGCCTAACCAAAGATAGACGGATGTCCGTGAATCAATAACAACAGTTATAACAGTAATATTAACAGATCCATCCTCCTCCTCGCTTACCAACGAGGAAGCGGACGAACAACCCCCCCATCCGTTGGCAATTTTCTTAACCATTCCATGCGTGTTGCACTATTTACTAGTCAGGTACTTAGTCAAATTAAAGTCGGTACTTTAGTTATACTTGTCTATGATCGAGAAACTGTGCTCCAAGTCGTCCATAACCGCGGACACGGATTTCAGAAAGATTTACCTGGGGTGCACAAATAGCAACACACACTCGATCAACCTCGGAAAAACCAAATCAAAACCCAACGAGGCATTCACGACAAAGCGATCACAGGATTCAGAAATATTGCAGGGGGGCCACCCCATTAAGCTACCATAGCGAAGTTGGCAGCTCGAGACGGACTCAAGGTTTGTGTGGACGGCTATAAACATCGGGAACCCGAAAGTGTGACGGGCTTGTCGTCTGAAAAACGTGTCACGATCCTAAACAGTACAGGTGCTCCTCGCACAATCGTAAATAAAGCAGTAAAACATGGCATAAGTACAGGATAGTAATAAAGCCCCAAACTACTTTGTGGCCCCAAGAAATAAGAATGAATCAAGCTCTGGCTCAGGGGGGTTCATAAGCCTCCCGGATGTGGATAGCGCGAACATTCAAGGAACAGGAATCAAGTACTCGGGGTCCTACGGGACACAAGTGAGCATGAAAAAACCAAATAGCAGATATTGCTCACCGGTGCCACGTTCATTAGTTATCCCATTACTACTCAGATTAAGTTGTTTAGGTACCTCGTTATTCATCAGACACTCACATACCCTACACATGCTGTTCTACGACCCGCATGGCTCAATCAACTCCTGTAGTAATGGCTCATGGGATGGAGGAACAAGCTTCAGTGGGGTTTAAAAGTAAAGGCTATGCAGTACTTGGGATTCAGTTTAATGCAATCGCGACTCAATGATGCAAGAATAAGATAGAGGCAATAGGTACTATATGTATGCAAGCATGTGGTAGTGCTTGCTGGCTCGATTGAAGCGAGAGAAGGATCTGGGTAGTGCTCCTGGGTTTCTTGATATATCCCCTGCTCAGCGTCTATTCGAAGAAGAACCAAACAAACAAGGGCCAACATAAATAAAGTGCACAAGCATATGAATAAAATGCGACAAGCAAACAATCATGCTATGATGAATGATGCACAATTTGCATGGCAATAATGTAGCATGGCATGGGTGAGGTGTGGAATACAAGAAATAAGCATTTTAGGGAGTTTTAGTCACCTTTTATCCTCAAATAAGTTGCTGTAAACTTTATATTTATATGATGCATGCTGCAATTCAGAACATGGAATGCATAGATAGAACAGGCTCGTCGCGCTGATCGATTTAGACATATCATTTGTCAAATTTGGAGTTATAAAACAAAAGTTATTAATTAATTAAGAAAGAGGGTATTTATTTGTAATTTTAATCAACTCGAAATTTAAAGTGTTCAAAATATATTTTGAAGGGCATATTTGAAATCCTCACATTTTTCTGATTCAAAAACATATATTACATGATTAATTTGGAATTATATTTTAAAAGTTATTTAAAAACAGATTTGAATTTGAATTTAAAACAAATTTGAAAAGGTTTAAATTAAAACAGAAAACAGAAAACCTTTTGCTACTCAGCCTGTTACAGACCCAGTCACTGACGGGTGGGGTCAAACGGAATGGGGCCACGCGCGCAGTAAAACCTTTTTCTACCGCGGCTCTGGCTAGCCCACGCGGTTGACAAGCGGGCCCAACGATTCTACCACGTGCGAGGATGGGGACTGCCCGGCAACGGCTGTGGGGCTAGGGCTGGAGCGCGGGTTAGGGCTAAGAATCTACGGGGTGCTCTTTGTAAAAAGGATAGGGAGGCTGACTGGTGGGGCTCTGCGTACCGCGGGTTGAGGCGAACAATAAAAGGAAGGGGCTATTTGCAACGCCCACCTACCCGTCTTGTTGTTCTTCTCCATGATCGACGAGAAAAGCAGTGCGTGGCGGGTGGGGATAGATCCCTGTCGCGGCGTCTACCGAGGGACGGAACCAGCGCAGGGGCTAAGGATGGTGATGAGGGGCGTGAGGCGGCTAGATGAGGTTCCACGCGACGCGGGAGCGAGCCAACGCAGTGGCCGACGGCGCGCGCAGCGTGTTTGACGAAAAGCACGACGGATCTAGACGACGACAGCGAGGCGGATCATGTCAGGGAGGGAGAGAGGCTCACCGCGGTTGGGTTGGTGTGGTCGGATCAGCTTGGGGAGCAGAAGGGCGTCGACAAGGCAACCGAACGGCAGGCTAGGGTTCGTCAGGCGTCTCGGATCTGCGGCTGGGGTCCTTCTCCTCCTCACTTGGCGTCTGATGAAGCGGCAGGAGCCTCTCGATCACCTCGACCACCTCCACGTCATCCACACCCGCTGGAACGAGGGGGCGGCGGCGCTCCTGTCGGTGACCGGCGGAAGAGGGTTGGCGTCGGTGAGAAGAAGAAGGGGAAAGGCAGGGGCTCTAGGCCGATCTGGGAGAGGCAGAGGTGCCGTGTGGGGGAGGAAAAAGTGAGAGGGAGATAGAGAAAGCAGGCGTGGGCACGGGGTAGATAGGGTGGCTCGGTCGCCACCTTTTCCTCCTCGAGCACGTGCTCGGGCTGGCCGGCAGGGGCAGGTCCAGGGCAGGGCAGGTAGGGCTCGGGTGTGGGGTCGGCCTGGCAGGGATAGAGAGAGAGAGGGGTGGCATGGAGCTAGGGTTGGATGGAGAGGCTCGGGTTAGGGTTTGGTTTAGGGTTGGGGTTGGTGGTGAGCTGAGGTGGGACCAGGGAGGAAGGGTGGCCAGGTGGGGCCAGCATGGGGAGGCTCGGCATGGGTAAAGAGGAGAGGGTAGGTGGGGTAGATCATGGTGGTTGTAGGGTTTAGAGATAGAAAAAGAGAGAGGGGGTTTAGGGTTTAGGTGAGGTGTTAGGTGTTTGAAGAGAGGATTAGAGAGAGAGAGAGAGAGTGATGTGGTGGTGACTTTTTAGCAAGACCAAACTAGATCAAGCAAAAGGAGTGGTAGAGAGGGATAGAGGAAGATTCACTCAAAAAATCAAAATAAAAACAAAGGAGGACAAAAGATGGAGATGGTTGCATGGCCCATGCAATTATTTAATGCCATGTGTTAATCTTGTGAAAACAAAATATAATCTCATGGCATTTATATATGTGTATCCTCAAAAGATGGAGTAAGGGCCAAGCTAAGGATTGAAGGAATGTTCCATGTGGAGTGAATGGACATGACCATATTTGAAAATATTTTGGACATGCTAGTGTGTAAATTCCACTATGTGCATATTACTCTCAAAATATTCCAACATGATCAACCTTCCCATATCATTCCATATGGAAGCAGGTAGAATGGAAAAGAGTCCATTCCAAACAACATGAGCTAGAGATAAACCCAAATAAAATGCAATGCTCACATATGAAGGAATGGTGGAATGATGGGGTGGTGACAAGAAAGGTGGTGGAGTGGAATAAAAGATATGCCCCCAACTCAACTTGGGCATTAAACAATATATCAATAACCAAATACAATATCAATAGGCAAATACAATTTACAATGCATATGAAAGAAGAACCAAAACAAAAGGATTTTATATGATGCTCAAATGCAAGGTGGCATGATGACATGAGCATGATATAATTATGATGCAACAATTATATATAGGAAGTAGCATATATATAGACTAGGCTAGTAGCATTGCAATTGTTAGACAATTGGGATGCTACACTAGTGGATCCATATGTTGTTTGTGGAAAGAACACATATGCAATGGATCTAGCTGTGGTTTATTAAAAGAACACACATGCAATTACACTAGTGGATCCATGTGGTTTGTGAAAAGAACAGACATGCAAAGACTTTAGCTGTGGTTAATAAAAGAACACACATGCAATGACACTGGTGGATCCATATGTGTTTTGTGAAAAGAACACACATGCAATGACTCTAGCTGTGGCTTATGAAAAGAACACACATCCAGTGATTCTAGTTTGTGAAAAGAATAGACATGCAATGACTCTAGTTGTGGTTAATGAAAAGAACACACATGCAATGACACTAGGGGATCCATATGTGGTTAATGAAAAGAACACACATGTAATGACACTAGGGGATCCCTATGTGGTTAATGAAGAGAACACACATGCAATGACACTGGTGTATCCATA
Source organism: Avena insularis (assembly GCA_023614405.1). NCBI lineage: Eukaryota > Viridiplantae > Streptophyta > Magnoliopsida > Poales > Poaceae > Avena > Avena insularis. The sequence continues at coordinate 238,124 of JAJUPC010000179.1, read as the reverse complement.
TGTTGTTTGTGAAAAGAACAGACATGCAATGACATTGGTGGATCCATATGTGGTTTGTGAAAAGAACACACATGCAATGACACTGGTGGATCCATGTGGTTTATGAAAAGAACATACATGCAATGACACTGGTGGATCCGTATGTGGTTAATGCAAAGAACAAACATGCAATGAACTCTGGTAGATCCATATGTGGTCTATGAAAAGAACAGACATGCAACGACTCTAGTTGTGTTTAATGAAAATAACACACATGCAATGACACTAGGGGATCCATATATTGTTAATGAAAAGAACACACATGCAATGAGTGGTGGATCCATATGTGGTTTGTGAAAAGAACAGACATGCAATGACATTGGTGGATCCATATGTGGTTTGTGAAAAGAACACATATGAAATGACACTGGTGGATCCATATGTGGTTTATGAAAAGAACAGACATGCAATGACTATGGTGGATCCTTGTGTGCTTTGTGAAAAGAACAGACATGCACTGAACTCTGGTGGATCCATAGGTGGTTTATGAAAAGAACACACATGCAATGACACCGGTGGATCCATATGTGGTTTTTCAAAAGAAGACACGTGAAATGACACTAGTTGTGGTTAATGAAAAGAACACACATGCAATGACGCTGGTGGATCCGTAGGTGGTTTGTGAAAAGAACACACATGCAATGACTCTAGTTATGGTTTATTAAAAGAACACACATGCAATGACACTGGTGGATCCATATGTGGTTTGTGAAAATAACACACATGAAATGACACTTGGGGATCCATATGTGTTCTATGAAAATAACAAACATGCAATGACTCTGGTGGATCCTTTTGTGGTTTGTGAAAAGAACAGACATGCAATGACTCTAGTTGTGGATAATGAAAAGAACACACGTGCAATGAACTCTACTGGATCCATATGTGGGTTTTGAAAAGAACACACATGAAATGACTCAAGCTGTGGTTAATGAAAACAACACGCATGTAATGAGACTGGTGGATCCATATGTGGTTTGTGAAAAGAACACATGCAATGACTCTAGCTATGGTTTATTAAAAGAACACACATGCAATGACACTAGTGCATCCATGTGGTTTGTGAAAAGAACAGACATGCAATGACTCTAGCTATGGTTAATGTAAAGAACACACATGCAATGACACTAGTGGATCCATAGGTGGTTTGTGAAAAGAAAACACATGTAATGACTCTAGTTGTGGTTTATGAAAAGAACACACATCCAGTGACTCTAGATGTGGTTTATAAAAAGAACACACGTGCAATGACACTGGTGGATCCATGTGGTTTACGAAAAGAACAGACATGCAATGATAGTGGTGGATCCATATGTGGTTAATGAAAAGAACAGGCATGGAATGAACTCTGGTGGATCCATATGTGGTCTATGAAAAGAACAGACATGCAATGACTCTAGCTATGGTTAATGAAAAGAACACACATGCAATGACACTGGGAGATCCATATGTGGTTAATGAAAAGAACACACATGTAATGACACTGGTGGATCCATATGTGGTTTGTGAAAAGAACAGACATGCAATGACATTGGTGGATCCATATGTGGTTTGTGAAAACAACACACATGAAATGGCACTGGTGGATCCATATGTGGTTTACGAAAAACACAGACATCCAGTGCCTCTGGTGCATCCTTGTGTGGTTTGTGAAAAAAACAGACATGCAATGACTCTAGCTGTGGTTAATGAAAAGAACAAACATGTGATGAACTCTGGTAGATCCATATGTGGTTTATGAAAAGAACACACATGCAATGACACCGGTGGATCCATATGTGGTTTGTCAAAGAACACACATGAAATGACACTAGCTGTGGTTAATGAAAAGAACACACATGCAATGACACTGGTGGATTCATATGTGGTTTGTGAAAAGAACACACATGAAATGACTCTAGCTGTGGTTAATGAAAAGAACACAAATGCAATGACTCTAGATGTGGTTTATTGAAAGAACACACGTGCATTAATACTGGTGGATCCATGTGGTTTGTGAAAAGAACAGACATGTAGTGACTCTAGCTATGGTTAATGAAAAGAACACACATTTCAATGACACTGGTGAATCCATAATTGGTTTGTGAAAAGAACAGACATGCAGTGACTCTAGCTATGGTTAATGAAAAGAACACACATTTCAATGACACTGGTGAATCCATAATTGGTTTGTGAAAAGAACACACATGCAATGACTCTAGTGGATCCATATATGGTTTATGAAAAGAACACACATCCAGTGACTCTAGCTGTGGTTTATTAATAGAACACACATGCAATGACACTAGGGGATCCTTATGTGGTTAATGAAAAGAACACACATGCAATGACACTAGTGGATCCACATGTGGTTTGTGAAAAGAACACACATGCAATGACTCTAGTGGATCCATATGTGGTTTGTGAAGAGAACAGACATGCAATGAACTCTAGTGGATCCATATGTGGTCTATGAAAAGAACACACATGCAATGACACTAGGGGATCCACATGTAGTTAATGAAAAGAACACACATGCAATGACACTGGTGGATCCATATGTGGTTTGTGAAAAGAACACACATGCAATGACACTGGAGCATCCATATGTGGTTTGTGAAAAGAACACACATGAAATGACAATAGTGGATCAATATGTGGTCTATGAAAAGAACATACATGCAATGTCTCTGGTGGATCCTTGTTTGGTTTGTGAAAATAACAGCCATGCAATGACTCTAGCTGTGGTTAATGAAAAGAACACACATGCAATGAACTCTAGTGGATCCATATGTGGTTTAGGAAAAGAACACACATGCAATGACACTGGTGGATGCATATGTGGTTTGTGAAAAGAACACACATGAAATGACTCTAGCTGCGGTTAATGAAAAGAACACACATGCACACTAGTGGATCCATATGTCGTTTGTGGAAAGAACACATATGCAATGGCTCTAGCTGTGGTTTATTAAAAGAATATACATGCAATTACACTAGTGGATCCATGTAGTTTGTGAAAAGAACAGACATGCAATGACTTTAGCTGTGGTTAATAAAAAGAACACACATGCAATGACACTGGTGGATCCATATGTGTTTTGTGAAAAGAACACACATGCAATGACTCTAGTTGTGGTTTATGAAAAGAACACACATCTAGTGACTCTAGTTTGTGAAAAGAACAGACATGCAATGACTCTAGCTGTGGTTAATGAAAAGAACACACATGCAATGACACTAGGGGATCCATATGTGGTTAATGAAAAGAACACACATGTAACGACACTAGGGGATCCATATGTGATTAATGAAAAGAACACACATGCAATGACACTGGTGTATCCATATGTGGTTTGTGAAAAGAACAGACATGCAATGACATTGGTGGATCCATATGTGGTTTGTGAAAAGAACACACATGCAATGACACTGGTGGATCCATGTGGTTTATGAAAAGAACAGACATGCAATGACACTGGTGGATCCATATGTGGTTAATGCAAAGAAAAAACATGCAATGAACTCTGGTAGATCCATATGTGGTCTATGAAAAGAACAGACATGCAACGACTCTAGTTGTGTTTAATGAAAAGAACACACATGCAATGACACTAGGGGATCCATATATTGTTAATGAAAAGAACACACATGCAATGAGTGGTGGATCCATATGTGGTTTGTGAAAAGAACAGACATGCAATGACATTGGTGGATCCATATGTGGTTTGTGAAAAGAACACATATGAAATGACACTGGTGGATCCTTATGTGGTTTATGAAAAGAACAGACATGCAATGAGTATGGTGGATCCTTGTGTGCTTTGTGAAAAGAACAGACATGCAATGACTCTAGTTGTGGTTAATGAAAAGAACAAACATGCGATGAACTCTAGTGGATCCATAGGTGGTTTATGAAAAGAACACACATGCAATGACACCGGTGGATCCATATGTGGTTTTTCAAAAGAAGACACGTGAAATGACACTAGCTGTGGTTAATGAAAAGAACACACATGCAATGACACTGGTGGATCCATAGGTGGTTTGTGAAAAGAACACACATGCAATGACTCTAGTTGTGGTTTGTGAAAAGAACACACATGCAATGACACTGGTGGATCCATATGTGGTTTGTGAAAAGAACACACATGAAATGACACTGGTGAATCCATATGTGTTCTATGAAAAGAACAAACATGCAATGACTCTGGTGGATCCTTGTGTGGTTTGTGAAAAGAACAGACATGCAATGACTCTAGCTATGGTTAATGAAAAGAACAAACATGCAATGAACTCTGGTGGATCCATATGTGGTTTATGAAAAGAACACACATGCAATGACACCAGTGGGTCCATATATGGTTTGTCAATAGAAGACACATGAAATGACACTAGCTGTGGTTAATGAAAAGAACACACATGCAATGACACTAGCGGATCCATATGTGGTTTGTGAAAAGAACACACATGAAATGACTATAGCTGTGGTTAATTAAAAGAACACAAATGCAATGACTCTAGCTGTGGTTTACTGAAAGAACACACGTGCACTGATACTGGTGGATCCATGTGGTTTGTGAATAGAATAGACATGCAATGACTCTAGCTATGGTTAATGAAAAGAACACACATTTCAATGACACTGGTGGATCTATATGTGGTTTGTGAGAAGAACACACATGCAATGCCTCTAGTGGATCCATATATGGTTTATGAAAAGAAAACACATCCAGTGACTCTAGATGTGGTTTATTAAAAGAACACACATGCAATGACACTAGGGGATCCTTATGTGGTTAATGAAAAGAACACACATGCAATGACACAGGTCGATCCATATGTCGTTTGAGAAAAGAACACACATGCAATTACTCTGGTGGATCCATATGTGGTATATGAAGAGAACAGACATGCAATGAACTCTGGTGGATCCATATGTGGTCTATGAAAAGAACATACATGCAATGACTCTAGTTGTGGATAATGAAAAGAACACACATGCAATGACACTAGGGGATACACATGTGGTTAATGAAAAGAACACACATGCAATGAAACTGGTCGATCCATATGTGGTTTGTGAAAAGAACACACATGCAAGGACACTGGTGGATCCATATGTGGTTTGTGAAAAGAACACACATGAAATGACACTGGTGGATCCATATGTGATCTATGAAAAGAACACACATGCAATACTCTGGTGGATCCATATGTGGTTTATGAAAAGAACACACATGCAATGACACTTGTGGATCCATATGTGGTTTGTGAAAATAACAGTCATGCAATGACTCTAGCTGTGTTAATGAAAAGAACACACATGCAATGACACTGGTGGATCCATATGTGGTTTGCGAAAAGAACACACCTAAAATGACTCTAGTTGTGGTTAATGAAAAGAACACACATGCAATGACACTAGTGGATCCATATGTGGTTTGTGAAAAGAACACATATGCAATGACTCTAGTTTTGGTTTATTAATAGAAAACACATGCAATTACACTGGTGGATCCATGTAGTTTGTGAAAAGAACAGACATGCAATGACTTTAGCTGTGGTTAATAAAAAGAACACACATGCAATGACACTGGTGGATCCATATGTGGTTTCTGAAAATCACACTAATGCAATGAATCTAGTTCTGGTTTATGAAAAGAACACACATCCAGTGACTCTAGCTATGGTTTATTAAAAGAACACAAATGCAATGACACTAGTGGATCCATGTGGTTTATGAAAAGCATAGACATGCAATAACACTGGTGGTTCCATATGCGGTTAATGAAAAGAAAAAACATGCAATGAACTCTGGTGGATCTATATGTGGTCTATGAAAAGAACAGACATGCAATGACTCTAGCTGTGGTTAATGAAAAGATCACACATGCAATGGCACTAGGGGATCCACTTTTGGTTAATGAAAAGAACACACCTGTAATGACACTTTGGATCCATATGTGGTTTGTGAAAAGAACAGACATGCAATGACATTGGTGGATCCATATGTGGTTTGTGAAAAGAACACACATGAAATGACACTGGTGGATCCATATGTGGTTTATGAAAAGAACAGACATGCAATGACTCTGGTGGATCCTTGTGTGGTTTGTGAAAAGAACAGACACGCAATGACTCTAGCTGTGGTTAATGAAAAGAACAAACATGCAATGAACTCTGGTGGATCCATATGTGGTTTATGAAAAGAACACATGCAATGACACCGGTGGATCCATATGTGGTTTGTCAAAAGAACACATGTGAAATGACACTAGCTGTGGTTAATGGAAAGAACAAACATGCAATGACACTGGTGGATCCATATGTGGTTAATGAAAAGAACAGGCATGGAATGAACTCTGGGTGATCCATATGTGGTCTATGAAAAGAACAGACATGCAATGACTCTAGCTATGGTTAATGAAAAGAACACACATGCAATGACACTAGGAGATCCATATGTGGTTAATAAAAAGAACACACATGTAATGACACTGGTGGATCCATATGTGGTTTGTGAAAAGAAAAGACATGCAATGACATTGGTGGATCCATATGTGGTTTCTGAAAACAACACACATGAAATGACACTGGTGGATCCATATGTGGTTTACGAAAAACACACACATCCAGTGCCTCTGGTGGATCCTTGTGTGGTTTGTGAAAAGAACAGGCATGCAATGACTCTAGCTGTGGTTAATGAAAAGAACAAACATGTGATGAACTCTAGTAGATCCATATGTGGTTTATGAAAAGAACACACATGCAATGACACCGGTGAATCCATATGTGGTTTGTCAAAAGAACACACATGAAATGACACTAGCTGTGGTTAATGAAAAGAACACACATGCAATGACACTGGTGGATTCATATGTGGTTTGTGAAAAGAACACACATGAAATGACTCTAGTTGTGGTTAATGAAAAGAACACAAATGCAATGACTCTAGCCGTGGTTTATTGAAAGAACACACGTGCACTAATACTGGTGGATCCATGTGGTTTGTGAAAAGAACAGACATGCAGTGACTAGTTATGGTTAACGAAAAGAACACACATTTCAATGACACTGGTGGATCCATATTTGGTTTGTGAAAAGAACACACATGCAATGACTCTAGTGGATCCATATATGGTTTATGAACAGAACACACATCCAGTGACTCTAGCCGTGGTTTATTAAAACAACACACATGCAATGACACTAGGGGATCCTTATGTGGTTAATGAAAAGAACACACATGCAATGACACTAGTGGATCCACATGTGGTTTGTGAAAAGAACACACATGCAATGACTCTAGTGGATCCATATGTGGTTTGTGAAGAGAACAGACATGCAATGAACTCTAGTGGATCCATATGTGGTCTATGAAAAGAACACACATGCAATGACACTAGGGGATCCACATGTAGTTAATGAAAAGAACACACATGCAATGACACTGGTGGATCCATATGTGGTTTGTGAAAAGAACACACATGCAATGACACTGGAGCATCCATATGTGGTTTGTGAAAAGAACACACATGAAATGACAATAGTGGATCAATATGTGGTCTATGAAAAGAACATACATGCAATGTCTCTGGTGGATCCTTGTTTGGTTTGTGAAAATAACAGCCATGCAATGACTCTAGCTGTGGTTAATGAAAAGAACACACATGCAATGAACTCTAGTGGATCCATATGTGGTTTAGGAAAAGAACACACATGCAATGACACTGGTGGATGCATATGTGGTTTGTGAAAAGAACACACATGAAATGACTCTAGCTGCGGTTAATGAAAAGAACACACATGCACACTAGTGGATCCATATGTCGTTTGTGGAAAGAACACATATGCAATGGCTCTAGCTGTGGTTTATTAAAAGAATATACATGCAATTACACTAGTGGATCCATGTAGTTTGTGAAAAGAACAGACATGCAATGACTTTAGCTGTGGTTAATAAAAAGATCACACATGCAATGACACTGGTGGATCCATATGTGTTTTGTGAAAAGAACACACATGCAATGACTCTAGTTGTGGTTTATGAAAAGAACACACATCTAGTGACTCTAGTTTGTGAAAAGAACAGACATGCAATGACTCTAGTTGTGGTTAATGAAAAGAACACACATGCAATGACACTAGGGGATCCATATGTGGTTAATGAAAAGAACACACATGTAATGACACTAGGGGATCCATATGTGATTAATGAAAAGAACACACATGCAATGACACTGGTGTATCCATATGTGGTTTGTGAAAAGAACAGACATGCAATGACATTGGTGGATCCATATGTGGTTTGTGAAAAGAACACACATGCAATGAAACTGGTGGATCCATGTGGTTTATGAAAAGAACAGACATGCAATGACACTGGTGGATCCATATGTGGTTAATGCAAAGAAAAAACATGCAATGAACTCTGGTAGATCCATATGTGGTCTATGAAAAGAACAGACATGCAACGACTCTAGTTGTGTTTAATGAAAAGAACACACATGCAATGACACTAGGGGATCCATATATTGTTAATGAAAAGAACACACATGCAATGAGTGGTGGATCCATATGTGGTTTGTGAAAAGAACAGACATGCAATGACATTGGTGGATCCATATGTGGTTTGTGAAAAGAACACATATGAAATGACACTAGTGGATCCATATGTGGTTTATGAAAAGAACAGACATGCAATGAGTATGGTGGATCCTTGTGTGCTTTGTGAAAAGAACAGACATGCAATGACTCTAGTTGTGGTTAATGAAAAGAACAAACATGCGATGAACTCTAGTGGATCCATAGGTGGTTTATGAAAAGAACACACATGCAATGACACCGGTGGATCCATATGTGGTTTTTCAAAAGAAGACACGTGAAATGACACTAGCTGTGGTTAATGAAAAGAACACACATGCAATGACACTGGTGGATCCATAGGTGGTTTGTGAAAAGAACACACATGCAATGACTCTAGTTGTGGTTTGTGAAAAGAACACACATGCAATGACACTGGTGGATCCATATGTGGTTTGTGAAAAGAACACACATGAAATGACACTGGTGAATCCATATGTGTTCTATGAAAAGAACAAACATGCAATGACTCTGGTGGATCCTTGTGTGGTTTGTGAAAAGAACAGACATGCAATGACTCTAGCTGTGGTTAATGAAAAGAACAAACATGCAATGAACTCTGGTGGATCCATATGTGGTTTATGAAAAGAACACACATGCAATGACACCAGTGGGTCCATATATGGTTTGTCAATAGAAGACACATGAAATGACACTAGCTGTGGTTAATGAAAAGAACACACATGCAATGACACTAGCGGATCCATATGTGGTTTGTGAAAAGAACACACATGAAATGACTATAGCTGTGGTTAATTAAAAGAACACAAATGCAATGACTCTAGCTGTGGTTTACTGAAAGAACACACGTGCACTGATACTGGTGGATCCATGTGGTTTGTGAATAGAATAGACATGCAATGACTCTAGCTATGGTTAATGAAAAGAACACACATTTCAATGACACTGGTGGATCTATATGTGGTTTGTGAGAAGAACACACATGCAATGCCTCTAGTGGATCCATATATGGTTTATGAAAAGAAAACACATCCAGTGACTCTAGATGTGGTTTATTAAAAGAACACACATGCAATGACACTAGGGGATCCTTATGTGGTTAATGAAAAGAACACACATGCAATGACACAGGTCGATCCATATGTCGCTTGAAAAGAACACACATGCAATTACTCTGGTGGATCCATATGTGGTATATGAAGAGAACAGACATGCAATGAACTCTGGTGGATCCATATGTGGTCTATGAAAAGAACATACATGCAATGACTCTAGTTGTGGATAATGAAAAGAACACACATGCAATGACACTAGGGGATACACATGTGGTTAATGAAAAGAACACACATGCAATGAAACTGGTCGATCCATATGTGGTTTGTGAAAAGAACACACATGCAAGGACACTGGTGGATCCATATGTGGTTTGTGAAAAGAACACACATGAAATGACACTGGTGGATCCATATGTGATCTATGAAAAGAACACACATGCAATACTCCGGTGGATCCATATGTGGTTTATGAAAAGAACACACATGCAATGACACTTGTGGATCCATATGTGGTTTGTGAAAATAACAGTCATGCAATGACTCTAGCTGTGTTAATGAAAAGAACACACATGCAATGACACTGGTGGATCCATATGTGGTTTGCGAAAAGAACACACCTAAAATGACTCTAGTTGTGGTTAATGAAAAGAACACACATGCAATGACACTAGTGGATCCATATGTGGTTTGTGAAAAGAACACATATGCAATGACTCTAGTTTTGGTTTATTAAAAGAAAACACATGCAATTACACTGGTGGATCCATGTAGTTTGTGAAAAGAACAGACATGCAATGACTTTAGCTGTGGTTAATAAAAAGAACACACATGCAATGACACTGGTGGATCCATATGTGGTTTCTGAAAATCACACTAATGCAATGAATCTAGTTCTGGTTTATGAAAAGAACACACATCCAGTGACTCTAGCTATGGTTTATTAAAAGAACACAAATGCAATGACACTAGTGGATCCATGTGGTTTATGAAAAGCATAGACATGCAATGACACTGGTGGTTCCATATGTGGTTAATGAAAAGAAAAAACATGCAATGAACTCTGGTGGATCTATATGTGGTCTATGAAAAGAACAGACATGCAATGACTCTAGCTGTGGTTAATGAAAAGATCACACATGCAATGGCACTAGGGGATCCATTTTTGGTTAATGAAAAGAACACACCTGTAATGACACTTTGGATCCATATGTGGTTTGTGAAAAGAACAGACATGCAATGACATTGGTGGATCCATATGTGGTTTGTGAAAAGAACACACATGAAATGACACTGGTGGATCCATATGTGGTTTATGAAAAGAACAGACATGCAATGACTCTGGTGGATCCTTGTGTGGTTTGTGAAAAGAACAGACACGCAATGACTCTAGCTGTGGTTAATGAAAAGAACAAACATGCAATGAACTCTGGTGGATCCATATGTGGTTTATGAAAAGAACACATGCAATGACACCGGTGGATCCATATGTGGTTTGTCAAAAGAACACATGTGAAATGACACTAGCTGTGGTTAATGGAAAGAACAAACATGCAATGACACTGGTGGATCCATATGTGGTTAATGAAAAGAACAGGCATGGAATGAACTCTGGGTGATCCATATGTGGTCTATGAAAAGAACAGACATGCAATGACTCTAGCTATGGTTAATGAAAAGAACACACATGCAATGACACTAGGAGATCCATATGTGGTTAATAAAAAGAACACACATGTAATGACACTGGTGGATCCATATGTGGTTTGTGAAAAGAAAAGACATGCAATGACATTGGTGGATCCATATGTGGTTTCTGAAAACAACACACATGAAATGACACTGGTGGATCCATATGTGGTTTACGAAAAACACACATCCAGTGCCTCTGGTGGATCCTTGTGTGGTTTGTGAAAAGAACAGGCATGCAATGACTCTAGCTGTGGTTAATGAAAAGAACAAACATGTGATGAACTCTAGTAGATCCATATGTGGTTTATGAAAAGAACACACATGCAATGACACCGGTGAATCCATATTTGGTTTGTCAAAAGAACACACATGAAATGACACTAGCTGTGGTTAATGAAAAGAACACACATGCAATGACACTGGTGGATTCATATGTGATTTGTGAAAAGAACACACATGAAATGACTCTAGTTGTGGTTAATGAAAAGAACACAAATACAATGACTCTAGCCGTGGTTTATTGAAAGAACACACGTGCACTAATACTGGTGGATCCATGTGGTTTGTGAAAAGAACAGACATGCAGTGACTAGTTATGGTTATCGAAAAGAACACACATTTCAATGACACTGGTGGATCCATATTTGGTTTGTGAAAAGAACACACATGCAATGACTCTAGTGGATCCATATATGGTTTATGAACAGAACACACATCCAGTGACTCTAGCCGTGGTTTATTAAAACAACACACATGCAATGACACTAGGGGATCCTTATGTGGTTAATGAAAAGAACACACATGCAATGACACTAGTGGATCCATATGTGGTTTGTGAAAAGAACACACATGCAATGACTCTGGTGGATCCATATGTGGTTTGTGAAGAGAACAGACATGCCATGAACTCTGGTAGATCCATATGTGGTTTATGAAAAGAACACACATGCAATGACACCGGTGGATCCAAATGTGGTTTGTCAAAAGAACACACATGAAATGACACTAGCTGTGGTTAATGAAAAGAACACACATGCAATGACACTTGTGTATTCATATTTGGTTTGTGAAAAGAACACACATGAAATGACTCTGGCTGTGGTTAATGAAAAGAACACAAATGCAATGACTCTACCTATTGTTTATTGAAAGAACACACATGCACTTATACTGGTGGATCCATGTGGTTTGTGAAAAGAACAGACATGCAATGACTCTAGCTATGGTTAATGAAAAGAACACACATTTCAATGACACTGGTGGATCCATATTTGGTTTGTGAAAAGAACACACATGCAATGACTCTAGTGGATCCATATATGGTTTATGAAAAGAACACACATCCAGTGACTCCAGCAGTGGTTTATTAATAGAACACACATGCAATGACACTAGGGGATCCTTATGTGGTTAATGAAAAGAACACACATGCAATGACACTAGTGGATCCATATGTGGTTTGTGAAAAGAACACACATGCAATCACTCTGGTGGATCCATATGTGGTTTGTGAAGAGAACAGACATGCAATGAACTCTAGTGGATCCATATGTGGTCTATGAAAAGAACACACATGCAATGACACTAGGGGATCCACATGTGGTTAATGAAAAGAACACACATGCAATGACACTGGTGGATCCATATGTGGTTTGTGAAAATAACACACATGCAATGACACTGGTGGATCCATAAGTGGTTTGTGAAAAGAATATACATGAAATGACACTTGTGGATCCATATGTGGTCTATGAAAAGAAAAAACATGCAATGACTCTGATGGATCCATATGTGGTTTATGAAAAGAACACACATGCAATGACACTGGTGGATCCATATGTGGTTTGTGAAAATAACGGCCATGCAATGACTTTAGTTGTGGTTAATGAAAATAACACACATGCAATGAACTCTGGTGAATCCATATGTGGTTTATGAAAAGAGCACACATGCAATGACACTGGTGGATTCATATGTGGTTTGTGAAAAGAACACACATGAAATTACTCTAGCTGTGGTTAATGAATAGAACACACATGCAATGGCACTAGTGGATCCATATGTGGTTTGTGAAGAGAACACATATGCAATGACTCTAGTTGTGGTTTATTAAAAGAACGCACATGCAATTACACTAGTGGATCCATGTAGTTTATGAAAAGTACAGAGATGCAATGACTTATCTATGGTTAATAAAAAGAACACACATGCAATTACACTAGTGAATCCATATGTGGTTTGTGAAAAGAACACTCATGCAATGACTCTAGTTGAGGTTTATGAAAAGAACAGACATCCAGTGACTCTAGCTGTGGTTTATTAAAAGAACACACATGCAATGACACTGGTGGATCCATTTGGTTTATGAAAAGAACAGACATGCAATGACACTGGTGGATCCATGTGTGGTTACTGAAAAGAACAAAAATGCAATGAACTCTGGTGGATCCAAATGTGGTCTATGAAAAGAACAGACATGCAATGATTCTAGCTATGGTTAATGAAAAGAACACACATGCAATGACACTAGGGGATCCATATGTGGTTAATGAAAAGAACACACATGTAATGACACTAGGGGATCCATATGTGGTTAATGAAAAGAACACACATGCAATGACACTGGTGTATCCATATGTGGTTTGTGAAAAGAACAGACATGCAATGACATTGGTGGATCCATATGTGGTTTGTGAAAAGAACACACATGAAATGACACTGGTGGATCCATATGTGGTTTATGAAAAGAACAGACATGCAATGACTCTGGTGGATCCTTGTTTGGTTTGTGAAAAGAACAGACATGCAATGACTCTAGCTGTGGTTAATGAAAAGAACAAACATGCAATGAAGTCTGGTGGATCCATATGTGGTTTATGAAAAGAACACACATGCAATGACACCGGTGGATCCATATATGGTTTGTCAAAAGAAGACACATGAAATGACACTAGCTGTGGTTAATGAAAAGAACACACATGCAATGACACTGGTGGATCCATATGTGGTTTGTGAAAAGAACACACATGAAATGCCTCTAGTTGTGGTTAATGAAAAGAACACAAATGCAATGACTCTAGCTATGGTTTACTGAAAGAACACACGTGCACTGATATTGGTGGATCCATGTGGTTTGTGAATACAATAGGCATGCAATGACTCTAGATATGGTTAATGAAAAGAACACACATTTCAATGACACTGGTGGATCCATATGTGGTTTGTGAGAAGAACACACATGCAATGCCTCTAGTGGATCCATATATGGTTTATGAAAAGAAAACACATCCATTGACTCTAGATGTGGTTTATTAAAAGAACACACATGCAATGACACTAGGGGATCCTTATGTCGTTAATGAAAAGAACACACATGCATTGACACAAGTGGATCCATATGTGGTTTGTGAACAGAACACAGATGCAATTACTCTGGTGGATCCATATGTGGTATATGAAGAGAACAAACATGCAATGAACTCTGGTGGATCCATATGTGGTCTATGAAAAGAACATACATGCAATGACTCTAGTTGTGGTTAATGAAAAGAACACACATGCAATGACACTAGGGGATCCACGTGTGGTTAATGAAAAGAACACACATCCAATGAAACAGGTCAATCCATATGTGGTTTGTGAAAAGAACACACATCCAATGACACTGGTGGATCCGTATGTGGATTGTGAAAATAACAGCCATGCAATGACTCTAGCTGTGTTAATGAAAAGAACACACATGCAATGAACTCTGGTGGATCCATATGTGGTTTATGAAAAGAACACACATGCAATGACACTGGTGGATCCATATGTGGTTTGCGAAAAGAACACACCTGAAATGACTCTAGATGTGGTTAATGAAAAGAACACACATGCAATAACACTAGTGTATCCATATGTGGTTTGTGAAAAGAACACATATGCAATGACTCTAGTTTTGGTTTGTTAAAAGAAAACACATGCAATTACACTGGTGGATCCATGTAGTTTGTGAAAAGAACAGACATGCAATGACTTTAGCTGTGGTTAATAAAAAGAACACACATGCAATAACACTGGTGGGTCCATATGTGGTTTGTGAAAAGAACACTAATGCAATGACTCTAGTTCTGGTTTATGAAAAGAACACACATCTAGTGACTCTAGCTATGGTTTATTAAAAGAACACACATGCAATGACACTAGTGGATCCATGTGGTTTATGAAAAGCATAGACATGCAATGACACTGGTGGATCCATATGTGGTTAATGAAAAGAAAAAACATGCAATGAACTCTGGTGGATCCATATGTGGTCTATGAAAACAACAGACATGCAATGACTCTAGCTGTGGTTAATGAAAAGATCACACATGCAATGACACTAGAGGATCCATTTTTGGTTAATGAAAAGAACACACCTGCAATGACACTTTGGATCCATATGTGGTTTGTGAAAAGAGCAGACATGCAATGACATTGGTGGATCCATATGTGGTTTGTGAAAAGAACACACATGAAATGACACTGGTGGATCCGGTTTATGAAAAGAACAGACATGCACTGACTCTGGTGGATCCTTGTGTGGTTTGTGAAAAGAACAGACATGTAGTGACTCTAGCTGTGGTTAATGAAAAGAACAAACATGCAATGAACTCTGGTGGATCCATATGTGGTTTATGAAAAGAACACACATGCAATGACACCGGTGGATCCATATGTGGTTTGTCAAAAGAACACATGTGAAATGACACTAGCTGTGGTTAATGGAAAGAACAAACATGCAATGACACTAGTGGATCCATAGGTGGTTTGTGAAATAACACACATGCAATGACACTGGTGGATCCATATGTGGTTTGTGAAAATAACACACATGAAATGACACAGGTGGATCCATATGTGGTATATGAAAAGAAAAACATGCAATGACTCTGGTGGATCCTTGTGTGGTTTGTGAAAAGAACAGACATGCAATGACTCTAGCTATGGTTAATGAAAAGAACACACGTGCAATGAACTCTAGTGGATCCATATGTGGTCTATGAAAAGAACACAGATGAAATGACCCTAGTGGATCCATATGTGGTTTGTGAAAAGAACACACATGAAATGACTCAAGCTGTGGTTAATGAAAAGAACACGCATGTAATGACACTTGTGGATCCATATGTGGTTTGAGAAAATAACACACATGCAATGACTCTAGCTATGGTTTATTAAAAGAACACACATGCAATGACACTAGGGGATCCATATGTGGTTAATGAAAAGAACACACCTGCAATGCCACTTTGGATCCATATGTGGTTTGTGAAAAGAACGAACATGCAATGACACTGGTGGATCCATATGTGGTTTATGAAAAGAACAGACATGCAATGACTCTGGTGGATCATTTGTGGTTTGTGAAAAGAACAGACATGCAATGACTCTAGCTGTGGTTAATGAAAATAACAAACATGCAATGAACTCTGGTGGATCCATATGTGGCTTATGAAAAGAGCAAACATGCAATGACTCTGGTGGATCCATATGTGGTTTGTCAAAAGAACACACATTGGATGACACTAGCTGTGGTTAATGAAAAGAACACACATGCAATCACACTGGTGGATCCATATGTGGTTTGTGAAAAGAACACACATGTAATGACTCTTATTGTGGTTTATTAAAAGAACACACATGCAATGACACTGGTGGATCCATATGTGGTTTGTGAAAAGAACACACATGAAATGACACTGGTGGATCCAAATGTGGTATATGAAAAGAACATATATGCAATGACTCTAGTGGATCCTTGTGCGGTTTGTGAAAAGAACAGACATGCAATGACTCTAGAAGTGGTTAATGAAAAGAACACACGTGCAATGAACTCTGGTGGATCCATATGTGGTTTGTGAAAAGAACACACATGAAATGACTCAAGATGTGGTTAATGAAAAGAACACGCATGTAATGACACTGCTGCATCCATGTGGTTTGTGAAAAGAACAGACATACAATGACTCTAGCTATGGTTAATGTAAAGAACACACATGCAATGACACTGGTGGATCCATATGTGGTTTGTGAAAATAAATCACATGTAATGACTCTAGTTGTGGTTTATGAAAAGAACACACATCCGGTGACTCTAGATGTGGATCCATTTGGTTTACGAAAAGAACAAACATGCAATGACAGTGGTGGATCCATATGTGGTTAATGAAAAGAACAAACATGCAATTAACTCTGGTGGATCCATATGTGGTCTATGAAAAGAACAGACATGCAATGACTCTAACTATGGTTAATGAAAAGAACACACATGCAACGACACTAAGGGATCCAAATTTGGTTAATGAAAAGAACACAAATGCAATGACACTAGTGGATCCATATGTGGTTTGTGAAAAGAACAGACATGTAATGACATTGGTGGATCCATATGTGGTTTGTGAAAAGAACACACATGAAATGACATTGGTGGATCCATATGTGGTTTATGAAAAGAACAGACATGCAATGACTCTGGTGGATCCTTGTGGGTTTGTGAAAAGAACAGACATGGAATGACTCTAGCTGTAGTTAATGCAAAGAACAAACATGCAATGAACTCTGGTGGATCCATATGTGGTTTATGAAAAGAACACACATGCAATGACAACGGTGGATCCATATGTAGTTTGTAAAAATAACACACATGAAATGACACTAGCTGTGTTTAATGAAAAGAACACACATGCAATGACACTAGGGGATCCTTATGTGCTTTGTGAAAAGAACACACATGAAATGACAAGGGTGGATCCATACGTGGTCTATGAAAAGAACATACATGCAATTACTCTGGTGGATCCTTGTATGGTTTGTGAAAAGATAAGACATACAATGACTCTAGAAGTGGTTAATGAAAAGAACACACGTGCCATAAACTCTAGTGGATCCGTATGTGCTTTATGAAAAGAACACACATGAAATAACACTGGTGGATCCATATGTGGTTTCTAAAAAGAACACACATGAAATGACGCAAGTTGTGGTTAATGCAAAGAACACGCATGTAATGACACTGGTGGATCCATATGTGGTTTGTGAAAAGAACAGACATGCAATGACTCTAGAAGTGGTTAATGAAAAGAATACACGTGCAATGAACTCTAGTGGATCCATATGTGGTTTATGAAAAGAACACACATGAAATGACACTGGTCGATCCATATGTGTTTTGTGAAAAGAACGCACATGAAATGTCTCAAGATGTGGTTAATGAAAAGAACACGCATGTAATGACACTAGTGGATCCATATGTGGTTTGTGAAAATACCACATTTAATGACTCTAGCTATGGTTTATTAAAAGAACACACATGCAATGACACTGGTGCATCCATGTGGTTTGTGAAAAGAACATACATGAATTGACTTTAGCTATGGTTAATGTAAAGAACACACATGCAATGACACTAGTGGATCCAAATGTGGTTTGTGAAAATAAAACACATCTAATGACTCTAGTTGTGGTTTATGAAAAGAACACACATCTGGTGACTCTAGATGTGGTTTATTAAAAGAACACACATGCAATGACACTGGTGGATCCATATGGTTTACGAAAAGAACAGACATGCAATGAAAGTGGTGGATCCATATGTGGTTAATGAAAAGAACAAACATGCAATGAACTCTGGTGGATCCATATATGGTCTATGAAAAGAACATACATGCAACGACTCTAACTATGGTTAATGAAAAGAACACACATGCCATGACACTAGGGGATCCATATGTGGTTAATGAAAAGAACACACATGCAATGACACTAGTGGATCCATATGTGGTTTGTGAAAAGAACACACATGCAATGATTCTGGTGGATCCATATGTGGATGACTCTGGTGGATCCTTGTGTGGTTTGTGAAAAGAACAGACATGAAATGACTCTAGCCGTGGTTAATGAAAAGAACAAACATGCAATGAACTCTGGTGGATCCATATGTGGTTTATGAAAAGAACACACATGCAATGACACCGGTGGATCCATATGTGGTTTTAAAAATAACACACATGAAATGACACTAGCTGTGGTTAATGAAAAGAACACACATGTAATGACACTTGTAGATCCATATGTGCTTTGTGAAAAGAACACACATGAAATGACACTGGTGGATCCATATGTGGTCTATGAAAAGAACATACATGCAATGACTCTGGTGGATCCTTGTGTGGTTTGTGAAAAGAACAGACATGCAATGACCCTAGAAGTGGTTAATGAAAAGAACACACGTGCAATGAACTCTAGTGGATCCATATGTGGTTTATGAAAAGAACACACATGAAATGACACTGGTGGATCCATATGTGGTTTCTAAAAAGAACACACATGAAATGACGCAAGATGTGGTAATGCAAAGAACACACATGTAATGACACCGGTGGATCGATATGTGGCTTGGGAAAAGATCACACATGCGATGACTCTAGTTGTTGTTTATTAAAAGAACACACATGCAATGACACTGGTGCATCCATGTGGTTTGTGAAAAGAATAGACATGCAATGACTGTAGCTATGGTTAATGCATAGAACACACATGCAATGACATTGGTGGATCCATATGTGGTTTGTGAAAAGAAAACACATGTAATGACTCTAGTTGTGGTTTATGGAAAGAACACACATCCAGTGACTCTAGATGTGGTTTATTAAAAGAACACACATGCAATAATACTGGTGGATCCATGTGGTTTACGAAAATAACAGACATGCAATGACAGTGGTGGATCCATATGTGGTTAATGAAAAGAACAGACATGCAATGAACTCTGGTGGATCCATATGTGGTCTATGAAAAGAACATACATGAAATGACTCTAGCTGTGATTAATGAAAAGAACACACATGCAATGACACTAGGGGATCCATATGTGGTTAATGAAAAGAACACACATGCAATGACACTGGTGGATCCATATGTGGTTTGTGAAAATAACACACATGAGATGACACTGGTGGATCAATATGTGGTTTGTGAAAAGAACACACATGAAATGACTCTAGTTTGGTTAATGAAAAGAACACACATGCAATGACTCTAGATGTGGTTTATTGAAAGAACACACATGCAATGACACTGGTGGATCCATGTGCTTTGTGAAACGAACAGACATGAAATGACTCTAGCTATGGTTAACAAAAAGAACACGCATTTCAATGACACTGGTGGATCCATATGTGGTTTGTGAAAAGGACACATGCAGTGACTCTAGCTGTGGTTTATTAAAAGAACACACATGAAGTGACACTATGGGTTCCTTATGTGGTTAATGAAAAGAACACATGCAATGACACAGGTGGATCCATATTTGGTTTGTGAAAAGAAAACACATACAATGGCTCTACTAGATCCATATGTTGTCTATGCAAAGAACAGACATGCAATGACTCTGGTGGATCCTTGTGTGGTTTGTGAAAATAACAGACATGCAACGACTCTTGCTATGGTCAATGAAAAGAACACACATGCAATGGACTCTGGTGGATCCATATGTGGTTTATGAAAAGAACACACATGCAATGACACCGGTGGATCCATATGTGGTTTGTGAAAAGAACACATATGCAATGACACTAGTGGATCCACATATGGTTTGTGAAAAGAACACACATGAAATAATACTATTGGATCCATATGTGGTCTATGAAAAGAACATACATGCAATAACTCTGGTGGATCCATATGTGGTTTGTGAAAAGAACACACATGAGATGACTCTAGTTGTGGTTAATGAAAATAACACACATGCAATGACTCTATCTGTGGTTTATTAAAAGAACACACATGCAATGACACTAGTGGATCCATGTGGTTTTTGAAAAGAACAGAAATGCAATGTTTCTAGTTGTGGTTTATGAAAAGAACACACATCCAATGAGTCTATCTATGGTTTATGAAAAGAACACACATGCAACGTTACTGGTGGATCCATATGTGGTTTGTGATAAGAACACACATGCAATGACTCTAGCTATGGTTTTTTAAAAGAACATACATGCAATGACACTGGTGGATCCGTGTGGTTTGTGAAAAGAACAGACATGCAATGACTCTAGTTGTGGTTAATGAAAAGAACACGCATGCAATGACACTGGTGGATCCATATGTGGTTTGTGAAAATAACACACATGCAGTGTCTCTAGTTCTGGTTTATGAAAAGAACACACATCCAGTGAGTCTAGCTGTGGTTTATTAAAAGAACACACATGTAATGACACTGGTGGATCCATGTGGTTTATGAAAAGAACATACATACAATGACAGTGGTGGATCCATATGTGGTTAATGATAAGAACAAACATGAAATGAACTCTAGTGGATCCATATGTAGTTTATGAAAAGAATAGACATGCAATGACTCTAGCTATGGTTAATGAAAAGAACACACATGCAATGACACCAGGGGGTCCATATGTGGTTAATGAAGCGAACACACATACAATGATACTTGTGGATCCATATGTGGTTTGTGAAAAGAACACACATGCAATCACACTGGTGGATCCATATGTGGTTTGTGAAAAGGACACATATGAAATGACACTTGTGGATCAATATGTGGTTTATTAAAAGAAAAGACATGCAATGACTCTGGTGGATCCTTGTATGGTTTGTTAAAATAATAGACATGCAATGACTCTACCTGTGGTTAATGAAAATAACAAACATGCAATGAACTTTGGGGGATCCATATGTGGTTTATGAAAAGGACACACATGCAATGACACGGTGGATCCATATGAGGTTTGTAAAAGGAACACACATGAAATGACTCTAGCTATGGTTAATGAAAAGAACACACATGCAATGACACTGGTGGATCCATATGTGGTTTGTCAAAAGAACACACATGCAAGGACTCTAGTTGTGGTTTATTAAAAGAACATACATGCAATGACACTGGTGGATCCATATGTTCTTTGTGAAAAGAACACACATGAAATGACACTGGTGGATCCATATGTGGTCTATCAAAAGAACACACATGCATTGACTCTGGTGGATCCTTGTGTGGTTTGTGAAAAGAACAAACATCCAATGACTCGAGCTTTGGTTAATGAAAAGATCACACGTCCAATGAACTCTAATGGATCCGTATGTGGGTTGTGCAAAGAACACACATGAAATGACTCAAGATGTGGTTAATGAAAAGAACAGACATGAAATGACACTGGTGGATCCATATGTGGTTTGTGAAAAGAACACACATGCAATGACTCTAGCTGTGGTTTATTAAAATAACACACAAGCAATGACACTGGTGGATCCATGTGGTGTGTGAAAGGAACAGATATGAAATGACTCTAGCTATGGTTAATGAAATGAACACACATGCAATGACATTGGTGGATCCACATGTGGTTTGTGAAAATAAAACACATGTAATGACTCTAGTTGTGGTTTATGAAAAGAACACACATGCAGTGACTAGCTGTGGTTTATTAAAAGAATACACATGCAATGGCACTGGTGGATCCATGTGGCTTATTAAAAGAAGAGACATGCAATGACACTAGTGAATCCATATGTTGTTAATGAAAAGAATAGACATGCAATGAACTCTGGTGGATCCATATGTAGTCTATGAAAAGAATAGACATGCAATGACTCTTCTTGTGGTTAATGAAAAGAACACACATGCAATGACACTAGGGGATCCATATGTGGTTAATGAAAAGAACATACATCCAATGACACTATTGGATCTATATGTGGTTTATAAAAAGAACACACATGCAATGACACTAGAAGTGGTTAATGAAAAGAACACACGTGCAATAAACTCTAGTGGATCCGTATGTGCTTTATGAAAAGAACACACATGAAATGACACTGGTGGATCCATATGTGGTTTCTAAAAATAACACACATGAAATGACGCAAGATCTGGTTAATGCAAAGAACACGCATGTAATGACACTGGTGGATCCATATGTGGTTTGTGAAAAGAACAGACATGCAATGACTCTAGAAGTGGTTAATGAAAAGAACACACGTGCAATGAACTCTAGTGGATCCATATGTGGTTTATGAAAAGAACACACATGAAATGACACTGGTGGATCCATATGTGTTTTGTGAAAAGAACACACATGAAATGACTCAAGATGTGGTTAATAAAAAGAACACGCATGTAATGACACTAGTGGATCCATATGTGGTTTGTGAAAATAACACATTTAATGACTCTAGCTATGGTTTATTAAAAGAACACACATGCAATGACACTGGTGCATCCATGTGGTTTGTGAAAAGAACATACATGAATTGACTTTAGCTATGGTTAATGTAAAGAACACACATGCAATGACACTAGTGGATCCAAATGTGGTTTGTGAAAATAAAACACATCTAATGACTCTAGTTGTGGTTTATGAAAAGAACACACATCTGGTGACTCTAGATGTGGTTTATTAAAAGAACACACATGAAATGACACTGGTGGATCCATATGGTTTACGAAAAGAACAGACATGCAATGAAAGTGGTGGATCCATATGTGGTTAATGAAAAGAACAAACATGCAATGAACTCTGGTGGATCCATATATGGTCTATGAAAAGAACATACATGCAACGACTCTAACTATGGTTAATGAAAAGAACACACATGCAATGACACTAGGGGATCCATATGTGGTTAATGAAAAGAACACAAATGCAATGACACTAGTGGATCCATATGTGGTTTGTGAAAAGAACACACATGCAATGACTCTGGTGGATCCATATGTGGATGACTCTGGTGGATCCTTGTGTGGTTTGTGGAAAGAACAGACATGCAATGACTCTAGCTGTGGTTAATGAAAAGAACACACATGCAATGACACTAGGGGATCCATATGTGATTAATGAAAAGAACACACATGCAATGACACTGGTGGATCCATATGTGGTTTGTGAAAATAACACACATGAAATGACACTGGTGGATCAATATGTGGTTTGTGAAAAGAACACACATGAAATGACTCTAGTTTGGTTAATGAAAAGAACACACATGCAATGACTCTAGATGTGGTTTATTGAAAGAACACACATGCAATGACACTGGTGGATCCATGTGCTTTGTGAAACGAACAGACATGAAATGACTCTAGGTATGGTTAATGAAAAGAACACGCATTTAAATGACACTGGTGGATCCATATGTGGTTTGTGAAAAGGACACACATCCAGTGACTCTAGATGTGGTTTATTAAAAGAACACACATGCAGCAACACTATGGGTTCCTTATGTGGTTAATGAAAAGAACACATGCAATGACACAGGTGGATCCATATGTGGTTTGTCAAAAGAAAACACATACAATGGCTCTACTAGATCCATATGTTGTCTATGCAAAGAACAGACATGCAATGACTCTGGTGGATCCTTGTGTGGTTTGTGAAAATAATAGACATGCAACGACTCTTGCTATGGTTAATGAAAAGAACACACATTTTGATGACATTGGTGGATCCACATGTGGTTAGTGAAAAGAACACACAGGCAATGACTATAGTGGATCCGTATGTGGTTAATGAAAAGAACTCACATGCAATGACACTGGTGGATCCATATGTGCTTTGTGAAAAGAACACACATGCAATGACACTGGTGGATCCATATGTGGGTTGTCAAAAGAACAAACATAAAATGACACTGGTGTATCCATATGTGGTCTATGAAATGAACAGACATGCAATGACTCTGGTGGATCCTTGTGTGGTTTGTGAAAAGAACAGTCATGCAATGACTCTAGCCGTGGTTAATGAAAAGAACACACATGCAATGAACTCTAGTGGATCCATATGTGGTTTATGAAAATAATACTCATGCAATGACACTGGTGGATCCATATGTGGTTTGTGAAAAGAACACACATGAAATGACTCTAGCTATGGTCTATGAAAACACACACATGCAATGACTCTGGTGGATCCATCTATGGTTTGTGAAAAGAACACACCTACAATGACTCTAGTTGTGGTTTATGAAAAGAACACACATCCAGTGACTCTAGCTGTTGTTTATTAAAAGAACAGACATGCAATGACACTAGTGGATCCATATGGTTTATGAAAAGAACAGACATGAATGACACTGTGGATCCATATGTAGTTAATGAAAAGAATAGCCATGCAATGACTCTGGTGGATCCATATGTTGTTTGTGAAAAGAACACACGTGCAATGACTCTCATGGCTCCATATGTGGTTAATGAAAAGAACACACATGCAATGACTCCGGTGGATCCATATGTGGTCTGTGAAAAGAACAGACATGCAATGACTTTAGTTGTGGTTAATGAAAAGAACACATATAAAGTAACTCTAGCTGTGGTTTATTAAAACACACATGCAATGACACTGGTGGATCCGTGTGGTTTATGAAAAGAACAGACATGCAATGACTCTGGTGGATCCATATGTGGTTTATAAAAAACATACATGCAACGACTCTGGTGGATCCATATGTGGCTTGTGAAAAGAACAAACATGCAATGACTCTGGTGGATCCATATGTGGTTTTGAAAAGAACACGCATGCAATGAATCTAGTGGATCCATGTGGTTTATGAGAAGAACACACATCCAATGAACTCTAGTGGATCCATGTGGTTTATGACAATAAGACACATCCAATGAACTCTAGTGGATCCATGTGGTTTATCAGAAGAACACACATCCAATGAACTCTAGTGGATCCATGTGGTTTATGAGAAGAACACACATCCAATGAACTCTAGTGGACCCATCTTGGCATAAATTGATGTATGCCACGGTGTATTTCATTGTACAAGACACTCACTTTCCATGTGGTTTGTGAAAAGAACAGACATGAAATGACTCTAGCTATGGTTAATGAAATTAACACACATGCAATGACACTGGTGGATCCATATGTGGTTTGTGAAAATAAAACACATGTAATGACTCTAGTTGTGGTTTATGAAAAGAACACACATGCAAAGGACTAGTGTGGTTTATTAAAAGAATACACATGCAATGGCACTGGTGGATCCATGTGGCTTATTAAAAGAACAGACATGCAATGACACTAGTGAATCCATATGTTGTTAATGAAAAGAACAGACATGCAATGAACTCTGGTGGATCCATATGTGGTCTATGAAAAGAATAGACATGCAATGACTCTTGTTGTGGTTAATGAAAAGAACACACATGCAATGACACTAGGGGATCCATATGTGGTTAATGAAAAGAACAGACATCCAATGACACTGTTGGATCTATATGTGGTTTGTAAAAAGAACACACATGCAATGACACTTGTGGATCCATATGTGGTTTGCGAAAAGAACACACATGCAATGACACTGGTGGATCCATATGTGGTTTGTGAAAAGGAGACATATGAAATGACACTGGTGGATTAATATGTGGTTAAAAGAAAAGACATGCAATGACTCTGGTGGATCCTTGTGTGGTTTTTTAAAATAATAGACATGCAATGACTCTACCTGTGGTTAATGAAAAGAACAAACATGCAATGAACTTTGGTGGATCCATATGTGGTTTATGAAAATGACACGCATGCAATGACACGGGTGGATCCATATGAGGTTTGTCAAAGGAACACACATGAAATGACTCTAGCTATGGTTAATGAAAAGAACACACATGCAATGACACTAGTGGATCCATATGTGGTGTGTCAAAAGAACACACATGCAAGGACTCTAGTTGTGGTTTATTAAAAGAACATACATGCAATGACACTGGTGGATCCATATGTTGTTTGTGAAAAGAACACACATGAAATGACACTGGTGGATCCATATGTGCTCTATCAAAAGAACATACATGCATTGACTCTGGTGGATCCTTGTGTGGTTTGTGAAAAGAACAAACATCCAATGACTCTAGCTTTGGTTAATGAAAAGATCACACGTCCAATGAACTCTAATGGATCCATATGTTGTTTATTAAAAGAACGCACATGCAATGACACTGGTGGATCCATATGTGGGTTGTGCAAAGAACACACATGAAATGACTCAAGATGTGGTAAATGAAAAGAACACACATGAAATGACACTGGTGGATCCATATGTGGTTTGTGAAAAGAACACACATGCAATGACTCTAGCTGTGGTTTATTAAAATAACACACAAGCAATGACACTGGTGGATCCATGTGGTTTTTGAAAAGAATAGACATGAAATGACTCTAGCTATGGTTAATGAAATGAACACACATGCAATGACACTGGTGGATCCATATGTGGTTTGTGAAAATAAAACACATGTAATGACTCTAGTTGTGGTTTATGAAAAGAACACACATGCAGTGACTAGCTGTGGTTTATTAAAAGAATACACATGCAATGGCACTGGTGGATCCATGTGGCTTATTAAAAGAATAGACATGCAATGACACTAGTGAATCCATATGTTGTTAATGAAAAGAACAGACATGCAATGAACTCTGGTGGATCCATATGTGGTCTATGAAAAGAATAGACATGCAATGACTCTTGTTGTGGTTAATGAAATGAACACACATGCAATGACACTAGGGGATCCATATGTGGTTAATGAAAAGAACAGACATCCAATGACACTGTTGGATCTATATGTGGTTTGTAAAAAGAACACACATGCAATGACACTTGTGGATCCATATGTGGTTTGTGAAAAGAACACACATGCAATGACACTGGTGGATCCATATGTGGTTTGTGAAAAGGAGACATATGAAATGACACTGGTGGATTAATATGTGGTTAAAAGAAAAGACATGCAATGACTCTGGTGGATCCTTGTGTGGTTTTTTAAAATAATAGACATGCAATGACTCTACCTGTGGTTAATGAAAAGAACAAACATGCAATGAACTTTGGTGGATCCATATGTGGTTTATGAAAATGACACGCATGCAATGACACGGGTGGATCCATATGAGGTTTGTCAAAGGAACACACATGAAATGACTCTAGCTATGGTTAATGAAAAGAACACACATGCAATGACACTAGTGGATCCATATGTGGTTTGTAAAAAGAACACACATGCAAGGACTCTAGTTGTGGTTTATTAAAAGAACATACATGCAATGACACTGGTGGATCCATATGTTGTTTGTGAAAAGAACACACATGAAATGACACTGGTGGATCCATATGTGCTCTATCAAAAGAACATACATGCATTGACTCTGGTGGATCCTTGTGTGGTTTGTGAAAAGAACAAACATCCAATGACTCTAGCTTTGGTTAATGAAAAGATCACACGTCCAATGAACTCTAATGGATCCATATGTTGTTTATTAAAAGAACGCACATGCAATGACACTGGTGGATCCATATGTGGGTTGTGCAAAGAACACACATGAAATGACTCAAGATGTGGTAAATGAAAAGAACACACATGAAATGACACTGGTGGATCCATATGTGGTTTGTGAAAAGAACACACATGCGATGACTCTAGCTGTGGTTTATTAAAATAACACACAAGCAATGACACTGGTGGATCCATGTGGTTTTTGAAAAGAATAGACATGAAATGACTCTAGCTATGGTTAATGAAATGAACACACATGCAATGACACTGGTGGATCCATATGTGGTTTGTGAAAATAAAACACATGTAATGACTCTAGTTGTGGTTTATGAAAAGAACACACATGCAGTGACTAGCTGTGGTTTATTAAAAGAATACACATGCAATGGCACTGGTGGATCCATGTGGCTTATGAAAAGAAGAGACATGCAATGACACTAGTGAATCCATATGTTGTTAATGAAAAGAACAGACATGCAATGAACTCTGGTGGATCCATATGTGGTCTATGAAAAGAATAGACATGCAATGACACTTGTTGTGGTTAATGAAAAGAACACACATGCAATGACACTAGGGGATCCATATGTGGTTAATGAAAAGAACAGATATCCAATGACACTGGTGGATCTATATGTGGTTTGTAAAAAGAACACACATGCAATGACACTAGTGGATCCATATGTGGTTTGTGAAAAGAACACACATGAAATGGCTCTAGCCGTGGTTAATGAAAAGAACACACATGCAATGACTCTAGCTATGGTTTATTGAAAGAACACACATGCCATGACACTGGGGGCTCCATCTGGTTTGTGAAAAGAACAGACATGCAATGATTCTAGCTATGGTTAATGAAAAGAACACACATTTTGATGACATTGGTGGATCCATATGTTGTTAGTGAAAAGAACACACATGCAATGACTATAATGGATCCGTATGTGGTTTATGAAAAGAACACACATCTAGTGACTCTAGCTGTGGTTTATTAAAAGAACACACATGAAATGACACTAGGGGATCCATATGTGGTTAATGAAAAGAACACACATGCAATGACACTGGTCGATACATATGTGGTTTGTGAAAAGAACACACATGCAATGACTCTGGTGGATCGATATGTGATATGTGAGAAGAACAGACATGCAATGAACTCTGATGGATCCATATGTGGTCTATGAAAAAAAGACATGCAATAACTCTAGTTGTAGTTAATGAAAAGAACACACATGCAGTGAAACTAGGGGATCCATATGTGGTTAATGAAAAGAACACATATGCAATGACACTGGTGGATCCATATATGCTTTGTGAAAAGAACACACATGCAATGACACTGGTGGATCCATATGTGGTTTGTCAAAAGAACACACATAAAATGACACTGGTGGATCCATATGTGTTCTATGAAATGAACAGACATGCAATGACTCTAGTGGATCCTTATGTGGTTTGTGAAAAGAATAGTCATGCAATGACTCTAGCCGTGGTTAATGAAAAGAACACACATGTAATGAACTCTGGTAGATCCATATGTGGTTTATGAAAATAACACACATGCAATGACACTGGTGGATCCATATGTGGTTTGTGAAAATAAAACACATGTAATGACTCTAGTTGTGGTTTATGAAAAGAACACACATGCAGTGACTAGCTGTGGTTTATTAAAATAATACACATGCAATGGCACTGGTGGATCCGTGTGGCTTATGAAAAGAACAGACATGCATTGACACTAGTGGATCCGTCTGTGGTTAATGAAAAGAACACACATCCAATGAACTCTGGTGGATCCATATGTGGTCTATGAAAAGAATAGACATGCAGTGACTCTTGCTGTGGTTAATGAAAAGAACACACATGCAATGACACTAGGGGATCCATATGTGGTTAATGAAAAGAACAGCCATCCAATGACACTGGCGGATCTATATGTGGTTTGTAAAAAGAACACACATGCAATGACACTAGTGGATCCATATGTGGTTTGTGAAAAGAACACACATGAAATGGCTCTAGCCGTGGTTAATGAAAAGAACACACATGCAATGACTCTAGCTATGGTTTATTGAAAGAACACACATGCCATGACACTGGTGGGTCCATGTGGTTTGTGAAAAGAACAGACATGCAATGATTCTAGTTATGGTTAATGAAAAGAACACACATTTTGATGACATTGGTGGATCCATATGTGGTTAGTGAAAAGAACACACATGCAATGACTCTAGTGGATCCGTATGTGGTTAATGAAAAGAACACACATCTAGTGACTCTAGCTGTGGTTTATTAAAAGAACACACATGCAATGACACTAGGGGATCGTTATGTGGTTAATGAAAAGAACACACATGCAATGACACTGGTCGCTAGATATGTGGTTTGTGAAAAGAACACACATGCAATGACTCTGGGGAATCGATATGTGGTTTGTGAAAAGAACAAACATGCAATGAACTCTGATGGATCCATATGTGGTCTATGAAGAGAAAGACATGCAATAACTCTAGTTGTAGTTAATGAAAAGAACACACATGCAGTGACATTAGGGGATCCATATGTGGTTAATGAAAAGAACACACATGCAATGACACTGGTGGATCCATATGTGCTTTGTGAAAAGAACACACATGCAATGACACTGGTGGATCCATATGTGGGTTGTCAAAAGAACACACATAAAATGACACTGGTGTATCCATATGTGGTCTATGAAATGAACAGACATGCAATGACTCTGGTGGATCCTTGTGTGGTTTGTGAAAAGAACAGTCATGCAATGACTCTAGCCGTGGTTAATGAAAAGAACACACATGCAATGAACTCTAGTGGATCCATATGTGGTTTATGAAAATAATACTCATGCAATGACACTGGTGGATCCATATGTGGTTTGTGAAAAGAACACACATGAAATGACTCTAGCTGTGGTCTATGAAAACACACACATGCAATGACTCTGGTGGATCCATCTATGGTTTGTGAAAAGAACACACCTACAATGACTCTAGTTGTGGTTTATGAAAAGAACACACATCCAGTGACATTAGGGGATCCATATGTGGTTAATGAAAAGAACACACATGCAATGACACTGGTGGATCCATATGTGCTTTGTGAAAAGAACACACATGCAATGACACTAGTGGATCCATATGTGGGTTGTCAAAAGAACACACATAAAATGACACTGGTGTATCCATATGTGGTCTATGAAATGAACAGACATGCAATGACTCTGGTGGATCCTTGTGTGGTTTGTGAAAAGAACAGTCATGCAATGACTCTAGCCGTGGTTAATGAAAAGAACACACATGCAATGAACTCTAGTGGATCCATATGTGGTTTATGAAAATAATACTCATGCAATGACACTGGTGGATCCATATGTGGTTTGTGAAAAGAACACACATGAAATGACTCTAGCTGTGGTCTATGAAAAGACACACATGCAATGACTCTGGTGGATCCATCTATGGTTTGTGAAAATAACACACCTACAATGACTCTAGTTGTGGTTTATGAAAAGAACACACATCCAGTGACTCTAGCTGTTGTTTATTAAAAGAACACACATGCAATGACACTAGTGGATCCATATGGTTTACGAAAAGAACAGACATGCAATGTCATTGTGGATCCATATGTAGTTAATGAAAAGAATAGCCATGCAATGACTCTGGTGGATCCATATGTTGTTTGTGAAAAGAACACACGTGCAATGACTCTCATGGCTCCATATGTGGTTAATGAAAAGAACACACATGCAATGACTCCGGTGGATCCATATGTGGTCTGTGAAAAGAACAGACATGCAATGACTTTAGTTGTGGTTAATGAAAAGAACACATATAAAGTGACTCTAGATGTGGTTTATTAAAACACACATGCAATGACACTGGTGGATCCGTGTGGTTTATGAAAAGAACAGACATGCAATGACTCTGGTGGATCCATATGTGGTTTATAAAAAACATACATGCAACGACTCTGGTGGATCCATATGTGGCTTGTGAAAAGAACAAACATGCAATGACTCTGGTGGATCCATATGTGGTTTTGAAAAGAACACGCATGCAATGAATCTAGTGGATCCATGTGGTTTATGAGAAGAACACACATCCAATGAACTCTAGTGGATCCATGTGGTTTATGACAATAAGACACATCCAATGAACTCTAGTGGATCCATGTGGTTTATCATAAGAACACACATCCAATGAACTCTAGTGGATCCATGTGGTTTATGAGAAGAACACACATCCAATGAACTCTAGTGGACCCATCTTGGCATAATTTTATGTATGCCACGGTGTATTTCATTGTACAAGACACTCACTTTCCATTTTTATACTACTCTGTTTTGCCCTTAGGTTTTTGATACTACTCAGTTTTGTCCTCTCTCTCTCTCTTTTGTAGAAGCCCAAACATGTGCTCACTCTATCTGCTACGGCCTGGTTGGTTTGTCATGCGGATCATGCGCACCTACTATTGATCCTGTGTGGTCCAACAAGGATCGTTGCACATGTCATGCCCTTCACAATATAACGCGAGACAACACGGACGTCTCCCTCAGCGAGACTTCTACAAGAAGGAACATTAAGTCGTCCGTGGAAAAAGTCGTCGAGTGGTCATGTCATGTTTAATCAAGTATGAAAAGCCTACTACTGCTACTACAACACATGGTTGTCGACGGGACACTGCTATTTATTGCCACTTGATTTTAGTAAGACATATCCCATTTTTACACAGCGCTCTCAATCTCACTTCCAATTGGGCCCTATTGCAAGTAACTTCCATGTGTCAAGGGGGCCCCTCGAGTAGACCTAACATTGCTAGAAATTGGTTCTGTGCCACTTCCATGCAGTGGAATCGAGGTCTGCCATGAGCGTGTTTTCAATGCAGTTCTAAAGTGGAGATCGTGATTGTTTCAAAAAAGGAACCCAAAAAAAGTGGAGATCGTGGTAGCCCCATCCCCTCGCCCACCACACTTGTCCACTTGAGGACTAAGAATGGTACAGTGTTTATAAACCCGCTCGGCCTTCTTCTTCCATGAGCTCGTGTCATTTTCCCAATATGCCTAGTCCCAAAACCCCAATCTGCACCTACCGCCATTTGCACCACCTCCTTCCTTAGGTGCGCCATGAAGCGTACGCGTGGAGACGAGCCAGAGGTGAAGTGTGGTGACCCATCATACTACTACATGATCTAGTACACTATAGTCGTTGATATAACACTAATGAAACACCATTCACTAGTATTACATCCCTCATAGTGGTACAACAGAAACATAACAGGTCCAAGACATGACTATAGATTACAACTCGACTCTTTACAAAAGATCCAGAGAATACTCTAGGTTAAAGAGAGATAAAGAAACTTCTTACAATGAAGAACTGGAAATAATAACTCACAACTATCTAGCTAATAAGACTAGCATCTAAACTATCTGGCTTGTAATTGTTGCTAGTGCAATGCTCAACAGAAGCAGGTTTTATGGATAGAGAATCTACTCCTATCTATTCAAGATCTTTGCCTTTGCTTTGGTTGATGTATATGTTGACTTCATTGACTTTAATGAAGAACTTGAGCTGCCGATGATGGTTTCTTGAGCAGAAATTGATGTGACGTCGTGTTCAACAGCTTAGAACCTAGCAAGGGTTAAGAAGGTACGGTTGAGTACGAGCATACTCAGCAAGTTCACTAAAAAGGAGTGTATGATGCACTATCTCTACAGCCACATACCAAAGGCCATAGGCAATGCAGGTTTTCATAAACATTTCTTCAAAGGTTGCTTTATTCTAAAAACTATGTCCGACAGCCTTCACAGGTTGACCAGAACCTTTGTGGGGTTCCTTTCCTGCCACGTTCATAGATCCTTCCCGGAACAGGGAGTAACAAGTTACAGTTCTTACACTCTGTAGAGGTGTGTCACTTTTCCGATGAGAGGCCTTAGCCTTGTTGCACATCCGAGATGCATTCTCATCCACACTTCCTTATTGTGGGGCCCAGTCTAAGATCCAAGCCAATCACTGCCCTCTCCGCGACCCCGCATGAAGACATGACCCTCCAAAACATGCCCCACCTCTGTTTAGCCCCTTATAGGACCAACTATAACTTGGGTAGGCACCTGAAGACTCTATGAGCCAGTTGTGCCCCTGGCAAGCTCCATAAAGGACCGACTATACCTCTAGCAGCCCCTCATAGATAGTCTAGACACCAAAATCATGGGGAACTAAGGGGTCCAACCCATGTGCTGGATTCTCCACGAGAAATCAATAGCCTCACGATAAGGTCATCCATCCATGTGAAAGGAAGAAGATCCAGCTGACTTCTCCATCCCATTCCAAATCTCATGGTTAACATGTAATATACGCGCTAGAATCACTAGCGACATTGGTTGTTAAGTCCTAGATGATACATTCCAATACAATGGCATTTCCATTCACTACAAGAAAAGTTTCCTTCCGCAATGACTTGGCCCGACATTCGTCGTAGAAGGAGCGTCTTCCATGATGAAATTGTCGGCTCGGCCGTGGCCGATGGAAAACTTTTTTTTTCTAGTTTCGCGGCCCTCTACTACGACGGATCTGCTAAAAACATGGAGGAAGCTCGGCTAGCGCGTGGCAGAAGCAAGATTTTTGTTTCCTCAGGTGATGTTGACTCACCGAAGTCTTTTGAGGCATGTAGGTCCCGGACATTAGTGTCTCTAGCAGACCGTACTTTTCGGTCGCACATCCCTGGTTTGAACTCGATAACGTTGCTCGAGGCGTCTGCCGTTTAGTCAGGCTGCTAGGTCCCACATGTTAGCCTCGCATTAGAAGGGTCGTGTGTATGATGGAATTTTTTTCCTTCGCTCATGCTACCTTGTTCCGGAGTTGATAGCGCCGCTTGATGCATCTACGGTCTAATCAACCTCCTGGACCCACATGTCATCCTCTCATTAGAAGAAACGTGTGTATGATGGATTTTTTCCTTCGCTGGCGCTACCCCATTCCAAAGTTGATAGCCCTACTTGACGCATCTACCGTTTAACCAACCTCCTGAGCCCCACATGTCATCCTCACATTAGAAGAAACGTGTGTATGATGGATTTTTTCCTTCGCTCGCGCTACCCTGTTCCGAACTTGATAGCGATATTCAATGCATCTACCATTTAATCAAGATGCTATGCCCCACATGTCATACTCTCATTAGAAGGAACGTGTGTATGATGGATTTCTTACCCTCTATCGCGCCTTCGTGTTCCGAACTTGATAGCGTTGCTCGCTGCATCAGCCGTTTTTTCAGGCTGGTGGGTTCCTTATGTCAGCCTCACATTTGAAGAATCATGGGTATGATGGAATTTTTTTCTTCTCTAGAGCTACCATGTTCCGAACTAGACAACATTGCTCGATGAATTTGCTATTTGCTCACGCTGCTGGGTCCCCCATTTCAGTCTCTCATTACAAGAAACGTGTACATGCTGAACTTTTTTCTTGCTCGTGCCTCCCTGTTTCGAACTGGCTACATTGCTCGATGCAACATCTATAAAAGGTCGCACTGCTGGGTCCCACATATCAGCCTCTCTGTAAATGAAACATGTGTGTGATGGAATTTTTTTGCCATGTCCGCTGTTTTGACCTTGGCAACTTGCTGGGTCCCAGATGTCAACCACCTCAGTGCAGGAAACGTGTCTATGCTGGGTCCCAGCTGACAACCTCTATTTGAAAGAAACGTGTGTATGTGGGACTGTTTTTTCGGGTCCCAAATGTCAGCCTCAGAGTACAAAAAATGCTCATAAAGGCCGAATTAAAAAGATTCTAGGCTAACTCGGGGCGGATGCCCTATTCATCATGGCTTATATTCGATGGGCTCACTCCTAAATTGAATGGGCTATGGTCGGTAGCCACAAGACCATGGAAAGGCCGAATTAGAAGGTATTGGGCTCTGTAAGTGCAACTTGTGTATGATGGACTTTTTTTTGGTCGCATCCACTGTTTTCACTATGGCAGCCGTGTATGGACTTACTACTGGGGCCCTTATGTCAGCCTCTCTGGCATGTTCTGGCTTGTGGGTCCCCGATGCAGCCTTGTATGTCCTGTCTGGTGGGTCCCTGGTGCAAGCCTCTCTGTACAAGTATTTAAATTTTTTTTTCGAACCCAATCTCAAAACAAACTCCAGGGATGCTGCATGCTGGAGGGTTCGTGATTCCAGCCTCTCCATAATGCAATATTGCTAGAAGAAAAATGTAAACCCAAGATACGATTCAAACAAAAGACCTTCAAATCAAATAAACGTAAACTGAGTGCGTTGCCACTACAACAAAGATATTTATAGAATAAATATCATTAAACTTTTATTAGTACTACAATTTATGCATAATCTTCTTAAAAATATTTTGTATGTCTATGTTTATCTCTTTTAAAATATAAAGGAGCAGTGCTCCTAGCATCTCAATTTATAAAATGCCACATAATGGAGTATTTTCTTAAAAACATGGGTAGGCAGAGTGTTTTTTATTTTTTTTGAGAGGTGGGGGGAAATGCTGAAAAGGCCGAATTAAAAAGAGTTGGCTATTCTACATATGATGCTCTATGTGGGTTATACTCCATAGGCTATGGTTCATGGGCTTCATTCTCAAATTTAAGTGGGTTGTTGATGTCTACGCACTTCTATTCTTGTAGACTGTTGTTGGGCCTCCAAGTGCAGAGGTTTGTAGAACAGCAGCAAGTTTTCCCTTAAGTGGATCAACCAAGGTTTATTGAACTCAGGGAAGAAGTGGTCAAAGGTATCCCTCTCAAGCAACCCTGCAATGAAGATACAAGAAGTCTCTTGTGTCCCCAACACACCCAATACACTTGTCAGGTGTATAGGTGCACTAGTTCGGCGAAGAGATAGTGAAATACAAGTGGTATGGATATAAGACAACGGTGCCAGAAAATAGCTTGATGGCATGGAAGACACTAAAAGGAAACTGAAATAAAGATGGAAGCAAGCAAACATGTAACAGATCTAGTAGCAAACGGTGTTTCAGTGCTTAGAAACAAGGCCTAGGGATCATACTTTCACTAGTGAACACTCTCATATAAATATATTCTTCTTTATGATACTACGCTGAACTACTCTCCTGTTGGACACTCTAATCCATGGTAGGGCTATAACAGCACTCCTCAAAGTAAGCCTTTCCCATCTAGGTAGCCCCACACTGTCACCTTGAGTACTAGATGTGTCCAACAAACACCACAATTTCATAAAGACATACAACTCCAAAATATAACTCATAACAAGTATTTGTAATCTCTAGCCTAGGTGCTACCATGGTGTGCACGCTATCACTTTCACACACATGGGGAGAGAAGAGATCTATTAAAGCACTTGAGTAGCAAGGTAGATCTACTTTATTACAAAGCTCATGATCACAATATGATCATGCATAGAGAGAGATGAACACATAGCTACTGGTAGAACCCTTAGCCTCGAGAGAGAACTACTCCCTTCTGATCATGGGAATCATCAATGGTTATGGAGATGGTGGTGGAGATCGATGGAGATGGCTCCGGGGGCACTTCCCCGTCCCGGCAGGGTGCTAGAACAGAGACTTTTTGTCCCCCGAATCTCTCCTTCTGTGGCGGCGGTGCTGCGGAACTTTTCGTGGATTTCTGATTGATGATTTAGGGTTTTCGCATCGGGAGGCTTCTTATAGGCGAAGATGCAAGGTCGGTGGGCGGCTAGGGGGCCCACACCACCTGGTGGCGCGGCCAGGGCTATCCCACGCCACCACATGGTGTGGCTGCCCTCTGGCCCCTCTCCGTCTCGTCTTCTGGCTCCGTGAGTCTTCCGGTAAAATCAACTTTGGCTTTTGTCCCGTCCAATTCCGAGAATATTGATTTTCCGACTTTCCTGGAACCAAAAACAGCAGAAAACAGGCAAAAGGCACAGTGGCACTTGTTAATAGGTTAGTCCAAGAAATCATATGAAAAGTACTCCAAAGTTGGAACAAAACACAAGAAAGTAGATAAAACCAAGCATGGAACATCAAAAATTATAGATACATTTGCAATGTATCAGCTGTGCTCAGTAGTCCCCTAACCCCTAAAAGGACGAATTAATATGTTCTCGGCTATGATCCATGGGCTCGTTTTTCAAATTTCACTTGGCTATGGTCAGCAGTCCCCTAACCCTGAAAAGACCGAATAAAAATGTTCTAGGCTAAAGAGGGGCCGAATGAGCTACTAGATTTCTTCTCCTGGTTAATAAAAATTGCATTGTGATGTGCTCGGTCGGATTCGAAACAAAGACCTCAAAGAGGGAGGGGAAAAGCGATAATTCTTTTTGGCAGTTATTCATGTCAAAATTCAGCAATACAAAATAAGGTAGAAAAAACTTGGCGCACGATCAGTTTGCCCTGTTCTCCGAAGAGACCATTGGATCAAGCAAAACTGACGATCAAGTCTGCTTCTGTGTGAATACCTCCTCCTTACGCTGATGCTTGTGTGACCGCCCATATGCAACGCAAACTACCCAAGACTAATGTAGATAATTGTGACAATGCTAAGTTTCAAAAGAAAAGCAAGACAATCTGATGCACTTCATCTAAACAAGTACCAGTACATCACTGTTCGGTCTACAAAATATTGTACTTATAGTAACGACAGAGCATTTGAAAAATTCAGTAGCATTTGAAAGATCCAGCAATACAGAATGAGATCGTGGAAATATCAGACAGATTCCCGGTTGATATTCAGCAGCACTTGACAGACTCAGCACCTCATTCAAAGTGACTAGTTGGCAGTACACAAACAGTGACCAAAAGAAATGACAGATTCAGCAATACGGACATTGAAATTCAATAGATGTAGTAAGGCTTGATTCAAAAGGAAAGGGAGACCATATTCTGCACTCGGCCGGTCGATCTGAACAAGTACGGAACAAAACTTTTGACAGGTTCAGTAGCATTTGAAAGATTCAGTAGTACATAATAAGAAAGAAAAATATCGACAGATTCCTAGTTCACATTCAGCGGCACTTGGACATATTCGGCAGCATTTCAAAGTGACAGATTTAGTTTGCCCTATTCTCCAAACACTTGTCATTGGAAGAAACAAAACTGACGGTCAAGTCTAATTTTGTGTGCATGCCTCCTTCTCACATCAATGCCTGTGTGACCTCCATAGGCAACTCAAAATGCCCAAAGCCTTGTCTAGATTATGAGTTTATGACAAGGCCAAGTTACAAAAGAAAAGCAAGACTATCTACTTCACTTGATCTAAACTGAGCTATCCTATTACATAGTATTATGATTACTTATGGTAGTTTGGTTCCAATCACGGGCATTGGCAATGCTCGTGATGAACCATAATGGAGTCTCTAGAGATTTTCATGCAATGCTAGTTGAGAAACCAATAGCTGCTTCTTCGGTATTTAGACTGAAGCACCATATTTCAGGAAACAACGTATATCCAAGTCCTATTGCATGGTGGGAGGTGTAGACACAGTTGCTTCTCGTCAGATATCCTAGGGCAACATCTACACGGCCTACCACAATATTAATCGGATAGTTCAATCCAAGGAAAAGGGAATATGCTCCTAGGTTAGCAATCTCTATCCATGGCTTAGGTGGATACAAGTAAGTAGTGTCCTTTGAGTACACCTTGCAGCCAAACCCAGTAGAATTGGTGCCACAAGTGCGACCGTAGCGATCAACACTATGATCAGCAACAATATTTCCCTGACCATAATAAGTACTGCCATAAAGCTCCTCATCAATAACGCCCACGGTATGGATAAGAAGAAGGCAAGATTCATCTGCAGATATTGCTAAGAACCATAAACCAGGTTCATGCTTGTCATCATCTATGGCATCAAGGTTTCCCTCCTCGAGATGCGCGATAGGTGGTGACGGGAGCAGAATAGGACCTACAAAAAGAAATGACTGCCAAATCATCCAACACTAGTTTAAATCCATTAAAACCGAAGCTAGTGTTTAGAATAGGAATGGATCAAACTTACCAAAATACATATGATTCCAGACATAAACACTACCACTCTCAGTGGCTGCAAACACCAGACTCTTGTGGATAAGTGTATCACTATATCTGAAATAGCACTGGTTCTCAAGAACTTTCCATGCATACTCATCGCCATCAAGGGTAGCAATTGAGTAGTCGAAGATAGTGACAAGAGAGAAATCTAAATAATCTGCCGCAGCTATGGGAGCTCGGCAAATAGCAATCTTTCGGTACGGCGATCATTATGCATGAATGTAAATAAATCGTTGGTGGGTACAAACTCATTGACTTGTGCGAGAGGAACGTGTTGATGAGTGTACACACTGACTATCTCCTACTTCCACTCGGACCCAACAGTGGCGATCCAATCTCCGTTAGCGCCTACCCACTGGTCAACCATACAATTTAGGAACACAACGTCGGTGGAGAACATGTCCAGCAGCCTCAGCTTGCATGTCGTGCCCTTGCCCTCTAAGTACTCGTTGCATTCCCATGGTTTCCTAGTCGGGTGAGAATGAAGAACACGGGAGAGGACAAATGTCTAAGAAGCATGTAAAGTTGCACTATACTTTGCCGTGTCGAGAAGATGTTTGGATGAACTGGCAAGGCTTGTGGCGGTGATGACGTCACATCTGGTTATGAGTTCTTCAAGCGGGCCTTTGGTAAAAACATGCTGGAACAACTCAGAATCACCACTGTCCTTCCTCAGTGCTGCCATCGCAAGGGAGCTGATGGAAGTTGGGACAGTGGCTTGATTTGGTTTTCTAGAAAAGAGGGAAGATCAATGGTGGAAGGCGGGACAGGGAGAAGAACAAACACTCTCATATTGTGCGGTGAACAGGATCGGAAAGCGGCATTATGGAGTAGAAGAATGGCGGTGCTTGGCATAGAAGTGGCGATAGAGCGTATAGGCGAGGTTGAATAAAATGAAAATGGACGCATGTTCCTCTACTCCAGTTCCCTTCAGAATAGTACTACTCTACTCCCAGTTCCCTCCACAATAAATCTTTCTTATAAATCAAAGAGGAAGTAGTTTGAAGAGTAGGGCCCGATCATCAGCTCTCTCGAGGAGCCAAACCCGACTGTTTTCTTTGGTAAATTTTATGGTCCTTTATGCTAAATGCATGGACCTTAGTGTAATTTTACCTTTTTAGGTCCTTGGTGTAAATGTACCCCCACCATCTATGTAAAATTCTAACAAAAAAGTGTAAGTGGTGAAATTTGAACAAATTTAAGCTTAGTTGTCAATGAGTATGAAAATTCTTGGATTTCAAGCCGAACGACCAAGGTCAAGGCCATATCAACATCATACTTTATGGTGATGATGACATGTCCAACAATTAGCATGCCGATAGATTTGGACATATTTTGAAAACAATCGAAGATGAAGTAGTACGAAGAGTATGGCTCGATCAGCTGCTCTCTCGAGAAGGAGCCATACACGACTGTTTGCCTTGCTTATTTTTAGGGGGTGCTAAATGTATGGACATCAATGTAATTTTCCCTTTTTTGGGTACTTGATGTAAAATATA
The DNA here is from genome assembly GCA_023614405.1 of Avena insularis. Lineage (NCBI taxonomy): Eukaryota > Viridiplantae > Streptophyta > Magnoliopsida > Poales > Poaceae > Avena > Avena insularis. The sequence continues at coordinate 195,907 of JAJUPC010000179.1, read as the reverse complement.
CTTCCACCCACCATGTAAAATTCTAACCTAAAAGTGTAAGTGGTGAAATTTAAACGATTTTAAGCTTACTTCTCAATGAGTATGGACATTTTTGGATTTAAGTCAAACGACCAAGGTCAAGGCCATATAAACATCATACTTTATGTTGATGATCCCATATCACAAAATCTGTATGGCAACAGATTTGGCCATATTTTGAAAATAATCAAAGAGGAAGTAGTACGAAGAGTTTGGCTCAGATCAAATGGTCTCTTGATAAGGAGCCTAAACAAAAAAATTTCCTTTGTAGGGTCCTTTGTGCTAAATGTTTGGACTTGCATGTAATTTTCCCCTTTTTAGCTCCTTGATATAAAATGTACTCCCACCGACCGTGTAAAATTCTAAACTAAAAGTAAGTGGTGAAATTTAAACGAATTTAAGCTTAGTTGTCAACGAGTATGAACCATATTCTTGGATTTTGAAGACATATGGCCAAGGTCAAGGCGATATCTACATCATACTTTATGCATATGATCCCATATCCAAGAATTTGCATGACGAAAAATTGGCCATATCTTGAAAACAATCGAAGATGAAGTAGTGTGAAGAGTGTGCCTTGATCAGCTGCTCTCTAGAGAAGGAGTCGAACCAAACTATTTTCCTTGCTTAATTTAAGGGTACTTTGTTCTAAATGTATGGACCTCGATGTAATTTTCACTTTTTAGGTCCTTTATGTAAAATGTACTTCCATGCCCATGTAAAATTCTAACCTAAAAGTGTAAGTGGTGAAATTTCGACAATTTTAAGCTTTCTTGTCAATGAGTATGACCATTATTGGATTTTAAGCCGAACGACCAAGGTCAAGGCCATATCGACATCATACTTTATGTTGATGTTCGCATATGAGAGAATTTGCATGGCGACAAATTGCCCTATTTTGAAAATAATCGAAGAGGAAGTTGTGTGTAGAGTTTGGCTCAGATCAGTGATACATTGCAAATGTATCTATAATTTTTGATGTTCTATGCTTGGTTTTATCCACTTTCTTGTGTTTTGTTCCAACTTTGGACTACTTTTCATATGATTTCTTGGACTAACCTATTAACAAGAGCCACAGTGCTTTTGTTTTTTTTTTTGGTTCCGGAAAGTTAGAAAATGAATATTCTCGAATTGACGGGACAAAAGCCAAAGTGCCTATTTTTCGGAAGGATCAAGTGCGAGAATATGAGAGGAGAGGGGCCAGGGCCCACACCACCTGGCCGAGCAGCCGCGGCTGCGCCTGGGTGGTGTGGTGGCTCCAGCACCCTCTCCTTCTGACTATATATTATCCTCAGGACGAAAACCCTAGGTACCCGATCAAAAATCCACGAAAGAGTCTGTAGCTGCCGTCATCTCCATCCCTAGATCGGGAGGGATCTGAAGCTCTTCCCGGCTGGTTTCTCCTCCTTTGTGCTTTCATGTTTAGATCTTGTGAGCTTCGTTCATGATCAAGATCATCTATTTGTAATCCATTACATTTTGTGTTTGTGGGGATCCGATGGATATTGAGATGCTATTTCAGATTGATTATTGATTCTATCATGTCTTTGTTATTTGAGATCTTGCATGCTTTCCGTTGTTAGTAGATATCTTGGCCAAGTAGATGCTAACAACTCCGAGAGTTAGTATTTATGCTCGATAGTGGGTTCATGCCTCTGGTAATCTGGGGAAGTGACAGAAATCTCTAAGGTACTAGAGGTGTTGTTGCTACTAGGGAGAAAACAACAATCCTTTGTTCATAGAACAATCGTATTGTTTACTTTACACGTAGTTCGTAGCAATAATCTGCTTGCAACTTAATCTTTGGAGGGGTTGATGATAACTGAAGGTGGATTATTAGTCATAGATGCAGTTGGATGGTGGTCTATGTATTATGTTGTAATGCCCAATCAAGTCTCAAAGGAGTCAAGATGATTAGTATATGCATGTATTGCTTTCTCGGTGTTTGTCAATTGCCCCACTGTAATTTGTTCACCCAGCATGTTGTTTATCTAAGGAGAGCCACCTCTAGTGAACTATGGATCCCGGTCCTTTTTCTTTACATACAATCTATAAACTATTTCTTCTTTGTGTTTACTTTCTGCAAACTATTACTTCTTTCCATTCGATACGTTTAATCCTTTGTTTTCCGCAAAACACGGTGAGATTGACAACCCCATCGCAAGTTGGGGACAAAGTTCTGTGGTTGTGTTGTGCAGGTCTCCACGTTGCTACTAGCACCGGTAGTGCGCCCTACCAAAGCTCAGCTAGTAACACCTTTGGGGTGTTTCCTTGCTCCTACTGGTTCGATTAAACCTTGGTTTCATAACTGAGGGAAAACTTACTGCTGTGCTCATCATACCTTCCTCTTGGGGTTCCCAACGAGCTCTACGTTGAAAGTCGAGCGCATCAATCAGCTGATCTCTCGAGAAGGAGCCGAACGAGAATTTTCTCCTTTTAGGGAGCTTTATGATAAATGTATGGAGCTCAATGTAATTATTTCTTTTTTCTGGTCCCTGATGTAAAATGTACTCCGACCAACCGTGTAAAAATCTAACCTAAAAGTAAGTGGTGAAATTTAAACAAATTTAAGCTTAGTTGTCAACGAGTATGAACCATTCTGGGATTTCAAGATTAACGACCAAGGTCATGATCCCATATTCATAAATTTGCACCCCGACAAATTTTGCCATATTTTGAAAACAATCGAAGATGAAGTAGTATGAATAGTATGGCTCAATCAGCTACTCTCTCGAGAAGGAGCCGAATCCGACTGTTTTCCTTTCTTAATTTTCGGGTCCTTTGTTCTAAATGTATGGACCTCGATGTAATTTTCCCTTTTTGGGTCCTTGATGTAAAATGTACTTTCATGCCAGTGTAAAATTCTAACCTAAAAGTGTAAGTGGTGAAATTTCGAAAAACATTTTGCTTACCTATCAACGACTATGACCATTATTGGATTTCAAGTCGAACGACCAAGGTCAAGGCCATATATATCAACCATCATACTTTATGTTGATGATCCCGTATGAGATAATTTTCATGGCGACAAATTTGGCCATATTTTCAGAACAACCGAAGAGGAAGTAGTATGTAGAGTTTGGTTCACATCAACTGATCTCTCGAGAAGGAGCCGAACCAGAAAATTTTCCTTTTAGGGAGCTTTATGATAAATGTATGAACCTCGATGTATTTTTGCTTTTTTAGGTACCTGATGTAAAATGTACTCTGACTAACCATGTAAAATCTAACCTAAAATTAAGTTGTGAAATTTAAAGGAATTTAAGCTTAGTTGTCAACGAGTATGAACCATTATGGGATTTCAAGATGAACGACCAAGGTCATGATCCCATATCCAAGAATTTGCATGCCAGAAAATTTGGCCATATTTTGAAAACAATCAAAGATGATGTAGTATGAAGAGTATGGCTCGATCAGCTTCTCTCTCGAGAAGGAGCCGAACCCGACTGTTTGCCCTCCTTAATTTTAGGGTCCTTTGTGCTAAATGTATGAACCTCGATGTAATTTTCCCTTTTAGGTCCTTGATGTGAAAGGTACTTCCACGCTCATGTAAAATTCTAACCTAAAAGTGTAAGTGGTCAAATTTTAGGGTCCTTTGTGCTAAATGTATGGACCTCGATGAAATTTTCCTTGCTTAATTTAAGGGTCCTTTGTGCTAAATGTATGGACCTCGATGTAATTTTTCCCTTTTTATGTCCAAAAGTGTAAGTGGTGAAATTTAGAGGATTATTTTAAGCTTACTTGTCAATGAGTATGAACATTCTTGGATTTCAATCCGAACGACCAAGGTCGTCAAGGCCATATGAACATCATACTTTAAATGCTGATGATCCCATGTCATAGAATTTGCATGGCAAAAGATCTGGCCATGTTTTCAAAACAATCGAAGAGGAAGTAGTATCAAGAGTTTGGCTCAGATCAACTGATCTCTCGAGAAGGAGCCGAACAAGAAATTTTTCCTTTTAGGGTCCTTTATGCTAAATGTATGGACCTCGATGTAATTTTTGCTTTTTTTAGGTACCTAATGTAAAATTTACTTCGATCCACCGTGTAAAGTTCAAACCAAAAAGTAAGTGGTGAAATTTAAACGAATTTAAGCTTAGTTATCAACGAGTATGAACCATTCTTGTATTTCAAGACGAAAAACCAAGGTCAAGGCCATATCTACATCATACTTTATGTTGATCATCCCATATTCAAGAATTTGAGTACCGACAAATTTGGCCATATTTGGAAAACAATCAAAGATGAAGTAGTAGGAAGAGTGTAGCTCGATCAGCTACTCTCTCGAGAAGGAGCCGAACCTGACTGTTTTGCTTGCTTAATATTAGGGTCCTTTGTGCTAATTGTATGGACCTCGATGTAATTTTCCCCCTTGTTAGGTCTTTGTTGTAAAATGTACTCCCGTCGACCGTGTAAAATTCTAACCTAAAAGTATGTGGTGAAATTTAAACAAATTTCAGCTTATAGTTGTCAACGAGTATGAACATTCTTTGATTTCAAGCCGATCGACCACAAGGTCGAGGCCATATCTCTACATCATACTTTATTCTGATGAACGAGTATCCAAAAATTTGCATGGCGGCAGATTTGGCCATATTGTGAAAACAATCAAAGAGAATGTAGTATGAAGAGTATGGCTCGATCAACTGCTTTCTCGAGAAGGAGCCGAACCCTATTTTCTTCTTTGCTCAATTTTAGGGTCCTTTGTGAAAAATTCATGGACCTCGATGTAGTTTTCCCCTTTTTTAGGTCCTTGATGTAGAATGTACTCCCACCAACCGTGTAAAATGCTAACCTAAAAGTAAGTGATGAAATTTCAATGAATTTAAGAATAGTTGTCAACAAGTATGAAAAAATCTTGGATTTCAAGACGAAAGACCACGAGGTCACGGCCATATCTCTACATCATACTTTATGTTGATGATCCCAGGAATTTTCATGGCGACAGATTTGGCCATATTTTGGAGGGAATCGAAGACGAAGTAGTATGAAGAGTATGGCTTGACCAGTTGCTCTCTCGAGAAGAAGCCTTTATGCTAAATGTATGGACCTCGATGTAATTTTACCTTTTTTAAGTCCTTTATGTAGAATGTACTTTATGCTTATGAGCCCATATCCAAGAATTTGCATGCCGACAAATTTTGCCATCTTCTGAAAACAATCGAAGATATTAAAAACAAAAAATAAGCAATTTCATTTTTCCAATCGACAGGAATTTATTTTCTAAAAAGCAAGTAAGAAGAATTTATTTCCTTTTTTCTGTTAAAAAATAAAGAGCGAGAAGAGACTATATGAGCACAGAGGAGGCAGCGAGAGAGCTGCGAAGAGGAGGATTTGAAGGTGGTGCGATGTCAGAGCAAATTTGGGATGGGTTCCTGACACGAGGTATAGGGTACAGTTAGTAGAGTAAAATTCAGGACCACGATATGTATGCACGCAAAATAAAATGTGTTTTCTCTCTATTTCACTCCCTCATCAGGCTAGTCATAGTGGGAGTAATTTGGGTAGTAGTAACATAATCCTACATGTATTGCCAACAAAAAAACATTTAGATGATATGGCATGCAATTAAATGATGAAAGAGAGCCTTGTGGTAACTAGCTATGTTAACATCACTCATTTCAAGACAAAATGAGTCTACATTGCAATAAACGAGGTTTTGCATGATACCACACCTATATTATTTTCCACTATGAGCAGCATCACTCATTTGAGGTAGTAACTTAGACTAGTAACATATGCATGATAGTACCAAGTTACTCCCCACTATGAGCATCCTCACCACCCCACACCACGGTCGGCTGATCTTTCCCTCGAACACAAAGTGGCGTTGCGCACGCGTGTCGGCCGACAACCTGCCTTATGTTGGCGGCTTCGTGTCTGTGTCTGGTGTGTTCGTTAGTTGCATTGGTGGGAACCATTTTAGTCCTTGGTAGCAAAAAGTATTACTACTATAGTACAATAGAGTAGCAATTCAAACTTCCCCGGTTTCGAAATTTTCACTTCCTTCACAAACATCCGGGGGGAAGGATATTCAAAAGATCACCATTTGTAGTACTACTAGTACAAGTACGAGTACTACTTAAGTGCTGGACAAGGATTGGTTGATCTGGCCAGCAAAAAAACAAAATTGTCCCATCACATTGGATGCTCACCATTATGATCTGACCAACCTTCGTACTCCGCACTACTCCACCTCCATACCCTAGGAAGAGGAAGCACCAAGCACACATGCAGTACGCTGGTTCGAAAGTGAGTACTCCTTTTTCTTTCTATAAAGTATGTAGTACTCCCTCCTTCCCAAATTAGGACACGTATGACTTCTGGTTAGAGTCAAATTTAATAAACTTTGACTAAATGTACGACATCAACTCAATCTTATTAGAATCATCATGAACTATATTTTCATATTATATGCATTTGTCATTAGAAAAGTCAGTATGTTTTTACATATACTTGGTCGAACTTTATAAAGATTGACTTTGACCAAACCTAATATGCGTCCAAAATTGGGAAAGACGAAGTAGTATGAAGAGTATGGCTCGATCAACTACTCTCTCGAGGAGTCGTACCCGACTATTTTCAATTCCTTGTTTGGTTTTAGGGTCCTTTGTGCTAAATGTATGGACCTCGATGTTATTTTCCCTTTTGTAGGTCCTTGATGTAAAATGTAGTCCCACCATCCGTGTAAAATTCTAACCAATAAGTGTAAGTGGTGAAATTTAAACGAATTTAAGCTTACTTCTCAATGAGTATGAACATTCTTGGATTTCAAGCCGAACGACCAAGGTCAAGGCCATATCATCATATTTTTTTGTTGATGGCCCAATGCGAGAGAAATTGCATGCCAAGAAATTGGGCCATATTTTGAAAACAATAGAAGAGGAAATAGTATGAAGAGTCTGGCTCAGATCAGCTGATGTCTCGAGAAGGAGCCGAACCAGAAATTTTCCTTTTAGGGTCCTTTGGGCTAAATGTATGGACCTCCATGTAAATTTCCCTTTTTAGGTCTTTGATGTAAAATATGCTCCCAGCGACCATGTAAAATGCTAACCTAAAAGTAAGTATTGAAATTTAAACGAACTTAAGCTTAGTTGTCAATGAGTAGGAACTTTCTTGAATTTGAAGCCTAACGACCACATGGTCAAGGCCATACTTTATGTTGATGATCCCATATCCAAGAATTTGCATGGCGACAAATTTGGCCATATTTTTAAAACAGTCGAAGAGGAGGTAGCATGAAGCATATGGCTCGATCAGCTACTCTCTTGAGAAGGAGCTAAACCCGACTATTTTCTTTGCTCAATTTTAGGGTCCTTTGTGCTAAATGTATGGACCTCGATGTAATTTTCCCTTTTGTAGGTCCTTGATGTAAAATGTAGTCCCACCATCCGTGTAAAATTCTAACCAATAAGTGTAAGTGGTGAAATTTAAACGAATTTAAGCTTACTTCTCAACGGGTATAAACATTCTTGGATTTCAAGCCGAACGACCAAGGTCAAGGCCATATCATCATACTTGATCATGATGGCCCCATACGAGAGAATTTGCATGCCAATAGATTGGGCCGTATTTTGAAAACAACAGAAGAGGAAGTAGTATGAAGAGTTTGGCTCAGATCAGCTGATGTCTCGAGAAGAAGCCGAACTAGAAAGTTTTCCTTTTATGGTCCTTTGGGCTAAATGTATGGACCTCCTTGTAAATTTCCCTTTTTAGGTCTTTGATGTAAAAATATGCTCCCACCGACCGTGTAAAATGCTAAGCTAAAAGTAAGTGGTGAAATTTAAACGAACTTAAGTTTAATCTTAGTTATCAATGAGTAGAAACTTTCTTGGATTTCAAGCCGAACGACCACATGGTCAAGGCCATACTTTATGTTGATGATCCCATATCCAAGAATTTGCATGGCGACAAATTGAGCCATATTTGTAAAATAGTCGAAGAGGAGGTAGCATGAAGCATATGGCTCGATCAGCTACTCTCTCGAGAAGGAGCCGAACCCGACTATTTTCTTTGCTCAATTTTAGGGTCATTTGTGCTAAATGTATGGACCTCAATATTTTCCCTTTTTAGGTACTTGATGTAAAATGTACTCCCAACGCCCATGTAAAATTCTAACCTAAAAGTAAGTGGTGAAATTCAAACGAATTTAAGCATAGTTGTCGACGAGTACGCAAACTTCTTGGATTTCAATACGAATGACCAAGGTCAAGGCCATATCAACATCATACTTTATGCTGATGACCCCATATCAGAGAATTTGCATGGCAACAGATTTGTCCACATTATTTTGAAAATAATCAAAGAGGAAGTAGTACGAAGAGTTTGGCTCAGATCAGCTAATATCTCAAGAAGGAACCGAACCAATGCAACAAAAGGTATTCCTTTTAGGGTCTTTATGCTAAATGTATGGAGATCGATGTAATTTTCCCCTTTTTTAGGTCCTTGATGTAAAATATGCTCCCACCTACCGTGTAAAATGCAAACCTAAAAGTAAGTGGTGAAATTTTAATGAATTTAAGCTTATTTGTCAACGAGTATGAACTTTCTTAGATTTCAAGACGAACGACCACAAGGTCAAGGCCATATCTCTACATCATACTTTATGCTGATGATCCCATATCAAAGAATTTGCATGGCAACAGATTTGGCCATATTTTAAAAAAAATCAAAGAGGAAGCAGTATGAAGAGTATGGCTCGATCAACTACTCTTGTGAGAAGGAGCCGAACCCGACTGTTTTCCTTGCTTGATTTTAGGGTCCTTTGTGCTAAATGTATGGATCTCGATGTAATTTAAACCCTTTTTAGGTCTAAAAGTGTAAGTGGTGAAATTTATACGATTATTTTAAGCCTACTTGTCAACGAGTATGAACATTCTTGGATTTCAAGCCAAACGACCATGGTCGGCAAGGCCATATCAACATCATACTTTATGTTCATGATCCCATGTTAGAGAATGTGCATGGAAACAGATTTGACCATGTTTTGGAAACAATCAAAGAGGAAGTAGTATTAAGAATTTGGCTCAGATCAGCTGATCTCTCGAGAAGGAGTCGAACCATATTTTTTTCTTTTAGGGTCATTTATGCTAAATGTATGGACCTCGATGTAATTTTTTGCTTTTTTGAGGTTCCTGATGTAAAATGTACTCTGATCGACCATGTAAAGTACTAACCTAAAAGTAAGTGGTGAAATTTAAATAAATTTAAGCTTAGTTGTCAACGAGTACTAATCATTCTTCAATTTCAAGACGAACCACCAAGGTCAAGGCCATATCTACATCATACTTTATGCTCATGATCCCATATCCAAGAATTTGCATGCCGACAAATTTGGCCATATTTTGAAAACAATCAAAGATGAAGTAGTATGAAGAGTATGGCTCGATTAGCTACTCTCATGAGAAGGAGTTGAACCCGACTGTTTTCCTAGCTAAAATTTAGGGTCCTTTGTGCTAAATGTGTGGACCTCGATGTACTTTTCCCCCTTTTAGGTCTAAAAGTGTCAGTGGTGAAATTTAGACGACTATAAGCTTATTGGTCAATGAGTATGAACATTCTTGGATTTCACGCCGAAAGACCAAGGTCATCAAGGCCATATCAACATCATACTTTATATGCTTATGATCCCATGTTAGATAATTTGCATGGCAACATATCTGGCCATGTTTTGAAAACAATCGAAGAGGAAGTAGTATCAAGAGTTTGGCACGGATCAGCTGATCTCTCGAGAAGGAGCTGAACCATAATTTTTTCCTTTTAGGGTCCTTTATACTAAATGTATGGACCTCGACATAATTTTTGCTTTTTTGAGGTCCCTAATGTAAAATGTACTCTGATCAACCGTGTAAAGTTCTAACCTAAAAGTAAGTGGTGAAATTGAAATGAATTTAAGCTTAGTTGTCAACGAGTATGAACCATTCTTGTATTTCAAGACGAATGACCAAGGTCAAGGCCATATTTACATCATACTTTATGTTGATGATCCCATATTCAAGAATTTGCATACCGACAAATTTGGTCATATTGTGAAAACAATCGAAGAGAAAGTAGTATGAAGAGTATGGCTCGATCAACTACTCCCTCGAGAAGGAGCCGAACCCGATTGTTTTCTTTACTCAATTTTAGTGTCCTTTCTGCTAAATGTATGGACCTTGATGTAATTTCCCCTTTTTTACGTCCTTGATGTAGAATGTACTCCCACCGACCGTGTAAAATGCTAACCTGAAAGTAAGTGATGAAATTTCAATGAATTTAAGCATAGTTGTCATCAAGTATGAAAAAATCTTGGATTTCAAGCCGAACGACCACGAGGTCAAGGCCATATCTCTACATCATACTTTATGTTGATGATCCCATATTCAAGAATTTGCATGGCGACAGTTTTGGCCATATTTTGAAAACAATCAAAGACAAAGTAGTATGAAGAGTATGGCTCGACCATATGCTCTCTCGAGAAGGAGCTAAACTCGACTATTTTATTTGCTCAATTTTAGGGTCCTTTGTGCTAAATGTATGGACCTAGATGTAATTTTCCCCTTTTTAGGTCCTTTATGTAGAATGTACTTTATGCTTATGATCCCATATCCAATAATTTGCATGCCGACAAATTTGGCCATCTTTTGAAAACAATCAAATATATTAAAAACAAAAAATAATCAATTTCATTTTTCCAAGTGACAGGAATTTATTTTCTGAAAAGCAAGTAAGAAGAGTTTATTTACTTTTTCGTGTTAAAAAATAAAGAGAGAGAAGAGACTATATGAGCACAGAGGAGGCAGCAAGAGAGCTGCAAAGAGGAGGATTTGAAGAAGGTGTGATGTCATATTAAAGCTGGGATGGTATCCCGACACGAGGTACATGGTACATTGAGTAGAGTAAATTTTAGGACCACAATATGTATGCACGCAAAATAAAATGTGTTTTCTCTCTCCTTCACTCCCTCATCATGCTAGTCATAGTGGGAGTAACTTGGGTAGTAGTAACATAGTCCTACATGTATTGCCAACAGTAAACATTTAGATGACACGACATGCAATTAAATGATGAAAGAGAGCCTTGTGGTAACTAGCTATGTTAACATCACACATTTCAAGACAAAATGAGTCTACATTGAAATAAACGAGGCTTTGCATGATACCACGCCTATATTATTTTCCACTATGGAGTTAGTAACTTAGACTAGTAACATATGCATGTTAGTACTAAGTTACTCCCCACTATGACTGTTGGGGATATACTTTCTGGGTATCCTCACAGTTCCTCACTGACCAGGGTGGCCCACTTCAGGTTAGAGCTTTGCTTCACGGGCGGCCCAGTCAGGGAGAAGAAAGCAGTCGATCTGCTACGAAGGCCCAGAAGACTTACCGACTTAGGCCCATAGTGTTACTTGTAGTTCAAGATATACTCTATAACCGACTCTTACTCGTAGCCGGATAGATCTCTCCTATAAACCCTAGGCCGGATATCTATATAAGCCATCCTAGGGAGAGCCTTTAGGGCACCCCTTACAATCACAATCTCAACTCGCACAGGCGAACCCTTGTAACCCATATTCCGGCTCTACCGTATTACTCGATTGCTAGCAGGAGTAGGATCCGTCCAAAGCCGGCAGATTCGAACCTGGGTAAACTTGTGTGCTCACCGTCCTAGAACACCGTACGTCTCACACCTCTCTCTTCTGCACGCTTCGAGGACCCCCTCATGGCGTACTTGTCATCAATCCGACTACAATGACCAGCCACAGCACGCCACACCCCGGACGGCTGATCTCTCCCTCGTCCACAAAGTGGCGCTACGTACGTGCGTTGACTAAAAACCTGCCTTGTGTTGGCGGCTCTGTGTCTGTGTCTGGCATGTCCGTCAGCTGTGTTGGTTGGAACCATTTTGGCCCTTGGCAGCAAAAAGTATTACTACTACAGTACAATAGAGTAGCAATTCAAACTTTCCCGGTTTCGTAATTTTCACTTCCTTCACAAACATTCGGGGGGCAAGGATATTCAAAAGATCACCATTCGCAGTACTACTAGTACAAGTATGAGTACTACTTAAGTGTTGGACAAGGGATTGGTTGATCTAGCTAGCAAAAAAACAAAAATGTCCCATCGCATTGGATGGTCACCATTATTATCTGACTTACCTTCCTACTCCGCACTACTCCACCTCCATACCCTAGGAAGAGGAAGCACCAAGCACACCCACAGCAAGCTGGTTCGAAAGTGAGGAGCGCTCCTTTTTTCTGTGAAGCAAGTAGTACTCCCTCCTTCCCAAATTAGGACGCGTATTACTTCTGGTCAGATTCAAATTTAATAAGCTTTGACTAAATGTACGACATCAACTCAAAGTTATTAGAATCATCATGAATTATATTTTCATATTATATGCATTTGTCTTTAGAAAAGTCAATATGTTTTTACATATGGTTGGTCAAACTTTATAAAGATTGACTTCGACCAAACCTAATATGCGTCCAAAATTGGGAAAGAGGAAGCAGTATGAAGAGTATGGCTCGATCAGCTGCTCTCTCGACGAGTCATAACCGACTGTTTTCAATTCCTTGTTTGGTTTTAGGGTCCTTTGTGCTAAATATATGGACCTCGATGTAATTTTCCCTTTTTTTAGGTCCTTGATCTAAAATGTAGTCCCACCATCCGTGTAAAATTCTAATTGATGAGGGTTAAACGCATCAATGCCCATTGTTATGGACATGGCTTTTGGAGAAGCAGGGAGCGCTGGAGGTATCAATCGTCTAGCAAACAAGCACACATGGACGCAAGATTTACCCAAGTTTGGGTCTCTTAGAGACCCTAGTCCTGCTTGTCTGCTCTTGGAATTATCGAGCGAGTCGAAATTTACAAGGGGTGCATAGATGCAATCTAGCAAGGTTGTGGAAACTAGGGTTATGATTTTCCTCCTCGCCGCCCCCTCCTAGCCTTTATATAGATAGGCTAAGTCTCGGGTAGTAGGTCGAGTCGGTTACAGGTTAGGGTTTGTCCCTTAAACTTTCTATCTTAATCTTCGCCTTGTGCCATAAGCAATCGGAGTCTCCATGGGTCACCCGAATCCTGGATTGGGCCCTGGTAACGCCGTGGGCTTCTGCCAGACTGGAGAGTATATGCCACGCTCGAGTACCCATACGGTATGCCCACGTCAGTAGCCCCCGAGTGTCCGGTTGAATCATAGATTAGAGCTAACACTTATGAAGTATTTCGAGTGCATAGCTGAGCATTTTTCGAGTGCTCTGATTTTCTATCTTAGGGATTGTTGATATTCGTGCCTGATTTATCCGATGTATCGGGATCAGTTAACTGCCTTAGGGAAAAACACCACAATCTACTCAAACCTGAGTCAGGCCACGGAGATCTTATAGATTCGAATCCTAGTATGTAAGTGTGAGAACTCGACGCGTCCGTCAAGGCTCATTCGTTTTTGGTAGAACGCAGCAGATGTGTTGCCAAGCCTTATTCGGGTCTTATCTTCACATCGTAAATGCGGCATCCGAATTTTATAATCACGGAGATGATTCAGGTGACCTAGGAGACGCAGTCTCTTTGTTGGGAAAATATGAGGCGGAGTCGCCGAAGCTTTTGAGTGTGGACGTAGTCAACACACAGTTATGTGTAAGAATAAAACATAGGGTGCGTGACCAGCGCTCCCTATGGGAGTAGCCCTGAGTGCCTATTCGAGTCGCAGACTTGAGTCGGGACTATAAGTACTTTGCGACTACTATCGTCTTTTTACTTGTTTTAGTCGAATGTGCTTTCAGCGATCCCTATCGGAGTATCCCGAAGTCCACAGTCAAATCGTAGATTCGAGTGAAGGGTTTTTTGTGATTCTTGGATATTTTTACAAAGTTCTTCGGTGCGCGGCCAGCGCTCCTGTTAGGAGTAGCCCCTGAGTGCTTGGTCGAGTCGAAGACTCGATTAAGGACTAGAGTAGTCAAAATGTGCTCCTGCTGGAGTTGATGACGTCTGTGCTGACGGTGAGATGACCTCAGTTTCCCGCATTAGCGGCTTTGACGGGATGTGACAAGTAGTCGTCCCACTTTCTGACTTGGATTTGACCAGGCGTGCGTAATCTTCTGGTTTAACTGTGTCTCCTCAATTCTCGCGCGTAATGGGCGGAGTGGCGCGACGGTTCGTGGGTTACCCTTGCCACGCGTCGACCTCGATGTGTGCCACTCGTCGGGTTGGTTTTCTCCTGACCATTGGATTGCATCTGTTGTGAGGTTAAGGAGGGGTTCACCATGCAGTAATTTCCCCACATCTTCTTCTTGCTCGCGCACCTCCATCGTTGCTGCTCTTGCTATGCCATTGCTCACATCTCCTTTGCGGCACTAGACCAATTTCGTACCTTCACTAGCTATTTCCTGCGCTCGCACCACCAGCGCAAGATAGGCAAGAAGAAGGGATCCTCCGCCACTGGATCTGCGGCTGTGGGTATAGCGGCCAAGAAGAAAAGCGCTGCCACCGCGTGTACCAGCGCTGCTGCCACGACGGGGAAGAATAAGGGCGCGGGGACTCGCATCACCAATGGGTCATGGCGCCCATCCACTATCAAACCATCAGAGTTGTTCACCCAGCACCAGGATGGAGCGCTCCCTACCGAGGAGGATGACTCTCGCGTTCCCGGGGATGAGGTAATCCCTAGTCCTCCTATTGGTTTTCAAGTGGTGTTCCTTGCGTTCATCATTCCTGGTCTTTCTGTTCCCCTTCATCTGTTTGTTAGGGGTCTTATTTGCTTCTACGGGCTCCAGCTGCACCAGCTGTCCCCAAACTCGATCCTCCACATCGCTTGCTTCATTACTCTTTGCGAGTGCTAGCTCGTAATCGAGCCACACTAGGCCACTTCAAAGAACTCTTTAAGCTCAAACGTCAGTCGGGGTCGGGCTCAGTAGTCTACGATGTAGGAGGCTGCGGGATCCACGTCGACTCCAATGTCACCTATTTTGCCATCAAGCTCTCTACATCTATCCAAGGGTGGAGGGATAAGTGGTTCTACGTACACGACCAGAAGGCCTATGGAGAGCACTATGGACTCGCACCCTTCGATCTGGTGGCGGCTTGCAAGAGCAGGAGATCCTGGAAGATCATCGTGATGCCTAGCAAAGTTGAGGAAACAAAGACCCTGTATCAGCGTGTCTGCCACCTCGAAAACCGCATAGGCAAAGAAGTAGGTAGAGCAGAGCTCATTCGCATGTGGATGCGTCACCGCGTACAGCCTCTGCAGGCCAGAGTACACCCGATGTTCCGCTAGATTGGTACTAGTGATGTCACTCGCATCTCTACGGAGGGAATTTCTTCTGGTGAAGTGGACAGGAGGTTGCGGATGGTGACCAAGTACACCACAAGGAGGATCTCCCGGGTGACTCAGTCGTGCCTCCATTATGTGCCAGACATCCTCCACCTGAGGTGGATTTCTCTTTGAAGTTTTATTGATTTTCGATTTCTAATGTCTACGCACTTATATTCTTGTACACAATTGTTGGGCCTCCAAGTGCAGAGGTTTGTAGAACAGCAGCAAGTTCTCCCTTAATTGGATTACCCAAGGTTTATCGAACTCATGGAGGAAGTGGTCAAAGGTATCCCTCTCAAGCAACCCTGCAATCAAGATATAAGAAGTCTCTTGTGTCCCCAACACACCCAATACACTTGTCAGGTGTATAGGTGCACTAGTTCGACGAAGAGATAGTGAAATACAAGTGGTATGGATATAAGACAATGGTGCCAGAAAATACTTTGATGGCATTAAAGAGACTAAAGGCAAACTGAAATAAAGATGGCAGCACGCAAACATGTAACAAATCTAGTTGCAAACGGTGTTTCAATGCTTAGAAACAAGGCCTAGGGATCATAATTTCATCAGTGAACACTCTCATATAAATATCTTCTCTTTATGATAATACTCTTAACTACTCTCTGGTTGGACACCCTAATCCATGGTAGGGCTATAACAGCACACCTCAAAGTTCGCTTTCCCCATCTAGATAACCCCACACTGTCACCTTGAGCGCTAGATGGTTCTAGCAAACACCACAATTTCATAAAAACATCCAACTCCAAATATAACTCATAACAAGTAATTGTAATCTCTAGCCTAAGTGCCACCATGGTGTGCACGCTGTCACTTTCACACACATGAGGAGAGCAAAGATCTATTAAAGCACTTGACTAGCAAGGTAGCTCTACTTGATTACAAAACTCATGATCACAATATAATCATGCATAGAGAGAGAGATGAACACATAGCTACCAGTAGAACCCTTAGCCTCGAGAAAGTACTACTCCCTCCTCATCATGGGAATCAACAATGGCAATGGAGATGGCGGTGGAGTCGATTGAGATGGCGGTGAAGATGGTGAAGAGGCGGCGGTGGCGCGGAGGACTCCTCCCTGTTGCCGGTATCACAGGGGAGCACCGTCCCTTAGCACCCTTCCTTCATGGCTTCTTGGGATCCCTTCCCCATGGAGATAGGATCCATGGGGGAGGCAAAAACATGGCTTTGGTGGCTGCAAATTCGTGGGTGGAGCTGTCTCCCACGAATTAGGTTTCCTCCCTTTATATAGCTTCTCAGATTCCCGTCACCCCATCTTGGGCTGTAGTAAATCGGGTCTATCGGGCCGTCCAGACTCGGAATCAGCTAAATTTTATGTGCAGAACGTTTTCCACGATATTTCCAACAACTTTGTAGTTGAAGAGTTTTCCGTTTGATGCCGTCTTCGACCCGAAACATGACCATCTTCAAAAAGAGTTCTGAGACAGATTTCTGGAAATCCCAATTTGGCTCCAACAAGGTTTCCACTTGTATTTTTGGTAATTCCTACACATCAAAGTGTAAAACAAGAACATTGTGAAATTGTGCAACTATTAGAAGGTTAGTCCAAATAAATCATAAACTTTATATACAAAGGAGTATCAACAGCATATTATTAGCATAAAACCATGAAAAATTATAGATACATTATGGACGTATCAACATCTCCAAGCTTAGTTCCTGCTCGTCCTCGAGTAGGTAAACGATAAAAGCAATATAATTTTTAAGGCGACACGCAGCCAACACAATCTTGATAATCATTATTGTAAAAGCATTGATAGCTGGGATCAAGGTACTCTAAACATGAATATGAAAGATAGAGTTCTAACAATAAGACATAGCAACTATGTTGTAACATGAAAGGATACACACAAAGATCATGAATAACAATGCATTGAAAGACATTTGTTTGTTTCACATATATAAAACATAACATAGTGGCATTTAGCTTGTCCCTCATGGAGTAGCAAAACATAAATGCATAGGACACCTTCAAAGTTCATAAGGGTGACTAGATACAAATAGTTCAAGAACAAGCAATATCAACATTATGAATCAATCAATAAGTTTTGGGACAATGCACATAGAACTAAGAATGACCACTATGCTCTCTCAATAGGTGCATAAAGATAGAAGATGGAGACTCAACATAAAAGTAAAAGAAGGGCCTCCATAGAAGCAATCGGGGATTCAAGTCTCATAAAGAGCTTCCGAAAATTATGGTACTTATTAGCTTTCAGCTCTCATTGCCCTATCATAAGCATCTTGAAGTGATTAAGGTTAAAGTGAACAAACTATGGAGTATATGCTTGACAAAGTATAAGTTGGAAATCTCATGTCCCTTGAATATGAGGGTCGCTCCTCATGCTACTCAAGTTTAGTTACCGGTAAGTTCTTGTCATAGTA
The DNA here is from genome assembly GCA_023614405.1 of Avena insularis. Lineage (NCBI taxonomy): Eukaryota > Viridiplantae > Streptophyta > Magnoliopsida > Poales > Poaceae > Avena > Avena insularis. The sequence goes on along the minus strand of JAJUPC010000179.1, from coordinate 178,168 downwards.
AGTACATGTGTATCATAGAAAACCGCCAACGGGGTACCCCTTGCACGATGATACGGAAGAATCCCCATATCAAAATGACAAGGCAAGCAGACAACGAGCATCTCAGCAATATTCTTATTTACCATGGGAAAATGGTGCTTTTTTCTCTCTTTCCTCTTTTCTCATCATTTTTTTCTTTTTCTCTTTTTCTCAATCTCTATCTCTTTTTTTATAAGAAGAATGCTTCATAGATTGCTCATTATGGTTACGCTGCAGGTTTTCACCATGATTAGGCATGGATTAGACCAGCGGCCCAGGTGTTTTGCTAACACACATACATAAATCCATGGACTTACAAGCTCCCCTTTCATTTCACACCGACGACATCCATAGACAAAAGAGCATGATATCAACTAGGTACAATGTACAAGTGCAATGTTGAAAGCGTTCACCATGACAGGATGGTTCTGCTAATCCCCAACATATAAGTGCAATCTTATACAACATAGATGACACAATGTTTCAAGTTTATTAGGGGCAAGAAAAGTAAAGTGTGCCATCAAGTTCGTGAGAGCTTTAATCACTAATTTTCACACAACAAGTTTAATTCGGAAGGTAGATAAAAAAATGAATATACTTGGAATAGCAAATGCTAATAGGTAGGTATGGTGGACTCTTTGGAATAACTTGGTTTTATTTGGAGTTGGATGCATGAGTGGAACTCATACTTTGTTATGGGGGCTAGCAAAAGACTGGGAGCGACCAACTAAGAGAGCAATAATGGCCATAATCATGCAAAGCGACAAAACATCATTAATAAAAGCATAAAGTGATATTACAAGTCAAAAAACAAATGATCATCGAGGCCATGGTGACTTGGGATAGTCATAACATGGTGTGAGCATGCGCCAAGTCAACCCAAACAAAGCATCAAAGGAGAATACCACAATATTATGCTTTTGTATGCTAAAATAACACATGATTCTTTCAAGGCACATTAAGCAATCTGAATTGTTTGGAACAAGTCATGCTACAACAATAATCACTAAGCATAAGGTCAAGGCAACATCTAGCATGACATGATAAAGTCTAAGCCACAGTCAAAAACAAGCTCCTTTTTACCACTTAAGCATGAACTTTCCTACTCTTTTCCAATCCAAACCAACTTATTTGAAAGAACTCACAAAGATAATAATAAATAAAGATCAATGAACTTGTCTCACAAATCCAAAAGGAAGAACTAAAAAGTAGTAAGAAGAAAGCACAAGAAAACTAAGGCTAAACCTAGTGCTAGCAAAAGAGAACACTCACAAAACAATAAGATTGAAATAGAGGGTTCTAAACAATGAAAGCAGATTGTGTCTCTCTCCAAAAGAAGTGTTGGGATCCAACCAAATTATTGCAGCAATCAAATCAAACTAAGCAAACGAAAACTAAGAACGAAAATGAAGACGCTCCAAGAACAACACAATTGTGCATGAAACAATAAAAATAAAGTGTTTGAAAGAAACCTGGGATTTTTATTGATGAAGAAGGGGATGCCTTGGGCATCCCCAAGCTTTGACGCTTGTACCTATTGAATATTTCTTGGGTTGACATGGGGTGGCATCCCCAAGATTTAGCTTTTTTCCATTATTCATCTCATTACATCATTCTTTCCCTACACCTGAAAATTTCCTTCATACAAAACTTCACACACTCTTCATTAGCAACATTAGTGCATTCAAGATAATAATTCTTTTGGTTGAGCTTCAACACAAGTAAAACTTCCATTAAAACACAAGCTACTCTATCACTTCCTTTAAAAAGTTCAAGTGATCAAAAAGAACTCAAAGAGAAAGAGATTAAGAGGCAAATGCAAATAATGGCAGAAATCTGTTAAAACAGACCAGCAGGTAAAATCCATTTTTTTCGAAGACCTTCTGTTGCTCAAATCGAAAAGTGTTGAACTAACAAAAGTTACATAACAACCTGGGGTAGAAGCACAAAATATTACAGCTCAAACCGACCTACATCAACTTTCCCAAGCATTACTTCTCTCTCATTAGAGATTACTCTTGGCACAAAAACAACACAAAAATGATAAGGAGAGGTTATTACTGAAGCAATAACTTCCAAGACTCAATTAAAACTTTTGGGTTATCTCCCAATAAGTACTTTTGTTTGACGCCTTTAAGTTAGGCATGATAGTTTGAGAAGATGCTCACATAAGAAATATAAATTGAAGTAAAAGAGAGCATCAAGAAGCAATTTCAAAGCACATTTAAGTCTAACCCACTTCCTATGCATAGGAATCTTGTAAAGAAACATGTCATGAAAGCACAAAGCAAAAAGCATAGTAAAGCAAAACAAGTGCAACTTCAAAAATTTCAACATAAAGAGGGGAAACTTAATATTGTTGAGATACATAAAACCATGTTTCCCTCTCTCATAATAACTTTCAGTAGCATCATGAATAAATTTAACAATATAACTCTCACATAAAACATTCTTATCATGAGCCACATGCATAAAAGAATTAATACTCTCCACATAAACATAGTCATTCTTATTAATTGTAGTGGGAGCAAATTCAACAAAATAGCTATCATTATTATTCTCATCACCATAATCATCAAATATAGGAGGCATATTGTAATCATTAATTTTCTCCTCAATAATAGGTGTCCTGAAAATATCATATTCATCATTGTAATCATCATATATTGGAGGTATAGTATCATCAAAGTAAATTTTCTCCTCCATGCTTGGGGGACTAAAAATATCATGCTCATCAAAACCAGCTTCCCCAAGCTTAGACTTTTCCATAACATTAGGTTTTTTAAGAATTCATACTAATAACATTGCTATTATCATGCAAATAAAGTTCCATAGGTTTTTTAATTTTCTCTTCAAACACTTCAAGTCCTAACTCAAGATAAATACTATAAATCTCTCTAATTTTTTTTGTTTTCCATTAAGCCTAACTAGTGAAAACAAGAAACAAAAAGACAAAATTGCAGAATCTAAAGGAAATAACTTTGAGCACTCACACCGGAGGATGTGAGTACCTTTTACCTTACCTCCTCGGCAACAGCGCTAGAAAATAGCTTGATGTCTACGCACTTCTATTCTTGTAGATAGTTGTTGGGCCTCCAAGTGCAGAGGTTTGTAGAAAAGCAACAAGTTTTCCCTTAAGTGGATTACCCAAGGTTTATCGAACTCGGGGAGGAAGTTGTCTAAGGTATCCCTCTCAAGAAACCCTGCAATCAAGATACAAGAAGTCTCTTGTGTCCCCAACACACCCAATACACTTGTCATGTGTATAGGTGCACTAGTTCAGCGAAGAGATAGTGAAATAGAAGTGGTACGGATATAAGACAACGGTGCCGGAAAATACATTGATGGCGTGGAAGAGACTAAAGACAAACTGAAATAAAGATGGCACCAAGCAAACATGTAACAAATCTAGTTGCAAACGGTGTTTCAATGCTTAGAAACAAGTCCTAGGGATCATACTTTCATTAGTGAACACTCTCATATAAATATCTTCTCTTTATGATACTACTCTTAACTACTCTCTGGTTGGACACCCTAATCCATGGTAGGGGTATAACAGCACACCTCAAAGTTCGCTTTCCCCATCTAGATAACCCCACACTGTCACCTTGAGCGCTAGATGGTTCCAACAAACACCACAATTTCATAGAAACATCCAACTCCAAATATAACTCATAACATGTAATTGTAGTCTTAGCCTAAGTGCCACCATGGTGTGCACGCTGTAACTTTCACACACATGGGGAGAACAGAGATCTATTAAAGCACTTTAGTACCAAGGTAGATCTACTTGATTACAAAGCTCATGATCACAATATGATCATGCATAGAGAGAGAGATTAACACATAGCTACCGGTAGAACCCTTAGCCTCGAGGAAGAACTACTCCCTGCTCATCATGGAAATTAGCAATGGCGATGGAAATGGCGGTGGAGTCGATGGATATGGCAGTGAAGATGGTGAAGAGGCGGCGGCGGCGCGGAGGACTCCTTCCCTGCCGCCGGTATCATAGGGGAGCACCGCCCCTTAGCACCCTTCCTTCATGGATTCTTGGGAGGCCTTCCCCATGGATATGGGATCCATGGGGGAGGTAAAAACGTGGCTTTGGTGGCCGCAAATTCGTGGGTGGAGGTGCCTCCCACGAATTAGGTTTCCTCCCTTTATATAGCTTCTCGGATTTCCGTCACCCCATCTTGGGCTGCAGTAAGTCGGGTCTATCGGGCCCGTCCGGACTCGGAATCAGCTAAATTTGATGTCCAGAACGTTTATCGCGAAATGTCCAAGAACTTTTTAGTTGAAGAGTTTTCCGTTTGACGCCCTCTTCGACCCGAAACGTGACCATCTTCAAAAAGAGTTCTGAGACAGATTTCTGGAAAATTCCAATTTGACTACAACAAGGTTTCCACTTGTATTCTTGGTAATTCCTACACATCAAAGTGTAAAACAAGAACATTGTGCACTTTTGCAACTATTATTAGGTTAGCCCAAATAAATCATAAACTTTATATAAAAAGCAGTATCAAGAGCATATTATTCGCATAAAACCATCAAAAATTATAGATACATTATGGACGTATCAATTGCCTATTAGGTGGTTTGTATACTGATGCTTCTTCTGATTGTAGGAATGGAAGGTGGCCGCCAATTTGCCTCCTTGGCCTGAAGGAATAATTCCGGGTGAGACGGAAGAAGAGGACGAGTCAGGCTCCACTGTCCCTATTGGAGAGGAGCAGGAAGCCCCCGAGGCTAGTGGGCACGGAACTCGAAAGCGTTCCCGTAGCGAGGGTTCAGATGCTTCCTCACCGACAACGCCGGAGGATCCTTCTACTACTGTGGAGGAGCCAATCCCCGCTGTGCCTGTGCGCGCCATGGCTCCTCCCTCACGGAAGAAGCTGAGGTTACCGAAGGAGTCGTTTGGCGATTCCTTCGACCTCGAGAATTTTGATGGGTAAGTTTTCACATTTGCGAGTGCATCTTCTCTTTCTCAAAGTCTTTCCCTTTTGAGGTGGTGGTGGGTATTTTGTAGTCAAACAGCGTCATCATCCTCCGACGACTGCTAATTTGTTAAGGAGTCCAGAGTTGCAGACTCCAAGAACAAGGAGGTGACGGTGCGGTCTTCTTCTCCTGCGCCAGCGGCCCACTCCGGTGCCAATTCCTCGAGCTCCCCCCATGTTGGGGAGCATCAAGTTTTTGTCCGGACGTCAATTCTGAAGGAATATTCGGAGTCCCTGGAGGAACATGTAAGTTTTATTCGCGCCTTTGGCACTCGAATTTCGTCTTTTGATGTTCACACTGCTTATTTTGTCTTGTAGCCTATTGTGAAGGATTCTACTCGCCTTGCCGAGCAAATCATTTCTTTGGGTCGATAGTATGCTATGCTGGATAACCTCCGTCATGCCGTCGAAGGTCAGTGTTATACTTTTATTTCTATTCTTCTTGTGTAGAGGTTGGCGAGCCTCGGGCTTTGCTGTTTTTGTTCCCTGCAGGTGAACATAATGAACTTCTTCGTTGCATCAGTTCCCTTAAAAAAGGACTTGCCACAGGGGAGAAGAAATGCGAAGAGGCTGTCAAGGCTCTAAAGGATTCACAAAATCGCGAGGAAGAGTTTCGTTCCTCCACCACTGAGAGGGAAAAGTTGTTCGTAGAATAACTCTTCTCCATCGCGAAATCGCTCTCAGGCATTACACTATATCACTTGCGTTTTCCAGTGTGTTTTCCTTCACGATGTTGTGCTAATGTGTATTCTTCAGATGCCACCGGCGTGAGCTTTGGCGCCAAGGCTTTAGCCCACGCGGATGCCTTGGTGATGACCCACAAGTATAGGGGGTGTATCGCAGTATTTTCGATAAGTAAGAGTGTCGAACCCAACGAGGAGCAGAAGGTGCTGGCTAGTGGTATGGATTAGGAATTCTCTGCAAATACTTAGCAAAAAGATTTTTAGGGTTTTTTGATTATGCAAGTAAATAAAGTACGAGTAAATAAAATACAAAAAGAATAAATGCAGCAAGAGGCCCAATCCTTTATTCAGCAAAGGACAAGCCGGTTCTATTACTTAAGATGACCAAACGTTCTCGAGGACACACGGGAATTCTGTCAAGTGCTTTCCCTTCATATAGTTGATCAATCTTCTTTAGTCTGCTAAGTGTTGTGTGGGTGAACCTGTGCTAATGTACCGGCCTTCCTAGGACTAATACATACTTGTGATTATACCCCTTGCAAACATCCGTAATTACAAGAACGTAATTAAGGTAGAAACCTAACCACAGCTTTAAACTCTAAGACCATGAGGCCCCTTGTGCAATGGTTTCCTAATGGGGGTTTAGGTTTCTGTCACTCCGGCAACCCCTACGATTAGTAGCCAAATACACAATGCATTCCCCTAGGCCCATATAGGTGAGGGGTCATGTAGTCGATGTTCACATGACACCACTAGAAGAAGTACACCACAACTTAAATATCAAACTATTGAATCTTTCTCAACACAATTCCACTACTAACAACATGTCTTCTCCCATGTCCTCAAGAACAAAACGAACTACTCACAAGACATCATATGTATCATGATCAGAGATGGAATGATGATGTATAACAATCTAAACATAAACAATAATTCCACGGTTCACTCAATAGCATAAACTACAAAGAGTAATCAACACTAGGAAAGTTTCCCCTAAGAACTATGCAAGATTCAACCCAATTGTTACAGCGGTATGGAGATGGTGATGAGGGTGCTGGTGGAGATGATGGTGGTGATGATGATAATGATCCCGACGAAGTCCAGCTTGATGGTGGTGTTGATGGCGAAGATCTCCCCTCTCCGGGAAGGAATTCCCAGGCAGAATTCTATATGCCGAAGAGATCTTTCTCTCTTGGTGTTTTCCGCCCCGCAGAGGCAGCAAAATCTCTCTGTGGTCGCCCCCAGGTATTAGGGTTCCGTGGAGATGATATATGCCAGAGGGGAGAGCTAGGGGTGGACCAGGGCGGCCACACTACCTGGTGGCGTGGCCCAGGGTGGCCCGCGCCAGGGGGTGCTGCGGGCCCCCTGTGGCCCATCTCCACCTCCTCCTTTTGGCAGTCTTCGTCTTCTGGAAAAATAGGATTTTCCATATATTTTCCTAGATTTTCTGATCTTCGTGAATTTTGCCTCCAAACAACACCTTTTCCATCAGAATCCTGACTACAGCGGTCCATGCTCCAAAAGTCATGAACCATGCAAAAACAGATGAAATAACATAAGTATCATCTCTTAATATGAAATATATCAATGAATAACAGTAAATTATGATATAGAATAGTGATACAAAATGGATGTATCAACTCCCACCAAGCTTAGACTTTGCTTGTCCCCAAGTGAAACTGAGCTCAATAAACATGGCCTCAGGTTTATGGAGTGAAGAGTCGATAAAAGAATAGGGACAAGAAGCATCACATTCATCAATACATAAGTCATAATAGAAGACAACTCACTATTATATAACTTAACTTGCAATAAGTAAAGGAAACACAATAAAGTTAAATAAAGTGAATCATAATTGGTAATGGCAAACTTAGCTCTTGTTCGAAGAATAGTTGACAATTTGCTGGAGTTCACAAATAACTGATTTTGAATGGTAGCTTTCAAAGTAGTAGACACTAAGATAAGAGCAAAGTGCAAAACAAGGAACATAAGAAACATGATTGAATAAATCACCATATGAATGAATGAAACACAACAACTAAAATTACTTGCTGAGGTAGAAGAAAATGGGTTTCAAGTTTCATAAAGAGCTCCCAAAAATTATGGTACTTATTAGTTTTCAGCTCTCATTGCCCCTATCATAGGCAACTTTAGGCGATTAAGGTTAAAGTGATCAAATATGAGGATATGCTTGACAAGTTGTAAATTGAGAATCTCATGTCCCTTGAATACGAGGGCCACTCCTCATGCTACTCAAGTTCAGTCACCGGTAAGTTCTTGTAATAGTAAGCACATGTGTATCATAGAGAACTGCCAATGGGGTACCCCTTGCCCGATGATACAGAAGAATCCCCATATCAAAATGACAAGGCAAGCAGACAGTGAGCATCTCAGCAATCTTCTTATTTACCACGGGAATATGGTGCTTTTTTCTCTTTTTTTTTCTTCTTCTCTTTTTCTCAATCTCTATCTCTTTTTTATAAGAAGAATGCTTCATAGATGCTTGTTATGGTTACGCTGCAGGTTTCCACCATGACAGCATGGATTAGACCGGCGGCCTAGACGTTTCTCTAACACACATGCATAACTCCATGGACTTACAAGCTCCCCTTTCATTTCACACCGACGACATCCATAGACAAAAGAACATGATATCAACTAGTTACAAAGTACCAGTACAATGTTGAAAGCGTTCCCCATGATAGCATGGTTCTGCTAATTCACAACTCACAAAGCGCAAGCATATACGCAACATAGATGGGCACAATGGTTCAAGTTTATTAAATGCAAGAAAAAGTGTGCCATCAAGTTCGTGCGAGCTTTAATCACTAATTTTCACATAACAAGTTTAATTTGGAAGGTAGATAAAAACATTAATTTACTTGGAATAACAATAGTGCTAATAGTAGGTATGGTGGACACAAATGGCATAGGTTTGGTTTAAGGATTGGATGCACGAGAAGAATTCTCTCTCATTACAGGTTTTTGGCTAGCAAGGCTGGGTAGCAAGCATAAGAGTTGAAGGAAACAAACAAACATACAAGCGATAAAAACAAACATGCAATCTTCCTTGGAAGCACAAAAGATCTTAACCAGAGAATACTAAACTTATGAGCAAATCAAGAAAGAAAGATGAAGAAATTATATTTCTTTAAGAGTACTTCTATCTTATTCATTCAATTCTCAAAAATAGTGTTGCTACTGACCGAGCCAGGTTTGCCAAAACCAACTAAATTAACTCAATGATCCCAAAGTGATACCAAAACTAACAACAAGATCAATCATATAACCATGAATTGAAAACTAATATAAGATATGCAAAAGAGTAAATGATAGAACTTCTCATTAATATTCCATAATGGCAACTCACACCAAGGGATACATATCTAACTAGAGAGGGGACACTTCCATAATGCAAACCATCCTACATAATAACTTATCCATTCATGATATGTCTCTACTAAAAAGGTAAAAGATAGAAGATAGTGATGTGATACCGCGACACTCCCCCAAGCTTGGAACAAACCAAGGGGATGCCAAACCTGATGACGAATTACTCCTCCGGTGGTGGTGGTATCCTCTCATCATCGTCCGACTTCTAGGGTAAGGTCTCCCCATCAACAAAGGACATCGTGGTTTCCAGCATCCTGAAACTTGCAGCAGCACTTATGCGTTTAAACCTAACCTCGTACTCACAATTTTGATTTTGAACGTCGTAGAGCTGTGCGTGTAGTTGGTTGGTTGTTTGGCAGAGTGAGCGGACTTCGTCCTTGAGCTCAGCAGTCTCCTTTTGGTGCTCGGCGATGAGTTCGGAAAAAATATTATGGATGATATCCACTTCGCGCTCCGCCATCTTCTTGTACCTAAAGACTTCTTGCTCCAGTGCTTCCATCCTATCTTCCAGACTTCCTTGACCTTTAGGGCGTTGAACCTCCTTTATCCGTACCTCTCCATCTTCAAGCAACAACTCCTTGGGATGAATCTTCAACTCTCTCATGTATGGGTTGATGATATCCGCAGAGAAATCTTCCTTGGTTGATCTAGAGGAAGACATTGTGGCTCGAAATCTAGGTCTCTACCTGTTAGGAACAGATCCAAACGAAAACACGACGAGAACATGATATACGAACCTCATAGGATCCGGGGGATTATATATTACGAAGTTTCACAACAAAAGGAAGGTACTGGGAGAAATCGGGTCGGAGATGGAGTTTGGGGTGGCCACACCACCTGCTGGCGTGGCCAGGGGTGGGCCCGCGCCACAGGGTGGTGTGAGCCACCTTGGCTCCGTTTCCGTCCCTCTTTCTCTTTGTAGCTTTCCTTGTTGGCTAAAAACTACAAAAATATAACTAGACAGATCTTTCGCGGAACTTTTCCTACCAGAACTGTTACCTATTCAAAAACGGACTCTACAGGTCTCTGAATTTGGTTTTTAGCAGATTCTTCCAGAGTCACAACTTGAATAACATCAATATCTTCATCTTCATAAACTTTTTGTGAGTCATGAAAACCTTTCACTTTCTCATTACACCATTTTCTCAACTAACTTGGAAATTTCTTTCACATAAAACTTCACACAGTTCTCATTAGCAACATTAGTATAAGTGAAGTGATAAAATATTTTGAGCCCAATTTCAACTGAAAACCATCAAAACATAAGCTATTGTATCAACTACTTTCGAAAACCCAAAAATAGTTCAAAAAGGAAATCGATTAAAGAAGCAAATGCAAGAGTGACAAAATCTATCAAAACAGACCAGCACGTAAAGATCAATTTTTTAGAAAATCTTCTGTTGCTCAAATCAAAAAGTTCAAAACTAACGAAGGTTAAATAACAACCTGGGGCAGAAGCACAAAAAATTATAGCTCCATCCGGCATACAGAGATCTCTCACGAATTTTTACGGTGAAGCACAAAAATCTGTTTCGGGACAGCATCTTCCCCAAATCTTACTTCTGTCTCATTAGAGGTTGATCTTGACACAAAAACCAAACAAAAAGGATAAGGAAAGGTTATTACCGAAGTAATAACTTCCAAGACTCAAATAAACAAAAACAAAATGAAAGCAAGAATATATTGGGTTGTCTCCCAAAAAGCTCTTTCTTTATAGCCATTAAGATGGACATGATAATTTTGATGATGCTCACTCATAAGAATATGAATTGAAGTGAAAGAGAGCATTAAGAAGCAAAAATACACACGTTTAAGTCTAACCCACTACCTATGCAAGGGAATTTTGTAAAAAAACAAGTTGCTGAAACCAGAGGCTACAAGCATAGGAAGGCAAAACAAGTGCAACATAAAAACTTTTAGCATAAAACGAGGAAACTTGATATTATTGAGATGAATAAGAACACTTTTCCCTCTCTCATAGTAGCTTTCAGTATCATGCATAAACTTAAAAATATAACTATCACAAGGTCCATCATAACAATGATCACTTATCCTAATAGAAAGCACAGGAATACTAGCTCTCATAATACTACTTTGTGAAACAATATTAGAGGTATCCTTACAAAGGATAGTGTGTCCCTCTTCTACATATTTAGTGACAAAGTCTTTCACATTTGCTATTATAGGTTCATCATCCATTTGTTTATCAGGTTCAATAGCTTTACTTATACTTTCACTAACCATACTAGCTATCATAGAATATTCCTTTATCTTAACTGGGAAAGGTATTTTCACAATGTAAGGTTCGGGTAAAGCATGATTAGTAGTATAAACTTCAGTATTTCTTGTAGGAACGCTCTTAACAATATATTTATAAGGTTCATGATACTTATTCCACTTCTTTTTAGGCACTTCAATGTAGGAAGAAAAAGCCTTAAAATAAGTTGCAATAGCTTGAGAGTCTAGACCATAATCATTTTTAATATTTTGAAAGTCGTCAGTTCCCATAAAAGATTCAATGCATTCATAATCATAATTTATTCCTGACTTTCTTCCTTTGTCATTCTCCCATGCTTCAGCATTGTCTTGAATATGGTCCACAAGATCCCATTTGGCTTCTACTTCCATGCGAGTGAATGATCCGGCACAAGAAGGATCCAATAAATCCTTATCATGAAGAGGAAGCCTTGCATAAAAGTTATTGATAATAATATTGTTGGGGAGCTCATGAATAGGACATTTGAGCATTAGTAACTTTAATCTCCCCCAAGCTTGAGTTGTACTCTCTCCAAGAGGCCAAAAATTGTATATTTGATTCCGATTTTTATGAATCTTACTGGGAGGACAAAACTTTGAATAAAAGAGAGGTGTTATTTCCTCCTGAAAGGATACAGATGTCGCCTAGAGTACTCAAAGACAAACTTTTGGAGCCACCAAAGAATAAAGAAGGGGCACAAGGTGGACTCCCAAGCAAAAAGGATATCAACTAGAGATTTAGCCATAATCATGTGTATAAGTTTCTAGGTAGACAACAATCACCAAGATATACATCCACAAAGAAACATATACACACAAAATGGATACTAAAGAATGGACAAGATATCCAAACAAAAGTCATTTGGAAAACACCAACAAATACATCACAACTATCACAAGGGAACAATAGATAGTTGGAATACATTTGGAAAAGCCACAAGTATCATAAAAAACAAATAAACCTTGCAAATTCATCCATATTGTGCAGGGGAGAAATTGAGGTAATGATTGGCAATTGAATTGCTAGATTGGCATATGTGGGATTGGTGAATCATAAACATGATTTTTATATACTCCCCAAAATATGCATTCATCTCAACATACTCATACCATAATAAGGATGATACAATCAAATTCTTGCAAGAACCATAATAAAAGCAACTGAAGGAAATCATGCCATGATGCAACCACACAGGTTGGATGCTAGAAAAAGTATGTATGAGAGGGATACTTGTTACCGAGATACCATTGGTAGGATTAAGTAGATCTGAGTTTGTTGATCATCCTAGCTTGCCTTCAATTATCATTTAGTCACCACATCTTCTTATAATTGAGACAAGCAACCAATGTATCTCCAATGTACCTAAAACGATATTAAGTACACGATGGTCCCCAAACAAATTGGGTCCAAAGTAGTTAGTGCAACTTCAATACATAGGAGACACTCCGCATAAATATGTGCATATTGATATAAACTTGAATTTCATGCACATCTTAGCCGGTAGGATTTGGTGGAGACTTCCCTATATATTGGATCAAGAAAGCAAGCATGCCATAATATAGAACATGTAGTAAACATGCATGCACAAGATTTTCAAGAACCAAAAAGGAAATACAATTTGAACAAAAACAACAAGTAGTCCAAGAAGTCACACACAAGAGTGTGACACGACAAAAGGTGTCCAAATTGCATCAAGGAGCCAAATCAACACATGAAAGGACATAATTTCAACAAATGAACACGGCAACAGCCAAAGAGCAAAGAGGATAAACCAATACCAATGCTCAATGATTTATCTCATGCAAATGGTTAAATAGAAAGCATGTAATGAGAAAATCATCTCCCAAACAACATACCAATTGAAAAGATAAATGGTTCCAATAAAAGAACCAAACTCTCAACATTTTACAAGAATGGCACAAAGTATCAAAGAAAAGATTTATCTTCCAAAGGCATAAAACATGGTATGGATCAAAACATGTCATGAAGAAGCATAAAATGAGTGTTCTGAATAATATAGGAGAACTCCCCCATGATTAGTGCATTATTTAAGATTTTGCATTTGAATACAAGATGCACACACATGGGATCATCAGCCCAACCTACATAAACTAGAGAACTAAAAGATTTTGAGACAAAGAATGATACATATGGATTGAGGAACACATGGGATACAAGACACAACAAATCTTGGCAAGATATAAGGAAAATAAAGCAAAAACCAATGTGAAAATGATCAAGAAGATCTACCACATATTATAGTACCGATTCTCCAAGGACAAAGGTGTTCCAAATATTTCCCGGTGGTAGATAGAAAATATATCCAAGATCATATTCATAAAGACAGAGCAAGTGTCAAAACATAGGAATTAAAAACCAAGACATGAAAGAGATCCTTGAGGGTTTCAACTAGTTAACCAATCACACACGGCAATGATTAGAATAACTAAACGTAAAATTCTTGTCAACTTAGATATAGGAATTCATATATGATGAAACCCATACCAAGGAAATCTCTTGCAAACAAGATCCAAAAGATAAGGGATAAAACCATTATATCGAAAATGAACTTGTTTGAGCTCACGTGCCACATATGAACTAGATAATTTCCAATATCAATTCTAAGTAGCATAACCTTGAATTTTCACATTATCTAGGATTATGATATGCACTAAGCATATGACTCCCCCATAATGTGATACATCCATAAATCTGAACACGCGGCAAAATGATCCGCATAGAGATAATTAATTGACATTATAGAACTTAAATTTCTCATGAGAATCATACCACATAGAGACTAGATAATATTGCAATATCAATACTAGGTGGTATTCCTCATGTACACGCATTTTTAGGATTGTGGAATGCCCAGGCATAACACTCCCCCAACATGGGATAGTCCATTAATCTCTCACAAGAGCCAAGTAAGATATAAACAAGATGCAATAGGCTCAAACACGAAACACATACATGGGGTGCAAGTCAACATACACATACTTGATTTCTCAAGTTAAGCAAGTAGGAAGCACAACATATACAAAACACATGGAAGGTACAAAACTAACACATGCACAAGGAACAAGTAACTTTCAATGTAAATGAATTGAGAACATGTTACCGCAAGGAGGAGCAATGTATATATGATAAACTAAATGACTTGGCTTGAGAGAATATAATTTAAGTTCCCTTGATTATTCATGATGTAGCCTAGTCCCCAATGCCCTCCAACACACACCTATTAATCAAGTTTTAGCTTGATGGTCCCCAACCAAGTTGGGTCCTAAGAGGTTAGTCACAATAGGCTTGGCAACCCAAATGGTTCTTTTCTTGACACCACTTTGATCACCAACATATTTGGCAAACACATTGTCACCCTCATCCTTCCTAAGAGAATAAACATTATCAATCATGATTGGGTTGGATGAGGAGTTACCACTAGTGCAAGAAGAAGAGATGTGACCCTTCTCACAACATAAGTAGCAAGTTCTTCCCTTCCCATTCTTTTCACTTGATTTCTCCACAACAGGAGTATTAGCTTGAATCTTCTTGAGAAGTGGCCTTTCTCCAACTTGAGATAGGCCATGACCTTGAACTAGAGGCCGCTTCCCTTTCTGCTTCTCACCAAGAGGCTTCTTTTTCAAGGGGCAAGATCTAACATGGTTCCCTTCAATTTTGCACTTGAAGCAAACAATCTTGGCCAAATTCTTGACTTGTTCTTGGCCCTTCTTATTGTTGCACTTGGACTTCTTCTCGTTAGTGGACATGTTGTTGACATTGGATTTCAATCCAAGCCCACTCTTATCATTAGGGGATTTCTGTACACTCAAGATATTGTTGAGTGTGGTCTTCCCTTCATGACCCTTTTTCAAGTCATTCTTCAAAGAAGTGACTTGAGCCTTGAGCTCTTTAATTTCCTCTACATGGTTAGTGTGAACAACAATACTAGAGGAACTAGATGCTACATTGTTAGAGCACCAAGGGATAGAATGTAATTCATCACAAGATGTAGCAATTGCATGAGTGGATGAATTACAAGGACTAGCACATGGCAATATGACATTTGGAGTAGAAGTAGTGCTAAAGTTCACATGAGGATCATTAGATGTTACCTTTGACATAATAACCTCATGAGCTAACTTTAGCCTCCCATGGGAGATTAGAAGATCCTCATGCGAGCTTGAGATCTTGACATGACTTCCTTCTAATTTCCCATAGTTGCTAGTTAGCAAAGCAAGTTGATCCTTTATCTCAACATTCTCCTTCAAAGTAGATCCTTCACAAGAAATATAGTTAGTAGCACAGGCATCATTATTATTAGCAAGAGGTGAGGGCAACTTTGAAAGCTCTTTTGAGTAAGAGGCTTTGAGTTGCTCATGTGACTTGAAGCCATTTTTGAGGTGCTCAAAATCCTCAAGGAGTTTAGCATAAGCAACTAGAAGCCCATCATTTTTACTTCGGAGATCACTTGCCACCTCAAGATCTTTATCATGAGATTCCTTCACTCTAGACAACTCCAGAGCAAACGTCTCCTCAAGAGATACCTTAGTGGTTTGTTCCTCTTCAAGAGCTCCATTTAGATGTGCAATTTGATTAGCATACTAACGTTCAAAGCTACTCATTTTATCAATGGTGTTCTCATGCTCTTCGATTTGTGCTTTTAACTTATCAATAGGATCTTTGCTCTTAATAGCAAAGTCCAAGATTTCAACGAAGTTAGAGCAAGCAATATTATTATTAACAAGAGCATGATAAACCATCTCACCCTTTTCATATAAATCATCAACATCAATCTCTTTTTCCTCATTATCCTCATCCTCGTCATCACAAGTGTTATTGGGTTCCAAAGTAGGAGTTAACTTTGAATCCCTAGCCATAAGGCATAGGTCGGAACCGTGAGATGATGATGATGAAGAATTACTTGAAGATCCATTCGAAATCGTGTATTTACCAATAGAATCTTCGGTTTCCTCTACATTGTTAGACACATAACAACTAGAGGAAATAAAAGCATTTATATTATGGCAACAAGGCAAAGAGAGCATATCATCATGAGATCTATTGAGGCAATTTATACATGATATGCACGGACTATCAACACTAGCATGTAAATCATATATATTGCTAGACGTGTCCAAGTCCAAAGATGAAGCATTGCAATGAGATAGAGACGAAGGATCATCAAGAGTAAGATTACTATAAACATTGCAATATTCATCGCCAGCCACCATATCATTACCTTGTGTCTTGCCACACGTTGGTGAAGTGGAAGAAGATGAGAACTCATCACGGCCGGAAGTGGAAGCGATACAATCATCCTCAATAATATTGGACGCATCATATTTATCTTGAAGTTTTGTCCATAACTTATGGGCGCTCCAAAAAGGAATGATTGAAGATGTAACTACATACCTCAAAGCATTAACAAGCACATTAGAAGCTTGAGCATCAAGATATAAGTTTTTCTCATCCTCACAAGATAGATTTTCAAAATCCATAGGAGGAGAAAAACATATATCTACAATACGCTCCAAATTTGGGTCCATGTCCTAAAAATGAATAAGCATACAAGTTTTCCATATATCATAATTTGTGCCATCAAATGTGAATATTTCATTATGCACTAATCCCCTAGCCGACATCTTTACTCTCAAGGTGGTGAAGCCTAAAATGAGAGACCGGGCTCTGATACCAATTGAAAGGATACAGATGTTGCCTAGATGGGGGGGTGAATAGGCGGTTTAAAAACTTTTCCTAGATGGGCTTATTAAAGGCGGAATTAAATAGCGTTTTTACTTTGTCAAGCACAAAACCTAGAACAACTAGGGTTCACCTATGTGCACCAACAACTTATGCTAAGCAAGACAACCAACTATGTGATAGCTAGGTATAGACTTCAAGCACGAAGGCTATCACAAAGTAAAGTGCATAAGTAAGAGCTCGGGTATAGAGATAACCGAGGCACGCAGAGACGAAGATGTATTACCGAGTTCCTCCCAACAATGGAGTACGTCTCGTTTGGAGAGGGGATGGTATCAAACCACCAACGCCACAAAAGGCCTCCCTTGTTCTCCGATGAATATCACCCCAACGGGTTCGTTTCACCTCTTCCACTATACGGCAACCTTCGAGGTGGAAGCCGGCACCTTTACAACGAGTTTGGGGCAGACATCCACAACTTAATTGGAGGCTCCCGAATACAAGCAAGCTTTCAAACAATCAAAGACAAGCTTGTAAGAATCAAATCAACCAAAACAAGGCTTAGGGTTTCCAATGAAACCCTAGAGCAAGGGGCCCTCAAGTGAATGAGGGGGAAATGAAGATCTCTCTTGGTGAAGCTGTAGATCAAGGCCTCCTCCTGCAATTCCCCAAAGATCAGGGACTTTGGGTGGTTGGAGAGGGAGATCTTGGAGTTTTGGTGGCTCTCTAATGGTGTTCTTATTTTTATGGATCGTTGGAGAAGAGTCAGACCGGAGACTCCAGCCTGCACACCGGAGACTCCGGTCTACACCGGATATTCCGGCCCATCTCCGGACCAGCCTCTGGACTACCAAACAGAATGACCCATCCCTTCTGTGGGCCAAGTGGACCGGAGACTCTGGTCCAACCACACCGGAGACTCCGGTCAGGGGCTTGGACCGGAGACTCCGGTCAGTCTCCGGACCTTGCTCCGAACCACCAATCTGGCTGACCCAGGTCTTCAACTTTGATCCACTCCGGAGACTTGTGTGGAAACTCCGTACCACACCGGAGACTCCGGTGTCTGCACAACGGATACTCCGGTCTGAAAAACCTGCCAGAGACAAAACTGATGGAAACCACCAAGAGAGAACATTTTATGTATTATGATGTAAGATACCTCTCTTGGTGAGAAACCGGAAAAACCTCCAAGATCAAAAATGCAATAAGGTATAAGGGGAAAACCTTTTTTGATGAACTAGAGCTTGTTATGAATATTACCACAAGCTCTAGAACCTCACATGGATAAGATCCAAATAACAACCAAGAAAGATGATGCCAAGAATGCAAAGGTTTGAGCTCTCTCTCCGAAGGACATGATCAAGTTACTGACTCGAGAGCCGCTCTTGATAGAACGGTTAACTATCCTACAAACCGGTCTCTCCAACTAGCACCACGAGACCGGTAAGAAGGAAACCCTATCAAGACCATACCTTTGCCTTGCGCATATTCCACTTGAGCTTGATGATGACGATCTTCTCCACCTCAAGATGGAACACCTTTCTTGATTGGTTGCGCTAGCTTGGGGAAGACTTGCAAATTTCTCCCCATACTCCACTATGGTAGAGCTTCTCTTTTGGGAATATCATCTTCCCATATCCATGACCACCATAGGATGGTAAGATTCAAGCAAATGATCTCTTCGAGATGACTCATCTTGAACTTGCACATCCTTTCTTCTTTCTTCATTATGTTGGTGTCTTGAAGGTACATAAGAGATATCACTCCAACTTTATTCTTCAAGACACACTTGCTATAGTCCCAACTCTTACTTGACCAATCTCCGAATCACTCATTGAAACCTTGGTCAACACTTGATCTTCTCTACTTTCTTCTTCTCCCAACCTTGAAGCCAACATATGGTTCAAGCATTTCCTATGGACAAATCCTACAAGCATAACTCAATGCAAACATAAGTCCATAAAGATTGTCATTAATTACCAAATCCACACATGGGGGCACACATGCACTTTCACCTCCCATTCAAGAGCTTGACCATTCTTCAGTAGCTTATACTATTCTTCATCTCTTCCTTTCAGTGATAATGAGAATAACATCTTCTTGACTTGATCTGTTGTAATTCTGCACACTTGAACACCCCGCATAATTCGTGTATAAAGAGCAAATAATCACAGGGATGGACAGTTCCATCCCCAACATAGTAGTTATCCATAACACAATCAATAATTCTCGTAGGTATTTTAAAAGTATCATTCTCAGCAGGTGGTGGTCCATCTACTACCTTAGAAGTGGTAGTAGCATTACGTAATAAGAAACTCAGCGAATTATCCATGATAAAAATAAAGCAACTAACAGAAGTAAACAATAATCACAGTAGAAGTTTCCTTTACCAGTTCCACTCTCCAATAGCGCTTCACTCACCGGCAACGGTGCCAGAAAATAGTTTTGATGACCCACAAGTATAGGGGGTGTATCGCAGTATTTTCGATAAGTAAGACTGTCGAACCCAACAAGGAGCAGAAGGTGCTGGCTAGTGGTATGGATCAGGAATTCTCTGCAAAATACTTAGGAAACGGATTTTTTGGTGTTTTTGATAATGCAAGTAAATAAAGTACGAGTAAATAAAAGACAAAAAGAATAAAGGCAGCAAGTGGCCCAATCCTTTATTTAGCAATGGACAAGCCGGTTGTATTACTTAAGATGACCAAACGTTCTCGAGGACACACGGGAATTCTGTCAAGTGCTTTCGCTTCATATAGTTGATTAATCTTCTTTAGTCTGCTAAGTGTTGTGTGGGTGAACCTCTGCTAATGTACCGACCTTCCTAGGACTAATACATACTTGTGATTATACCCCTTCCAAACATCCGTAATTACAAGAAAGTAATTAAGGTAGAAACCTAACCACAACTTTAAACTCTAAGACCCTGACGTCCCTTGTGCAATGGTTTCCTAATGGGGGTTTAGGTTTCTGTCACTCCGGCAACCCCTACGATTAGTAGCCAAATACACAATGCATTCCCCTCAGCCCATATAGGTGAAGTGTCATGTAGTCAATGTTCACATGACACCACTAGAAGAAGTACACCACAACTTAAATATAAAACTATTGAATCTTTCTCAACACAATTCCACTACTAACAACATGACTTCTCCCATGTCCTCAAGAACAAAACGAACTACTCACAAGACATCATATGGATCATGATCAGAGATGGAATAATGATATATAACAATCTGAACATAAATAATAATTCCACGGTTCACTCAATAGCATCAACTACAAAGAGTAATCAACACCGGGAAAGTTTCCCCTAAGAACTATGCAAGACTCAACCCAATTGTTACAGCGGTATGGAGATGGTGATGAGGGTACTGGTGGAGATGATGGTTGTGATGATGAGGATGATCCCGATGAAGTCTAGCTTGATGGTGGTGTTGATGGCGACGATCTCCCCTCTCCGGGAAGGAATTCCCCCTGCAAAATTCTGTCTGCCAGAGAGATCTTTCTCTCTCGGTGTTTTCCGTCCCACAGAGGCGGCGGAATCTTCATGTGATCGCCCCCCAGGTATTAGGGTTCCGTGGAGATAATATACACCAGAGGGGAGAGCTAGGGGTGGACCAGGGCGGCCACACCACCTGGTGGTGCGGCCCAGGGTGGCCCACACCAGGGGGTGGTGTGGGCCCCCTGTGGCCCATCTCCACTCCTCCTTCTGGCAGTCTTCGTCTTCTGGAAAAATAGGATTTTCCATATATTTTCCCGGATTTTCTGATCTTCGCGAATTTTGCCTCCAAACAACACCTTTTCCATCAGAATCCTTAGTGCAGCGGTCCATGCTCCAAAAGTCATCAACAATGCAACAACAGATGAAATAACATAAGTATCATCTCTTAATATGAAATATATCAATGAGTAACAGTAAATTATGATATAGAATAGTGATGCAAAATGGACATATCACTTGGCCGGCATTGTGTCCACAGTCGAGGACCATCGTGTCTCTCTCCAAGACACACTTGGAAAGGCCAAAGGCGTGCTCAGTCGCCTTCGAGAGGACATGGCTCCCAAGGAAAATTTAATCGATAATCTTGACGGCCTGGTGGAATCCTTCGTAGAGGGCATCCTGATGGACTTGAAGAATGCGCAGAGGTTAGTTGGTGCGACCATGGCACTCGCAATCGCGCAATCCCACGGCATCGAGATGGACCCCAACGAGATCTCCTCGGGCATGTCGGTCTCTACGAATGGCCAGCAGACAGTCTTTTCGCCTTTCGCCACTAGTTATAGTAAGTATGGGCCTCGGCTCATTGATATAGTCGTTGCTTATTCGGTGGAGCTGCTGCAATTGAAGAGTGCAAAGGATGTGGCATCTGGGGCTACAACTATGAAGTCTGTGGCGCTGGAGACTACCACAGATTCTAGGAAGCCCCTGAAGTCAAAATCAAAAAAGCAGAGCATTCCTTAGCTGCCTTTTGTAATAGCGTAGCTTCTCTTCTGATGAACCTTATTTTCTTGGGGTACCCCTTTTGGTATTTTGTTGAACTTGAGTGTACTCCTTGTTAATGTATAGTTGGTCTTATTTGCCTCTTGTTTGGCTCTAATAGGGTCCTTCGAGTGGTCCTCCTGACTCTCCTATCACCAATGAAACTGTTGCGCGACGACGTTCAAAAGTGGAGGAGATGTCGCTGCTTGCGTGACTGCACAATCGTGTGAAGCAGTTGGAGCAAGAATTGCCTGTGATCTGTGGTGATGCGGACGTATGGAAGTCGAAGGCTGAGAGGGCCAGCGCGTGCGAGAAGTATCTCCTGGATGAAATTGCTCGGCTAAACGAGCAATTTAAGTGTTAACTCTCTATCTTCTTATCCTTTTCTTTGTCCATTCGTGGTGATGCTCTGTCTTATGCCCTTCTATTGCTTCTTGTAGTTGTTAGCGCTCGTCATCCACAGGATGAGAGGGATCGGGTTGCCATTCGAATGAATGACTTGACTCAGGAGCAGCTGCAGGCTAGTGGGTACTTCTGGGTGGATCATGATCATGCAGTTGGTCTGGCAACACTACAGGATCATGCATCGCGGGTTCTTCAGTGTTTGAAAAAGGCACAGTCATGCCTTAGGCATATTTTTCAGGCGATGTTTCCCCTAGATGTGGTGCCTTCAAGCTTGTTAGCTCTGCTGGCGAAGTTCCAAGATATCAGCGCGGTCCGCGAGTGCGTGCACCAACATCTGGCCGCATGTGCCAAGGCTGCGTTGGCACTTGTTCAATTGCATCGGCCAGATGTGGATGTCACGGCAGTTGCCGCTGGACCGCCGCCGCCAGAAGGGATGACCTGGAACATGGTGCCACACTACCAGGTGGTTGATCGGCCAGCCGAAGATATTGTCGATTTCTTTGAGGAGCAGACCAATGTTCTCCTTTTGCAGCTGTAGGATTATATGATCCTGCACATGAAATTCATAGTGTTGTAAAGTTCATAGAATTGTGTCGGGTGTGTTTCTTATACCCGTTGATATGTAAATATCTTGCTAGCTTGTATATTTTTCGAGTGTATTGTACTCTATAGTTCCTTTTCATTAGCCTGATTTTCCCAAGGGTTCGTTGTCAACCTGTCAGGTGCGTTGTAGCTGGGTTGGGTTTGCCAAGGGTTCGATTGATAGTGCGTTAGCTACTCGGGATACTGTGTTATTCGCGTAACAAGGATACAAAGGGTGGCATAGCGCCCGAGTGATGTAATTGCAAGCAAAATAGAGACACAAAGTTTGGGGCACTTAGCTTTATTTATTCGCAGAATATCACGAGGTACAATGTGTGGCTAAGTAGCCTGGCTGAATAGCCTTATTTGTAAATTAAAAACATCTAGGGGTAGAAACGACGCAGGCGCGCGATGTTCCAGGGGTTGGAGTATGCAACTCCACTCTTGAAGTCTTTAAGGCGATAGACGCCACCTGGATTACTTCATAAATCACATAAGGTCATTCCCAAGGGGACTCGAACTTGAGGTGCCCTTGTTACTTCAGTCATAGGACCAGATCTCCGTCAACCAAGGATCTAGGGCATAGACTTCTGTTGTGGTAGTTGCAGAGGTTCTGCTGGTAGATCATGGATCTCTTCGCTGCAATCTCGCGTGCCTCATCGAGGAGGTCGACGGAGTCTTCGATTGCGAGGGTTGATTCTGCCTTGCTATATGCTACTACCCGTGGGGCCTTGTAGCGCACTTCTGCGGGTAATACCGCCTCGGCGCCATGTACCATGAAGAACGAAGTGTAGCTTGTAGTGCTGTTTGGAGTTGTGCGCAGGCTCCATAGTACTGATTGCAACTTGTGTGGCCAGCATCCAACATCCTTTTCGAGTGGCCGGAGGAGCCTTTTCTTGATCCTGCTGTAGACGAGGCCGTTGGCCTTTTTGACTTGACTGTTGGTCTCGGGATGTGCCACCGAGGCGTAGCTAATGTTGATTCCCAGGTTTTCGCAGAATTCCTAGAACTCCTTGGAGGTGAAGTTCGTCCCATTGTCTGTGATGATGCTATGTGGCACCCCGAAGCGGAAGATGATGGACTCGAAGAATTTGACAGCATTGGCTCCTGATTGGTTTGTCACCGGCATGGCCTCAATCCACTTGGTCAATTTGTCGACCGCGACTAGGAGGTAGACGTATCCTCCTCGCGAAGATCTCTAGAGCTTGCCGACCATGTCGAGTACCCATTGTGCAAAGGGCCAAGCCATAGGTATTGGCCTGTGTTCCGCGCCGGGTGCATGCAGTTTCTCCGCGAATCGCTGGCAGGCGTTGCAACGTTGGACGATATCCTTAGCGTCACGCATTGCCATTGGCCAGTAGAATCCTGCTCGTAGAGCTTTGGCGACGAGAGCACGAATGCTAGTGTGGTGGCCGCAAGTGCCTTCATGTATGTCGAGGAGGATTTCTCTTCCGTCCTCGTTCGAGACGCACCGCTGAAGGACTCCTGTGATGCTGTGCTTGTATAGTTCGCCATTGATGAGGGCGAATGACTTGGATTGCCACGCTATATG
Source organism: Avena insularis (assembly GCA_023614405.1). Classification (NCBI taxonomy): domain Eukaryota; kingdom Viridiplantae; phylum Streptophyta; class Magnoliopsida; order Poales; family Poaceae; genus Avena; species Avena insularis. The sequence goes on along the minus strand of JAJUPC010000179.1, from coordinate 154,101 downwards.
GCGCGCATCAGTCGGTCATCTGGCAACCTTCTTCTGAGAAAGTATGTGACATATGGTTGCATCCAGGATGGTTCGATCATCATGACTTCCATGGGGCCTTCGAGTCCTGTGTCTGGATCCATGTCGTCGAGTGCCATTGGCTCGTTGGGTGGCGTAGCACCTGAGTCCTTTGATGTGCTGGTTTTGTGCTCTGGAGCTTTTGGCTTGATAGAGCGCTCGTAGATGCGCTCTAGAATTACTTCGGGTGGCACTGGGGCACAAGTGGAGCCGATGTTGGCGCGTGTGTCTGCCTCCTTGTTGCTTTCGTGGCCTACGTGTTGCAGCTCACAACCGTCAAAGTCTCCCTCGAGTGTGTCGTAGAGGTCGCGGTAGGCAATCATGTTGTCGCTCAGAGCTTCACACTCATTCATTGTTTTATTGACCACCAGCTTGGAGTCACCGTAGATGATGAGTCGCTTGGCTCCGCAGGCTTTCGCCATCCGCACCCGTGGAGCAAGGCTTTGTATCCAGCTTGGTTGTTGGAGGCGGTGAACTGCATTTGCAGAACATGCATCATCTTGTCACCTTGTGGTGATGTCAGGATGACGCCCGCACTAGCTCCCTCCTTGCGCTTGGACCCATCGAAGTACATTGTCCATAGATAGGACATATTTGGCTTGTCGGGGAGCTGGTTTTCCATCTAGTGCACGAGGAAGTCTGGGAGAACTTGCGACTTAATCGCATTACGCTTCTTGTATGTGATGTCTCGTGGAGACAATTCGATTCCCCAGAGCGTGACTCGTCCAGTGGTGTCGGGATTGTTGAGTATGTTCCCAAGTGGGGCATCATTAACCACTATGATTGGGTGCTCCTGGAAGTAGTGGCACAGTCGCCTGGCTGTCATGAAGATGCCGTATGCCAGCTTCTGATAATGCGGGTACCGCTGTTTGGTTGGCATGACCTCCTCGCTGAGATAGTAGACTAGGCGTTGTACCCCGTGGACTTTGTTTTCCTCGTCTCATTCCACCACGAGCACAGTGCTTACCACCTGGTTGGTGGCGCAGATGTATATCAGTAGCGGCTATTTTTTAGGGCTTGATGAACGCCATTTTCTCCTGGTCCTCCTCCTTCATTCGAATCTGATGATAGCCTGAGTAGACGTCGAGGAAGCAGAGACGCTCGCATCCTATCGTGGAGTCGATTATTTGATCGATCCGTGACAACGGGAAGTGGTCCTTTGGGCAATGCTTATTCAGAGAGGTGAAGTCCATGCACATCTGCAGGATATCCATTTCTTTTTTGGGAACAGGCACGGGGTTTGCGACCCAGGTGCTTTCATTGATCTCACATATGAAATTAGCGTCGAGGAGTCTATTGACTTCCATTACGACCGCTTTTTCCCTTGGCTCCGACAGTCGCCGGATTGTTTGTTTGACTGGCCTTGCTCCACGATTCTTGTTGAGTGCGTGCTCGGCGAATTCCCTGGGAACTCTTGGCATGTCCACTAGACACCAGGAGAAGATTTCCCAACACTCATGGAGGAATTTGATGAGCGCGAGTTCCTATGCGGGACTCAAGTTGTTGGCGATGAGGGTCGTCTTGGTTGGGTCTGTTGGATGGACCTATACTTTCTTTGTGTGCACCTACGTGCCGAAGGATTTGTCGGGTGAGCTTGGCTTGCTCGGGGGAGGCAGACTATTGTCTGTCGACTCCTTCAACCTCACTAGTTCTTCTTGCATGTCGAAAGACTAGGAGATTCTGTTGAATTCCCTATCGCAGTTGTCAGATCTCTCGAAGCTTCCGTTTATTGTGATAATGCCGTTTTGGCCAGGCATCTTCATCTGAAGGTAGGCATAGTGTGGCACTGCCATGAACCTTGCGAACGCGACTCATCCGAGGATGCAGTGGTATTGTGAAGGCAAGTCGACAACTTCAAAGTTGATGCGCACTTGCCGAAAGTTTTGCAGCATGCCAAAGATGACATCGAGGCTCATCTTGCCCAGGGGTACACACCCTTCCCCAGGACGATGCCGTGGAACATTGTGTCTGAAACTTCCAGACTTGTCAGAGGGATCCTCATTGCGTTCAAGGTACCTACGAACATAAGGTTAATGCCGCTTCCGCCGTCCATGAAGACGCGACTCATCTCGAAGCCCCCAATATGTGCCTCGAGTATGAGGGGACAGTGGCCTAGGCGAGGTACTTGGCGCGGATGATCGCGCTTATGGAAGGTGATTGATACGTCAAAAATGTATCTACTTTCCAGAACACTTTTGCTATTGTTTCTTCTCTAATTTGTGTGATTTGGATACAACTAATGTGGACTAACGTTGTTTTCAGCAGAATTCAACTTTCAGGAAAAATCCCGGAAAATATCGCAAAACTCCTATTTTACCAGAAGACTCACGGAGCCAGAAGACGAGACAAAGAAGGGCCACGAGAGGCCAACACCACCTGGCCGCGCGGGCCAGGCCAGGCCGCGCCAGGGGGTGGTGTGGCCGCCTCAGACTCCGCCTCGACCTCTCGTTTCGTCTATAGAAGCCCCCTGACCTAAAACAGACGGGGGGTTCGATGTTTTTCTAGAGAGAGTTCTTCTGTGCCGCCACCACCAGATACCGTGATTCGGAACTCAAAACTCCATTCTGGCACCCTGCCAGGATGGGGAATTGGAGGAGATCATCGCCATCATCGTCACCATCGCTTCTCCATCAACCATCCTTGATTCCCCCATCCATGAGTGAGTAATCCTCCGCTGTAGGCTATGGGGATGGTAGGGATTGGATCAGATTGGAATTGCATCAGATTGTTAGGGCATGGTGCCTAGTGTCTCTTATTCGTGCTTTTTGACTTTGTTGCAAGTTGTTATGCTTAATGCTTGTCACTAGGGCCCGAGTGCCATGATTTGAGATCTGAACATGTTATTGATTCATGATGATAGTATTGTTTATGATCTTACCTGCAAGTTGTATACATATATTATTGTCCAGAACCAAAGGCCCCAAAGTGACAAGAATCGGGATAACCGGAGGGAATGGCTATGATATGAGGATGACGTGTGTTCATGAAGTGTTAATGCTTTGTTCTAGTACTCTATTAAAAGGAGCACCTTAATTGCCAGTAGATTCCCTAGAAGCCGCGCTACAACAGGCTTGCAGGACAAAAGATGTTGTGTAAGTTCTCATTACGAGCACGTATGACTATATATGGAACACATGCCTATGATTATTTAGTACTTGGATGCTTTACCTTATTTATTTGCAAATGCCCTATGTCTTGATTGTTACATCAATTGTCTTGTCCATGCAACGCCCGTCCATCCATCCCTATGCCTACTTCGCTTTAATCCTACTGTTTACGGCAATTGTTACTACTGTCTTTACTTTTACTGTTGCTATTACTTTGTTATTTCTATTACAAAACTATTGCTACTGATAAACTACTGCGAGCAAAATTGTTGCTAGGTGCAGTTGAATTGACAACTCAGTTGTTAAGGCTTATATATATTCTTTAGCTCCCCTTGTGTCGACTCAATAAATTGGGTTTTACATCCCTCGAAGACTGTTGCGATCCCCTATACTTGTGGGTCATCAAGAGTGATGCAGGACTCGTTTCCACTGAGGTACTCAGTGGTGGAGGGCGGAGAGTTCATCGCCAAATTAACTTGGCGAGTGATTGATTTCTGCACTCGATTTGAGGGGCGTCCTTTTTGGATCATCCCCATTTCCTCAGGGCTCGAGGGTATGGCTCGCCTCCATGGTTCTGGACTGGTGCAGGCGAAGGTGGTGGTGGCCCAGGTGGTGGTGGAGGTGCTCCATGAGCCACAGCGCCCAGGGCAGCTCCATAACCTTGGTTGATCACATAGCGATTCATCTAGGCCAGGCCTTCATGGAGCTGGACGTTTTCTTGCCATCGTGCTTGTCGATGTAAAAGTGTACGTTGCACGATCCGGACAATTTATCCTGGATGGATATTCCAGATGTCTCATCACGAGTGCAGTGCTGCCACACTTGCGTGGTTTTTCCACTGTCACGATATCCACCACTACGGTATCTGCTATTGCGGTTGTCATCGCGTTTGTCTGCGTAGCCAGCCACGACCATGTCGACCTCTTCACGTTCCTTGTAGCCATGCATGCGACGTTTTCCAAGGTGGTCACGCATGTGGCCGAGGTCATCGTCATCATCGGAATGGACACGGTTTTACTGAGTCCTCTCCATCGGCCCACCGATTCACGATATCCATCAGGTGGTCGATTGTCTTGGGCTTCGAGCGGCCCAGCTCCTCCCTGAGCTCTCTGCGGTGCACGCCGCCATTGAACACGTTGATTGCATGGTCCTCAGAGATGTCTTCCGCAGAATTTTTGATGATGGACCATCTCTGGATGTACAAGCGCAGTGACTCACCCGTCTTCTGATAGAAGCCTCGCAGTTCTTCTAATGATGCGGGCCTTTTCTAAGTGCCCTTGAAGTTTTGCATGAAGCTATAGACCAGATCTTCCCAGCTGCGAATGGATCCGTGCGGGAAGTTGTTAAGCCACGCACGAGCGGTGCCTTGCAGCTATAGATGTAGTAATTGCATCGTCGTACTCGTGGTTCCACTGTGGAGCTTGATGGAGGATATGTGATCCTCCAGCCAGATCTTCGGGTCCTGCAGGCCGTCGAATTTTGGGTTCTCCGATGGGAGTTTGAACCCCTTAGGCATTCGCTTCTTCCTGATGTCTCTGCTGAAGCAGCTGGCGCCATAGAGATCGATCCCATCATCCTCCAAGTTAGTCGAACAGGCATGCCTTGCGCACATCTTGTCGACCTTGTGCTGCGTGATGTCATCCCACGTATCTTAGTCGCGGTCGTGCCGCCATGACCGGTGTCATCGTGACAGGCCGTGGCTGTCATCGCTGGAGGAGGGCGATGAATAGCGCCTGGTCGGAGCTTTGTTTTTCTTTGTCTCCGGTGTTAGATCCTTGGTGAGGGTAGCTTCGACTAGCCCCAATCCCGTGATCGTAGATCGGTGCATGGCAGCTCGCGTATCCCCAGCTGGTGGCTGGTTGTTGAGGAGGTACATGGTGGTTGCTATCACCGCTGCTTGCGGTGTCTTTGGGAGCACGTTGCCCCATGTATCCACCATCATGGATGAGAAATCGAGGACTCGCGCGGCCTCTTCTCGCTCCTTGTCGGTGCGGTGGGCCAGTCGAGAGTGCCGTTTGGCGGCCACGTGGTCGTTGCCCTTGGAGGAGGATCCTCCCATGGAAGAGAGGTGAGCCCACCGAAGGCTCGACTCTTCCGCTGCCTTTCTACGCGCATCGAGCTGCGCGATTACTTGTTGTTGGCGCTTGTAATCATACATATGTACATGTTCTGTGAGAAATAAAAGTTTTGGTTGCCTCAAGTTTTTTCTGAGATGTTTTTACCATCTTATTTCCTAATGATCATGTCATAGTCGAATATAACAGAATACTTGAAAGTACTTTATGCTCATGTTTGTTCTGGTTTAGATTTCCGATTCTAAAAGTGCTACCTTCGGGTATAAATCTAAAGTTTCTAGTCTATACTTCAGTTATTTGTCTGATTGCCGGATGCGGGTATTTTCCGAGTAGTGAATTGTTGGTACTGGAAGTCGGCTTTGTTTCCGAGTTTAAACTGGTTTAGCAATTGAGCTCCGTTTATCGGCAAAGTTTCCATGTAGAAGGTTTAGGCGGCTCACAAAAGGGACGATGTGGAAAGCTAGATAAACGATAAGTATAGACGAAAAAGTATAAGTGCTTATGTAAACATTTCAGGCACACAAAAATTTAAAGCCAAAAGTGCTGAATAGACTAAAACTTAGCACTAGCCAAAAGTATCATGCTACATATTTACATATCCATAATGTTTTTCAGAATAACACATTTGTTTTCTGATGATCTATGATGCAGGAGAAGAGGTAGGCACTGCCGGCTCGCTGGATGCATCGGCCTCGGTTTGATAACGTTCCGAGATGTTCAGACCCGATACGGTCTGTTCATCGTCAGAAACTTTAGCCGCTTCTTCCGGTGGCGGAGGCGGTGTCGTAGCTGGTTAAGTCAGCTACGTGGCACCCATATCCGGCACAGGAGTCCATAATGTCCTTGATCACTTGCCATATCTCCATGCTTCCATGGTGGCTCGTGACCATGGTAAGAGCGTTCTGCATCACGGATCGCGCGTAGAACATGTTCTAGTCCCGGACGAGCTACGGCATCTCCTTCGCCTTGTCTCGCACCTGAAAGCCCGACATGCTGTGCATGTCCGGAACCCTGAGAGCTTCACCAATGTCCTCGATGGATTGGCGGAAGTCATGAAGGAAATCAGCGACTTGGGTAAGTCGATGGGTGCGATGCTCGGTTGAATTAGAGTCCGTCAAGTTAAGAGGACCTATATATATAATGCAAAAATCGTTAAGAAAATCCGACATCGAAAGAGTCGAAGAATATAGACAAGTCAGAAAGATGGAAACATACCGAAGATGACGTCGTTAACTTTGGTCTTCTCTTCTCAAAGAGTCCGGAGTTCAACCTAGAGCGCCTCGGAAAGATCCTTCTCTCTGCAAAGCTCATCGTTAAGATCCGAGATTCTCTGATCCGGAACAGCAATCTTACGATCACATTCATCAGTAGCCATGGAGGAGGATTCGAGAATTTGAGCGATGCTCTTCTCATGATCTGCCTTGAGCTTATCTAGCTCTTGGCGAAGTTCTTTATTCTCCACCACCAGGGTTTTGAGGTTCTCGGCCTCTTCGATCATAGCACGGGACTGTTTTACCAGTGCTGTAAGACAAAAGAATAACAGTTCAGTAAAAAATATTCGACTATGAAAATCAAGACAAAGTTTTGAGTCTCGGAATGTTTACCTTCGGCCTCATTCTTGGAAGCCTTCAGCTCAACATTTTCAAGTCAGAGAGCTCTGATCTCTCTCCGCTTGTTGCAGATATTCTTCAACAAATCCTGGTTATATGAATTAACTTTCTGTAAGTCACAATACCCAGAGTCAGAAGTCTACTAAAGACTCGGGCTAATATTGTTACTAATATCAGCACAAGCCTTGGGGGCTACACTAGTTCATTCTTTGGCATCCTAAGGAAGCATAAATCCGGATTGTATATCCAACTTCATGCTTGGGGGCTAGAGCATATGATATAAAGTACAATAAAGAAAAACGTGAGTTGGAATTCCGACTTACATGATGTCCATGTGTGAGCTTGTTCAGGCACATGTTCACCTTGGTGGTAACCTTCTCGGCGAGGGTGAGTGGAATAATCGGAGGTGGTGGAAGCACACCAGCTCTTAGTCCCTCGTCACGAAGGCGGACTTGTTCAAGAAGGTCGGAGTACTTGATGTCCTCCGCTTCTTGTGCTTCTTCTTCGGCAGAGAGATTTCGGCTCTCCAGGAATTGCCGGCCAGAAGCTGGGTTTCTTCCGCAGATTTCCAAGACAAGCCAAATTTGGCAAGTCCCGGATTGTTCAGGAGGTTTTCGGCAAAGGTCTCTACCAAGGGATCATTACCTGAAGAGGGTTCACCCTTATCTAAAGCTGAGCCACCCGTGGTGGCGTCAGCCTGTGATTAAAGGATCGCTGGCCCCGTTTAAGGAGCCGGATCTTCTGTGACAATTGGTGATGGAGTAATCACCGGCATTGCGGAAGGTTGAGGGGAAGGAGTCAGAGGAGCCGCAGCAGGAGAAGCTATAGTCAGCTTCGTCTACCGCAGGGGCTTTGAAGAAGTTCCCTGCCCCTTGCCCTTGATGAGCTGCTTAGCTCTAAGAATGTAATAGAATGGAAAACATTACATCTCGGAAGAAAATTCAAGTAAGGTACAAAGGCGGAAGTTGTGTTGAAAGTTACCTCTTAACAACTGGCACCTCCTTTGTGCCGACGGCCACTGTCGGAGCTTTGCGCTTCCTGGGCACAATGTCCAACAGTGGGACCAGTTCCGCCTCCTAAGAAAACTCTAGAGGATATCCCTCGATAGGAGCCAGCTCCGACTCGGGGAGGTTGGCAAGCTGAAAAGAACAAAATATCTCAGTATTGCAAAATATCTTAAAAGGTGAAACACATAAAAGGGTTTATTATTGAAGCTTACCGGAACTATAGGGTCTTATGCTGTGTGCATATCCAGAGACAAGTCCGGAATCTTTCTCTCAATCCTCTCCTTGATTAGCCATTTGATCTGGCTTATGAAATCCTGTGGCTTTAAAGCCTTAGGACTGATGCGGAGGGAATCATTCTTCGACGCCATGATGGAGTGCATCAGATGGTCGCCGTGGTGCTGGAGGGGCTGGCTCCGACGTGCAACCCAAGACTAGACTAAGTCGGAACCTCACATGCCCTTGTGTTTTATCAGGTATTTGATCCGCCTCTTAGCAAGGATCAGATCGTCACTGAGAGCCGGAGGAGCCTCGTCCCAAGATGGATGGGCCATGGCGGCTCCGTCGATAAAAGCCGGTGAAGTAGTAGCTTTGCCGGGAGCAGGAATATCCTTATGGTAAAAGAAAGTGGCCGGCCATTGTTTGACCGACTCATAGGTAGAAATGCGAGGATAGCTACGCTCGCGTCTAACTAAAAGGCTAATAATTCCAGTAATATAAGGATTATCGGTAGTGATGGAGTTTCTACGGACATGAAAGTAGAAGCGTAACAAAGTGAGACTCGGCCTAATACCGAGATATCCCTCACACAACGCTGCGTAAGAGCTCATCTCTAAGATGGAGTTGGGAGGAAGATGGTGAAGCTGAACACCGTAATGGTCTATCACCTCGGAAAAGAAATCCGAGGGAGGGAAAGACAAACCTCTGTCGAGGTGGGTGCCGAAGTGTACCCTCTCGTTGGCTTGCGGGTTGCGGATGGTTTCACTGAAACCACTCCACGAGTCGCCGACGCAGAGGAGCCCTTCATTCTCCACGCCGTGGAGCTTCTTGTCGTTGAGGAGACACGAGATCCAAACCCCACGGTTGCTCACTTTCTCCGTTGCCGCCGCTGCCGTCGCCGCTGCTGCTAAGCCAGCCAAGCCGGAAGAGGAAGAAGAAGCCATTTCTCTGGTGCGCCGGTGACCTTGGATGGGCGATGCTAGGAATCTGGGAGCCAGAAAAGCTCTGTGCGCGAGGGAGAAGTGGAGGAGAAGGAACGGCAAGGGAACAGGGGAAGATGGTATAAATAGAATCCTCACCCCTTATAACCACCTAACCACGCCAAGATTCGTGCAAACGGCACTGTATAAACGCCACGCGTCGTGGAAGGAACTAGGAAGGACCCACGCGATGATTACGTCGCCTCGGTTCCGCAAACGGCAGACCCACCAACGGTCATGTTGACAGGATGTTTGTCAGATGACGTGACTTGACCATGACCAGTGTTAGGTGACGTCAGCGACTAAGTTCCAGCTTAGTTTGAACATCAAGTTGGAAAATCATAATAATGTACTGATAGGTTCGACTTATTTTGAGACCCGGATCGTATCTTTTGTTTTGAAGTTTCAGGAACCCTTTAAGATTCTGCAAGATGAAGATCAAGCTAGATGATGAAGAATCCGACTTTGGATCTTGGAGACTTCTGGGGGCTGCTATTGGGGATATACTTTCCGGGTATCCTCACAGTCCTCACTAACCAGGGTGGCCCACTTCGGGTTAGAGCTTTGCTTCACGTGCGGCCCAGTTAGGGAGAAGAGACGGAGTCTAGTCCGGCTACGGGAAGGCCTAGAAGGCTTACCGACTTAGTCCCATAGTGTTACTTGTAGTTCAAGATGTACTTTGTAACCGACTCTCAGTCGTAGCCCGATGGATCTCTCCTGTAAGCCCTAGGCCAGATATCTATATAAGCCGTCCTAGGGAGAGCCTTTAGGGCACCCTCAATAGTCTACAATCTCAACTCGCACAGGCGAATCCTTGTAACCCATATTCCAGCTATGCCGTATTACTGGATTGCTAGCAGGAGTAGGATTTGTCCAAAGCCGGCGGATTCGAACCTGGGTAAACTTGTGTGCTCACCGTCCCGGAACACCGTACGTCTCACATCCCTCTCTTCCGCACGCCTCGAGGACCCCCTCATGGCGTACTTGTCATCAATCCGACGATATACAGTGGATCCATGTGCTTTAGGAAAAGAACACACATGCAATGTCTCTATGGATCCATGTGGTTTAGGAAAAGAATACACATGCAATGATTCTAGTGGATCAATGTGGTTCAAGAAAAGATCACACATGCAATAACTCTAGAGGATCCATGTGGTTTAGGAAAAGAACACACATGCAATGTCACTAGTGGATAAATGTGGTTTAGGAAAAGAACACACATGCAATGTCTCTAGTGGATCCATGTGGTTTAGGAAAAGAACACACATGCAATGTCATAGTGGATCCATGCGGTTTAGGAAAAGAACAAACATGCAATGTCACTAGTGGATCAATGTGGTTTAGGAAAAGAACACACATGCAATGTATCTAGTTAATCCATGTGGTTTAGGAAAAGAGCACACATGCAATGTCACTAGTGGATCATTGTGGTTCAGGACAAGAAAACACATGCAATGTCACTGGTGGATCCATGTGGTTTAGGAAAAGAACGCACATATAATGATTCTAGTCGATCATTGTGGTTTATGAAAAGAACACACATGCAATGCCTTTAGTGGATCCATATGGTTTAGGAAACAAACACACATGCAATGTCACCAGTGGATCAATGTGGTTTAGGAAATGGACACACGTGCAATGAGTATAGTGGATGCATGTGGTTTAGGAAAAGAACACACATGCAAATCTCACCAGTGGATCCATGTGGTTTAGGAAAAGAACACACATACAAATATCACTAGTGGATCAATGTGGTTTAGGAAAAGAACACACATGTAAATGTCACCAATGGATCAATGTGGTTTAGCAAAAAACACATGCAATGTCACCAGTGGATCCATGTGATTTAGGAAAAGAACACACATACAATGTCTCTAGTGAATCCATGTGGCTTAGGAAAAGAACACACATGCAATGTCACTAGTGGAGCCATGTGGTTTAGGAAAAGAACACACATGCAATGTTAACAGTGGATGCATGCGTTTTAGGAAAAGAACACCCATACAAATGTCACCAGTGGATCAATGTGTTTTAGGAAAAGAATACACTTGCAATGACACTAGTGGAACAATGTGGATTAGGAAAAGAACACACATGCAATGACTCTAGTGGATCCATGTGGTTTAGGAAAAGAACACACATGCAAGTGTCACAAGTGGATCAATGTGGTCCAGGAAAAGAACACACATGCAATTTTCACTAGTGAATCCATGTGGTTTAGGAAAAGAACACACATGCAATGACTCTAGTGGATCAATTTATTTTAGGAAAAGAACACACATGCAATTTCACAAGTGGATCCATGTGGCTTAGGAAAATAACATTCATGCACTGACTCTAGTGGATCAATGTGGATTAGGAAAAGAACACACATGCAACATGTGGTTTAGGAAAAGAACACACATGTAATGTCACCATTGGAGAAATGTGGTTTAGGAAAAGAACACACATGTAATGACTCTAGTTGATCCATGTGGTTTAGGAAAAAACATACATGCAATGTCACCAGTGGATCCATGTGGTTTAGGAAAATAACACAAATGCAATGTCTCTAGTGTATCCATGTGGTTTAGGAAAAGAACACACATTGAATGTCACCAGTGAATCCATGTGGTTTAGGAAAAGAACACACATGCAAATGTCACTACTGGATCAATGTGGTTCAGGAAAATAACACACATGAAATGACTCTAGTGGATCCATGTGGTTTAGGAAATGAACACACATGCAATGTCATAGTGGATCCATGCGGTTTAGGACAAGAACGTACATGCAATGTCACTGGTGGGCCCATGTGGTTTAGCAAAAGAACACACATGCAATGATTCTAGTCGATCATTGTGGTTTAGGAAAAGAACACAAATGCAATGACTCCAGTGGATCCATGTGGTTTAGGAAAAGAACACACATGCAATGTTACCAGTGGAACAATGTGGTTTAGGAAAAGGATACACGTGCAACAAGTCTAGTGGATGCATGTCGTTTAGGAAAATAACACACTTGCAAATGTCACCAGTGGATCCATGTGGTTTAGGAAAAGAACACACATATAAATATCACAAGTGGATCAATGTGGTTTACGAAAAAAATGTCACCGGTGGATCAATATGGTTAAGGAAAATAACACACATGCAATGACTCTAGTGGATCCATGTTGTTTAGGAAAACATACACATGCAATGTCACAAGTGGATCCATGTCGTTCAAGAAAAGGACACACATACAATGTCTCTAGTGGATCCATGTGGTTTAGGAAAAGAACACATATGCGATGTCACAAGTGGATAAATGTGGTTTAGGAAAAGAGACCACGTGCACTGACTCTAGTGGATCCATGTAGTTTAGGAAAATAACACACATGCAATGACTCCAGTGGATCCATGTGCTTTAGGAAAATAACGCACATGCAATGTCTCTCGTGGATCTATGTTGTTTAGGAAAAGAACACACATGCATTGTCAACAGTGCATCAATATGGTTTAGGAAAAAGAACACACATGCAAATGTCACTAGTGGATCAATGTGGTTTATAAAAAGAACACACATACAATGACTCTAGAGGATCCATGTGGTTTAGGAAAAGAAGAAACATGCAAATGTCACCAGTGGATCTATGTGTTTTAGGTAAGGAACACACATCCAATGTCACTAATGGATCCGTGTGGTTTAGGAAAGGAACACAAATGCAATGTCAACAGTGAATCCTTGTGGTTTAGGAAAAGAACACACATGCAATGTCACTAGTGGATCCATGTGGTTTAGGCAAAACACACATGCAATAACTCCAGTGGATCAATGTGGTTTACGAAATGAAAACACATGCCAATGTCACTAGTGGATCAATGTGGTTCATGAAAATAACACACATGCAATGACTCCAGTGGATCCATGTGGTTTAGGAAATGAACACACATGCAATGTCACAGTGGATCCATGTGGTTTAGGAAAAGAACACACATGCAATGTCACTAGTGGATCAATGTGGTTTAGTAAAAGAACACACATGCAATGTCCCTAGTGGATCCATGTGGTTTAGGAAAAGAAGACACATGCAATGCCACTAGTTGATCAATGTGGTTTAGGAAAAGAACACACATGAAATGTCACCAGTGGATACATGTGGTTTAGGGAAAGAACACACATGCAATGTCACCAATGGATCAATGTGGTTCAGGACAAGAACACACATGGAATGATTCTAGTCGATCATTGTGGTTTAGGAAAAGAACACACATGCAATGACCCAAGTGGACCCATGTGGTTTAGGAAAAGAACACACATGGAATGTTAGAAGTGGATCAATGTGGTTTAGGAAAAGGATACACATGCAATGAGTCTAGTGGATGCATGTGATTTAGGAAAATAACACACATGCAAATGTCACAAGTGTATCCATGTGGTTTATGAAAAGAACACACATTCAAATTCACAAGTGGATCAATGTGGTTTAGGAAAAAACACACATGTAAATGTCACCACTAGATCAATGTGGTTAAGGAAAATAACACACATGTAATGACTCCAGTGGATCCATGTGGTTTAGGAAAAGAACACACATGCAGGTGTCACAAGTGGATCCATGTGGTTTAGGAAAAGAACAAACATGCAATGTCTCTAGTGAATCCATGTGGTTTAGGAAAAGAACACATATGCAATGTCACCAGTGGATCCATGTGGTTTAGGAGAAGAACACACATGCAATGTCAATATTGGATGCATATGTTTTAGGAAAAGAACACACATGCAAATGTCACCAGTGGATCAATGAGTTTTAGGAAAAGAACACACATGCAATGACTCTAGTGGATCCATGTTATTTAGGAAAACATACACATGCAATGTCACAAGTGGATCCATGTCGTTCAAGAAAAGGACACACATACAATGTCTCTAGTGGATCCATGTGGTTTAGGAAAAGAACACATATGCGATGTCACAAGTGGATAAATGTGGTTTAGGAAAAGAGACCACGTGCACTGACTCTAGTGGATCCATGTAGTTTAGGAAAATAACACACATGCAATGACTCCAGTGGATCCATGTGCTTTAGGAAAAGAACGCACATGCAATGTCTCTCGTGGATCTATGTTGTTTAGGAAAAGAACACACATGCATTGTCAACAGTGCATCAATATGGTTTAGGAAAAAGAACACACATGCAAATGTCACTAGTGGATCAATGTGGTTTATAAAAAAGAACACACATACAATGACTCTAGAGGATCCATGTGGTTTAGGAAAAGAAGAAACATGCCAATGTCACAAGTGGATCTATGTGTTTTAGGTAAGGAACACACATCCAATGTCACTAATGGATCCATGTGGTTTAGGAAAGGAACACAAATGCAATGTCAACAGTGAATCCTTGTGGTTTAGGAAAAGAACACACATGCAATGTCACTAGTGGATCCATGTGGTTTAGGAAAAACACACATGCAATAACTCCAGTGGATCAATGTGGTTTACGAAATGAAAACACATGCCAATGTCACTAGTGGATCAATGTGGTTCATGAAAATAACACACATGCAATGACTCCAGTGGATCCATGTGGTTTAGGAAATGAACACACATGCAATGTCACAGTGGATCCATGTGGTTTAGGAAAAGAACACACATGCAATGTCACTAGTGGATCAATGTGGTTTAGGAAAAGAACACACATGCAATGTCCCTAGTTGATCCATGTGGTTTAGGAAAAGAAGACACATGCAATGCCACTAGTTGATCAATGTGGTTTAGGAAAAGAACACACATGAAATGTCACCAGTTGATACATGTGGTTTAGGAAAAGAACACACATGCAATGTAACTAATGGATCAATGTGGTTCAGGACAAGAACACACATGGAATGATTCTAGTCGATCATTGTGGTTTAGGAAAAGAACACACATACAATGACCCAAGTGGACCCATGTGGTTTAGGAAAAGAACATACATGGAATGTTAGAAGTGGATCAATGTGGTTTAGGAAAAGGATACACATGCAATGAGTCTAGTGGATGCATGTGATTTAGGAAAATAACACACATGCAAATGTCACAAGTGTATCCATGTGGTTTATGAAAAGAACACACATTCAAATTGACAAGTGGATCAATGTGGTTTAGGAAAAAACACACATGTAAATGTCACCACTGGATCAATGTGGTTAAGGAAAATAACACACATGTAATGACTCCAGTGGATCCATGTGGTTTAGGAAAAGAACACACATGCAGGTGTCACAAGTGGATCCATGTGGTTTAGGAAAAGAACAAACATGCAATGTCTCTAGTGAATCCATGTGGTTTAGGAAAAGAACACATATGCAATGTCACCAGTGGATCCATGTGGTTTAGGAGAAGAACACACATGCAATGTCAATATTGGATGCATATGTTTTAGGAAAAGAACACACATGCAAATGTCACCAGTGGATCAATGAGTTTTAGGAAAAGAACACACATGCAATGACACTAGTGAATCAATGTGGATTAGGAAAAGAACACACATGCAATGACCCTAGTGGATCCAAATTGGTTTAGGAAAAGAACACACATGCAAGTGTCACCAGTGGATCAATTTGGTTCAGGAAAAGAACACACATGCAATTTTCCCCAGTGGATCAATGTGGTTTAGGAAAAGAAAACACATGCAATGACTCTAGTGGATCAATGGGTTTTAAGAAAAGAACACACATGCAATGTCACTAGTGGATCCATGTGGTTTAGGAAAAGAACATGCATGCAATGACTCTAGTGGATAAATGTGGATTAGGAAAAGAACACACATGTAACATGTGGTTTAGGAAAAGAACATACATGTAATATCACTAGTGGATCAATGTGGTTTAGGAAAAGAACACACATGCAATGACTCTAGTGGATTGACGTGGTTGAGGAAAACAATACACATGCAATGACTCCAGTGGATCCATGTGGTTTAGGAAAAAATACACATGTAATGTCACAAGTGGATACATGTGGTTTAGGAAAAGAACACACATGCAATGTCTCTAGTGAATCCATGTGGTTTCGGAAAAGAACACACATGCAATGTCACCAGTGGATCCATGTGGTTTAGAAATAGAACGCGCATGCAATGATTCTAGTGGATCAATGTGGTTTAGGAAAAGAACACACATGCAATGAATCTAAGGGATCCATGTAGTTTAGGAAAAACACACATCCAATGACTGTAGTGGATCCATGTGGTTTAGGAAAAGAACACACATGCAATGACTCCAGTGGATCCATGTGGTTTAGGAAAAGATACACATGTAATGTCACAAGTGGATACATGTGGTTTAGGAAAAGAACACACATGCAATGTCTCTAGTGAATCCATGTGGTTTAGGAAAAGAACACACGTGCAATGTCACCAGTGGATCCATGTGGTTTAGGAATAGAACGTGCATGCAATGATTCTAGTGGATCAATGTGGTTTAGGAAAAGAACACACATGCAATGACTCTAATGGATCCATGTAGTTTAGGAAAAACACACATGCAATGACTGTAGTGGATCCATGTGGTTTAGGAAAAGAACACACATGCAATGTCACCAGTGGATCAATGTGGTTTAGGAAAAGAACGCACATGCAATGACTAGTGGATCCATGTGGTTTAGGAAAAGAACACACATGCAATGTCAAAGTGGATCCATGCGGTTTTGGAAAAGAACAAACATGCAATGTCACTAGTGTATCAAGGTGGTTTAGGAAAAGAACACACATGCAATGACTCTATTGGATCCATGTGGTTTAGGAAAAGAACACACATGCAATGTTACCAGTGGATCAATGTGGTTTAGGAAAAGGATACACGAGCAATGAGTCTAGTGGATGCATGCGGTTTAGGAAAATAACAACATGCAAATGTCACTAGTGGATCCATGTTGTTTAGGAAAAGAACACACATACAAATATCACAAGTGGATCAATGTGGTTTACGAAAAAAACACATGTAAATGTCACCAGTGGATCAATGTGGTTAAGGAAAATAACACACATGCAATGTCTCTGGTGGATCCATGTGGTTTAGGAAAACATACACATGCAATGTCACAAGTGAATCCATGTCGTTCAGGAAAAGGACCCACATACAATGTCTCTAGTGGATCCATGTGGTTTAGGAAAAGAACACACATGCAATGTCACCAGTGGATAAATGTGGTTTAGGAAAAGCGAACACATGCACTGACTCTAGTGGATCCATGTGGTTTAGGAAAATAACACACATGCAATGACTCCAGTGGATCGATATGCTTTAGGGAAAGAACACACATGCAATGTCTCTAGTGGATCGATGTGCTTTAGGAAAAGAACACACATGCAATGTCTCTAGTGGATCTATGTTGTTTAGGAAAAGAACACACATGCAATGTCACTAGTGGATCAATGTGGTTTAGGGAAAGAACACACATGCAAATGTCACTAGTCGATCAATGTGGTTAAGGAAAATAATACACATGCAATGACTCTAGTGGATCCATGTGTTTTAGGAAATGAAAACACATACAATGTCACAGTGGATCCATGCGGTTTAGGAAAAGAACACACATGCAACGTCACTAGTGGATCAATGTGGTTTAGGAAAAGAACACACATGCTATGTCCCTAGTGGATCCATGTGGTTTAGGATAACAAGACACGTGTAATGACTCTAGTGGATCAATGTGGTTTAGGAAAAGAACACACATGGAAATGTCACCAGTGGATCAATATGGTTCAGGAAAAGAACACACATGCAATGACCCAAGTGGATCCATGTGGTTTAGGAAAAGAACACACATGCAATGTCACTAGTGGATCCATGTGGTTTAGGAATAGAACACACATGCAATGTCACTAGTGGATCAATGTGGTTCAGGAAAAGAACACACATGCAATGTCACTAGTGGATCAATGTGGATTAGGAAAAGAACACACATGAAATGTCACCAGTGGATACATGTGGTTTAGGAAAAGAAGACACATGCAATGTCACCAATGGATCAATGTGGTTCAGGACAAGAACACACATGCAATGTCACTGGTGGATTCATGTGGTTTAGGAAAAGAACACACATGCAATGATTCTAGTCGATCATTGTGGTTTAGGAAAAGAACTCACATGCAATGACTCTAGTGGACCCATGTGGTTTAGGAAAAGAACACGCATGGAATGTTAGAAGTGGATCATTGTGGTTTAGAAAAGGATACATGTGCAATGAGTCTAGTGGATGCATGTGATTTAGGAAAAGAACACACATGCAAATGTCACAAGTGTATCCGAGTGGTTTATGAAAAGAACACACATACAAATAGCACAAGTGGATCAATGTGGTTTAGGAAAAAACACACATGTAAATGTCACCACTTGATCAATGTGGTTAAGGAAAATAACACACATGCAATGACTCCAGTGGATCAATGTGTTTTAAGAAAAGAACACACATGCAATGTCACCAATGGATCCATGTGGTTTAGGAAAAGAACACGCATGCAATGACTCTAGTGGATCAATGTGAATTAGGAAAAGAACACACATGCAACATGTGGTTTAGGAAAAGAACACACATGTAATATCACCAGTGGATCAATGTGGTTTAGGAAAATAACACACATGTAATGACTCTAGTGGATCGATGTGGTTGAGGAAAACAATACACATCCAATTACTCCAGTGGATCCATGTGGTTTAGGAAAAAATACACATGTAATGTCACAAGTGGATTCATGTGGTTTAGGAAAAGAACACACATGCAATGTCTCTAGTGAATCCATGTGGTTTCAGAAAACAACACACATGCAATGTAACTAGTGGATCCATGTGGTTTAGGAATAGAACATGCATGCAATGATTCTAGAGGATCAATGTGGTTTAGGAAAGGAACACACATGCAATAACTCTAATGGATCCATGTGGTTTAGGAAAAACACACATGTAATGACTCTAGTGGATCCATGTGGTTTAGGAAAAGAACACACATGCAATGACTCTAGTGGATCAATGTGGTTTAGGAAAAAGAACGCACATGAAAATGTCACTAGTGGATCAATGTGGTTCAGGAAAAGAACACACATGCAATGACACTAGTGGATACATGTGGTTTAGGAAAAGAACACACATGCAATATCACAGTGGATCCATGCAGTTTAGGAAAAGAACAAACATGCAATATCACTAGTGGATCAATGTGGTTTAGGAAAAGAACACGCATGCAATGTCCCTAGTGGATCCATGTGGTTTAGGATAACAACACACGTGCAATGACTCCAGTGGATCAATGTGGTTTAGGAAAAGAACACAAATGCAAATGTCACCAGTGGATCAATATGGTTAAGGAAAACAACACACATGCAATGACTCCAGTGGATCTAGGTGGTTTAGCAAAAGAACACACATGCAATGTCACGAGTGGATCCATGTGGTTTAGGAATAGAACACACATGCATTGTCTCTACTGGATCAATGTGGTTCAGTAAACGAACACACATGCAATGTCACTAGTGGATCAATGTGGTTTAGGAAAAGAACACACATGAAATGTCACCAGTGGATACATGTGGTTTAGGAAAATAACACACATGCAATGTCACCAGTGGATCAATGTGGTTTAGGAAAAGAACACGCATGCAATGTCACTGGTGGATCCATGTGGTTTAGGAAAAGAACACGCATTCAATGATTCTAGTCGATCATTATGGTTTAGGAAAAGAACACACATGCAATGACTCCAATAGATCCATGTGGTTTAGGAAAAGAAAACACATGCAATGTCACCAGTTGATCAATGTGGTTTAGGAAAAGGACACACGTGCAACAAGTCTAGTGGATGCATGTGGTTTAGGAAAAGAACACACATGCAAATGTCACAGTCGATCCATGTGGCTTGGGAAAAGAACACACATGCAATGTCACTGGTGGATCCATGTGGTTTAGGAAAAGAACACACATGCAATGATTCTAGTCAATCATTGTGGTTTAGGAAAAGAACACACATGCAATGACTCCAGTGGATACATGTGGATTAGGAAAAGAACACACATGCAATGTCACCAGTGGATCAATGTGGTTTAGGGAAAGGACAAACATGCAACAAGTCTAGTGGATGCATGTGGTTTAGGAAAAGAACACACATGCAAATGTCACAAGTGGATCCATGTGGTTTAGGAAAAGAACAGACATACAAATATCACAAGTGGATCAATGTGGTTGAGGAAAATAACACACATGTAAACATCACTAGTGGATCAATGTGGTTAAGGAAAATAACAGAAATGCAATGACTCTAGTGGATCCATGTGGTTTACGAAAACACACACATGAAATGTCATAAGTGGATCCATGTGGTTTAGGAAAAGAACACACGTGCAATGTCACCAGTGGATCAATGTGGTTTAGGAAAAGAACACACATGCAACTTTCACTAGTGGATCAATGTGGTTTAGGAAAACAAAACACATGCAATGACTCTAGTGGATCAATGTGTTTTAGGAAAAGAAGACACATGCAATGTCACCAGTGAATCCATGTGGTTTAGGAAAAGAACACGCATCCAATGACTCTAGTGGATCAATGTGGATTAGGAAAAGAACACACATGCAACATGTGGTTTAGGAAAAGAACACAATGTAATATCACCAACGGATCAATGTGGTTTACGAAAAGAACACACATGCAATGACTCTAGTGGATCTATGTGGTTTAGGAAAAGAATACACATGCAACGATTCCAGTGGATCCATGTGGTTTAGGGATTGAACACACATGCAATGTCATAGTGGATCCATGCAGTTTAGGAAAAGAACACACATGCAATGTCACTAGTGGATCAATGTGGTTTAGGAAAAGAACACACATGCAATGTCCCTAGTGGATCCATGTGGTTTAGGATAACAACACACTTGTAATGACTCTAGTGGATCAATGTGGTTTAGTAAAATAACACACATGCAAATGTCACTAGTGGATCAATATGGTTCAGGAAAAGAACACACATGCAATGACTCCGGTGGATCCATGTGGTTTAGGAAAAGAACACACATGAAATGTCACTAGTGGATCCATGTGGTTTAGGAATAGAACACACATGCAATGTCACTAGTGGATCAATGTGGTTTAGGAAAAGAAAACACATGCAATGTCACTAGTGGATCAATGTGGTTTAGGAAAAGTACACACATGAAATGTCACCAGTGGATACATGTGGTTTAGGAAAAGAACACACATGCAATGTCACCGGTGGATCAATGTGGTTCACTACAAGGATCATGCTAACTTGTGACCCCAAATATTGGTCATAGAAAGGTCATAGTAATTCATCTATGACCTTTCTATGACCAAAAGCAGTAGGTCACATAGCGAGGGTCACTATAGATAGCTAACGACCTTTTTTTTGAATTGGTCATGGGCAACTATGACCAAAATAGATGGTCATGGTGTCTATGACCAAACAATTTGGTCATAGGATATCTGCCCAATCCGCGTCAGCCAATCCTACGTGGCAGATTTCTGTGACCAAATCAATTGGTCATGGATCAGATTCAGCCTAGTCCAACTCAACCTTCTAAATGGGCCAAGCCCAATAATTCAGCCTATGTAATTGTCTTATTTTACCTGACTATTTTAATTCTCTAAGTTGTGGCCATTTTATAGTGCATTTCCTTTTGGGCCGCAGCCTTTGTACATGTTTGGGCCTTGGCCATTTTACAGCCTGGTGGTATTTTGAATCTTGGCCCTTTTATTGTCCAATTGATTGATAATTTTTGAATTCATATGAATTGGTTTTCAAAACATGTCCATTATTTCTTGGGCCATGGCCTTTTTTACAGCCCACTTATTTGTCTAGTATTTGGGCTGTTTCAATTCTATAGTAGAAGTACATACATTTATATAATTATTTTCCTTCACATAACAACTGTAATAATAAAAGGAGATATTATTTCAGCAGATAATATTTCAGCACAACACATATCTTTTCAGCACATAATAAATATCATTCTCACTTGGCTCACAATGGCATAGTCAGCCAACATCATCTAAAATGACAGCCACACACGGCATCCAAAATGACAGCCAAAAAATGACCAAAGTGCAGCCACACATGGCATCGAAAATGACTGCCAAAAAATGACCAACGTACAGCCACTCATGGCGTCGAAAATGGCAACCAACACAGAAGTTGTTCACAGTTCATAACTAGTCTAAGCAAAAAATAGAACTAGCTAATAGAACTAGTCATCATACTAAAGATGAGCTCCTAGTAGCCTTAGCTCCAGGCAGTGCCATCAAGTGGGCGAACTTCTCATCCTGTTCTTGATGCTTCTTTAGAAGCAGTTCATACTTCTTGTCTCGTGCAGCTTGTAAGGCTTCAACTTCTTCGGACTTCTTCTTTAATGCAGCAACTTATTATCGCATAGCTTCACCTTTCAGTTCGGACCTTGCCAGTTGCTCCTTGAGGTCACGAACATGGGCAGCTACAGCAGCAGACTTAGTACCAGAGGACTTTGACTGCAGCCCAGCATTGATCAAGAATGTGCTTGACGGGCATTCCTTTCTGAGCACTTCAACAACAATTTGGACATCGCATATTGGTTCTTCACCATCAAGTACTTCGGCATCCATCCTCTTCTCCGTCTCAGCCTGCCATGAATGGATATAAGATGCAAATAAGATGAATCAAATAGCAAAGGTATTCTAAGAGAAGAGAACACAGTAGTTCGAATGACTTACAATAGCGTTCTTAGCTGACTCTGAAAAGCCATTCTTTGATCTGTTGTGTGTGGCCTTGAACAAGTCAACCGCGTTCAGTTCCTCACCATTGCGCTCCTCCTTCTGAAATGTCATTCAATCAAGAATCAAACTACAAGCTTTCGAGACAAAAGTTATTTGGGCCTAAAAAAGAGAAAACATGCTTTGTTCTTACAGTGGCATAGATATGAGCCGCGTAGGACCTCGATCCGGTCTTCTGCTGAAACTTCACCTGCATTCTATTCTCTTTGTTTGATTCACAGGTTTTCTACAAGAAACATAGACAGTTATCATAGGCTAACACTACCAATATAGACCAGCCACTACATGTTAAAAATATGCCACACATATACATCAATGAAGAACAGATGGTCGCATACATGTAAACAAAAGCGGAGAGCATGTACATGCAAACAGCAGTAGATACCATGCAAAGAGCAGCAGATACATCAAAGACGGTATATGTAATGAGACCAAGATATACCAATGTAGAGACATACCTTGTGTCATCCTGTGGACCACAACTTCACCAGCGATTGCCATTCATCATCCAGCATGCCTTTCAAGGGAGACTTGATGCTAACTTCATTAGCATTTACATTGTCAAAAAAAATCTTCTTGATCTGGTGCCGCCTATTCTTTGTTAATCTCTTCAGCTTAGTGGTGCATGCTTCTTGAATGGTCCGCGAGTTGGTGTCCATATCAAAATTTGACTACAAAGAAAGCAAGCAAGGAAAAAGACATGATTAGCGATCATATGAAGGTTGTATCAGAAAGAAAGAAAAATTCAAAAAACAGCAAGTTAACTTACAGCAACTTTGCCAACAAAGTCCGTAATCAGGTTGGCATCTTTTCTGTATTCTTTGAAGTGGGGAAGAACTGGTGCATGAGTTCTTGCAGTGAATCCACACTCTGAAGCAAACTTTGCAGCCAGCAAAGGCTTGTCAGGACCCTTCATCCCTTCAGCAATTTTGATTGTCACCTTAGTACCCAGCGACTTAGTAATCCTTTCCAGCCCTACACCTTTTCCTGTACACTTGACAACCACAATTGCATTGCCTAAATAGGACACAAAATTTGATTAGGACCAAACAAGATGGGTACAAAGATGTAGATATATTAGCAAAAACCACTAATGTGGCAATGACATGGCATTCATGTGGCATTTAATCCAATAGAAGCAAATGCAAGAGTAAGAAAAATAGTACATGACGAACTTGCCTTCATCACATGTAGCTTACTCACTCCCTTGCTTAGTTTCTTCAGGAAAGACACCATTTCTATCCACCAAAGGTACAACATGGCCGAGGTCCATGCGAACGGGGATGAGGTCCATGCAGACACGGGTGAGGTCTGTGTGGACAGTGCTTTCTTCATCGAGGAACACAGACCCATCATCATCCCTGTGCGGTGAGCTTTGTTGATCGTTGTGAAGCGGGTTTTCTTCATGGTTGGCTATGGCAACCGCCTTCGCTTTCTTCCTAGTGACTCTAACAAGAACTTCATCAAGTTCTAGCAATCTCTTTGATGCGTCTGGAGCTACCGCCATCACCCTTCCTGGAGCCATTTGCATAGATGCTTGTAGGCTACTCAAATTCCTACTCTTCTTCTTAACAATAGACTTCTTTCTCCTCCTAGAAACCTTCAAGTGTTCGTAAAAACAGCAAGGACAATGTCATTAGATCACAAGAAATCTATGCAAGAACAGAATGAAGGAAAAAAACAACAAACAAGACTGTTAAAAGCATGCACCTTAGCAGTCTTCTCCACTACTACACTGTCATCAAATTCTTCTTCATCTCTAGGATTGTAGTCCGAGCTATCCCCTTGTGTTATGCCAGATGCGGAAGGGGATTCAGCAGTAACTGCCCTACATTCTTTACCAGCATTCGACTTACTAATCATCGACACTATTGCAGAAATCCCAAGAGACTGGAACACGCGGTTGTTCCTCATCATTGTCCTAGCCCTAATCTTCTCGATTTCAGTGAGGGGCGCTTCATTACATGAATAAAATACACAACCATTAGATGAATGGTTAAAATGCATGGGGGAGCAAGACAACTCAAACAGCTAAGGTTATACTTCATTTAATGGAAGTAGATTAACTAGCAGGATAACCATGAGCTAGGCAGATTACACATGAGGATCTAGGCAGATTATAGAGTAAATTAAGGCTCCGTTCGGAGCATGGATATGAAAAACATAGGAACAGAAAACCGTGTAGGAACAAGAAATCATTGTTGATGCAAAACTACAGGATTTAGAACCAGAGGAAAGGTGCATGCATAGGCATTTGGACGAGCAATATAAAAACATAGGAAACAGTAAACGTCCATGTTTTATTAAATCCGCTGCACACGGCAGAGCCATGGCAGATGAATAATTAGCATATTTTATTCGACTACAAGACGCATAAATGAGTGTTTTAATTGGCTAACATATCTGCACGCCTCGGGCATCCACAAAAACAAGAGATAAGACCAGATGTTTAAATTCCCGTGGAATGTTGTCAGAATAGTAGGAAAGCCACAGTTCAATAAGAAGATTACAAGCATAAGCCAGACACAGTTCTATACTAAGCACATACACACAAAAGACAAACAAGCAGCATATAGATGAGGACAATTTGCATACCAATCGGCTGCATCTTACCTGCCATTGCTGATCTCGAGGTGGTGGAACTAGTGTTGTTGGGTAGATGATGTCCACTTGCCCTATGTGCTTGCAAAAAATAATAAAGATTAATTAGATAAAATAGGGATAAAAAAGAATGTTGCTTGCAAAATTGAACGAAGAAGCTATATTGATCAAGCATCCCTGCCAATGGCTGTTCATGTATGAGCAATAAAAAAATGCAGTGGTACACTAAGCACACACAAAGAGGCAATGATGCATGCACATAGTGGTGATGCATGGGAACAAACTTGCCAGGACACAAGTAAGCAGGAATGGCTAGTCCATTATAAATCATGGATGTACTTAGGATATTAATACACAAGTAAACATGAATGGCTGCCTAGTAAAAGGTAGTAATGATCAAGCATGCCTTGATATCTTCACTAGATTAATCAGGAGGTAGTAATGAACAAAAGGAATATGCCTAGTAATGAACAGCAAGCATGTGGTAGGAACAAGAAAGCATCACTTAATATCTGCCTTGATGAACATGAAATCCATACATTAGAGGCAGTAGCAAACTGCCCATCTTCACTACAGCAACCCACCTTTCTATCTCACTTCTTTCCCTTGGTTGTTGAACTTAGTTTCGCTCAGTCTAACTTGCAAAATCCCTTGCCACTTTCATGTGATGAACTTGTGGTTAGATAACAGTACCAAATACACACAGAATTGGAGCATATATAAAATTAGATAGCAGTACCATCTTATAACTAAACAAATAAATTAGCTTCTATATAATTTACCACTACTATCCATCATGCATATTAAGTAAATCAAGATCGAAGCACAAAGTTCAACCATACTAGTTCTATTGCAAGGATGGATACCTAGCTGAACCATATCCAATAACTGTAATAAAAATTACATATCACATAAGCAAGGAACATAAATGTTGTTTAAGAAACAAGAAAAAGAAAAACTAAAGCACACATAATAAGAGGTAAATATCACTAAGGGGGACAAGATAATACTTCAGTGTTCTTGCAAAGGATTAGTAATTGATGCTTATAGTTCACCCTTCATAAAAATTTCACCAAAAATCTTCATGCAGTTACAAAAGAAACCATTAAAGGTATCTGAATAGAGAAGGCAAGTCCCACTCCACACTGATTAATCCATTATACAGTTGACTACTCAATTTTAGGTTGGCACAGATCACACATCATCTCCACCTAAATTCACTAAAACAATTTATGAAGGTGCATATTTAGCTATCATGAACAACATCACATCTAAGCAGTCCTAACATGGGAACATGAACAGCAGATATCAGCAAAGCATATCAGAATATCATACACACCAACCAGACTTGTATAGAATCCCCTGTTTGCAACATGAACAACTATTCCCTAATACAGCAGGAGGCCTAGCCTAACAATAGGTATTAGCCTAATCTAATCATCATCAAAACACCAACACATCATCTAGAGCGAGCATGGTTCCAACCCTGGCTAATCTAGCATGGCGCAGGAGGACAAACTGTAACGCAAACCCTAACCCTAGAATGGCGCGCAAGCCCTATCCCCAAGCCCTATCCCTAGCCATGGCAAGCAAGCCCTAACCCTAGCCATGTCAAGCAAACCCTAACCCTAGCCATGGCGTGCGACCTAGCAGGACAATCGTGCGGAAGAACTCGAACTGGATGGCAAGATCCAAAAGAAATTGAAGAGGAGGGGACGAACGAAAATAACTTGCCTGAGACGATCTGAGAGGAGGACCGTCGTGCGTCGTCGCAAAGTTGCTACTGTCGTTGCCGAGCGTCTCCTGCCTCCCGCTAGGCTGTCGTCACCGAGCATCTCCTCCCTCCTGGCATGGCCGTCGTTACCGAGCGTCTCCTCCGTCCCGCGTGGCTATCGGTGAAGTTTGGCTCGGTGGCGTGGTTCGGGGTGGGGATTGGAGATCTGGGGATGGGTGGGGTGGGGTGGGGTTTGGTTGTGTGTGTTACGATGGGCGCGCTGGTGCGGTGGAGCGGGCATTTTGTCCAAAATATCATGCGGGAAACCTAGGAGGCGGGAACAACGGCGAGAATATTATTTCAGGGAGGAAACGGGGAGGCAGGAAGAGCGGGGGCTGGAAAAATTCCAGGGAGAAAAGTGAGGGAAATTTTAGCAATATTTTTTATAAGTTGTTTCCTTTGTAAAATAAATATAATTAAATGTCCAACTATTTAAATTGTACCATTTTAAATCGGTTTTAAACTTTAAAAAATAGACCATAAACTAAAATTCATTCAAATTATATCGGCATGGCACACAACAATGTTATAGGAGTAGGTTTCCAACTTTATTGTAAAATAACCTATTTTTTATTTTCCATGCATCACGAAACAGGTGTTTTGTGAAGGAGCTACTGGGAATATGTTGCAAAATTGGGCCGATGCATTTTTATAAAATATTAGACTCTAGGTGTACAATTGATCAATTGTTGGCAACCCATCCTTTTAAGACACTCCTTGAAAAAAGTCGAATTCGTGTCGATTCAGCACGAACTCTCAAACATTTGAACTGGGGGTGATTCAAATATTGCTCGTGATTTTTTCTAAAAATAAAAAATCATTTTTAGCTTCACAACATGTTATTTCATGGGAAATACAATAATAAATTTGCAAGGTTGCACACCTAGAAAAGAACGGTCGTGTCTGCCGTTTTCGAGGTGATTTCATGGGTGATTCAAAGGTTACACCCTAGTTTCCTCCCACGTGTGCAGGAATTTTCTACGTGTTATCGTATGGGTGTGAACAGGCTTATCCCCGGGTGCTATAAAATGCCTAGCTAGGCCTCCCACCACACTTGTGAACATACGATATGGACACACGCAAGTTTTTGAGGCATTCCGGCGCTCCGGCGTCCCTTTCCCAGAGAAACCCTAATCCGGGGGGCTGTAGATCTACAGCACTAGCGTTCTGCGTGCGAGGGTCGACCAGTAACCTTTTCTATTCCCTTTGCATTGCTTTGTCCATACCAACATGGTAAACCAAGGTTGATCCCAAGTTTTCACCAGTTCCCCATCTGAAGAGAAATAGTGGGAGTTTCCTCTCGCACCTGTAGGAAATTTCTACGTGTTATCGAAAGGGTGTGAACAGGCTCACCTGGGGTACTATAAACTGTCTATCTAGGCATATCACCACACTTGGGAACATATGATATGGACACACGCAAGTTTTCGAGGCGTTCCAGCGCTCCGGTGCCCCTTTCCCAGAGAAATCCCAACTAGGGGGCTTAGATCTATATCACTAGTGTTCCCATGTGCGAGGGTCCATCGATGGACTTTTCTCTTTCCTTTGGATTGCTTTCTCCATAGAAACATGGTAAACCAAGGTTGATCCCAAGATTCCACCGTTTCCCCATCCGAAGAGACATAGCACGAGTTTCCTCCCACACGTGCAGGAAATTTCTAGAGTTATCGTGCATGCAATATATAACAGTTAGAGAAGTGTTGGATGTGTAGGCAGGAAACTCTTGCTATGGGTCCAACGGGGGCAACCAGTGGAATATTGGGCCCAACCTTGGTTTTCTATGTATATATGGGGCCTAATCATGCCTAATAAACAAACAAAACATACATTGGTCAATCCTCGTACGGAGATAGCTAGGGGTAGATCCCTGGGGCGCCGTAGAGGTTTACAATATGGGAGATGGCCGCCGGAGCGCCGGAATCTAACCAAAACCTGCATGTGTCCATACCATGTGTACACAAGTGTGGTATATGGTCCATATATTCAATGGATATAGATCTCGGGTGTCACCGTCTTCAATTCACGCGCATGCGATAACACTTATTGGAGAAGTTTTGGACGTGTCGTTGGGAAACTCCCACGAGACGTCCAACGAGGGGCAACCAGTGGAATATTGGGCCCAACTTTGGTTTTCTATGTAGATATGGCCTAAACATGCCTAAACAAACAAAAAACTACATTGCTGGAACCTTGTACAGAGATAGCTAGAGGTAGATCCCCTAGGCCCACCGAGACTATGGTTTCGAAGGGAAATGGCCGCCAGAGCGCCGGAATCCAACCAAAACTTGCATGTGGCCATGCCATGTGTACAAAAATGTGGTAGATGGTCCATATATGCAATGGCTAGCTCCCGGGTATCACCGACTTCAGTTCACACGCATGCGATAACACTTATTGGAGAAGTTCTGGACGTGTCGCTAGGAAACTCTTGCAAGACAGCCAACGAGGGGCAACCGGTGGAATATTTGGCCCAACTTTGGTTTTCTATGTAGATATGGCCTAAACATGCCAAAACAAGCAAAAACCTACATTGGTGGAATCTCGTAAAGAGATAGCTAGGGGTAGATCCCCTAGGCCGACCGAGACTAGGGTTTCGATGGGAGATGGCCGCCAGAGCGCCGAAATCCAACCAAAACTTGCATGTGGCCATGCCATGTGTACACAAGTGTGGTAGATGGTCCATATATTCAATGGATATCTCCCGGGTGTCACCGTCTTCAGTTCACGCGCATGCGATAACACTTGTTGGAGAAATTCTGGACGTGTCGCTGGGAAACTCGCGCGAGAAGTCCAACAAGGGGCAACCGGTGGAATGTTGGGCCCAACTTTGGTTTTATATTTATCTTGTCCTAAACATTCCTAAACGAACAAAAAACTACATTGGTGGAACCTTGTACGGAGATAGCTAGGGGGTAGATCCCCTGGGCCCACTGAGACTAGGGTTTCGATGGGAGATGGCCGCAAAACCGCCGGAATCCAACCAAAACTTGCATGTGGACATGACATGTGTGCACAAATGGGGTAGATGGTTCATATATGCAATGGATATAGATCTCAGGTGTCATCGTCTTCAATTCATGCGCATGCGATAACACTTATTGGAGCAGTTCTGGACGTGTCGCTGGGAAACTCCCACGAGACATCCAACGAGGGGAAACCGGTAGAATATTGGGCCCAACTTTGGTTTTCTATGTATAAATGGCCTAAACATGCCTAAACAAACAAAAACCTACATTGGTGGAACCTCGTACAGAGATAGCTATCTATGGACCATCTATGGACCATCTAACACATTTGTGTACACATTTGTGCACCAAGACTAGGGTTTCGATGGGAGATGGCCACCAGAGCACCGGAATCCAACCAAAACTTGCATGTGGCCATGCCATGTGTACACAAGTGTGGTATATGGTCCATAGATGCAGTGGCTAGCTAACGGGTGTCACCATCTTCTGTTCACGCGCATGCGATAACACTTACTAGAGAAGTTCTAGACGTGTCGCTGGGAAACTCCCGCGAGATGTCCAACGAGGGGCAACCGGTGGAATATTGGGAACAACTTTGGTTTTCTATGTAGATATGGCCTAATCATGTCTAAACAAACAAAAAACTACATTGGTGGAACCTCGTATGAAGATACCTAGGGGGTAGATCCCCCGGGCCCACCGAGACGAGGGTTTCGAAGGGAGATGGCCGCTAGAGCACCGGAATCCAACCAAAACTTGCATGTTTTCATGAAATGTGTACACAAATGTGTTAGATGGTCCATAGATGCAATGTATATAGATCTCGGGTGTCACCGTCTTCAATTCACGCGCATGCGATAACACTTATTGGAGAAGTGTTGGACGTGTAGGCGGGAAACTCCTGCTATGGGTCCAACCGGGGCAACCAGTGGAATATTGGTCCCAACCTTGGTTTTCTATGTAGATATGGGGCCTAATCATTCCTAATAAACAAACAAAAAGTACATTGGTCAATCCTCATATGGAGATAGCTAGAGATAGATCCCCAGGGCCCCGTAGAGGTTTACAATATGGGAGATGGCCGCCGGAGCGCCGGAATCCAACCAAAACTTGCATGTGGCCAGACCATGTGTACACAAGTGTGGTAGATGGTCCATATATGCAATGGATATAGATCTCGGGTGTCACCGTCTTCAATTCATGCTCATGCCATAACACTTATTCGAGAAGTTCTGGATGTGTCGCTAGGTAACTCCCGCGAGACGTCCAACGAGGGGAAACCGGTCGAATATTGGGCTCAACTTTGGTTTTCTATGTAGCTATTGCTGAAACATGCCTAAACAAATAAAAAACTACATTGGTGGAACCTGTACAGAGATAGCTAGGGGGTAGATCCCCCGGGCCCACCGAGACTATGGTTTCAATGGGAAATGGCCGCTAGAGCGCCGGAATCCAACAAAAACTTGCATGTGTCCATTCCATGTGTACACAAGTGTGGTAGATAGTCCATAGATGCAATATCTATCTCACGGGTGTCACCGTCTTCAGTTCACGCGCATGCGATAACACTTATAGGAGAAGTTCTGGACGTGTCACTGGGAAACTCCCGCGAGACGTCCAACGAGGGGCAACGAGTGGAATATTGGGCCCAACTATAGTTTTCTACGTATATATGGCCTAATAATGTATAAACAAACAAAAACTCCATTGGTGGAACCTCGTACGAAGATAGCTAGGGGGTGGATCCCCCGGGCCCACCGAGACTAGGGTTTCGATGAGAGATGGCCGCCAGAGCACCGGAATCTAACCAAACTTGCATGCGGTAATGCAATGTGTACACAAATGTGGCAGATGATACATAGACACAATGGATATTGATCTCGGGTGTCACCGTCTTCAATTCACGCGCATGCGATAAGACTTATTGGAGAAGTTTTGGACGTGTCGCTAGGAAACTCGCGCAGGACGTCCAACGAGGGGCAACCGGTGGAATATTGGGCCCATCTTTGGTTTTCTATGTAGATATGGCCTAAACATGCCTAAAATAATAAATAACTACATTGGTGTAACCTCGTATAGATATAGCTAGGGGTAGATCCCCCAGGCCCACCGAGACTAGGGTTTCGATGGGAGATGGCCGCCGGAGCGCCAGAATCCAACCAAAACTTGCATGTGGCCATGCCATGTGTACACAAATGGGGTAGATGGTACATAGATGCAATGGATATAGATCTCGGTTGTCACCGTGTTCAATTCATGCGCATGCGATAATACTTATTGGGGAAGTTCTAGACGTGTCGCTGGGAAACTCGCGCGAGATGTCCAGCGAGGGGCAACCGTTGGAATATTGGGCCCAACTTTGGTTTTCTATGTAGATATGGCCTAAACATGACTAAACAAATAAAGAACTACATTGGTGGAACCTCGTATGAAGATAGCTAGGGGGTAGATCCCCCAGGCCCACCGAGACTAGGGTTTCGAAGGGAGATGGCTGCCAGAGCACCGGAATCCAACCAAAACTTGCATGTGTTCATGCAATGTGTACACAAATGTGGTAGATGGTCCATAGATGCAATGGATATAGATCTCGGGTGTCACCTTCTTCAGTTCACGCGCATGCGATAACACTTATTGGAGAAGTGATGGACGTGTAGGCGGGAAACTCCTACTATGGGTCCAACGGGGGCAACCAGTGGAATATTGGTCCCAACCTTGGTTTTCTATGTAGATATGGGGCCTAATCATGCCTAATAAACAAACAAAAAAGTACATTGGTTAATCCTCGTATGGAGATAGCTAGAGGTAGATCCCCGGGGCCCCGTAGAGGGTTACAATATGGGAGATGGCCGCCAGAGCGCCGGAATCCAACCAAAACATGCATGTGGCCATACCATGTGTACACAAGTGTGGTAGATGGTCCATATATGCAATGTATATAGATCTCGGGTGTCACTGTCTTCAACTCACGCTCATGCCATAACACTTATTGGAGAAGTTCTGGACGTGTCGCTAGGAAACTCCCGCGAGACGTCCAACGTGGGGAAACCGGTGGAATATTGGGCTCAACTTTGGTTTTCTATGTAGATATTGCTGAAACATGCCTAAACAAAGAAAAAACTACATTGGTGGAACCTTGTACAGAGATAGCTAGGGGGTAGATCCCCCGGGCCCACCGAGACTATGGTTTCGATGGGAAATGGCCGCCAGAGCGCCGGAATCCAACAAAAACATGCATGTGTCCATTCCATGTGTACACAAGTGTGGTAGATAGTCCATAGATGCAATGGCTATCTCACGGGTGTCACCGTATTCAGTTAAGGCGCATGCGATAACACTTATAGGAGAAGTTCTGGACGTGTCGCTGGGAAAGTCCCGCGAGACGTCCAACGAGGGGCAACCAGTGGAATATTGGGCCCAACTTTGGTTTTCTATGTATATATGGCCTAATAATGTATAAACAAACAAAAAACTCCATTGGTGGAACCTCGTACAAAGATAGCTAGGGGGTAGATCCCCCGGGCCCAGCGAGACTAGGGTTTCGATGGGAGATGGCCGCCAGAGCACTGGAATCTAACCAAACTTGCATGCGGTAATGCAATGTGTACACAAATGTGGCAGATGATACATAGACGCAATGGATATAGATCTCGGGTGTCACCGTCTTCAATTCACGCGCATGCGTAAACACTTATTGGAGAAGTTTTAGACGTGTCGTTGGGAAACTCGCGCAGGACGTCCAACGATGGGCAACCGGTGGAATATTGGGCCCAACTTTGGTTTTCTATGTAGATATGGCCTAAACCTGCCTAAACAAATAAAGTACTACATTGGTGTAACCTCGTATAGAGATAGCTAGGGGGTAGATCCCCCAGGCCCACCGAGACTAGGGTTTCGATGGGAGATGGCCGCCGGAGCGCCAGAATCCAACCAAAACTTGCATGTGGCCATTCCATGCATACACAAATGGGGTAGATGGTCCATAGATGCAATGGATATAGATCTTGGGTGTCACCGTCTTCAATTCATGCGCATGTGATAATACTTATTGGAGAAGTTCTGGCCGTGTCGCTGGGAAACTCGCGCGAGATGTCCAACAAGGGGCAACCATTGGAATATTGGGCCCAACTTTTGTTTTCTATGTAGATATGGCCTAAAAATGCCTAAACAAATAAAGAACTACATTGGTGTAACCTCGTATAGAGATAACTAGAGGGTAGATCCCCTGGGCTCACTTAGACTAGGGTTTCGATGGGAGATGGCCGCCGGAGCGCCAGAATCCAACCAAAACTTGCATGTGGCCATGCCAAGTGTACACAAGTGTGGTAGATGGTCCATAGATGCAATGGATATAGATCTCGGGTGTCACCGTCTTCAGTTCACGCGCATGCGATAACACTTATTATTGGAGAAGTTCTGGATGTGTGATGGATCGTGATTGATGAGCTCGTTGGGGAACGCCAAGAGGAAGGTATGATGAGCACAAAAGTAAGTTTCCCTCAGTTATGAAACCAAGGTTTATCGAACCAGTAGGAGCAAGGAAACACCCCAAAGGTGTTGCTAGCTGATCCTTGGGAGGGCGCACTACCGGTGCTAGTAGCAACATGGAGACCTGCACAACACAACCACAGAACTTTGTCCCAACTTGCGATGAGGTTGTAAATCTCACCGGTTTTGCTGAAAACAAAGGATTAAACATATCGAATGGAAGGAAGTAATAGTTTTAAGAAAGTAAACACAAAGCAGTAAACAGTTTATAGATTGTATGTAAAAGAAAGGACCGGGATCCATAGTTCACTAGAGGTGGCTCTCCTTAAGATAGATAACATGTTGGGTGAACAAATTACAGCGGGGCAATTGACAAACATCGAGAAAGCATACAAGCATATACTAATCATCTTGACTCCTTTTGAGACTTGATTGGGCATTACAACATTATACATAGAATGCCATCCAACTGCATCTATGACTAATAATCCACCTTCAGGTTATCATCTGACCCCCCTCCAGTATTAAGTTGCAAGCAACAGATTATTGCTTTACGAATTGCGTGTAATGTAAACAATACGATTGTTCTATGAACAAAGGATTGTTGTTTTCTCCCTAGTAGCAACAACACATCTAGTACCTTAGAGATTTCTGTCACTTCCTCAGATTACGAGAGGCATGAACCCACTATCGAGGATAAATACTAACTCTTGGAGTTGCTAGCCTCTACTTGGCCAAGATAGCTACTAACAACGGAAAGCATACAAGATCACAAATAACAAAGACATGATAGAATCAATAATCAATCTGAAATAGCATCTCAATATCCATCGGATCCCCGCAAACACAACATGTATGATTACAAATAGATGATCTTGATCATGAACGGAGCTCACAGGATCTAGACATGAAAGCACAAAGGAGGAGAACCAGCCATCCAGCTACTACATGGACCCATAGTCCAGAGATGAACTACTCACGCATCACACCGGAGGCTTGCATAATGATGAAGAAGGCCTCCAGGGTGAATTCCCCTCTCTGGCAGGGTGCTGAGAAGAGCTTTAGATCCCTCCCGATCTAGGGATGGAGATGACGACGGCTACAGACTCTTTCGTGGATTTTTGATCGGGTACTTAGGGTTTTGGTCCCGAAGGCAATATATAGGCGGAAGGAGAGGTCGAAGGGGTGCTTGGGCTGGCCACACCACCCCCTGGCGCGGCCAGGCCTGGCCCACACGGCCAAGTGGTGTGGTGCCCCCCTGGCTCCTCTCCCTCTCGTATTCTCGCTCCAGATGACTTCCGGTAAAATAGCGACTTTGGCTTTTGTCCCGTCCAATTCCGAGAATATTCATTTTCTGACTTCCTGGAACCAAAAACAGCAGAAAATAGGCAGCTGGCACTGTGGCTCTTGTTAATAGGTTAGTCCAAGAAATCATATGAAAAGTACTCCAAAGTGTGGACAAAACACAAGAAAGTAGATAAAACCAAGCATGGAACATCAAAAATTATAGATACATTTGCAATGTATCAACATCCCCAAGCTTAACTCCTTCTCGTCCTCGAGTAGGTAAGTGATAAAAAGAAAGAATAATTTTTGAGGTGACATGCACCATCATAAACTTGATTAAAGTACTTGTAAAACATTCAAAGCTGGGATCATAGTACTTCAATCATAACATGAAAGACAAAGTTCTAGCAATAAGACAAAGAAACTATGATGCAACATGAATAAAACATAGCATAATAGCATTCAACTTGTCCCTCATAGAGTAGCAAGTATAAATGCATAGGACACCTTCAAAATTTATAAGAGTGACTAGATACAAATAGTTTAAAACAAGGATTATCAAGTTATGCATCAATCAACTAGTCTTGGGACAATGCACATAGAACTAAGAATGGCCACTATGCTCTCAAAGTAGGTGCATAAAGGTAGAAGGTGGAGACTCAATATATAAGTGGAAGAAAGGCCTTCATAGAAGGAAGCAGGGATTCAAGTCTCATAAAGAGCTTCCAAAAATTATGGTACTTATAGCTTTCATCTCTCATTGCCCCTATCATAAGCATCTTGAAGTGATTAAGGTTAAAGTGAACAAACTATGGTGTACATGCTTGACGAAGTATAAGTTAGAAATCTCATGTCCCTTGAATACGAGGGCCGCTCCTCATGCTACTCAAGTTTAGTCACCGGTAAGTTCCTGTCATCGTAAGTACATGTGTATCATAGAGAACCGCCAACGGGGTACCCCTTGCCCGATGATACGGAAGAATCCCCATATGAAAATGACAAGGCAAGCAGACAAAAAGCATCTCAGCAATCTTTTTATTTACCATGGGAATATGGTGCTTTTTTCTCTCTTTCCTCTTTTCGTAATCTCTTTTTTTTTCTTTTTCTCTTTTTTCTCAATATAGGACTCTTTTTTATAAGAAGGATGCTTCATAGATTTCTCATTATGGTTACGCTGCAGGTTTCCACCATGTCAGCATGGATTAGACCAGCGGCCCAGGCGCTTCTCTAACACATATACATAACTCCATGGACTTACAAGCTCCCCTTTCATTTCACACCGATGACATCCATAGACAAAAGAGCATGATATCAACTAGGTACAAAGTACCCATGCAATGTTGAAAGCGTTCCCCATGACAGCATGGTTCTGCTAATCCCCAACAAATAAGTGCAAGCATATACAGCATAGACAACACAATGGTTCAAGTTTATTAAGGGCAAAAAAAGTAAAGTGTGCCATCAAGTTCGTGAGAGCTTTAATAACTAGTTTTCTCATAACAAGTTTAATTTGGAAGGTAAACAAAAGCATGAATATACTTGGAATAGCATAAGCTAGTAGGTAGGTATGGTGGACTCTTTGGAATAACTTGGTTTAGGGAGTTGGATGCATGAGTGGAACTTATACTTGGTTATGGAGGCTAGCAAAAGACTGGGAGCGACAAACTAAGAGAGTAATAATGGACATAATCATGCAGAGCGACAAAACATCATTGATCAAAGCATAAAATGATACTACAAGTTGAAAACTAAAGGATCATAAAGGATTATGTGACTTGAGATAGTCATAACATGGTGTGAGCATGCGCCAAGTCAACCCAAATAAAGCATCAAAGGAGAATACCACAATACTATGCTTTAATATGCTAAAACAACGCATGATTCATCCAAGGAACATTAAGCAATCTCAATTGTTTATAACAAGTCATGATACAGCAAAGAATACTAAGCATAAAGCCAAAACAATATCAAGCATGGCATGACAAAGCACATGCCATAGTCAAAAACGAGCTCTCTTTACCACTTAAGCATGAACTTTCCTACTCTTTTCCAATCCAAACCAAACTATTTAAAAACCAATGTATGAAATAGGGGGTGCAACCAATTTATTCATCAAACTAAGAAAACAAAGAAAACTAAAAACCAAAACCAAAACAAAAAAGAAGACACTCCAAGAACAACACAACTATGCATGAAAGAATAAAATGAAGCGTTTGGAAGGAACCTGGAATTTTATTGATGAAGAAGGGGATGCCTTGGGCATCCCCAAGCTTTGACGCTTGTACTTCTTGGATATTTCTTGGGGTGACACGCGTGGCATCCCCAAGCTTGAGCTTTCGTCCATCCTTCGTCTCATTACTCATTCCTTCGATACACCTGAAATTTTTCCTTCATACAAAACTTCACACAATCTTTATTAGCAACATTAGTGCACTCAAGATAATAAGTCTTTAGGTTCAGTTCTAACACCAATAAACTTCCATTAAACACTAGATACTATAGAACTTCCCTCAAAAAGCTCAATTCCCCAAAAGAACTCAAAAGGAACCAACAAGAAGCAAATGCAGAAAATGGCAGAAATTTGTCAAAACAGACCAGCAGGTAAAGACGATTTTTTTTGAAGACCTTCTGTTGCTCAAATCAAAAATTGTTGAACTAAAGAAAGTTAGATAACAACCTGGGGCAGAAGCACAAACATTCACGCCTCAAAAGGACGTTCAAAGATTTTACACGAATTTTTATGGTGAAACATAGAAATTTTTTTCGAGACAGCAAATTTCCCAATCATTACTTCTCTCTCATTAGAGGTTATTCTTGGCACAAAAAGCAAATAAAAAGGATAAGGAACGGTTATTACTGAAGTAATAACTTCCAAGACTCGTCTAAAACTTTTGGGTTATCTCCCAATAAGTACTTTTCTTTAACGCCTTTAAGTTAGGCATAAGAAGCAAAAAGAATCAAGTGTTCTCAAATCAAGAAGCATTAAGAGCAATAACAGAAATATCTTCAACAAGGCAAGGTATATCATCCAAATAAGTTCTAGAGGATACCCTCTCAATGCTCTTAGGTTCACTATTTTCATCAAACAGGTTTTCGGGAACGATCCAATCAAGATTCTTTCCTATGGCTTCATGCATTGCTACCAGTTTAAAGGGAATTGGTATCTTAGTTTCCTCCCCATTAGGTTCAGTTTTGTTCATATGTTCTCGTGTACCAACAACATCTACACATGAGCCTAGCATATTGAAACGTTCAAAGACTTTTCTAGCTTCCTTGGCAACATCATAGAATTCCTTAAACAAAGTTTCTAGAATAAAATCCCTCTTTTCAGGGTCCTCAATTTCTTTAAGTTTAAGAAACATTACTTGCATTAAGGGGTTGAGGTTAACAAACCTAGCTTCCAACATGTGAACTAAAGAAACTGCAGCAATCTCATAGTTTGGAGCAAGTTTTGCAAGGGATCTATCCTTAATATCCTCATGTTTGCTAACATGATAAAGAATTCTTCAATATTATCTTTTCCAATTATAGAACCACTACCTATTGAAAGGTCTTTCAGGGTGAATTTAGGGCTCAACATGGTGAGCTAAGGAAGAGGTAACAACTAAAGGAGACTTAATTTTTTCGTGTGTTTTCAATAAAGAAAGCAAACTAGTAAAACTAATTTTTTGTGTTTTTGATAAACAAGCAAACAAAGCAAAAACAAACTAAGAAAAACAAAAATAACAAAGTAAAGTGATTGGTTATGAGGGACTCCCCTTGTGAACATGTCCTTGACTCCCCGGCAAAGGCGCCAGAAAAATACTTTGATGGCTCGTGATTGATGAGCTTGTTGGGGAACCCCAACAGGAAGGTATGATGAGCACAGAAGTAAGTTTCCATCAGTTATGAAACCAAGGTTTATCGAACCCGTAGGAGCAAGGAAACACACCAAAGGTGTTGCTAGCTGAGCCTTGGCAGGGCGCACGACCGGTGCTAGTAGCAACATGGAGACCTGCACAACACAACCATAGAACTTCGTCCCCAACTTGCGATGAGGTTGTCAATCTGAACGGTTTTGCTGAAAACAAAGGATTAAACGTATCGAATGGAAGGAAGTAATAGTTTGTAAAAAGTAAAACCAAAGCAGTAAACAGTTTATAGATTGTATGTAAAAGAAAGGACCGGGATCCATAGTTCACTAGAGGTGGCTCTCCTTAAGATAGATAACATGATGGGTGAACAAATTACAACGGGGCAATTGACAAACATCGAGAAAGCATACAA
The DNA here is from genome assembly GCA_023614405.1 of Avena insularis. Classification (NCBI taxonomy): domain Eukaryota; kingdom Viridiplantae; phylum Streptophyta; class Magnoliopsida; order Poales; family Poaceae; genus Avena; species Avena insularis. Next base: position 113,907 of record JAJUPC010000179.1, on the reverse strand, counting down.
GCATATACTAATCATCTTGACTCCTTTGAGACTTGATTGGGCATTACAACATTATACATAGACCGCCATCCAACTGCATCTATGACTAATAATCCACCTTTAGGTTCTCCAGTATTAAGTTGCAAGCATCAGATTATTGCTTTACGAATTGCGTGTAATGTAAACAATACGATAGTTATATGAATAAAGGATTGTTGTTTTCTCCCTAGTAGCAACATCACATCTAGTACCTTAGAGATTTCTGTCACTTCCCCAGATTACCAGAGGCATGAATTCAATATCGAGCATAAATACTAAGTCTTGGAGTTGCTAGAATCTACTTGGCCAAGATAGCTACTAACAACGGAAAGCATGCAAGATCACAAATAACAAAGACATGATACAATCAATAATCAATCTGAAATAGCATCTCAATATCCATCGGATCCCACAAACATAACATGTATGCTTACAAATAGATGATGTTGATCATGAACGGAGCTCACAAGATCTAGACATGAAAGCACAAAGGAGGAGAACCAGCCATCTAGCTACTACATGGACCCGTAGTCTAGAGATGAACTACTCACGCATCACACCGGAGGCTTGGATAATGATGAAGAAGGACTCTAGGGTGAAGTCCCCTCTAAGGCAGGGTGCCGGGAAGAGCTTCAGATCCCTCCCGATCTAGGGATGGAGATGACGGCGGCTACAGACTCTTTATTGGATTTTTGATCGGGTACTTAGGGTTTTGGTCCTGAAGGCAATATATAGGAGGAAGGAGACACCAAGGGGGTGCCTGGGCTGGCCACACCACCCCTTGGCGTGGCCAGCCCTTGCCCGCACGGCCAGGTGGTGTGGTGGCCTCCTGGCTCCTCTCCGTCTCGTATTCTGGCTCCAGATGACTTCCGATAAAATAGTGACTTTGGTTTTTCTCCCGTCCAATTCCGAGAATATTCATTTTCTGACATCTTGGAACCAAAAACAGGCAGCTGGCATTAATAGGTTAGTACAAGAAATCATATGAAAAGTACTCCAAAGTGTGGATAAAACACAAGAAAGTAGATAAAACCAATCATGGAACATCAAAAATTATAGATACATTTGCAATGTATCAACGTGCCGCTAGGAAACTCCCGCGAGACGTCCAACGAGGGGCAACCGATGGAATATTGGACCCAACTTTGGTTTTCTATGTAGATATGGCCTAAACATGCCTAAACAAACAACAAGCTACATTGGTGGAACCTCGTACAGAGATAGCTAGGGGGGAGATCCCCCGGCCCCACCGAGACTAGGGTTTCGATGGGAGATGGCTGCTAGAGCGCCGAAATCCAACCAAAACTTGTATGTGGCCATTCCATGTGTACACAAGTGGGGTAGATGGTCCATAGATGCAATGGCTAGCTCCCGGTTCACGCGCATGCGATAACACTTATTGGAGAAGTTCTGGATGTGTCGCTGGGAAACTCCCGCGAGACGTCCAACGAGGGGCAACCTGTGGAATATTGAGCCCAACTTTTGTTTTCTAAGTAGATATGGCCTAAACATGCCTAAACAAAAAAAGAACTACATTGGTGTAACCTCGTATAGAGATAGCTAGGGGGTATATCCCCCGGTCCCACCGAGACTAGGGTTTCGATGGGAGATGGCTGTTAGAGCGCCGAAATCCAACCAAAACTTGCATCTAGCCATGCCATGTGTACACAAGTGTGGTAGTTGGTCCATAGATGCAATGGCTAGGTCCCAGGTGTCACCGACTTCAGTTCACACGCATGCGATAACACTTATTGGAAAAGTTCTGGACGTGTCGCTGGGAAACTCGCGCAAGACGTCCAACGAGGGGCAACCGGTGGAATATTGGGCCCAACTTTGGTTTTCTATGTAGATATGGCCTAAACATGCCTAAACAAAAAACTTTGGTTTTCTGCGAGACTTTTCTCTTTCGTTTGGATTGCTTTGTCCATAGAAACATGGTAAACCAAAGGTTGAGCCCAAGATCCCTATTTGCCGTGAGAAATTTCGATGTACTCCTCGTGAAAAAGAAAAATCCGCGCCGATTTGCAGGAACTCTAACATATTTGAATTAGGGGTGATTCAAATTTTGGAAAGGTGGAATTTTTAAAAATTATAATAATAATGGGCAAAATTGAACCAGGGGAGCCGACCCGCCCTGTTTGGTTGTCGACAAGGGAGGGACCCTGGCCTTTTCCCTGGGCCAAACTCGCGATAGGGCAGGGCCAAACTCGGTAGGTCGGGGCCAAATCCCTCTCTCGTGATAGGGCAATGGCGGCGCTAGGAGCGACGCCGCGCCTCTTCCTCCGGCGATCGACCCCGCTCCACCGGTCGTCCTCCCCTCGCCTCTCCCCTCCCCGGCCTGTCACCTCTCCGGTGGTTGTCATTCTCCTTCCCCAAGATCTTCTCTGCCTCGACTTCCTGTCCTCTCCGGTGACGATGGACCGGCGGTTGGCGCTCATACTCCTTCTCCCCCCACCTTGTTTTGCTTCTAGATTTCATGCCTTATCCGTCCCCATCCCAGCGCTGATTAGTTGCTGCTCCAGATCTTGCAGCCCTACTGACCGAAGTTCATATCTTGCAGCTCGGCCTGACGGTTGCCGCTCATCTTCCTTCTCCTTCGACGAAGGTTAGCCCCCTACACTCGCTCCTTCTCCATGGGCGGGCACATGTCCGGCAGTTAGGTCAAAGTGTTGGGTATAGAGTAGGAGTAATAATGGCTTGCAGGTTGAATGTGTTGGCTTGCAGGTTGAATGTGTTCGGTGTAGAATAGGAGTAATAATGTGTTGGGTATACAGTAGGAGTAATAATGTATAGAGTAGGTTGAATGTGTTGCCCTGCAGGTTAGCTAGTCGATGGTTTCAAATAGTATGCTTTGTTTGATTCACAGGAACTTAGGATGCAGAAATAGGAATAGGAATCCTAACTTCATAGGAATGCAAGTGAAAAACTACGGATAGCAGAATATAGGAATATTTTCTTTACAGGTCGTTTGAAAGATAGGAAAGTAATAGCACAAGAATTCAAACTGCTGTCTCCAGGAACTTGATTAGCCTGAACAACAAGCAAGGGCAGCGGCTTTTGGTGGCGTGAAATGGCCATGCTACAGCAATCTTAACTTAGCATTAGCTTTAATTGCCTCGTTCCTCCAAAATAAATTGAAAAAAGAGGTCAGACTAGATTCTTTCCTTCCCGTGTTTTTCATAGGAATCTCGTTGGAAAGGAAAAGTTCCTTCAGAATTCCTTTGATGTATTCTTGTGAATCAAATGCTGCTACAGTACAAATTTCTGTAGGAACATGAATCCTACGCTTCTCCTGTAAAATTCTTGTGAATCAAACAAGGCTTAGGATAGTTGCAAATATAGTAGGAGTAATAATGTGGTTTCCCCAGCAAATCTATCTGTCCATTTTACCAAAAACCTGATCCATATAGAAACATGGTTCTTATTTAAAGGAGGACTGCACTCTGCTATTTTTTCAGTCGTTTCTTCCTATTGTTTATTAGCTCTGCGTTCAGTTGTTCAGTTGTTTAAAAATATTTTGAGTTAATATAAGCTAGTGACCTCTGCTCCCCATCGCAGTTATCTTCTCCTAGTCACCAGATCAGTCCGCCATCGATGGAGGCTACGGCGGCGGCAAAATAGGAGAGGAATATTGAGCACCAGTGCTACCTGCAGCCACCGTCGAAAGAGGCGCAGGAGATTGAGGATGATGCTGCTGCGCTATTGAATTTGCCACAGGCGCCGGTAGCGGAGTTGAACTCACCTCGCTGTTACAGGGATTTGCTCCCGATGGGTGTGATGTGCAGGCGTAAAGGGGGCGAGCTGGTGCTTATGTGGGATGCCTAGTTCAGGTTCAAGGGTCTGCTCGAGGTGACGGCTTCGAACATGGCATCGTATAGGGCTCGCGCCACAGTAGCTGGATCGTCGTCACAGGAGATGTCTCAGGTGATCAAAATCACCAAATATGATGGAGATATGTCCTTCACTATTGAGTATGTTAGTAAGTTGGAGCTGCGCCAGTTGATGTTGAAAGCTGCAGAACACCCGCTCCCTGCTTGGTGTACTTGTTGGCTGAATCGCTAGAAGATGGTGTGAAGTTTAGGGATAATGGTTCTATGTTAGCAACCTTTTGGTGCAAGTGCAGTAGCTGTTTAGTGTAGTGTAGTGTAGCTGTATAGTGTAGCTATGCAGTGTAGCAAAGTAGTAGAAATATTTTGGCATAACATGGCAATGAAGAAGAAAAAGATGGGCATGAATAAGAAGAACTTGGTATGTAGTAATGAGCCTAGCTATGTAATCCTTGCATCCTTTTGGTGTGAATATATGGGAAAAGTTATGTTAGCTGAACCATGCTATGTTTCTTGAATTTATGTTCTCTTGAAAATTTGACAGCAGTAGCAGGTTTGCATATCAATCCCACTTAATTAATACATCAAAAGTTCACAGGTTTGCACTACTTTCACACATACTACTGGTAGTAACAGGTTTGTCCCCTTTTCATTTATAGACCTACACCATGGATGTCGAGATTGTCCTCCACCAGAATGCACAAAATGTTGAAGTCATCGACATTAGTTCCGATGATGAAGCGACTGCCCGCGAAGCTGCTCTCGTGTAGCTGCTGCTATGCGACGCGCTCTCCGTGGAGCAGTGGCTGCTAGGAAGCATGCTGCTCGTGAAGCCACCACTGCTAGCAAGCGTGCTGCTGCTAAGCAGCGTGTTGCTGCTCGTGAAGCTAGAGCTATTGCCATTCGAGGTAATCTTCTATGTATAAGCTGCTGCTAAGTTTGTCTCTTCTATGTATATGCTGCTGCTAAGTTTCTCTCTTCTAAGCATGCCATTTTTTCTTACATATAGGCCCGAAAATAAAGGGAAGGAGACTCACCTTTGATGAATGCTGTGTGTTTGCGAACCGTGTGGCTTTGGACGGTTCACAAGTTGAGTTTCTGAAGGAGGTAGCTCGTGAGAGGCCAACAAGACACATCTATGTTTGCACTATTCAGGGTGCTCACATCGATTGGCAGAGAGCAAAAATGGTATCATTTTTGTCAATTAGTGGTCCATTTGTTGCTTTCATGCCCTCCATTTCTATGAATTAATGTTCTTTTTGTTGCTTTTATGCAGTACTTTGCAAGGAAGTACAGCTATTCATTCATCAAGAAATACCTGGACTTGCCAACGCACATCATTGTTTTTTGGCACGGGAGAGACATTGCTACAGTGAAAGTTATATTTGGCAAAGGAAGCAATGTAGGTGTCCAGTTCACCTGCAACTGGATGAAGGTGACGAGGAAGACCAAGATGAAAGAGGGTGAAGTCTTCCTATTCTGGTTCCGTTAGTGCTCGGAGAACGGTCTGAAGCTGGTCCTTAAAAGGGTCGAGTAGCTATGTTCCATGTTGGACTTCCTGTAATATGCTAGTCGGACGTAGTGAACTTAGTTGAAGTTGTGTCTGGTTGCTTTTGATCAAGTGGAGAAGTGGTCCAGGTTTTTAACTTAGTTCGTGTTGCTTTTGGTCTTTGTGTGTATAGATGCTACTATTCCAGGATATATATGCTACATGTCTAGGTTGCTTTTGCTTTTGCTATTCCAGGTTCGAGCTAGAGTTATCATATATACTATTCCAGGTTCGAGCATCTTTGCTTTTGCTTGGTGATATATATACTATTCCAGGTTCGAGCTAGAGCTATCATGTCCAGGTTGCTTTTGTTGTTTTGAGCATGTATTATACCAGTATGCTGTTCGAGCACAAGACTTGTGCTGCTGTCGTGTTTAGGAGCACAAGATAAAAGGCAATTTGACAAACTAAAGATCAGTGTTCTGGCACTCCATTACAATTTGACAAACTAAAGATCAGTTCTAGCACTCCATTCTATCACATTGCTCCATTACAATTTGACAAACTAAAGATCAAAAGAAAAAAGATCAGTTCTGGCACTCCTCACTTCTTGAAGGAACACACCAGGACTCCTCACTTCTGGCAGCAGCAAGACTGCAAAACACAGCATCACTCCTCACTTCTGGCAGCAACAGGACTGCAAAACACAAGGACTCCAACACCATTAGCAATAGGCCACCAGTTTGCATTGAGCAAGCAGATAAAAAAAATATAATGGAGGACAGAATTTACCTTCCAGATTTAAACTAATCATCATCATCGTCCTGCCTATTATCTTCACCATCGTCATAGTACTGGTACATTGTCTCATCAACTCCGTTCTCGTTTTCAGGTTCATCATCCACTAGCTCCGGCCTACATTTCTTCATTCTTTCCACAACCACAGCACCAACTAACACTCGTTCATGGCACCTTTGCGATCTGGTTTCCACATAGGATTCATTAACTAGCACCGGAACTTCTGGCGTGTCGTCATCTTAGTATGATAGGCCACAACCACCACCATAGGACCCTTTTGCACTTCACTTTCCTTCACGCTACACAAATGTCTGTGTTGGAACTTTTGCACAACGCGCCAATGCCCACCCAAAAGGGTGTCTGGCACATAGAAGGCTCGTCTTTTTGCCGCCAAGATCAAACCAATCACAGCGGCATAAGACGGCCGAACGATGGACGCCTCCGCTGGAATTGTATTGCAGCTTGATGATGCTTTTGAGCTGACCGTAGAAGTCAAGGATGGTCGACTCATGGTCTCCCTCCACGACAATTCCACTATTCTGCGTGTTTCTATTTTTCTCGCGGTCAACGGTCTGGTAGCGGACACCATCAACAACATAGGCTGAATAGAGTCTCATTCGCGTATCCGGTGCACATGCCAAACAAAATAGATCATCACTGACCTCATTCTTCTCGTACAATTTTCCAATCTGCAAAAATAGGAAAAGAGTGAATTCCATCATAGTACTACTCCAAATTCAAGTAATTCCATCAAAGTACTACTCCAAATTCGAAGTACTCACATGATTCTTAAACCATCTAGCAAATCCCTTCGCAAGCCATTTGTCAACACTGATGCGGCTATCTTGACCGATCAGCTCTTCCTTGCACAAACTGTAATTCCAACAAAAATATATAGTTAATTAAATGTACATCAGGGTAAAATGTACCAGGAAAAAAGATATCGAGTGCACAAGAGAGATGACATACTTGATATACAGTAGAACCTCAGGGCAACTTCTGAGCACATACGAGTGCATATTGTCATAATCATCACCACTAGCCTTCAAATATTGTGACCCTCCAAGGAAGTTGACACCATGGTTGAAAACTGAGACATCAGTACTTTGCAAATCGTTCCGCTCTCTATTTATGCCCGACCGATTAAATCTTATTTCCACCTCATCAAAGTACCGCGAGGAAAACGTCAGGCACTCATCAACAACATATGCCTCGGCTATTGACCCCTCAGGCCTCGCCGTGTTTCGCACATAACGCTTAAATGTAAGCATCCTTCTTTTGATGGGGTACATCCAACCATATTGTACGGGACCTCTAAGTCTTTCCTCTTTGGGTAAATGGACCGCCAAATGGACCATGACAGTGAAGAAGGATGGAGGAAAGATCTTTTCAAGTTTGCAGAGGATAACCGGAATTTCTTTTTCAGGTCTTTCGAGAACAAATAGCTTAAGTGTTTTGCAGCACAGCTCTCTGAAGAAATTCCCCAACTCAGCAACCGCTTCATATATTTCTTTATCTATTATTCCACGTAGTCCAGCAGGTAAAATCCTTTGGAGGAGGATGTGACAATCATGAGTTTTCAGACCTTGGAGTTTGCATCCATCAGGAGACACACATTTTACAAGATTAGCGGCATACCCATCTGGAAATCTCACCGCTCTGATAAATTCACAGAATGCAAGCTCTTTTTCTTTAGTCATTGTATACCATGCTTGTGGCATCTCAAATGACTCACCAACTTCAACAGGACGAAGATGCAAATCTTCTCTTATGCCCATATCTTCCAAATCAAGCCTCGAGTTAAGTGTATCCTTTGATTTCCCATCAATGTTCATAAATGTCCTAAGAAGATTATCACATATGTTTTTCTCGATGTGCATTACATCGAGATTATTCCTCAACTTGAGATCTGGCCCATACGGGATGTCCCACAGGATACACCTCCGGTCCCAACATTGACCGTCCTCCCTCTTCCTTTTTCTTTGACCCTTTCTCGGTCTCACATCTTTCACCTTGTCAAGTTGCTGCTCGAGCTCTTCTTTACTGAACTCCGCCGGTGCGTCGTGGTTTTCATCTTCCCATTGAAATCTCTGCTTCTTCGCCAACGATGGTTGCGAGGAAGCAAACGTCGGTTCCCTATCCAGCACAACTTGTTCCTTATTCTTTCTGAGCACAGGTTCTTGTCACACTGAACACATGCTTGATAACCAGCCGTGAGCCTACCCGATAAAGTGTGCACCATAGGGAAATCATGGATGCACCATATTACCGCAGCCCGCAAATCAAACTTATTAGGACTCAGGGCATCATAGGTATACACACCCTCCCATAGCTTCATCAGATCTTCAACGAGGGGCTCCATAAAGACATCAAAATCCTTTCCTGGAGAAGATGGACCCAGGATCAACAAAGCCATCATGAAGTTGGATTGATCCATACATGCCCAAGGTGGAAAGTTGTATGGCACAACAAATACAGGCCACATGCTATATTTCTTGCTCATTCCAAAAGGGTTAAAGCCATCCGTGGCAAGGCCAAGTCTTATGTTCCTCGCATAGGCGACAAACTCTTTATGTTTATCATCAAAGTCTTTCCATGCCTCTCCATCAGCTGGATTGCTAAGCTCATTATCCACAGGTTGCTACTTTAGCTTATGCCATTGTACCTCCTCAGATTACTTCTTTGAAAAAAACATCCTCTGCAACCTTGGAATAATATGAAAGTACCTCAACGCCTTGTCCGGAATCTGCCTCCTCCCATCTGCATCTTTCCACCTAGAGGCATCACATTTGGGGCACTTGTCAAGGTTGGCATATGTCTTCCGAAACAAGACACGGTTGTTTGGGCAGACATGGATTGAATTATAACCAAGCCCCAGTCTGCGGATTACACTCAATGCTTCTTCATAATTTTTGGGAATTGAGCTTTTAGGGTACTGGATGGTCAAGATACGGAGTATTCCATTGATGGCAACGTTGCTTATCCGGTAGAAGGACTTGACGTGGAGTAACTTCATAGTGAAAGCAAATCTGGACATTGTACCACCATCGCTAGCTGGACGCTTCGCCTCCTCCATAAGCTCAGCATAGAGTGTATTCATTCCCTCACCTTGTGGTTCAGATTGGTATAGATCCTTAAACAGATCAGGGATTCTATCATCTTCATCCCCATCCTCCTCCTCCAAAACAACATCCTCTTGCTGATCATCATCTTGTACAAAATCACCACCTTGTTGTGCATCAGGTTCATCATGTTCAGGTCCATCTCCAGGTTCTGCATGTAAAGCCTCTCCATGATGGATCCATCTATCATACGTGGATGCCATTCCACGCATCAGCATGAGCCTCTACATCATGTAGAGTCTGGTGATCATGGTTATTACAGTTGGGGCATGGGCAAAGAACTTGAGCACCCTCGGCAACACTTCTGCGAACAAACTGCATGAACTTGTTCACTCCCCTTATATGCTCATAAGAAAGCCTTCTAACTCCTTTGGTAATCCACCGTCTATCCATCTGCATGCAAAAGACCAAAGAATTGTTAGTATGTAGAATTGCTAAGTTTAGAGTAACATCAAATGAAATCAAACCAGAAAATTCCATAGCTAAGATTAGAGTAACATCATAGTAAAATTGCTACAGGGAGCATTTGACTGAATTGCTACAGGGAGCATTTGACTGAAAATTTCATAGCTATAGGGGGAATTTGACCAAACAATTGCAACAGGGACACAAACTATTCCATAACAATAGGGACACAAACTATTCCAAGCATTTCACCAAACAATTCCATGGACACAAACTGAAGAACAGACCTAGACCTAGAGGGGAGAGGGGAGAGGGGAGAGGAGAGGGGCATAAACCTGGAGGTGCTCGGCCGCGGCCCCTTGCTCGGCCGCTTCCTCTGGCCCTTGCTCAGTCGCGGCTTCGGCAGCACCGCCGTCGACGGGGAGTCGCAGAAGGGGCCTCGTGGCGATAGGGAGTCGCAGAAGGGAGTCGCTTCCTCCTGTCCTAGTAGCAAGAAGAAAGCGGAAGGGGCTCCGTTGAGCAGCAGCACCGCCAACGGGTAGTCCGGCAAAACCACCGCCCCCGCCCTCGTTGGTCGCCTACACCAGTAGCAAAGAGGAAGACCCGATTTTTCTTCTAGGTTCCCGGCAGGTCGCTGTTTACAGTCAGATACAAACAAGGTCTATTCATATATATAACGAAGGCCACAGTATCAACAACACTAGCCTAGTTCAGTGGTAGGGGGCTATCTGAAACAGCGCCCGGTCGTGGGTTCGAGTCCCCGGTGCGCTATTTTTTGCCAATTAACTGGGCGTGGGTTCTACCCATATTATGGGCCTAACTTGGCCACCATCTGGTGTAGCAGGTTTATTCGGGCCCAATATGCTAAATGGTCGAGCGGGCTAGTCCAGTCTAGCAAATCCTGCTAAATGGTCTGTACAGAAAATATGGCCCAACATGATAAATGCACATGTCCCACCTGTTAGAATAGTCAAAATCATTGGGTCCCACTTGTTAGATGGTTCAAATGACACCTAGATACTGCCATGTAGACGCAACTGCTGATGTGGCGACCCAGTCATGTCAATACATCCTAGTTAAGGACATTATAGTATGGTCATAGATGTTATGACCATTTAAATTGGTCCTAATGTGCTAAAAAAGGTCGTGGACCACTACTGCTTAGGCCATGACCAATTCATGTATGAATATTACGACCTTTATTGCTAAATTGGTCATGAAATTTATGGCTTTGGACCCTCCCAAATGGCCTACGACCATTTCTAACCAAATGGTCACAGAACTATGACCAAAAAAACCATGGTCGTTAAGAAAAGGTCACTAGTCAACACATTTCTTGTAGTGGTTTAGGACAAGAACACACATGCAATGTCACTTGTGGGTCCATGTGGTTTAGGAAAAGAACACACATGTAATGATTCTAGTCGATCATTGTGGTTTAGGAAAAGAACACACATGTAATGACTCAAGTGGACCCATGTGGTTTAGGAAAGAACACAAATGCAATGTTAGTAGTGGATCAATGTGGTTTAGGAAAAGGATACACGTGCAATGAGTCTAGTGGATGCATGTGATTTAGGAAAAAACACATGCAAATCTCACAAGTGGATCCATGTGGTTTATGAAGATAGCTACTAACAACGGAAAGAATGCAAGATCACAAATAACAAAGACATGATACAATCAATAATCAATCTGAAATAGCATCTCAATATCCATCGGATCCCACAAACATAACATGTATGCTTACAAATAGATGATGTTGATCATGAACGGAGCTCACAAGATCTAGACATGAAAGCACAAAGGAGGAGAACCAGCCATCTAGCTACAACATGGACCCGTAGTCTAGAGATGAACTACTCACGCATCACACCGGAGGCTTGCATAATGATGAAGAAGGACTCTAGGGTGAATTCCCCTCTAAGGCAGGGTGCCGGGAAGAGCTTCAGATCCCTCCCGATCTAGGGATGGAGATGACGGCGGCTACAGACTCTTTATTGGATTTTTGATCGGGTACTTAGGGTTTTGGTCCTGAAGGCAATATATAGGAGGAAGGAGACACCGAGGGGGTGCCTGGGCTGGCCACACCACCCCCTGGCGTGGCCAGCCCTTGCCCGCACGGCCAGGTGGTGTGGTGGCCTCCTGGCTCCTCTCCGTCTCGTATTCTGGCTCCAGATGACTTCCGATAAAATAGTGACTTTGGTTTTTCTCCCGTCCAATTCCGAGAATATTCATTTTCTGACTTCTTGAAACCAAAAACAGGCAGCTGGCACTGTGGCTCTTGTTAATAGGTTAGTCCAAGAAATCATATGAAAAGTACTCCAAAGTGTGGACAAAACACAAGAAAGTAGATAAAACCAAGCATGGAACATCAAAAATTATAGATACATTTGCAATGTATCAACGTGCCGCTAGGAAACTCCGCGAGACGTCCAACGAGGGGCAACCGATGGAATATTGGACCCAACTTTGGTTTTCTATGTAGATATGTCCTAAACATGCCTAAAAAACAACAAGCTACATTGGTGGAACCTCGTACAGAGATAGCTAGGGGGGAGATCCCCCGGCCCCACAGAGACTAGGGTTTCGATGGGAGATGGCTGCTAGAGCGCCGAAATCCAACCAAAACTTGTATGTGGCCATTCCATGTGTACACAAGTGGGGTAGATGGTCCATAGATGCAATGGCTAGCTCCCGGTTCACGCGCATGCGATAACACTTATTGGAGAAGTTCTGGACGTGTCGCTGGGAAACTCCCGCGAGACGTCCAACGAGGGGCAACCTGTGGAATATTGAGCCCAACTTTTGTTTTCTAAGTAGATATGGCCTAAACATGCCTAAACAAAAAAAAAGAACTACATTGGTGTAACCTCGTATAGAGATAGCTAGGGGGTATATCCCCCGGTCCCACCGAGACTAGGGTTTCGATGGGAGATGGCTGTTAGAGCGCCGAAATCCAACCAAAACTTGCATCTGGCCATGCCATGTGTACACAAGTGTGGTAGTTGGTCCATAGATGCAATGGCTAGCTCCCGGGTGTCACCGACTTTAGTTCACACGCATGCGATAACACTTATTGGAAAAGTTTTGGACGTGTCGCTGGGAAACTCGCGCAAGACGTCCAACGAGGGGCAACCGGTGGAATATTGGGCCCAACTTTGGTTTTCTATGTAGATGTGGCCTAAACATGCCTAAACAAAAAACTTTGGTTTTCTGCCAGACTTTTCTCTTTCGTTTGGATTGCTTTGTCCATAGAAACATGGTAAACCAAAGGTTGGTCCCAAGATCCCTATTTGCCGTGAGAAATTTCGATGTACTCCTCGTGAAAAAGAAAAATCCGCGCCGATTTGCAGGAACTCTGACATATTTGAATTAGGGGTGATTCAAATTTTGGAAAGGTGGAATTTTTAAAAATTATAATAATAATGGGCAAAATTGAACCAGGGGAGCCGACCCGCCCTGTTTGGTTGTCGACAAGGGAGGGACCCTGGCCTTTTCCCTGGGCCAAACTCGCGATAGGGCAGGGCCAAACTCGGTAGGTCGGGGCCAAATCCCTCTCTCGTGATAGGGCAACGACGGCGCTAGGAGCGACGTCGCGCCTCTTCCTCCGGCGATCGACCCCACTCCAGCGGTCGTCCTCCCCTCGCCTCTCCCCTCCCCGGCCTGTCACCTCTCCGGTGGTTGTCGTTCTCCTTCCCCAAGATCTGCTCTGCCTCGACTTCCTGTCCTCTCCGGTGACGATGGACCGGCGGTTGGCGCTCATACTCCTTCTCCCCCCACCTTGTTTTGCTTCTAGATTTCATGCCTTATCCGTCCCCATCCCCGCGCTGATTAGTTGCTGCTCCAGATCTTGCAGCCCTACTGACCGAAGTTCATATCTTGCAGCTCGGCCTGACGGTTGCCGCTCATCTGCCTTCTCCTTCGACGAAGGTTAGCCCCCTACACTCGCTCCTTCTCCATGGGCAGGCATATGTCCGGCAGTTAGGTCAAAGTGTTGGGTATAGAGTAGGAGTAATAATGGCTTGCAGGTTGAATGTGTTGGCTTGCAGGTTGAATGTGTTCGGTGTAGAATAGGAGTAATAATGTGTTGGGTATACAGTAGGAGTAATAATGTATAGAGTAGGTTGAATGTGTTGCCCTGTAGGTTAGCTAGTCGATGGTTTCAAAGAGTATGCTTTGTTTGATTCACAGGAACTTAGGATGCAGAAATAGGAATAGGAATCCTAACTTCATAGGAATGCAAGTGAAAAACTACGGATAGCAGAATATAGGAATATTTTCTTTACAGGTCGTTTGAAAGATGGGAAAGTAATAGCACAAGAATTCAAACTGCTATCTCCAGGAACTTGATTAGCCTGAACAACAAGCAAGGGCAGCGGCTTTTGGTGGCGTGAAATGGCCATGCTACAGCAATCTTAACTTAGCATTAGCTTTAATTGCCTCGTGCCTCCAAAATAAATTGAAAAAAGAGGTCAGACTAGATTCTTTCCTTCCCGTGTTTTTCATAGGAATCTCGTTGGAAAGGAAAAGTTCCTTCCAAATTCCTTTGATGTATTCCTGTGAATCAAATGCTGCTACAGTACAAATTTCTGTAGGAACATGAATCCTACGCTTCTCCTGTAAAATTCTTGTGAATCAAACAAGGCTTAGGATAGTTGCAAATATAGTAGGAGTAATAATGTGGTTTCCCCAGCAAATCTATATGTCCATTTTACCAAAAACCTGATCCATATAGAAACATGGTTCTTATTTAAAGGAGGACTGCACTCTGCTATTTTTTCAGTCGTTTCTTCCTATTGTTTATTAGCTCTGTGTTCAGTTGTTCAGTTGTTTAAAAATATTTTGAGTTAATATAAGCTAGTGACCTCTGCTCCCCATCGCAGTTATCTTCTCCTAGTCACCAGATCAGTCCGCCATCGATGGAGGCTACGACGGCGGCAGAATAGGAGAGGAATATTGAGCACCAGTGCTACCTGCAGCCGCCGTCGAAAGAGGCGCAGGAGATTGAGGATGCTGCTGCTGCGCTATTGAATTTGCCACAGGCGCCGGTAGCGGAGTTGAACTCACCTCGCTGTTACAGGAATTTGCTCCCGATGGGTGTGATGTGCAGGCGTAAAGGGGGCGAGCTGGTGCTTATGCGGGATGCCTAGTTCAGGTTCAAGGGTCTGCTCGAGGTGACGGCTTCGAACATGGCATCGTATAGGGCTCGCGCGACAGTAGCTGGATCATCATCACAGGAGATGTCTCAGGTGATCAAAATCACCAAATATGATGGAGATATGTCCTTCACTATTGAGTATGTTAGTAAGTTGGAGCTGCGCCAGTTGATGTTGAAAGTTGCAGAACACCCGCTCCCTGCTTGGTGTACTTGTTGGCTGAATCGCTAGAAGATGGTGTGAAGTTTAGGGATAATGGTTCTATGTTAGCAACCTTTTGGTGCAAGTGCAGTAGCTGTTTAGTGTAGTGTAGTGTAGCTGTATAGTGTAGCTATGCAGTGTAGCAAAGTAGTAGAAATATTTTGGCATAACATGGAAATGAAGAAGAAAAAGATGGGCATGAATAAGAAGAACTTGGTATGTAGTAATGAGCCTAGCTATGTAATCCTTGCATCCTTTTGGTGTGAATATATGGGAAATGTTATGTTAGCTGAACCATGCTATGTTTCTTGAATTTATGTTCTCTTGAAAATTTGACAGCAGTAGCAGGTTTGCATATCAATCCCACTTAATTAATACATCAAAAGTTCACAGGTTTGCACTACTTTCACACATACTACTGGTAGTAACAGGTTTGTCCCCTTTTCATTTATAGACCTACACCATGGAAGTCGAGATTGTCCTCCACCAGAATGCACAAAATGTTGAAGTCATCGACATTAGTTCCGATGATGAAGCGACTGCCCGCGAAGCTGCTTCCCGTGTAGCTGCTGCTATGCGACACGCTCTCCGTGGAGCAGTGGCTGCTAGGAATCGTGCTTCTCGTGAAGCCACCGCTGCTAGCAAGCGGGCTGCTGCTAAGCGGCGCGCTGCTGCTAAGCAGCGTGTTGCTGCTCGTGAAGCTAGAGCTATTGCCATTCGAGGTAATCTTCTATGTATATGCTGCTGCTAAGTTTGTCTCTTCTATGTATATGCTGCTGCTAAGTTTGTCTCTTCTATGTATATGCTGCTGCTAAGCTTCTCTCTTCTAAGCATGCCATTTTTTCTTACATATAGGCCCGAAAATAAAGGGAAGGAGACTCACCTTTGATGAATGATGTGTGTTTGCGAACCGTGTGGCTTTGGACGGTTCACATGTTGAGTTTCTGAACGAGGTAGCTCGTGAGAGGCCAACAAGACACATCTATGTTTGCACTATTCAGGGTGCTCACATCGATTGGCAGAGAGCAAAAATGGTATCATTTTTGTCAATTAGTGGTCTGTTTGTTGCTTTCATGCCCTCCATTTCTATGAATTAATGTTCTTTTTGTTGCTTTTATGCAGTACTTTGCAAGGAAGTACAGCTATTCATTCATCAAGAAATACCTGGACTTGCCAACGCACATCATTGTTTTTTGGCACGGGAGAGACATTGCTACAGTGAAAGTTATATTTGGCAAAGGAAGCAATGTAGGTGTCCAGATCACCTGCAACTGGATGAAGGTGATGAGGAATACCAAGATGAAAGAGGGTGAAGTCTTCCTATTCTGGTTCCGTTGGTGCTCGGAGAACGGTCTGAAGCTGGTCCTTAAAAGGGTCGAGTAGCTATGTTCCATGTTGGACTTCCTGTAATATGCTAGTCGGACATAGTGAACTTAGTTGAAGTTGTGTCTGGTTGCTTTTGATCAAGTGGAGAAGTGGTCCAGGTTTTTAACTTAGTTCCAGGTTGCTTTTGGTGCTGTGTGTATAGATGCTACTATTCCAGGATATATATGCTACATGTCTAGGTTGCTTTTGCTTTTGCTATTCCAGGTTCGAGCTAGAGTTATCATATATACTATTCCAGGTTCGAGCATCTTTGCTTTTGCTTGGTGATATATATACTATTCCAGGTTCGAGCAAGAGCTATCATGTCCAGGTTGCTTTTGTTGTTTTGAGCATGTATTATACCAGTATGCTGTTCGAGCACAAGACTTGTGCTGCTGTCGTGTTTAGGAGCACAAGATAAAAGGCAATTTGACAAACTAAAGATCAGCGTTCTGGCACTCCATTACAATTTGACAAACTAAAGATCAGTTCTAGCACTCCATTCTATCACATTGCTCCATTACAATTTGACAAACTAAAGATCAAAAGAAAAAAGATCAGTTCTGGCACTCCTCACTTCTTGAAGGAACACACCAGGACTCCTCACTTCTGGCAGCAGCAAGACTGCAAAACACACCAGCACTCCTCACTTCTGGCAGCAACAGGACTGCAAAACACAAGGACTCCAACACCATTAGCAATAGGCCAGCAGTTTGCATTGAGCAAGCAGATAAAAAA
The DNA here is from genome assembly GCA_023614405.1 of Avena insularis. Classification (NCBI taxonomy): domain Eukaryota; kingdom Viridiplantae; phylum Streptophyta; class Magnoliopsida; order Poales; family Poaceae; genus Avena; species Avena insularis. Next base: position 96,785 of record JAJUPC010000179.1, on the reverse strand, counting down.
AAGATAATGGAGGACAGAATTTACCTTCCAGATTTAAACTAATCATCATCGTCGTCCTGCCTATTATCTTCACCATCGTCATAGTACTGGTACATTGTCTCATCAACTCCGTTCTCGTTTTCAGGTTCATCATCCACTAGCTCCGGCCTACATTTCTTCATTATTTCCACAACCACAGCACCAACTAACACTCGTTCATGGCACCTTTGCGATCTGGTTTCCACATAGGATTCATTAACTAGCACCAGAACTTCTGGCGTGTCGTCATCTTGGTATGATAGGCCACAACCACCACCATAGGACACTTTTGCACTTAACTTTCCTTCACGCTACACAAATGTCTGTGTTGGAACTTTTGCACAACGCGCCAATGCCCACCCAAAAGGGTGTCTGGCACATAGAAGGCTCGTCTTTTTGCCGCCAAGATCAAACCAATCACAGCGGCATAAGACGACCGAACGATGGACGCCTCCGCTGGAATTGTATTGCAGCTTGATGATGCTTTTGAGCTGACCGTAGAAGTCAAGGATGGTCGACTCATGGTCTCCCTCCACGAAAATTCCACTATTCTGCGTGTTTCTATTTTTCTCGCGGTCAACGGTCTGGTAGCGGACACCATGAACAACATAGGCTGAATAGAGTCTCATTCGCGTATCCGGTGCACATGCCAAACAAAATAGATCATCACTGACCTCATTCTTCTCGTACAATTTTCCAATCTGCAAAAATAGGAAAAGAGTGAATTCCATCATAGTACTACTCCAAATTCAAGTAATTCCATCAAAGTACTACTCCAAATTCGAAGTACTCACATGATTCTTAAACCATCTAGCAAATCCCTTCGCAAGCCATTTGTCAACACTGATGCGGCTATCTTGACCGATCAGCTCTTCCTTGCACAAACTGTAATTCCAACAAAAATATATAGTTAATTAAATGTACATCAGGGTAAAATGTACCAGGAAAAAAGATATCGAGTGCACAAGAGAGATGACATACTTGATATACAGTAGAACCTCAGGGCAACTTCTGAGCACGTACCAGTGCATATTGTCATAATCATCACCACTAGCCTTCAAATATTGTGACCCTCCAAGGAAGTTGACACCATGGTTGAAAACTGAGACATCAGTACTTTGCAAATCTTTCCGCTCTCTATTTATGCCCGACCGATTAAATCTTATTTCCACCTCATCAAAGTACCGCGAGGAAAACGTCAGGCACTCATCAACAACATATGCCTCGGCTACTGACCCCTCAGGCCTCGCCGTGTTTCGCACATAACGCTTAAATGTAAGCATCCTTCTTTTGACGGGGTACATCCAACCATATTGTACGGGACCTCTAAGTCTTGCCTCTTTGGGTAAATGGACCACCAAATGGACCATGACAGTGAAGAAGGATGGAGGAAAGATCTTTTCAAGTTTGCAGAGGATAACCAGAATTTCTTTTTCGGGTCTTTCGAGAACAAATAGCTTAAGTGTTTTGCAGCACAGCTCTCTGAAGAAATTCCCCAACTCAGCAACCGCTTCATATATTTCTTTATCTATTATTCCACGTAGTCCAGCAGGTAAAATCCTTTGGAGGAGGATGTGACAATCATGAGTTTTCAGACCTTGGAGTTTGCATCCATCAGGAGACACACATTTTACAAGATTAGCGGTATACCCATCTAGAAATCTCACCGCTCTGATAAATTCACATAATGCAAGCTCTTTTTCTTTAGTCATTGTATACCATGCTTGTGGCATCTCAAATGGCTCACCAACTTCAACAGGACGAAGATGCAAATCTTCTCTTATGCCCATATCTTCCAAATCAAGCCTCGAGTTAAGTGTATCCTTTGATTTCCCATCAATGTTCATAAATGTCCTAAGAAGATTATCACATATGTTTTTCTCGATGTGCATTACATCGAGATTATTCCTCAACTTGAAATCTGGCCCATACGGGAGGTCCCACAGGATACACCTCCGGTCCCAACATTGACCGTCCTCCCTCTTCCTTTTTCTTTGACCCTTTCTCGGTCTCACATCTTTCACCTTGTCAAGTTGCTGCTCGAGCTCTTCTTTACTGAACTCCGTTGGTGCGTCGCGGTTTTTAGTCTTCCCATTGAAATCTCTGCTTCTTCGCCAACGATGGTTGCGAGGAAGCAAACGTCGGTTCCCTATCCAGCACAACTTGTTCCTTATTCTTTCTGAGCACGGGTTCTTGTCACACTGAACACATGCTTGATAACCAGCCGTGAGCCTACCCGATAAAGTGTGCACCATAGGGAAATCATGGATGCACCATATTACCGCAGCCCGCAAATCAAACTTATTAGGACTCAGGGCATCATAGGTATACACACCCTCCCATAGCTTCATCAGATCTTCAACGAGGGGCTCCATAAAGACATCAAAATCCTTTCCTGGAGAAGATGGACCCAGGATCAACAAAGCCATCATGAAGTTGGATTGATCCATACATGCCCAAGGTGGAAGGTTGTATGGCACAACAAATACAGGCCACATGCTATATTTCTTGCTCATTCCAAAAGGGTTAAAGCCATCCGTGGCAAGGCCAAGTCTTATGTTCCTCGCATCGGCGACAAACTCTTTATATTTATCATCAAAGTCTTTCCATGCCTCTCCATCAGCTGGATTGCTAAGCTCATTATCCACAGGTTGCTACTTTAGCTTATGCCATTGTACTTCAACGCCTTGTCCGGAATCTGCCTCCTCCCATCTGCATCTTTCCACCTAGAGGCATCACATTTGGGGCACTTGTCAAGGTTGGCATATGTCTTCCGAAACAAGACACAGTTGTTTGGGCCGACATGGATTGAATTATAACCAAGCCCCAGTCTGCGGATTACACTCAATGCTTCTTCATAATTTTTGGGAATTGAGCTTTTAGGGTACTGGATGGTCAAGATACGGAGTATTCCATTGATGGCAATGTTGCTTATCCGGTAGAAGGACTTGACGTGGAGTAACTTCATAGTGAAAGCAAATCTGGACATTGTACCACCATCGCTAGCTGGACGCTTCGCCTCCTCTATAAGCTCGGCATAGAGTGTATTCATTCCCTCACCTTGTGGTTCAGATTGGTATAGATCCTTAAACAGATCAGGGATTCTATCATCTTCATCCCCATCCTCCTCCTCCAAAACAACATCCTCTTGCTGATTATCATCTTGTACAAAATCACCACCTTGTTGTGCATCAGGTTCATCATGTTCAGGTTCATCTCCAGGTTCTGCATGTAAAGCCTCTCCATGATGGATCCATCTATCTTACGTGGATGCCATTCCACGCATAAGCATGAGCCTCTACATCATGTAGAGTCTGGTGATCATGGTTATTACAATTGGGGCATGGGCAAAGAACTTGAGCACCCTCGGTAACACTTCTGCGAACAAACTGCATGAACTTGTTCACTCCCCTTATATGCTCATAAGAAAGCCTTCTAACTCCTTTGGTAATCCACCGTCTATCCATCTGCATGCAAAATACCAAAGAATTGTTAGTATGTAGAATTGCTAAGTTTAGAGTAACATCAAATGAAATCAAACCAGAAAATTCCATATCTAAGATTAGAGTAACATCATAGTAAAATTGCTACAGGGAGCATTTGACTCAATTGCTACAGGGAGCATTTGACTGAAAATTTCATAGATATAGGGGGAATTTGACCAAACAATTGCAACAGGGACACAAACTATTCCATGGCAACAGGGACACAAACTATTCCAAGCATTTCACCAAACAATTCCATGGACACAAACTGAAGAACAGACCTAGACCTAGAGGGGAGAGGGGAGAGGGGAGAGGAGAGGGGCATAAACCTGGAGGTGCTCGTCATGCCCCTTGCTCGGCTTTCCTCTGCCCTTGCTCACTGCGGCTTGGCAAGACTGCGCCACGACGGGGAGTCACAGAAGGGGCCTCGTGGCGACAGGGAGTCGCAGAAGGGAGTCGCTTCCTCCTGTCCTAGTAGCAAGAAGAAAGCGGAAGGGGCTCCGTCGAGCAGCAGCACCGCCAACGGGGAGTCCGGCAAAACCACCGCCCCCGCCCTCGTTGGTCGCCTACACCAGTAGCAAAGAGGAAGACCCGATTTTTCTGCTAGGTTCCCGGCAGGTCGCTGTGTACAGTCAGATACAAACAAAGTCTATTCATATACATAACGAAGGCCACAGTATCAACAACACTAGCCTAGTTCAGTGGTAGGGGGCTATCTGAAACAGCGCCCGGTCGTGGGTTCGAGTCCCCAGTGCGCTATTTTTTGCCAATTAACTGGGCGTGGGTTCTACCCATATTATGGGCCTAACTTGGCCACCATCTGGTGTAGCAGGTTTATTCGGGCCCAATATGCTAAATGGTCGAGCGGGCTAGTCCAGTCCAGCAAAGCCTGCTAAATGGTCTGTACAGAAAATATGGCCCAACATGCTAAATGCACCTGTCCCACCTGTTAGAATAGTCAAAATCATTGGGTCCCACTTGTTAGATGGTTCAAATGACACCTAGATACTGCCATGTAGACGCAACTGCTGATGTGGCGACCCAGTCATGTCAATACATCCTAGTTAAGGACATTATAGTATGGTCATAGATGTTATGACCATTTAAATTGGTCCTAATCTGCTAAAAAAAGGTCGTGGACCACTACTGCTTAGGCCATGACCAATTCATGTAAGAATATTACGACCTTTATTGCTAAATTGGTCATGAAATTTATGGCTTTGGACCCTCCCAAATGGCCTACGACCATTTCTAACCAAATGGTCACAGAACTATGACCAAAAAAACCATGGTCGTTAAGAAAAGGTCACTAGTCAACACATTTCTTGTAGTGGTTTAGGACAAGAACACACATGCAATGTCACTTGTGGATCCATGTGGTTTAGGAAAAGAACACACATGCAATGATTCTAGTCGATCATTGTGGTTTAGGAAAAGAACACACATGTAATGACTCAAGTGGACCCATGTGGTTTAGGAAAGAACACAAATGCAATGTTAGTAGTAGATCAATGTGGTTTAGGAAAAGGATACACGTGCAATGAGTCTAGTGGATGCTTGTGATTTAGGAAAAAACACATGCAAATCTCACAAGTGCATCCATGTGGTTTATGAAGAGAACACACATACAAATATCACAAGTGGATCAATGTGGTTTAGGAAAAAACACACAGGTAAATGTCACCACTGGATCAATGTGGTTAAGGAAAATAACACACATGCAATGACTCTAGTGGATCCATGTGGTTTAGGAAAAAACACACATGCAATGTCACAAGTGGATCCATGTGGTTTAGGAAAAGAACACACATGCAATGTCACCAGTGGATCCATGTGGTTTAGGAGAAGAACACATGTGCAATGTCAACATTGGACGCATATGTATTAGGAAAAAGAACACACATGCAAATGTCACTAGTGGATCAATGAGTTTTAGGAAAAGAACACACATGCAATGACACTAGTGGATCAGTGTGGACTAGGAAAAGAACACACATGCAATGACTCCAGTGGATCCAAAGTGGTTTAGGAAAAGAACACACATGCAAGTGTCACCAGTGGATTAATGTTGTCCTGGAAAAGAACACACATGCAATTTTTGCCAGTGGATAAATGTGGTTTAGGAAAAGAAAACACATGCAATGACTCTAGTGGATCAATGTGTTTTAAGAAAAGAACACAGATGCAATGTCACTAGTGGATCCATGTGGTTTAGGAAAAGAACACGCATGCAATGACTCTAGTGGATCAATGTGGATTAGGAAAAGAACACACATGCAACATGTGGTTTAGGAAAAGAACACACATTTAATGTCACCAACGGATCAATGTGGTTTAGGAAAAGAACACACATGCAATGACTCTAGTGGATCGATGTGGTTGAGGAAAAGAATACACAGGAAATGACTCTAGTGGATCCATGTGGTTTAGGAAAAAGACACATACAATGTCACAAGTGGATACATGTGGTTTAGGAAAAGAACACAATGCAATGTATCTAGTGAATCCATGTGGTTTAGGAAAAGAACACACATGTGATGTCACTAGTGGATCCATGTGGTTTAGGAATAGAACGCGCATGCAATGATTCTAGTGGATCAATGTGGTTTAGTAAAAGAACACACATGCAATGAGTCTAATGGATCCATGTGGTTTACGAAAAACACACATGCAATGAATCTAGTGGATCCATGTGGTTTAGGAAAAGAACACACATGCAATGTCACCAGTGGATCAATGTGGTTTAGGAAAAGAACACACATGCAAATGTCACTACTGGATCAATGTGGTTCAGGAAAAGAACACACATGTAATGACTCCAGCGGATCCATATGGTTGAGGAAAAGAACACAAATGCAATGTCACAGTGGATCCATGCGGTTTAGGAAAAGAACAAACATGCAATGTCACTAGTGGATCAATGTGGTTTAGGAAAAGAACACACATGCAATGTCCCTAGTGGATCCATGTGGTTTAGGAAAAGAACACAAATGCAAATGTCACAAGTGGATCAATATGGTTCAGGAAAAAAACACACATGCAATGACTGAAGTGGATCCAGGTGGATTAGCAAAAGAACACACATGCAATGTCACTAATGGATCCATGTGGTTTAGGAATATAACTCACATGCAATGTCTCTAGTGGATCAATGTGGTTCAGGAAACAAACACACATGCAATGTCACTAGTGGATCAATGTGGTTTAGGAAAAGAACACACATGAAATGTCACTAGTGGATACATGTGGTTTAGGAAAAGAACACACATGCAATGTCACCAGTGGATCAATGTGCTTCAGGACAAGAACAAACATGCAATGTCACTAGTGGATCCATGTGGTTTAGGAAAAGAACACACATGCAATGATTCTAGTCGATAATTGTGGTTTAGAAAAAGAACACACATGCAATGACTCCAATGGATCCATGTGGTTTAGAAAAAGAACACACATGCAATGTCACCAGTGGATCAATGTGGTTTAGGAAAAGGACACACGTGCAACACGTCTAGTGGATGCATGTGGTCTAGGAAAATAACACACAACAAATGTCACCAGTGGATCCATGTGGCTTAGGAAAAGAACACACATACAAATATCACAACTGGATCAATGTGGTTTAGGAAAATAACACACATGTAAACATCACCAGTGGATCAATGTGGTTAAGGAAAATAACACACATGCAATGACTCAAGTGGATCCATGTGGTTTAGGAAAAAACAAACATGAAATGTCACATGTGGATCCATGTGGTTTAGGAAAAGAACACCCATGCCGTGTCTCTAGTGAATCCATATCGTTTAGGAAAAGAACACACATGCAATGTCACCAGTGGATCCATGTGGTTTAGGAAAAGAACACACATGCCATGTCAATAGTGGATGCATGTGTTTTAGGAAAAGAACACACATGCAAATGTCACTATTGGATCAAAGAGTTTTAGGAAAAGAACACACATGCAATGACACTAGTGTATCAATGTGGATTAGGAAAAGAACACACATGCAAGTGTCACCAGTGGATCAATGTGGTTCAGAAAAAGAACACACATGCAACTTTCACTAGTGGATCAATGTGGTTTAGGAAAAGAAAACACATTAAATGACTCTAGTGGATCAATGTGTTTTAGGAAAAGAACACAAATGCAATGTCACCAGTGGATCCATGTGGTTTAGGAAAAGAACATGCATGCAATGACTCTAGTGGATCAATGTGGATTAGGAAAAGAACACACATGTAATGTCACCAGTGGATCAATGTGGTTTAGGAAAAGAACACACATGCAATGACTCTTCTGGATACATGTGGTTTAGGAAAAGAATACACATGCAATGATTCCAGTGGATCCATGTGGTTTAGGAATAGAACGCGCATGCAATGATTCTAGTGGATCAATGTGGTTTAGGAACAGAACACACATGCAATGACTCTAGTGGATCCATGTGGTTTAGGAAAATAACACACATGCAATGTCACCAGTGGATCAATGTGGTTTAGGAAAAGAACACGCATGCAATGACTCAAGTGGATCCATGTGGTTTAGGAAAAGAACACGCATACAATGTCACTAGTGGATCAATATGGTTTAGGAAAAGAACACACATGCAAATGTCACTAGTAGATCAACGTGGTTTAGGAAAACAACACACATGCAATGACCCTAGAGGATCCATGTGGTTTAGGAAAAGAAAAACATGCAATGTCACCAGTGGATCAATGTGGTTTAGGAAAAGAACACACATGCAATGTCACCAGTGGATCCATGTGGTTTAGGAAAAGAACACATATGCAATGTCACTAGTGGATACATGTGGTTTAGGAAAAGAACACACATGAAATAACTCTAGTGGATACATGTGGTTTAGGAAAACAACAAACGTGCAATGATTCTAGTGGATCAATGTGGTTCATGAAAAAAAACACATGCAATGTCACTAGTGGATCACTATGGTTTAAGAAAAGAACACACATGCAATGTCACCAGTGGATCAATGTGGTTTAGGAAAAGGACACACGTGCAATGAGTCTAGTGGATGCATGTGGTTTAGGAAAAGAACACACATGCAAGTGTCACCAGTGGATCTATGTGGTTTAGGAAAATATAACACATAAAAATGTCACCAGTGGATCAATGTGGTTTAGGAAAAACACACATGCAATGTCACCAGTGGATCAATGTGGTTAATGAAAATAACACACATGCAATGACTCTAGTGGATCCATGTGGTTTAGGAAAAAAGACACATGCAATGTCACAAGTGGATACATGTGGTTTAGGAAAAGAACAAACATGCAATGTCACCAGTGGATACATGTGGTTTAGGAAAAGAACACACATGCAATGTCAACAGTGGATGCATGTGTTTTAGGAAAAGAACACACATGCAAATGTCACTAGTGGATCAATATGTTTTAGGAAAAGAACACACATGCAATGACGCTAGTGGATCAATGTGGATTAGGAAAACAACACACATGCAATGACTCTAGTAGATCCATGTGGTTTAGGAAAAGAACACACATGCAAGTGTCACCATTGGATCAATGTGGTCCAGGAAAAGAACACACATGCAATTTTCACCAGTTGATCAACATAGTTTAGGAAAAGAACATACATGCAATGAATCTAGTGGATCAATGTGTTTTAGTTAAAGAATACACACGCAATGTCACTAGTGGATCCATATGGTTTAGCAAAAGAACACGAATGCAATGACTCTAGTAGATCAATGTGGTTTAGGAAAAAACACATGCAATGACTCTAGTGGATCCATGTGGGTTAGGAAAAGAACCCACGTGTAATATCACCAGTGGATCAATGTGGTTTAGGAAAAGAACATGCATGAAATGACTCTAGTGGATCCATGTGGTTTAGGGAAAGAATACACATCCAATGACTCCAGTGGATCCATGTTGTTTAGGAATAGAACATGCATGCAATGATTCTAGTGGATCAATGTGGTTTAGGAAAATAACACACATGCAATGACTCTAGTGGATCCATGTGGTTGAGGAAAAGAACACAAATGCAATGTCACCAGTGGATCAATGTGGTTTACGAAAAGAACACGCGTGCAATGACTCCAGTGGATCCATGTGGTTTAGGAAAAGGACATGCAAGCAATGTCACTAATGGATCAATATGGTGTAGGAAAAGAACACACATGCAATGTCACAAGTGAATCCATGTGGTTTAGGAAAAGAACACACATGCAATGACTCTAGTGGATCAATGTGGTTTAGGAAATGAACACACATGCAATGTCACTAGTGGATACATGTGGTTTAGGAAAAGAAGACACATGGAGTGTCGCTAGTGAATCCATGTGGTTTAGGAAAAGAACACACATGCAGTGTCTCTAGTGAATCCATGTGGTTTAGGAAAAGAACACACATGCAATGTCACTAGTGGATACATGTGGTTTAGGAAAAGAACACACATGCAATGTCACTAGTGGATCCATGTGGTTTGGGAAAAGAACACACATGAAGTGTCTCTAGTGAATCCATGTGGTTTAGGAAAAGAACACACATGCAATGTCAATAGTGGATTCATGTGTTTTAGGAAAAGAACACACATGCAACACAAGTGGATCAATGTATTTTAAGAAAAGAACACACATGCAATGACACTAGTGGATCAATGTGGATTAGGAAAAGAACACACATGCAATGACTCCAGTGGATCCACGTGGTTTAGGAAAAGAATACACATGCAAGTGTCACCAGTGGATCAATGTGGTCCAGGAAAAGAACACACATGCAACTTTCACTAGTGGATCAATGTGGTTTAGGAAAAGAAAATACATGCAATGACTCTAGTGGATCAATGTGTTTTAGGAAAAGAACACACATGCAATGTCACCAGTGGATCCATGTGGTTTAGGAAAAGAACACGCATGCAATGACTCTAGTGGATCAATGTGGATTAGGAAAAGAACGCACATGCAACATGTTGTTTAGGAAAAGAACACACATGTAATGTCACTAGTGGACAAATTTGGTTTAGGAAAAGAACACACATGCAATGACTCTGGTGGATCCATATGGTTTATGAAAAGAATACACATGCAATGACTCTAGTGGATCCATGTGGTTTATGAAAAGAATACACACGCAATGACTCTAGTGGATCCATGTGGTTTAGGAATATAACACGCATGCAATGATTCTAGTGGATCAATGTGGTTTAGGAAAATAACCCACATGCAATGACTCTAGTGGATCCTTGTGGTTTAGGAAAAGAACACACATGCAATGTCACAAGTGGATCCATGTGGTTTAGGAAAAGAACACACATGCAATGTCTCTAGTGAATCCATGTGGTTTAGGAAAAGAACACACATGCAATGTCATTAGTGTATCCATGTGGTTTAGGAGAAGAACACACGTGCAATGTCAACATTGGACGCATATGTATTAGGAAAAAGAACACGCATGCAAATGTCACCAGTGGATCAATGAGTTTTAGAAAAAGAACACACATGCAATGACACTAGTGGATCAATGTGGAATAGGAAAAGAATACACATGCAATGACTCCAGTGGATCCAAAGTTGTTTAGGAAAAGAACACAGATGCAAGTGTCACCAGTGGATTAATGTTTTCCTGGAAAAGAACACACATGCAATATTCACCAGTGGCTAAATATGGTTTAGGAAAAGAAAACACATGCAATGACTCTAGTGGATCAATGTTTTTTAAGAAAAGAACACAGATGCAATGTCACCAGTGGATCCATGTGGTTTAGGAAAAGAACACGCATGCAATGACTCTAGTGGATCAATGTGGATTAGGAAAAGAACACACATGTAATGTCACCAGCGGATTAATGTGGTTTAGGAAAAGAACACACATGCAATGTCACCTGGATCAATGTTGTTTATGAAAAGAACTCACATGCAATGTCTCTAGTGGATTAATGTGGTTTAGGAAAAGAACACACATGCAATGTCACTAGTGGATCCATGTGGTTTAGGAAAAGAACACACATGCAATGAGTCTGGATTTTAGGAAAAGAACACACATACAAATATCACAAGTAGATCAATGTGGTTTAGGAAAAACATGCATGTAAATGTCACCACTGGATCAATGTGGTTAACGAAAATAACACACATGCAATGACTCTAGTGGATCCATGTGGTTTAGGAAAAAAAGACACATGCAATGTCACAAGTGGATACATGTGGTTTAGGAAAAGAACACACATGGAATGTCTCTAGTGAATCCATGTGGTTTAGGAAAAGAACACACATGTAATGTCACTAGTGGATCCATGTGGTTTAGGAATAGAACGTGCATGCATTGATTCTAGTGGATCAATGTGGTTTAGGAAAAGAACACACATGCAATGAGTCTAATGGATCCATGTGGTTTACGAAAAACACACATGCAATGACTCTAGTGGATCCATGTGGTTTAGGAAAAGAACACACATGCAATGTCACCAGTGGATCAATGTGGTTTAGGAAAAGAACACACATGCAAATATCACTAGTGGATCAATGTGGTTCAGGAAAAGAACACACATGTAATGACTCCAGTGGATCCATATGGTTGAGGAAAAGAACACAAATGCAATGTCACAGTGGATCCATGAGGTTTAGGAAAAGAATAAACATGCAATGTCACTAGTGGACCAATGTGGTTTAGGAAAAGAACACACATGCAATGTCCCTAGTGGATCCATGTGGTTTAGGATAACAACACACGTGCAATGACTCTAGTTGATCAATGTGGTTTAGGAAAAGAACACAAATGCAAATGTCACAAGTGGATCAATATGGTTCAGGAAAAGAACACACATGCAATGACTCCAGTGGATCCAGGTGGATTAGCAAAAGAACACACATGCAATGTCACTAGTGGATCCATGTGGTTTAGGAATAGAACTCACATGTAATGTCTCTAGTGGATCAATGTGGTTCAGGAAACGAACACACATGCAATGTCACTACTGGATCAATGTGGTTTAGGAAAAAAACACAAATGAAATGTCACAAGTGGATACATGTGGTTTAGGAAAAGAACACACATGCAATGTCACCAGTGGATCAATGTGCTTCAGGACAAGAACAAACATGCAATGTCACTAGTGGATCCATGTGGTTTAGGAAAAGAACACACATGCAATGATTCTAGTCGATAATTGTGGGTTAGGAAAAGAACACACATGCAATGACTCCAATGGATCCATGTGGTTTAGAAAAAGAACACACATGCAATGTCACCAGTGGATCAATGTGGTTTAGGAAAAGGACACACGTGCAACACGTCTAGTGGATGCATGTGGTCTAGGAAAAGAACACACAACAAATGTCACCAGTGGATCCATGTGGCTTAGGAAAAGGACACACATACAAATATCACAAGTGGATCAATGTGGTTTAGAAAAATAACACACATGTAAAAATCACCAGTGGATCAATGTGGTTAAGGAAAATAACACGTGTGCAATGACTCCAGTGGATCCATGTGGTTTAGGAAAAAACAAACATGAAATGTCACATGTGGATCCATGTGGTTTAGGAAAAGAACACACATGGAGTATCTCTAGTGAATCCATATCGTTTAGGAAAAGAACACACATGCAATGTCACCAGTATATCCATGTGGTTTAGGAAAAGAACACACATGCCATGTCAATAGTGGATGCATGTGTTTTAGGAAAAGAACACACATGCAAATGTCACTATTGGATCAAAGAGTTTTAGGAAAAGAACACACATGCAATGACACTAGTGTATCAATGTGGATTAGGAAAAGAACACACATGCAAGTGTCACCAATGGATCAATGTGGTTCAGAAAACGAACACACATGCAACTTTCACTAGTGGATCAATGTGGTTTAGGAAAAGAAAACACATTAAATGACTCTAGTGGATCAATGTGTTTTAGGAAAAGAACACAGATGCAATGTAACCAGTGGATCCATGTGGTTTAGGAAAAGAACATCCATGCAATGACTGTAGTGGATCACTGTGGATTAGGAAAAGAACACACATGTAATGACATAGAAGTGGATCCATGTGGTTTGGGAAAAGAACACACATGCAATGTCACCAGTGGATCCATGTGGTTTAGGAAAAGAACACACATGCAATGTCTCTAGTGGATCAATGTGGTTTAGGAAAAGAACACACATGCAATGACTCTAGTGGATCTATGTGGTTTAGGAAAAGAACACACATCCAACGTCACTAGTGGATCCATGTGGTTTAGGAAAAGAACACACAGGCAATGTCGCTAGTGGATCCATGTGGTTTAGGAAAAGAACATACATGCAATGTCCCTAGTGGATCCATGTGATTTAGGAAAAGAACACACATGCAATGACACTAGTGGATCAATGTGGTTTAGGAAAAGAACACACATGCAATGTCTCTAGTGGATCCATGTCGTTTAGGAAAAGAACACATGCAATGACTCTAGTGGATCCATGTGGTTTAGGAAACAGAACACATGCAATGGATCCATGATCAATGGTTTAGGAAAAGAATAAACATGCAATGTCACTAGTGGATCAATGTGGTTTAGGAAAAGAACACACATGCAATGACTCTAGTGGATCCATGTGGTTGAGGAAAAGAACACACATGCAATGACTCAAGTGGATCCATGTGGTTTAGGAAAAGAACACACATGCAATGTCATCAGTGGATCCATGTGGTTTAGGAAAAGAACGCACGTGCAATGTCACCAATGGCTCCATGTGGTTTAGAAAACGAACATATATGCAATGACCCTAGTGGATCAATGTGGTTTAGGAAAAGAACACACATGCAATGTCACCAGTGGATTAATGTGGTTTAGGAAAAGAACACACATGCAATGACTCCAGTGGATCCAGGTGGATTAGCAAAAGAACACACATGCAATGTCACTAGTGGATCCATGTGGTTTAGGAATAGAACTCACATGTAATGTCTCTAGTGGATCAATGTGGTTTAGGAAATGAACACACATGCAATGTCACTAGTGGATCAATGTGGTTTAGGAAAAGAACACACATGAAATGTCACTAGTGGATACATGTGGTTTAGGAAAAGAACACACATGCAATGTCACCAGTGGATCCATGTGGTTTAGGAAAAGAACACACATGCAATGTCACTAGTGGATCAATGTGGTTTAGGAAAAGAACACACATGCAATGACTCTAGTGGATCCATGTGGTTTAGGAAAAGAACACACATGCAATGTCACCAGTGGATCAATGTGGTTTAGGAAAAGGACACACGTGCAACACGTCTAGTGGATGCATGTGGTCTAGGAAAAGAACACACAACAAATGTCACCAGTGGATCCATGTGGCTTAGGAAAAGAACAAACATACAAATATCACAAGTGGATCAATGTGGTTTAGGAAAATAACACACATGCAAACATCACCAGTGGATCCATGTGGTTTAGGAAAAGAACACACATGCAATGTCACTAGTGCATCCATATGGTTTAGCAACAGAACACGAATGCAATGACTCTAGTAGATCAATGTGGTTTAGGAAAAAAACACATCAATGACTCTATTGGATCCATGTGGTTTAGGAAAAGAACCCACATGTAATATCACCAGTGGATCAATGTGGTTTAGGAAAAGAACACACATGCAATGACTCTAGTGGATCCATGTGGTTTAGGGAAAGAATACGCATTCAATGACTCCAGTGGATCCATGTTTTTTAGGAATAGAACACGCATGCAATGATTCTAGTGGATCAATGTGGTTTAGGAAAATAACACACACGCAATGACTCTAGTGGATGCATGTGGTTTAGGAAAAGAACACAAATGCAATGTAACTAGTGGATCAATGTGGTTTATGAAAAGAACACGCATGAAATGACTCAAGTGGATCCATGTGGTTTAGGAAAAGATCACGCATGCAATGTCACTAGTGGATCAATATGGTGTAGGAAAAGAACACACATGCAATGTCACCAGTGGATCCATGTGGTTCAGGAAAATAACAGACATGCAATGTCACTAGTGGATCAATGTGGTTTAGGAAAAGAACACACATGCAATGTCACTAGTGGATACATGTGGTTTAGGAAAAGAACACACATGCAATGTCACTAGTGGATCCATGTGGTTTGGGAAAAGAACACACATGAAGTGTCTCTAGTGAATCCATGTGGTTTAGGAAAAGAACACACGTGCAATGTCAATAGTGGATTCATGTGTTTTAGGAAAAGAACACACATGCAATGTCACTAGTGGATACATGTGGTTTAGGAAAAGAACACACATGCAATGTCACGAGTGGATACATGTGGTTTAGGAAAAGAACACACATGCAAGTGTCACCAGTGGATCAATGTGGTTCAGGAAAATAACACACATGCAATTTTCACCAGTAGATCAATGTGGTTTAGGAAAAGAACACACATGCAACGAGTCTAGTGGACCAATGCGTTTTAGGAAAAGAACACACATGCAATGTCACCAGTGGTTACTTGTGGTTTAGTAAAATAACACGCATGCAATGACTCTAGTGGATCAATGTGGATTAGGAAAAGAACACACATGCAACATGTGGTTTAGGAAAAGAACACACATGTAATGTCACTAGTGGACCACTGTGGTTTACGAAAAGAACACACATGCAATGACTCTACTGGATCCATGTGGTTTATGAAAAGAATACACATGCTATGACTCTAGTGGATCCATCTGGTTTAGGAATAGAACACGCATGCAATGATTCTAGTGGATCAATGTGGTTTAGGAAAATAACCCACATGCAATGACTCTAGTGGATCAATGTGGTTTAGGAAAAGAACACACATGCACTGGCTCTAGTGGGCAAATGTGGTTTAGGAAAAGAACACACATGCAATGACTCTAGTGGATCAATGTGGTTTAGGAAAAGAACACACATGCAATGTCACTAGTGGATCCATGTGGTTTAGGAAAAGAACACACATGCAACGTCACTAGTGGATCCATGTGGTTTAGGAAAAGAACACACATACAATGACTCTAGTGGAAAAATGTGGTGTATGAATAGAACACGCATGCAATGATTCTAGTGGATCAATGTGGTTTAGGAAAATAACCCACATGCAATGACTCTAGTGGATCAATGTGGTTTAGGATAATTACACGCATGCAATGCCACCGGTGGATCCATATGGTTTAGGAAAAAGAACACACATGCAAATGTCACTAGTAGATCAATGTGGTTTAGGAAAAGAATACATGTGCAATGACCCTAGAGGATCCATGTGGTTTAGGAAAAGAACAAACATGCAAATGTTACTAGTGGATCAATGTGTTTTAGGAAAAGAACACACATCCAATGTTACTAGTGGATCCATATGGTTTAGGAAAGGAACACACATGCAAAATCAATAGTGGAACCTTGTGGTTTAGGAAAAGAACACAACTGCAATGTCACTAGTGGATCCATGTGGTTTAGGAAAAAACACACATGCAATGACTCTAGTGGATCAATGTTTTTTAGGATAAGAACACACATGCAATTTCATAAGTGGATCCATGTGGTTAGGAAAGAACAATGAGTCTATGGATCAATGTGGTTTAGGAAAAGAACACACATGCAAATGTCACTAGTGGATCAATGTGGTTTAGGAAAAGAACACACATGCAAAAACACAAGTGGATTCATGTGATTTAGGAAAAGAACACACATAAAAATGTCACCAGTGGATCAATGTGGTTTAGGAAAATAACACACATGCAATGACTCTAGTGGATCCATGTGGTTTAGGAAAAGAACACAAATGCAATGTCACCAGTGGATCAATGTCTTTTAGGAAAAGAACACACATCCAATGTCACTAGTGGATCCATGTGGTTTAGGAAAAGAAGACACATGTAGTGACTCTAGTGGATACATGTGGTTTAGGAAAAGAACACACATGCAATGTCACAAGTGGATCAATGTGCTTTAGGAAAATAACACACATGCAATGACTCTAGTGGATCAATGTGGTTTAGGAAAAGAACACACATGCAATGTCACAAGTGGATCCATGTGGTTTAGGAAAAGAACACACATGCAATGACTCCAGTGGATCAATGTGGTTTAGGAAAATAACACACATGCAAACATCACTAGTGGATCAATGTGGTTAAGGAAAATAATACGCATGCAATGACTCCCGTGGATAAATGTGGTTTAGGAATAAAACACGCATGCAATGGTTCTAGTGGATCAATGTGTTTTAGGAAAAGAACACACTTCCAATGTCACTAGTGGATCCATGTGGTTTAGGAAAAGAACACACGTGCAATGTCACTAGTGGATCAATGTGGGTTAGCTAAAAGAATACACATGCAAGGACTCTATTGGATCCATGTGGTTTAGGAAAAGAATGCACATGCAATGTCACTAGTGGATCAATGTGCTTTAGCAAAAGAACACACATGCAATGACTCTAGTGGATCCATGTGGTTTAGGAAAAGAAGACACATGTAGTGACTCTAGTGGATACATGTGGTTTAGGAAAAGAACACACATGCAATGTCACGAGTGGATCAATGTGGTTTAGGAAAAGAACGCACATGCAATGTCACCAGTGGATCAATGTGGTTTAGGAAAAGAACGCACATGGAATGTCTACTGGATGCATGTGGTTTAGGAAAAGAACACACATGCAAATGACACTAGTGGATCCATGTGGTTTAGGAAAAGAACACACATGCAATGATCACTAGTGGATCATGTGGTTTGAAAAAAAACACATGCAAATGTCACTAGTGGATCAATGTGGTTTAGGAAAAGAACACACGTGCAATGTCACTAGTGGATCAATGTGGGTTAGGAAAATAATACACATGCAATGTCACGAGTGGATCCATGTGGTTTAAGAAAAGAACACACATGCAATGACTCTAGTGGATCCATGTGGTTTATGAAAAGACCACACATCCAATGACTCGAGTGGATCCAAGTGGTTTGTGAAAAGAACACACATGCAATGACTCTAGGGGATCCATGTGGTTTAGGAAAACAACACACATGCAATGTCTCTAGTGGATCAATGTGGTTTATGAAAAGAACACACATGCAATGACTCTAGTGGATCCATGTGGTTTAGGAAAAGAACACACATGCAATGACACCAGTGGATCCATGTGGTTTATGAAAAGAACAGACATGCAAATATCACAAGTGGATCCATGTGGTTTATGAAAAACACACATGCAAATGTCACTAGTGGATCAATGTGGTTTATGAAAAGAACACACATGCAATGACTTAGTGGATCCATGTGGTTTAGGAAAAGAACACATGCAATGACTTCTAGTGGATCCATGTGGTTTATGAAAAGAACACATGCAATGACTCTAGTGCATCCATGTGGGTTAGCAAAAGAACACATATGCAATGTCACTAGTGGATCCATGTGGTTTATGAGAATAACACATGCAATGTCAATAGTGGATCCATGTGTTTTATGAAAAGAACACACATGCAATGACACTGGTGGATCCATGTGTTTTATGAAAAGAACACACATGCAATGACTCTAGTAGATCCAAGTGGTTTATGAAAAGAACACACATGCAATGACTCTAGTGGATCCATATGTGGTTTATGAAAAGAACACACATGAAACTGACACCAGTGGATCAATGTGGTTTATGAAAAGAACACACATGCAATTTTCACCAGTGGATCAATGTGGTTTATGAAAAGAAAACACATGCAAAATGACTCTAGTGGATCAATGTGGTTTATGAAAAGAACACACATGCAATGTCTCTAGTGGATCCATGTGGTGTAGGAAAAGAACACATGCAATGACTCTAGTGGATCAATGTGGTTTAGGAAAAGAACACACATGTAACATGTGGTTTAGGAAAAGAACACACATGCAATGTCAGAAGTGGATCAATGTGGTTTAGGAAAGAACACACATGCAATGACTCTAGTGGATCCATGTGGTTCAGGAAAACAACACACATGCAATGACACAGTGGATCCATGTGGTTTAGGAAAAATACATGCAATGTCACCAGTGGATACATGTGGTTTAGGAAAAGAACACACATGCAATGTCTGTAGTGGATCAATGTGGTTTAGGAAAAGAACACACTTGCAATGTCACAAGTGGATCCATGTGGTTTAGGAAAAGAACACACATGCAATGATTCTAGTGGATCAATGTGGTTTAGGAAAAGAACACACATGCAATGACTCTAGTGGATCCATGTGGTTTAGGAAAAGAACACACATGCAATGTCACCAGTGGATCAATGTGGTTTAGGAAAAGAACACACATGCAATGTCACTAGTGGATCAATGTGGTTTAGGAAAAGAACACACATGCAATGACTCTAGTGGATCCATGTGGTTTAGGAAAAGAACACACATGCAATGTCACTCGTGGATCCATGTGGTTTAGGAAAAGAACACGCATGCAATGACTCTAGTGGATCAATGTGGATTAGGAAAAGAACACACATGCAACATGTGGTTTAGGAAAAGAACACACATGTAATGTCACCAGCGGATTAATGTGGTTTAGGAAAAGAACACACATGCAATGACTCTAGTGGATCGATGTGGTTGAGGAAAAGAATACACAGGAAATGAGTCCAGTGGATCCATGTGGTTTAGGAAAAACACACATGCAATGTCACCAATGGAACGATGTGGTTTAGGAAAAGAACACAAATGCAATGTTTCTTGTGAATCCATGTGGTTTAGGAAAAGAACATACATGCAATGTCACCAGTGGATACATGTGGTTTAGGGAAAAAACACACATGCAATGTTAACAGTGGATGCATGTGTTTTAGGAAAAGAACACACATGCAATGTCTCTAGTGGATCCGTGTGGTTTAGGAAAAGAACACACATGCAATGTCACTAGTGGATCAATGTGGCTTAGGAAAAGAACACACATGCAAATGTCACTCTTGGATCAATGTGGTTTAGAAAAGAACACACATGCAATGACTCTAGTGGATCCATGTGGTTTAGGAAAGAATACACATGCAATGTCACAAGGATCCATGTGTTTTAGGAAAAGAACACACATGCAATGTCACTAGTGGATCAATGTGTTTTAGGAAAATAACACACATGCAATGAGTCTAGTGGATACATGTGGTTTAGGAAAAGAACACACATGCAATGTTACCAGTGATCAATGTGGTTTAGGAAAAGGATAAACATGCAAGGTCACAGTGGATCCACGTGGTTTAGGAAAAGAACACACATGCAATGACACTAGTGGATCAATGTGGATTAGGAAAACAACACAGTTGCAATGACTCTAGTAGATCAATGTGGTTCAGGAAAAGAACACACATGCAATTTTCACCAGTTGATAAATGTAGTTTAGGAAAAGAACATACATGCAATGAATCTAGTGGATCAATGTGTTTTAGGAAAAGAACACACATGCAATGTCACTAGTGGATCCATGTGGTTTAGGAAAAGAACACACATACCAATGACACCAGTAGATCAATGTGGTTTAGGAAAAAAACACACATGCAAATGTCAACAGTGGATCAATGTGTTTTAGGAAAATAAGACACATGCAATGACACCAGTGGATCCATGTGGTTTAGGAAAAGAACACACATGCAATGTCACTAGTGGATCAATGGTTTAGGAAAAGGACACACATGCAATGTCTCTAGTGAATCCATGTGTTTTAGGAAAAGAACACACATGAAATGATTCTAGTGGATCATTGTGGTTTAGGAAAAGAACACACATGCAATGACTCCAGTGGATCAATGTGGTTTAGGAAAAGAACACACATGCAATGTCAGAAGTGGATCAATGTGGTTTAGGAAAAGGACACACGTGCAATGAGTCTAGTGGATGCATGTGATTTAGGAAAAGAACACACATGCAAATGTCACTAGTGGATCAGTGTGGTTCAGGAAAAGAACACACATGCAATGTCACAAGTGGATCAATGTGGTTTAGGAAAATAACACACATGCAAATGTCACCAGTGGATCAATGTGGTTAAGGAAAAGAACGCACATGCAATGTCTCAGGTGGATCCATGTGGTTAAGGAAAAGAACACACATGCAATGTCACCGGTGGATCCATGTGGTTTAGGAAAAGAACACACATGCAATGCCACCAGTGGATCAATGTGGTTCAGGAAAAGAACACACATGCAATGTCACTAGTGGATCAATGTGGTTTACGAAAAGAACACACATGCAAGTGTCACCAGTGGATCAATGTGGTTCAGGAAAAGAACACAGATGCAATTTTCACTAGTGGATCAATGTGGTTTAGGAAAAGAACACACATGCAATGACTCTAGTGGATCAATGTGTTTTAGGAAAAGAACACACATGCAATGTCACCAGTGGATCCATGTGGTTCAGGAAAATAACAGACATGCAATGTCACTAGTGGATCAATGTGGTTTAGGAAATGAACACACATGAAACATGTGGTTTAGGAAAAGAACACACATGTAATATCACTAGTGGATAAATGTGGTTTAGGAAAAGAACACGCATGCAATAACTCTAGTGGATCCATGTGGTTTAGGGAAAGAATAAACATGCAATGACTCTAGTGGATCCACGTGGTTTAGGAAAAATACACATGCAATGTCACAAGTTGATCAATGTGGTTTAGGAAAAGAACACACATGCAATGTCTCTAGTGAATCCATGTGGTTTAGGAAAAGAACACACATGCAATATCACTAGTGGATCCATGTGGTTTAGGAAAAGAACAGCATGCAATGATTCTAGTGGATCCTTGTGGTTTAGGAGAAGAACACACATGCAATGTCACTAGTGGATCCATGTGGTTTAGGAGAACACACATGCAATGACTCTAGTGGATCCATGTGGTTTAGGAAAAGAACACACATGCAATGTCATCGGTGGATCAATGTGGTTTAGGAAAAGAATGCACATGCAAATGTCAGTAGTGGATCAATGTGGTTTAGGAAAATAACTGACATGCAATGTCACCAGTGGATCCACGTGGTCTAGTAAAAGAACAGACATGCAAATGACACTAGTGGATCAATGTTGTTTAGGGAAAGAACACACATGCAAATATCACTAGTGGATCCATGTGGTTTATGAAAAAAAAACAAATAAATGTCAGGGATCAATGTGGTTTAGGAAAAGAACACACATGCAATGACTCTAGTGGATCCATGTGGTTTAGGAAAAGAAGACACATGCAATGTCACTAATGGATCAATGTGGTTTAGAAAAGAACACACATGTAATGAGACTAGTGGATCCATGGGTTTTAGTAAAAGTACACACATGCAATGATTCTAGTGGATCATTGTGGTTTAGGAAAAGAACACACATGCAATGACTCTAGTGGACCCATGTGGTTTAGGAAAAGAACACACATGGAATGTTAGAAGTGGATTAATGTGGTTTAGGAAAAGGATACACGTGCAATGAGTCTAGTGGATGCATGTGATGTAGGAAAAGAACACACATGCAAATGTCACTAGTGGATCCATGTGGTTTATGAAAAGAACACACATGCAAATATCACAAGTGGATCAATGTGGTTTAGGAAAAACACATGTAAATGTCACCACTGGATAGATGTGGTTTAGGAATAGAACACACATGCAATGACTCTAGTGGAACAATGTAGTTTAGGAAAATAAAACACATGTAAGTTCACTAGTGGATCCATGTGGTTTAGGAAAAGAACACACATGCAATGTCTCTAGTGGATGAATGTGGTTTAGGAAAAGTACACACATGCAATGTCACCACTGGATCCATGTGGTTTAGGAGAAGAAAACACATGCAATGTCAACAGTGGATCAATGTTTTAGGAAAAGAGCACACATGCAATGTCACCAGTGGATCAATGTGGTTAATGAAAATAACACACATGCAATGACTCTAGTGGATCCATGTGGTTTAGGAAAAAAGACACATGCAATGTCACAAGTGGATTCATGTGGTTTAGAAAAGGACACACATGCAATGTCTCAGTGGATCCATGTGGTTTAGGAAAAGAACACACATGCAATGATTCTAGTCGATCATTGTGGTTTGGGAAAAGAACACACATGCAATGACTCCAGTGGACCCATGTGGTTTAGGAAAAGAACACACATGGAATGTTAGAAGTGGATAAATGTGGTTTAGGAAAAGGATACACGTGCAATGAGTCTAGCGGATGCATGTGATTTAGGAAAAGAACACACATGCAAATGTCACAAGTGGGTCCATGTGGTTTATGAAAAGAACACACATACAAATATCACAAGTGGATCAATGTGGTTTAGGAAAAAAGACACATGTAAATGTCACCACTGGATCAATGTGGTTAAGGAAAATAACACACATGCAATGAGTTCAGTGGATCCATGTGGTTTAGGAAAAGAACACACATGCAAGTGTCACAAGTGGATCCATGTGGTTTAGGAAAAGAACACACATGCAATGTCTCTAGTGAATCCATGTGGTTTAGGAAAAGAACACATATGCAATGTCACTAGTGGATCCATGTGGTTTAGGAGACGAACACACATGCAATGTCAATAGTGGATGCATATGTTTTAGGAAAAGAACACACATGGAAATGTCACCAGTGGATCAATGAGTTTTAGGAAAAGAAACACATGCAAGTGTCACCAGTGGATCAATGTGGTGCAGGAAAAGAACACACATGCAATTTTCACCAGTTGATCAATGTGGTTTAGGAAAAGAAAACACATGCAATGACTCTAGTGGATCAATGTGTTTTAAGAAAAGAACACACATGCTATGTCACTAGTGGATCCATGTGGTTTAGGAAAAGAACACGCATGCAATGACTCTAGTGGATCAATGTGGATTAGGAAAAGAACACACATGCAACATGTGGTTTAGTAAAAGAACACACATGTAATATCACCAGTGGATCAATGTGGTTTAGGAAAAGAACACACATGCAATGACTCTAGTGGATCGAAGTGGTTTAGGAAAACAAAACACATGCAATGAGTCAAGTGGATCCATGTGGTTTAGGAAAAATACACATGCAATGTCACAAGTGGATCAATGTGGTTTAGGAAAAGAACACACATGCAATGTCTCTTGTGAATCCATGTGGTTTAGGAAAAGAACACACATGCAATATCACCAAGTGGACCCATGTGGTTTAGGAATAGAACACATGCAATGATTCTAGTGGATCAATGTGGTTTAGGAAAAGAACACACATGCAATGACTCTAATGGATCCATGTGGTTTAGGAAAAACACACATGCAATGACTGTAGTGGATCCATGTGGTTTAGGAAAAGAACACACATGCAATGTCATCAGTGGATCAATGTGGTTCAGGAAAAGAACGCACATGCAAATGTCACTAGTGGATCAATGTTGTTTAGGAAAAGAACACACATGCAAGTGTCACAAGTGGATCCATGTGGTTTAGGAAAATAACACACATGTAATGTCACTAGTGGATCCATGTGGTTTAGGAAAAGAACACACATACAAATATCACGAGTGGATCAATGTGGTTTACGAAAAAAAACACATGTGGTTTAGGAAAAGAAGACACATGCAATGTCACCAATGGATCAATGTGGTTCAGGACAAGAACATACATGTAATGTCACTGGTGGATCCATGTGGTTTAGGAAAAGAACACACATGCAATGATTCTAGTCGATCATTGTGGTTTAGGAAAAGAACACACATGCAATGACTCAAGTGGACCCATGTGGTTTAGGAAAAGAACACACATGGAATGTTAGAAGTGGATCAATGTGGTTTAGGAAAAGGATACACGTGCAATGAGTCTAGCGGATGCATGTGATTTAGGAAAAGAACACACATGCAAATGTCACAAGTGTATCCATTTGGTTTATGAAAATAACACACATACAAATATCACAAGTGGATCAATGTGGTTTAGGAAAAACACACATGTAAATGTCACCACTGGATCAATGTGGTTACGTAAAATAAGACACATGCAATGACCCCAGTGGATCGATGTGGTTTAGGAAAAGAACACACATGCAAGTGTCACAAGTGGATCCATGTGGTTTAGGAAAAGAACACACATGTAATGTCTCTAGTGAATCCATGTGGTTTAGGAGAAGAACACACATGCAATGTCAACAGTGGACGCATATGTTTTAGGAAAGAGCACACATGCAAATGTCACCAGTTTATCAATGAGTTTTAGGAAAAGAAACACATGGAAGTGTCACAAGTGGATCAATGTGGTGCAGGAAAGAACACACATGCAATTTTCAACAGTTGATCAACGTGGTTTAGGAAAAGAAAACACATGCAATGACTCTAGTGGATCAATGTGTTTTAAGAAAAGAACACACATGCAATGTCACTAGTGGATCCATGTGGTTTAGGAAAAGAACACGCATGCAATGACTCTAGTGGATCAATGTGGATTAGGAAAAGAACACACATGCAACATGTGGTTTAGGAAAAGAACACACATGTAATATCACTAGTGGATCAATGTGGTTTAGGAAAAGAACACATGCAATGACTCTAGTGGATCGACGTGGTTGAGGAAAACAACACATGCAATGAGTCCAGTGGATCCATGTGGTTTAGGAAAAAATACACATGCAATGTCACAAGTGGATCAATGTGGTTTAGGAAAAGAACACATATGCAATGTCTCTAGTGAATCCATGTGGTTTAGGAAAAGAACACACATTCAATATCACTAGTGGACCCATGTGCTTTAGGAATACAACGCGCATCGAATGATTCTAGTGGATCAATGTGGTTTAGGAAAAGAACACACATGCAATGACTCTAATGGATCCATGTGGTTTAGGAAAAACACACATGCAATGACTGTAGTGGATCCATGTGGTTTAGGAAAAGAACGCACATACAATGTCACCAGTGGATCAATGTGGTATAGGAAAAGAACGCACATGCAAATGTCACTAGTGGATCAATGTCGTTTAGGAAAAGAACACACATGCAAGTGTCACAAGTGGATCCATGTGGTTTAGGAAAATAACACACATGCAATGTCACTAGTGGATCCATGTGGTTTAGGAAAAGAACACACATGCAAATATCACAAGTGGATCAATGTGGTTTACCAAAAAAAAAAACATGAAAGTGTCACAAGTGGATAAATGTGGTTTAGGAAAAGAACACATGAAATGTCACCAGTGGATACATGTGGTTTAGGAAAAGAAGACACATGTAATTTCACCAATGGATCAATGTGGTTCAGGACAAGAACATACATGTAATGTCACTGGTGGATCCATGTGGTTTAGGAAAAGAACACACATGCAATGATTCTAGTCGATCATTGTGGTTTAGGAAAAGAACACACATGCAATGACTCAAGTGGACCCATGTGGTTTAGGAAAAGAACACACATGGAATGTTAGAAGTGGATCAATGTGGTTTAGGAAAAGGATACATGTGCAATGAGTCTAGTGGATGCATGTGATTTAGGAAAAGAACACACGTGCAAATGTCACAAGTGTATCCATTTGGTTTATGAAAAGAACACACATACAAATATCACAAGTGGATCAATTTTGTTTAGGAGAAAACACATATGTAAATGTCACCACTGGATCAATGTGGTTAAGGAAAATAAGACACATGCAATGACTCCAGTGGATCCATGTGGTTTAGGAAAAGAACACACGTGCAAGTGTCACAAGTGGATCCATGTGGTTTAGGAAAAGAACACACATGCAATGTCTCTAGTGAATCCATGTGGTTTAGGAAAAGAACACACATGCAATATCACCAGTGGACCCATGTGCTTTAGGAATAGAACGCGCATGCAATGATTCTAGTGGATCAATGTGGTTTAGGAAAAGAACACACATGCAATGACTCTAATGGATCCATGTGGTTTAGGAAAAACACACATGCAATGACTGTAGTGGATCCATGTGGTTTAGGAAAAGAACACACATGCAATGTCATCAGTGGATCAATGTGGTTTAGGAAAAGAACGCACATGCAAATGTCACTAGTGGATCAATGCTGTTTAGGAAAAGAACACACATGAAAGTGTCACAAGTGGATCCATGTGGTTTAGGAAAATAACACACATGTAATGTCACTAGTGGATCCATGTGGTTTAGGAAAAGAACACACATACAAATATCACGAGTGGATCAATGTGGTTTACGAAAAAAAAACACATGTAAATGTCACCAGGGGATCAATGTGGTTTAGGAAAAGAACACACATGAAATGACTCTAGTGGATACATGTGGTTTAGGAAAAGAAGACACATGCAATGTCACCAATGGATCAATATGGTTCAGGACAAGAACACACATGTAATGTCACTGGTGGATCCATGTGGTTTAGAAAAAGAACACACATGCAATGATTCTAGTCGATCATTGTGGTTTAGGAAAAGAACACACATGCAATGACTCTAGTGGACCCATGTGGTTTAGGAAAAGAACACACATGGAATGTTAGAAGTGGATTAATGTGGTTTAGGAAAAGGATACACGTGCAATGAGTCTAGTGGATGCATGTGATTTAGGAAAAGAACACACATGCAAATGTCACAAGTGTATCCATGTGGTTTATGAAAAGAACACACATACAAATATCACAAGTGGATCAATGTGGTTTCGGAAAAACACACATGTAAATGTCACCACTGGATCAATGTGGTTACGGAAAATAAGACACATGCAATGACTCCAGTGGATCCATGTGGTTTAGGAAAAGAACACACATGCAAGTGTCACAAGTGGATCCATGTGGTTTAGGAAAAGAACACACATGTAATGTCTCTAGTGAATCCATGTGGTTTAGGAAAAGAACACACATGCAATGTCACCAGTGGAGCCATGTGGTTTAGGAGAAGAAAACACATGCAATGTCAACAGTGGACGCATATGTTTTAGGAAAAGAGCACACATGTAAATGTCACTAGTGGATCAATGTGGTTAATGAAAATAACACACATGCAATGACTCTAGTGGATCCATGTGGTTTAGGAAAACATACACATGCAATGTCACAAGTGGATCCCTGTCGTTCAGGAAAAGGACACACATACAATGTCTCTAGTGGATCCATGTGGTTTAGGAAAAGAACACACATGCAATGATTCTAGTCGATCATTGTGGTTTGGGAAAAGAACACACATGCAATGACTCCAGTGGACCCATGTGGTTTAGGAAAAGAACACACATGGAATGTTAGAAGTGGATAAATGTGGTTTAGGAAAAGGATACACGTGCAATGAGTCTAGCGGATGCATGTGATTTAGGAAAAGAACACACATGCAAATGTCACAAGTGTATCCATGGGGTTTATGAAAAGAACACACATACAAATATCACAAGTGGATCAATGTGGTTTAGGAAAAAAGACACATGTAAATGTCACCACTGGATCAATGTGGTTAAGGAAAATAACACACATGCAATGAGTTCAGTGGATCCATGTGGTTTAGGAAAAGAACACACATGCAAGTGTCACAAGTGGATCCATGTGGTTTAGGAAAAGAACACACATGCAATGTCTCTAGTGAATCCATGTGGTTTAGGAAAAGAACACATATGCAATGTCACTAGTGGATCCATGTGGTTTAGGAGACGAACACACATGCAATGTCAATAGTGGATGCATATGTTTTAGGAAAAGAACACACATGGAAATGTCACCAGTGGATCAATGAGTTTTAGGAAAAGAAACACATGCAAGTGTCACCAGTGGATCAATGTGGTGCAGGAAAAGAACACACATGCAATTTTCACCAGTTGATCAATGTGGTTTAGGAAAAGAAAACACATGCAATGACTCTAGTGGATCAATGTGTTTTAAGAAAATAACACACATGCTATGTCACTAGTGGATCCATGTGGTTTAGGAAAAGAACACGCAGGCAATGACTCTAGTGGATCAATGTGGATTAGGAAAAGAACACACATGCAACATGTGGTTTAGTAAAAGAACACACATGTAATATCACCA
Organism: Avena insularis; assembly: GCA_023614405.1. Classification (NCBI taxonomy): domain Eukaryota; kingdom Viridiplantae; phylum Streptophyta; class Magnoliopsida; order Poales; family Poaceae; genus Avena; species Avena insularis. The sequence goes on along the minus strand of JAJUPC010000179.1, from coordinate 67,357 downwards.
GTGGATCAATGTGGTTTAGGAAAAGAACACACATGCAATGACTCTAGTGGATCGACGTGGTTGAGGAAAACAATACACATGCAATGAGTCAAGTGGATCCATGTGGTTTAGGAAAAAATACACATGCAATGTCACAAGTGGATCAATGCGGTTTAGGAAAAGAACACACATGCAATGTCTCTTGTGAATCCATGTGGTTTAGGAAAAGAACACACATGCAATATCACCAGTGGACCCATGTGCTTTAGGAATAGAACGCGCATGCAATGATTCTAGTGGATCAATGTGGTTTAGGAAAACAACACACATGCAATGACTCTAATGGATCCATGTGGTTTAGGAAAAACACACATGCAATGACTGTAGTGGATCCATGTGGTTTAGGAAAAGAACACACATGCAATGTCATCAGTGGATCAATGTGGTTCAGGAAAAGAACGCACATGCAAATGTCACTAGTGGATCAATGTTGTTTAGGAAAAGAACACACATGCAAGTGTCACAAGTGGATCCATGTGGTTTAGGAAAATAACACACATGTAATGTCACTAGTGGATCCATGTGGTTTAGGAAAAGAACACACATACAAATATCACGAGTGGATCAATGTGGTTTACGAAAAAAAAACACATGTGGTTTAGGAAAAGAAGACACATGCAATGTCACCAATGGATCAATGTGGTTCAGGACAAGAACATACATGTAATGTCACTGGTGGATCCATGTGGTTTAGGAAAAGAACACACATGCAATGATTCTAGTCGATCATTGTGGTTTAGGAAAAGAACACACATGCAATGACTCCAGTGGACCCATGTGGTTTAGGAAAAGAACACACATGGAATGTTAGAAGTGGATCAATGTGGTTTAGGAAAAGGATACACGTGCAATGAGTCTAGCGGATGCATGTGATTTAGGAAAAGAACACACATGCAAATGTCACAAGTGTATCCATTTGGTTTATGAAAATAACACACATACAAATATCACAAGTGGATCAATGTGGTTTAGGAAAAACACACATGTAAATGTCACCACTGGATCAATGTGGTTACGTAAAATAAGACACATGCAATGACTCCAGTGGATCGATGTGGTTTAGGAAAAGAACACACATGCAAGTGTCACAAGTGGATCCATGTGGTTTAGGAAAAGAACACACATGTAATGTCTCTAGTGAATCCATGTGGTTTAGGAGAAGAACACACATGCAATGTCAACAGTGGACGCATATGTTTTAGGAAAAGAGCACACATGCAAATGTCACCAGTGTATCAATGAGTTTTAGGAAAAGAAACACATGGAAGTGTCACAAGTGGATCAATGTGGTGCAGGAAAGAACACACATGCAATTTTCAACAGTTGATCAACGTGGTTTAGGAAAAGAAAACACATGCAATGACTCTAGTGGATCAATGTGTTTTAAGAAAAGAACACACATGCAATGTCACTAGTGGATCCATGTGGTTTAGGAAAAGAACACGCATGCAATGACTCTAGTGGATCAATGTGGATTAGGAAAAGAACACACATGCAACATGTGGTTTAGGAAAAGAACACACATGTAATATCACTAGTGGATCAATGTGGTTTAGGAAAAGAACACACATGCAATGACTCTAGTGGATCGACGTGGTTGAGGAAAACAACACATGCAATGAGTCCAGTGGATCCATGTGGTTTAGGAAAAAATACACATGCAATGTCACAAGTGGATCAATGTGGTTTAGGAAAAGAACACATATGCAATGTCTCTAGTGAATCCATGTGGTTTAGGAAAAGAACACACATTCAATATCACTAGTGGACCCATGTGCTTTAGGAATACAAGCAGCATGAATGATTCTAGTGGATCAATGTGGTTTAGGAAAAGAACACACATGCAATGACTCTAATGGATCCATGTGGTTTAGGAAAAACACACATGCAATGACTGTAGTGGATCCATGTGGTTTAGGAAAAGAACGCACATACAATGTCACCAGTGGATCAATGTGGTATAGGAAAAGAACGCACATGCAAATGTCACTAGTGGATCAATGTCGTTTAGGAAAAGAACACACATGCAAGTGTCACAAGTGGATCCATGTGGTTTAGGAAAATAACACACATGCAATGTCACTAGTGGATCCATGTGGTTTAGGAAAAGAACACACATGCAAATATCACAAGTGGATCAATGTGGTTTACGAAAAAAACACACATGCAAGTGTCACCAGTGGATCAATGTGGTTTAGGAAAAGAACACACATGAAATGTCACCAGTGGATACATGTGGTTTAGGAAAAGAAGACACATGTAATTTCACCAATGGATCAATGTGGTTCAGGACAAGAACATACATGTAATGTCACTGGTGGATCCATGTGGTTTAGGAAAAGAACACACATGCAATGATTCTAGTCGATCATTGTGGTTTAGGAAAAGAACACACATGCAATGACTCAAGTGGACCCATGTGGTTTAGGAAAAGAACACACATGGAATGTTAGAAGTGGATCAATGTGGTTTAGGAAAAGGATACATGTGCAATGAGTCTAGTGGATGCATGTGATTTAGGAAAAGAACACACGTGCAAATGTCACAAGTGTATCCATTTGGTTTATGAAAAGAACACACATACAAATATCACAAGTGGATCAATTTTGTTTAGGAGAAAACACATATGTAAATGTCACCACTGGATCAATGTGGTTAAGGAAAATAAGACACATGCAATGACTCCAGTGGATCCATGTGGTTTAGGAAAAGAACACACGTGCAAGTGTCACAAGTGGATCAATGTGGTTTAGGAAAAGAACACACATGCAATGTCTCTAGTGAATCCATGTGGTTTAGGAAAAGAACACACATGCAATATCACCAGTGGACCCATGTGCTTTAGGAATAGAACGCGCATGCAATGATTCTAGTGGATCAATGTGGTTTAGGAAAAGAACACACATGCAATGACTCTAATGAATCCATGTGGTTTAGGAAAAACACACATGCAATGACTGTAGTGGATCCATGTGGTTTAGGAAAAGAACACACATGCAATGTCATCAGTGGATCAATGTGGTTTAGGAAAAGAACGCACATGCAAATGTCACTAGTGGATCAATGTTGTTTAGGAAAAGAACACACATGAAAGTGTCACAAGTGGATCCATGTGGTTTAGGAAAATAACACACATGTAATGTCACTAGTGGATCCATGTGGTTTAGGAAAAGAACACACATACAAATATCACGAGTGGATCAATGTGGTTTACGAAAAAAAAACACATGTAAACGTCACCAGGGGATCAATGTGGTTTAGGAAAAGAACACACATGAAATGACTCTAGTGGATACATGTGGTTTAGGAAAAGAAGACACATGCAATGTCACCAATGGATCAATATGGTTCAGGACAAGAACACACATGTAATGTCACTGGTGGATCCATGTGGTTTAGGAAAAGAACACACATGCAATGATTCTAGTCGTTCATTGTGGTTTAGGAAAAGAACACACATGCAATGACTGTAGTGGACCCATGTGGTTTAGGAAAAGAACACACATGGAATGTTAGAAGTGGATTAATGTGGTTTAGGAAAAGGATACACGTGCAATGAGTCTAGTGGATGCATGTGATTTAGGAAAAGAACACACATGCAAATGTCACAAGTGTATCCATGTGGTTTATGAAAAGAACACACATACAAATATCACAAGTGGATCAATGTGGTTTCGGAAAAACACATGTAAATGTCACCACTGGATCAATGTGGTTCTGGAAAATAAGACACATGCAATGACTCCAGTGGATCCATGTGGTTTAGGAAAAGAACACACATGCAAGTGTCACAAGTGGATCCATGTGGTTTAGGAAAAGAACACACATGTAATGTCTCTAGTGAATCCATGTGGTTTAGGAAAAGAACACACATGCAATGTCACCAGTGGATCCATGTGGTTTAGGAGAAGAACACACATGCAATGTCAACAGTGGACGCATATGTTTTAGGAAAAGAGCACACATGTAAATGTCACTAGTGGATAAATGTGGTTAATGAAAATAACACACATGCAATGACTCTAGTGGATCCATGTGGTTTAGGAAAACATACACATGCAATGTCACAAGTGGATCCCTGTCGTCAGAAAGGACACACATACAATGTCTCTAGTGGATCCATGTGGTTTAGGAAAAGAACACACATGCAATGATTCTAGTCGATCATTGTGGTTTAGGAAAAGAACACACATGCAATGACTCCAGTGGACCCATGTGGTTTAGGAAAAGAACACACATGGAATGTTAGAAGTGGATCAATGTGGTTTAGGAAAAGGATACACGTGCAATGAGTCTAGCGGATGCATGTGATTTAGGAAAAGAACACACATGCAAATGTCACAAGTGTATCCATGGGGTTTATGAAAAGAACACACATACAAATATCACAAGTGGATCAATGTGGTTTAGGAAAAAAGACACATGTAAATGTCACCACTGGATCAATGTGGTTAAGGAAAATAACACACATGCAATGAGTTCAGTGGATCAATGTGGTTTAGGAAAAGAACACACATGCAAGTGTCACAAGTGGATCCATGTGGTTTAGGAAAAGAACACACATGCAATGTCTCTAGTGAATCCATGTGGTTTAGGAAAAGAACACATATGCAATGTCACTAGTGGATCCATGTGGTTTAGGAGACGAACACACATGCAATGTCAATAGTGGATGCATATGTTTTAGGAAAAGAACACACATGGAAATGTCACCAGTGGATCAATGAGTTTTAGGAAAAGAAACACATGCAAGTGTCACCAGTGGATCAATGTGGTGCAGGAAAAGAACACACATGCAATTTTCACCAGTTCATCAATGTGGTTTAGGAAAAGAAAACACATGCAATGACTCTAGTGGATCAATGTGTTTTAAGAAAAGAACACACATGCTATGTCACTAGTGGATCCATGTGGTTTAGGAAAAGAACACGCATGCAATGACTCTAGTGGATCAATGTGGATTAGGAAAAGAACACACATGCAACATGTGGTTTAGTAAAAGAACACACATGTAATATCACCAGTGGATCAATGTGGTTTAGGAAAAGAATACACATGCAATGACTCTAGTGGATCGACGTGGTTGAGGAAAACAATACACATGCAATGAGTCAAGTGGATCCATGTGGTTTAGGAAAAAATACACATGCAATGTCACAAGTGGATCAATGCGGTTTAGGAAAAGAACACACATGCAATGTCTCTAGTGAATCCATGTGGTTTAGGAAAAGAACACACATGCAATATCACCAGTGGACCCATGTGCTTTAGGAATAGAACGCGCATGCAATGATTCTAGTGGATCAATGTGGTTTAGGAAAAGAACACACATGCAATGACTCTAGTGGATCCATGTGGTTTAGGAAAAACACACATGCAATGACTGTAGTGGATCCATGTGGTTTAGGAAAAGAACACACATGCAATGTCATCAGTGGATCAATGTGGTTCAGGAAAAGAACGCACATGCAAATGTCACTAGTGGATCAATGTTGTTTAGGAAAAGAACACACATGCAAGTGTCACAAGTGGATCCATGTGGTTTAGGAAAATAACACACATGTAATGTCACTAGTGGATCCATGTGGTTTAGGAAAAGAACACACATACAAATATCACGAGTGGATCAATGTGGTTTACGAAAAAAAACACATGTGGTTTAGGAAAAGAAGACACATGCAATGTCACCAATGGATCAATGTGGTTCAGGACAAGAACATACATGTAATGTCACTGGTGGATCCATGTGGTTTAGGAAAAGAACACACATGCAATGATTCTAGTCGATCATTGTGGTTTAGGAAAAGAACACACATGCAATGACTCCAGTGGACCCATGTGGTTTAGGAAAAGAACACACATGGAATGTTAGAAGTGGATCAATGTGGTTTAGGAAAAGGATACACGTCAATGAGTCTAGCGGATGCATGTGATTTAGGAAAAAGAACACACATGCAAATGTCACAAGTGTATCCATTTGGTTTATGAAAATAACACACATACAAATATCACAAGTGGATCAATGTGGTTTAGGAAAAACACACATGTAAATGTCACCACTGGATCAATGTGGTTACGTAAAATAAGACACATGCAATGACTCCAGTGGATCCATGTGGTTTAGGAAAAGAACACACATGCAAGTGTCACAAGTGGATCCATGTGGTTTAGGAAAAGAACACACATGTAATGTCTCTAGTGACTCCATGTGGTTTAGGAGAAGAACACACATGCAATGTCAACAGTGGGACGATATGTTTTAGGAAAAGAGCACACATGCAAATGTCACCAGTGTATCAATGAGTTTTAGGAAAAGAAACACATGGAAGTGTCACAAGTGGATCAATGTGGTGCAGGAAAGAACACACATGCAATTTTCAACAGTTGATCAACGTGGTTTAGGAAAAGAAAACACATGCAATGACTCTAGTGGATCAATGTGTTTTAAGAAAAGAACACACATGCAATGTCACTAGTGGATCCATGTGGTTTAGGAAAAGAACACGCATGCAATGACTCTAGTGGATCAATGTGGATTAGGAAAAGAACACACATGCAACATGTGGTTTAGGAAAAGAACACACATGTAATATCACTAGTGGATCAATGTGGTTTAGGAAAAGAACACACATGCAATGACTCTAGTGGATCGACGTGGTTGAGGAAAACAACACATGCAATGAGTCCAGTGGATCCATGTGGTTTAGGAAAAAATACACATGCAATGTCACAAGTGGATCAATGTGGTTTAGGAAAAGAACACATATGCAATGTCTCTAGTGAATCCATGTGGTTTAGGAAAAGAACACACATTCAATATCACCAGTGGACCCATGTGCTTTAGGAATACAACGCGCATCGAATGATTCTAGTGGATCAATGTGGTTTAGGAAAAGAACACACATGCAATGACTCTAATGGATCCATGTGGTTTAGGAAAAACACACATGCAATGACTGTAGTGGATCCATGTGGTTTAGGAAAAGAACGCACATACAATGTCACCAGTGGATCAATGTGGTATAGGAAAAGAACGCACATGCAAATGTCACTAGTGGATCAATGTCGTTTAGGAAAAGAACACACATGCAAGTGTCACAAGTGGATCCATGTGGTTTAGGAAAATAACACACATGCAATGTCACTAGTGGATCCATGTGGTTTAGGAAAAGAACACACATGCAAATATCACAAGTGGATCAATGTGGTTTACGAAAAAAACACACATGCAAGTGTCACCAGTGGATCAATGTGGTTTAGGAAAAGAACACACATGAAATGTCACCAGTGGATACATGTGGTTTAGGAAAAGAAGACACATGTAATTTCACCAATGGATCAATGTGGTTCAGGACAAGAACATACATGTAATGTCACTGGTGGATCCATGTGGTTTAGGAAAAGAACACACATGCAATGATTCTAGTCGATCATTGTGGTTTAGGAAAAGAACACACATGCAATGACTCAAGTGGACCCATGTGGTTTAGGAAAAGAACACACATGGAATGTTAGAAGTGGATCAATGTGGTTTAGGAAAAGGATACATGTGCAATGAGTCTAGTGGATGCATGTGATTTAGGAAAAGAACACACGTGCAAATGTCACAAGTGTATCCATTTGGTTTATGAAAAGAACACACATACAAATATCACAAGTGGATCAATTTTGTTTAGGAGAAAACACATATGTAAATGTCACCACTGGATCAATGTGGTTAAGGAAAATAAGACACATGCAATGACTCCAGTGGATCCATGTGGTTTAGGAAAAGAACACACGTGCAAGTGTCACAAGTGGATCCATGTGGTTTAGGAAAAGAACACACATGCAATGTCTCTAGTGAATTCATGTGGTTTAGGAAAAGAACACACATGCAATATCACCAGTGGACCCATGTGCTTTAGGAATAGAACGCGCATGCAATGATTCTAGTGGATCAATGTGGTTTAGGAAAAGAACACACATGCAATGACTCTAATGAATCCATGTGGTTTAGGAAAAACACACATGCAATGACTGTAGTGGATCCATGTGGTTTAGGAAAAGAACACACATGCAATGTCATCAGTGGATCAATGTGGTTTAGGAAAAGAACGCACATGCAAATGTCACTAGTGGATCAATGTTGTTTAGGAAAAGAACACACATGAAAGTGTCACAAGTGGATCCATGTGGTTTAGGAAAATAACACACATGTAATGTCACTAGTGGATCCATGTGGTTTAGGAAAAGAACACACATACAAATATCACGAGTGGATCAATGTGGTTTACGAAAAAAAAACACATGTAAATGTCACCAGGGGATCAATGTGGTTTAGGAAAAGAACACACATGAAATGACTCTAGTGGATACATGTGGTTTAGGAAAAGAAGACACATGCAATGTCACCAATGGATCAATATGGTTCAGGACAAGAACACACATGTAATGTCACTGGTGGATCCATGTGGTTTAGGAAAAGAACACACATGCAATGATTCTAGTCGTTCATTGTGGTTTAGGAAAAGAACACACATGCAATGACTGTAGTGGACCCATGTGGTTTAGGAAAAGAACACACATGGAATGTTAGAAGTGGATTAATGTGGTTTAGGAAAAGGATACACGTGCAATGAGTCTAGTGGATGCATGTGATTTAGGAAAAGAACACACATGCAAATGTCACAAGTGTATCCATGTGGTTTATGAAAAGAACACACATACAAATATCACAAGTGGATCAATGTGGTTTCGGAAAAACACACATGTAAATGTCACCACTGGATCAATGTGGTTACGGAAAATAAGACACATGCAATGACTCCAGTGGATCCATGTGGTTTAGGAAAAGAACACACATGCAAGTGTCACAAGTGGATCCATGTGGTTTAGGAAAAGAACACACATGTAATGTCTCTAGTGAATCCATGTGGTTTAGGAAAAGAACACACATGCAATGTCACCAGTGGATCCATGTGGTTTAGGAGAAGAACACACATGCAATGTCAACAGTGGACGCATATGTTTTAGGAAAAGAGCACACATGTAAATGTCACTAGTGGATAAATGTGGTTAATGAAAATAACACACATGCAATGACTCTAGTGGATCCATGTGGTTTAGGAAAACATACACATGCAATGTCACAAGTGGATCCCTGTCGTTCAGGAAAAGGACACACATACAATGTCTCTAGTGGATCCATGTGGTTTAGGAAAAGAACACACATGCAATGATTCTAGTCGATCATTGTGGTTTAGGAAAAGAACACACATGCAATGACTCCAGTGGACCCATGTGGTTTAGGAAAAGAACACACATGGAATGTTAGAAGTGGATCAATGTGGTTTAGGAAAAGGATACACGTGCAATGAGTCTAGCGGATGCATGTGATTTAGGAAAAGAACACACATGCAAATGTCACAAGTGTATCCATGGGGTTTATGAAAAGAACACACATACAAATATCACAAGTGGATCAATGTGGTTTAGGAAAAAAGACACATGTAAATGTCACCACTGGATCAATGTGGTTAAGGAAAATAACACACATGCAATGAGTTCAGTGGATCAATGTGGTTTAGGAAAAGAACACACATGCAAGTGTCACAAGTGGATCCATGTGGTTTAGGAAAAGAACACACATGCAATGTCTCTAGTGAATCCATGTGGTTTAGGAAAAGAACACATATGCAATGTCACTAGTGGATCCATGTGGTTTAGGACGAACACACATGCAATGTCAATAGTGGATGCATATGTTTTAGGAAAAGAACACACATGGAAATGTCACCAGTGGATCAATGAGTTTTAGGAAAAGAAACACATGCAAGTGTCACCAGTGGATCAATGTGGTGCAGGAAAGAACACACATGCAATTTTCACCAGTTCATCAATGTGGTTTAGGAAAAGAAACACATGCAATGACTCTAGTGGATCAATGTGTTTAAGAAAAGAACACATGCTATGTCACTAGTGGATCCATGTGGTTTAGGAAAAGAACACACATGTAATATCACCAGTGGATCAATGTGGTTTAGGAAAAGAATACACATGCAATGACTCTAGTGGATCGACGTGGTTGAGGAAAACAATACACATGCAATGAGTCAAGTGGATCCATGTGGTTTAGGAAAAAATACACATGCAATGTCACAAGTGGATCAATGCGGTTTAGGAAAAGAACACACATGCAATGTCTCTAGTGAATCCATGTGGTTTAGGAAAAGAACACACATGCAATATCACCAGTGGACCCATGTGCTTTAGGAATAGAACGCGCATGCAATGATTCTAGTGGATCAATGTGGTTTAGGAAAAGAACACACATGCAATGACTCTAGTGGATCCATGTGGTTTAGGAAAAAAACACATGCAATGACTGTAGTGGATCCATGTGGTTTAGGAAAAGAACACACATGCAATGTCATCAGTGGATCAATGTGGTTCAGGAAAAGAACGCACATGAAAATGTCACTACTGGATCAATGTTGTTTATGAAAAGAACACACATGCAAGTGTCACAAGTGGATCCACGTGGTTTAGGAAAATAACACACATGTAATGTCACTAGTGGATCCATGTGGTTTAGGAAAAGAACACACATACAAATATCACAAGTGGATCAATGTGGTTTACGAAAAAAACACACATGTGGTTTAGGAAAAGAAGACACATGCAATGTCACCAATGGATCAATGTGGTTCAGGACAAGAACATACATGTAATGTCACTGGTGGATCCATGTGGTTTAGGAAAAGAACACACATGCAATGATTCTAGTCGATCATTGTGGTTTAGGAAAAGAACACACATGCAATGACTCCAGTGGACCCATGTGGTTTAGGAAAAGAACACACATGGAATGTTAGAAGTGGATCAATGTGGTTTAGGAAAAGGATACACGTGCAATGAGTCCAGCGGATGCATGTGATTTAGGAAAAGAACACACATGCAAATGTCACAAGTGTATCCATTTGGTTTATGAAAAGAACACACATACAAATATCACAAGTGGATCAATGTGGTTTAGGAAAAACACACATGTAAATGTCACCACTGGATCAATGTGGTTACGGAAAATAAGACACATGCAATGACTCCAGTGGATCCATGTGGTTTAGGAAAACAACACACATGCAAGTGTCACAAGTGGATCCATGTGGTTTAGGAAAAGAACACACATGTAATGTCTCTAGTGAATCCATGTGGTTTAGGAAAAGAACACACATGCAATGTCACCAGTGGATCCATGTGGTTTAGGAGAAGAACACACATGCAATGTCAACAGTGGACGCATATGTTTTAGGAAAAGAGCACACATGCAAATGTCACCAGTGGATCAATGAGTTTTAGGAAAAGAAACACATGGAAGTGTCACAAGTGGATCAATGTGGTGCAGGAAAGAACACACATGCAATTTTCAACAGTTGATCAATGTGGTTTAGGAAAAGAAAACACATGCAATGACTCTAGTGGATCAATGTGTTTTAAGAAAAGAACACACATGCAATGTCACTAGTGGATCCATGTGGTTTAGGAAAAGAACACGCATGCAATGACTCTAGTGGATCAATGTGGATTAGGAAAAGAACACACATGCAACATGTGGTTTAGGAAAAGAACACACATGTAATATCACTAGTGGATCAATGTGGTTTAGGAAAAGAACACACATGCAATGACTCTAGTGGATCTCGTGGTTGAGAAAACAACACATGCAATGAGTCCAGTGTATCCATGTGGTTTAGGAAAAAATACACATGCAATGTCACAAGTGGATCAATGTGGTTTAGGAAAAGAACACACATGCAATGTCTCTAGTGAATCCATGTGGTTTAGGAAAAGAACACACATGCAATATCACCAGTGGACCCATGTGCTTTAGGAATACAACGCGCATCGAATGATTCTAGTGGATCAATGTGGTTTAGGAAAAGAACACACATGCAATGACTCTAGTGGATCTACGTGGTTGAGGAAAACAACACATGCAATGAGTCCAGTGGATCCATGTGGTTTAGGAAAAAATACACATGCAATGTCACAAGTTGATCAATGTGGTTTAGGAAAAGAACACACATGCAATGTCTCTAGTGAATCCATGTGGTTTAGGAAAAGAACACACATGCAATATCACTAGTGGACCCATGTGCTTTAGGAATACAACGCGCATCGAATGATTCTAGTGGATCAATGTGGTTTAGGAAAAGAACACATGCAATGACTCTAATGGATCCATGTGGTTTAGGAAAAACACGCATGCAATGACATAGTGGATCCATGTGGTTTAGGAAAAGAACACACATACAATGTCACCAGTGGATCAATGTGGTATAGGAAAAGAACGCACATGCAAATGTCACTAGTGGATCAATGTCGTTTAGGAAAAGAACACACATGCAAGTGTCACAAGTGGATCCATGTGGTTTAGGAAAATAACACACATGCAATGTCACTAGTGGATCCATGTGGTTTAGGAAAAGAACACACATGCAAATATCACAAGTGGATCAATGTGGTTTACGAAAAAAACACACATGCAAGTGTCACCAGTGGATCAATGTGGTTTAGGAAAAGAACACACATGAAATGTCACCAGTGGATACATGTGGTCTAGGAAAAGAAGACACATGTAATGTCACCAATGGATCAATGTGGTTCAGGACAAGAACATACATGTAATGTCACTTGTGGATCCATGTGGTTTAGGAAAAGAACACACATGCAATGATTCTAGTCGATCATTGTGGTTTAGGAAAAGAACACACATGCAATGACTCAAGTGGACCCATGTGGTTTAGGAAAAGAACACACATGGAATGTTAGAAGTGGATCAATGTGGTTTAGGAAAAGGATACACGTGCCATGAGTCTAGTGGATGCATGTGATTTAGGAAAAGAACACACATGCAAATGTCACAAGTGTATCCATTTGGTTTATGAAAAGAACACACATACAAATATCACAAGTGGATCAATTTTGTTTAGGAGAAAACACATATGTAAATGTCACCACTGGATCAATGTGGTTAAGGAAAATAAGACACATGCAATGACTCCAGTGGATCCATGTGGTTTAGGAAAAGAACACACGTGCAAGTGTCACATGTGGATCCATGTGGTTTAGGAAAAGAACACACATGCAATGTCTCTAGTGAATCCATGTGGTTTAGGAAGAGAACACACATGCAATGTCACCAGTGGATCCATGTGGTTTAGGAGAAGGACACACATGCAATGTCAACAGTGGACGCATATGTTTTAGGAAAAGAACACACATGCAAATGTCACTAGTGGATCAATGAGTTTTAGGAAAAGAACACACATGAAATGACACTAGTGAATCAATGTGGATTAGGAAAAGAACACACATGCAATGACTCTAGTGGATCCAAAGTGGTTTAGGAAAAGAACACACATGCAAGTGTCACCAGTGGATCAATGTGGTTCAGGAAAAGAACACACACGCAAGTTTCACCAGTGGATCAATGTGGTTTAGGAAAAGAAAACACGTGCAATGACTCTAGTGGATCAATGTGTTTTAAGAAAAGAAGACACATGCAATGTCACTAGTGGATCCATGTGGTTTAGGAAAAGAACACGCATGTAATGACTCTAGTGGATCAATGTGGATTAGGAAAAGAACATACATGCAACATGTGTTTTAGGAAAAGAACACACATGTAATATCACAGGTGGATCAATGTCGTTTAGGAAAACAACACACATGCAATGACTCTAGTGGATCGATGTGGTTGAGGAAAACAATACACATGCAATGACTCTAGTGGATCCATGTGGTTTAGGAAAAAATACACATGCACTGTCACAAGTGGATTCATGTGGTTTAGGAAAAGAACACACATGCAATGACTAGTGGATCCATGTGGTTTAGGAAAAGAACACACATGCAATGTTTCTAGTGGATCCATGAGGTTTAGGAAACGAACACACATGCAATGTCACAAGTGGATCCATGTGGTTTAGGAAAAGAACACACATGCAATGTTACCAGTGGATCAATGTGGTTTAGGAAAAGGATACACGTGCAATGAGTCTAGTGGATGCATGTGGTTTAGGAAAATAACACACATGCAAATGTCACAAGTGGATCCATGTGGTTTAGGAAAAGAACACACATACAAATATCACAAGTGGATCAATGTGGTTTACGAAAAAAACACACATGTAAATGTCACTAGTGGATCAATGTGGTTAATGAAAATAACACACATGCAATGACTCTAGTGGATCCATGTGGTTTAGGAAAACATACACATGCAATGTCACCAGTGGATCCATGTCGTTCAGGAAAAGGACACACATACAATGTCTCTAGTGGATCCATGTGGTTTAGGAAAAGAACACACATGCAATGATTCTAGTCGATCATTGTGGTTTAGGAAAAGAACACACACGCAATGACTCCAGTGGACCCATGTGGTTTAGGAAAAGAACACACATGGAATGTTAGAAGTGGATCAATGTGGTTTAGGAAAAGGATACACGTGCAATGAGTCTAGTGGATGCATGTGATTTAGGAAAAGAACACACATGCAAATGTCACAAGTGTATCCATGTGGTTTATGAAAAGAACACACATACAAATATCACAAGTGGATCAATGTGGTTTAGGAAAAACACACATGTAAATGTCACCACTGGATCAATGTGGTTAAGGAAAATAAGGCACATGCAATGTCTCGAGTGGATCCATGTGGTTTAGGAAAAGAACACACATGCAGGTGTCACAAGTGGATCCATGTGGTTTAGGAAAAGAACACACATGCAATGTCTCTAGTGAATCCATGTGGTTTAGGAAAAGAACACACATGCAATGTCACCAGTGGATCCATGTGGTTTAGGAGAAGAACACACATGCAATGTCAACAGGGGATGCATATGTTTTAGGAAAAGAACACACATGCAAATGTCACCAGTGGATCAATGAGTTTTAGGAAAAGAACACACATGCAATGACACTAGTGAATCAATGCGGATTAGGAAAAGAACACACATGCAATGAATTTAGTGGATCCAAAGTGGTTTATTAAAAGAACACACATGCAAGTGTCACCAGTGGATCGATGTGGTTCAGGAAAAGAACACACATGCAATTTTCACCAGTGGATCAATGTGCTTTAGGAAAAGAAAACACATGCAATGAATCTAGTGGATCAATGTGTTTTAAGAAAAGAACACACATGCAATGTCACTAGTGGATCCATGTGGTTTAGGAAAAGAACACGCATGCAATGACTCTAGTGGATCAATGTGGATTAGGAAAAGAACACACATGCAACATGTGGTTTAGGAAAAGAACACACATGTAATATCACAAGTGAATCAATGTGGTTTAGGAAAAGAACACACATGCAATGACTGTAGTGGATTGATGTGGTTGAGGAAAACAATACGCATGCAATGACTCCAGTGGATCCATGTGGTTTAGGAAAAAATACACATGCAATGTCACAAGTGGATTCATGTGGTTTAGGAAAAGAACACACATGCAATGTCTCTAGTGAATCCATGTGGTTTAGGAAAAGAACACACATGCAATGTCACCATTGGATCCATGCGGTTTAGGAATAGAACACGCATGCAATGATTCTAGTGGATCAATGTGGTTTAGGAAAAGAACACACATGCAATGATTCTAGTGGATCCATGTGGTTTAGTAAAAAACACACATGCAATGACTCTAGTGGATCCATGTGGTTTAGGAAAAGATCACACATGCAATGCCACCAGTGGATCAATGTGGTTTAGGAAAAGAACGCACATGCAAATGTCACTAGTGGATCAATGTGGTTCAGGAAAAGAACACACATGCAATGACTCCAGTGGATCCATGTGGTTTAGGAAAAGAACACACATGCAATATCACAGTGGATCCATGCGGTTTAGGAAAAGAAAAAACATGCAATGTCACTAGTGGATCCATGTGGTTTAGGATAACAACACAACTGCAATGACTCTAGTGGATCAATGTGGTTTAGGAAAAGAACACAAATGCAAATGTCACCAGTGGATCAATATGGTTCAGGAAAAGAACAAACATGTAGTGACTCCAGTGGATCCAGGTGGTTTAGCAAAAGAACACACATGCAATGTCACTGGTGGATCCATGTGGTTTAGGAATAGAACACACATGCAATGTATCTAGTGGATCAATGTGGTTCAGGAAACGAACACACATGCAATGTCACTAGTGGATAAATGTGGGTTAGGAAAAGAACACACATGAAATGTCACCAGTGGATACATGTGGTTTAGGAAAAGAACACACATGCAATGTCACCAGTGGATCAATGTGGTTTAGGAAAAGAACACACATGCAATGTCACTGGTGGATCCATGTGGTTTAGGAAAAGAACACATATGCAATGATTCTAGTCGATCATTGTGGTTTAGGAAAAGAATACACATGCAATGACTCAAATGGATTCATGTGGTTTAGGAAAAGAACACACATGCAATGTCACCAGTGGATAAATGTGGTTTAGGAAAAGGACACACGTGCAACAAGTCTAGTGGATGCATGTGGTTTAGGAAAAGAACACACCTGCAAATGTCACCAGTGGATCCATGTGGTTTAGGAAAAGAACACACATGCAATGTCACTGGTGGAACCATGTGGTTTAGGAAAACAACATACATGCAATGATTCTAGTCGATCATTGTGGTTTAGGAAAAGAACACACATGCAATGACTCCAATGGATCCATGTGGTTTAGGAAAAGAACACACATGCAATGTCACCACTGGATCAATGTGGTTTAGGAAAAGGACACACATGCAACAAGTCTAGTGGATGCATGTGGTTTAGGAAAAGAACACACATGCCAATGTCACCAATGGATCCATGTGGTTAGGAAAAGAACACACATACAAATATCACAAGTTGATCAATGTGGTTTAGGAAAATAACACACATGTAAACATCACCAGTGGATTAATGTGGTTAAGGAAAATAACACAAATGCAATGACTCTAGTGGATCCATGTGGTTTAGGAAAAAACACACATGAAATGTCACAAGTGGATCCATGTGGTTTAGGAAAAGAACACACATGAAGTGTCACCAGTGGATCCATGTGGTTTAGGAAAAGAACACACATGCCATCTCAATAGTGGATGCATTTGTTTTAGGAAAAGAGCACACATGCAAATGTCAGCAGTGGATCAATGAGTTTTAGGAAAAGAACACGCATGCAATGAGACTAGTGGATCAATGTGGATTAGGAAAAGAACACGCATGCCATGACTCTAGTGGATCCATGTGGTTTAGGAAAAGAACACACATGCAAGTGTCACCAGTGGATCAATGTGGTTCAGGAAAGAACACACATGCAACTTTCACTAGTGGATCAATGTGGTTTTGGAAAAGAAAACACATGCAATGA
Source organism: Avena insularis (assembly GCA_023614405.1). Classification (NCBI taxonomy): domain Eukaryota; kingdom Viridiplantae; phylum Streptophyta; class Magnoliopsida; order Poales; family Poaceae; genus Avena; species Avena insularis. The sequence goes on along the minus strand of JAJUPC010000179.1, from coordinate 49,923 downwards.
CTCTAGTGGATCAATGTGTTTTAGGAAAAGAGCACACATGCAACGTCGCCAGTGGATCCATGTGGTTTAGGAAAAGAACACGCATGCAATGACTCTAGTGGATCAACGTGGATTTGGAAAAGAACACACATGCAACATGTGGTTTAGGAAAAGAACACACATGTAATATCACCAGTGGATCAATGTGGTTTAGGAAAAGAACACACATGCAATGACTCTGGTGGATCTATGTGGTTTAGGAAAAGAATACACATTCAATGATTCCAGTGGATCCATGTGGTTTAGGAATATAACGTGCATGCAATGATTCTAGTGGATCAATGTGGTTTAGGAAAAGAACACACATGCAATGACTCTAGTGGATCCATGTGGCTTAGGAAAAGAACACACATGCAATGTAACTAGTGGATCAATATGGTTTAGGAAAAGAACACACTTCCAAATGTCACTAGTGGATCAATGTGGGTCAGGAAAAGAACACACATGCAATGACTCCAGTGGATCCATGTGGTTTAGGGAATGAACACACATGGAATGTCATAGTGGATCCATGCGGTTTAGGAAAAGAACACACATGCAATGTCTCTAGTGAATCCATGTGGTTTAGGAAAAGAACACACATGCAATGTCACCAGTGTTTCCATGCGGTTTAGGAATAGAACGCGCATGCAATGATTCTAGTGGATCAATGTGGTTTAGGAAAAGAACACACATGCAATGATTCTAGTGGATCCATGTGGTTTAGGAAAAACACATGCAATGACTCTAGTGGATCCATGTGGTTTAGGAAAAGATCACACATGCAATGTCACCAGTGGATCAATGTGGTTTAGGAAAAAACGCACATGCAAATGTCACTTGTGGATCAATGTGGTTCAGGAAAAGAACACACATGCAATGACTCTAGTGGATCCATGTGGTTTAGGAAAAGAACACACATGCAATGACTCTAGTGGATCCATGTGGCTTAGGAAAAGAACACACATGCAATGTCACGAGTGGATCAATATGGTTTAGGAAAAGAACACACTTCCAAATGTCACTAGTGGATCAATGTGGGTCAGGAAAAGAACACACATGCAATGACTCCAGTGGATCCATGTGGTTTAGGGAATGAACACACATGGAATGTCATAGTGGATTCATGTGGTTTAGGAAAAGAACACACATGCAATGTCTCTAGTGAATCCATGTGGTTTAGGAAAAGAACACACATGCAATGTCACCAGTGGATCCATGCGGTTTAGGAATAGAACGCGCATGCAATGATTCTAGTGGATCAATGTGGTTTAGGAAAAGAACACACATGCAATGATTCTAGTGGATCCATGTGGTTTTGGAAAAACACACATGCAATGACTCTATTGGATCCATGTGGTTTAGGAAAAGATCACACATGCAATGTCACCAGTGGATCAATGTGGTATAGGAAAAGAACGCACATGCAAATGTCACTAGTGGATCAATGTGGCTCAGGAAAAGAACACACATGCAATGACTCCAGTGGATCCATGTGGTTTAGGAAAAGAACACACATGCAATATCACAGTGGATCCATGCGGTTTAGGAAAAGAACAAACATGCAATCTCACTAGTGGATCCATGTGGTTTAGGATAACAACACAGCTGCAATGACTCTAGTGGATCAATGTGGTTTAGGAAAAGAACACAAATGCAAATGTCACCAATGGATCATTATGGTTCAGGAAAAGAACAAACATGCACTGACTCCAGTGGATCCAGGTGGTTTAGCAAAAGAACACACATGCAAAGTCACTGGTGGATCCATGTGGTTTAGGAATAGAACACACATGCAATGTATCTAGTGGATCAATGTAGTTCAGGAAACGAACACACATGCAATGTCACTAGTGGATAAATGTGGGTTAGGAAAAGAACACACATGAAATGTCACCAGTGGATACATGTGGTTTAGGAAAAGAACACACATGCAATGTCACCAGTGGATCAATGTGGTTTAGGAAAAGAACACACATGCAATGTCACTGGTGGATCCATGTGGTTTAGGAAAAGAACACATATGCAATGATTCTAGTCGATCATTGTGGTTTAGGAAAAGAATACACATGCAATGAATCCAATGGATCCATGTGGTTTAGGAAAAGAACACACATGCAATGTCACCAGTGGATAAATGTGGTTTAGGAAAAGTACACACGTCTGACAAGTCTAGTGGATGCATGTGGTTTAGGAAAAGAACACACCTGCAAATGTCACCAGTGGATCCATGTGGTTTAGGAAAAGAACACACATGCAATATCACTGGTGGAACCATGTGGTTTAGGAAAAGAACATACATGCAATGATTCTAGTCGATCATTGTGGTTTAGGAAAAGAACACACATGCAATGACTCCAATGGATCCATGTGGTTTAGGAAAAGAACACACATGCAATGTCACCACTGGATCAATGTGGTTTAGGAAAAGGACACACATGCAACAAGTCTAGTGGATGCATGTGGTTTAGGAAAAGAACACACATGCAACTGTCACCAATGGATCCATGTGGTTTAGGAAAAGAACACACATACAAATATCACAAGTGGATCAATGTGGTGTAGGAAAATAACACACATGTAAACATCACCAGTGGATTAATGTGGTTAAGGAAAATAACACAAATGCAATGACTCTAGTGGATCCATGTGGTTTAGGAAAAAACACAAATGAAATGTCACAACTAGATCCATGTGGTTTAGGAAAAGAACACACATGCAATGTCACCAGTGGATCCATGTGGTTTAGGAAAAGAACACACATGCTATGTCAATAGTGGATGCATGTGTTTTAGGAAAATAACACACATGCAAATGTCAGCAGTGGATCAATGAGTTTTAGGAAAAGAACACACATGCAATTAGACTAGTGGATCAATGTGGATTAGGAAAAGAACACGCATGCAATGACTCCAGTGGATCCATGTGGTTTAGGAAAAGAACACACATGCAAGTGTCACCAGTGGATCAATGTGGTTCAGGAAAAGAACACACATGCAACTTTCACTAGTGGATCAATGTGGTTTAGGAAAATAAAACACATGCAATGACTCCAGTGGATCAATGTGTTTTAGGAAAAGAACACACATGCAATGTCGCTAGTGGATCCATGTGGTTTAGGAAAAGAACATGCATGCAATGACTCTAGTGGATCAACGTGGATTTGGAAAAGAACACACATGCAACATGTGGTTTAGATAAAGAACACACATGTAATATCACCAGTGGATCAATGTGGTTTAGGAAAAGAACACACATGCAATGACTCTGGTGGATCTATGTGGTTTAGGAAAAGAATACACATTCAATGATTCCAGTGGATCCATGTGGTTTAGGAATATAACGTGGATGCAATGATTCTAGTGGATCAATGTGGTTTAGGAAAAGAACACACATGCAATGACTCTAGTGGATCCATGTGGCTTAGGAAAAGAACACACATGCAATGTCACGAGTGGATCAATATGGTTTAGGAAAAGAACACACTTCCAAATGTCACTAGTGGATCAATGTGGGTCAGGAAAAGAACACACATGCAATGACTCTAGTGGATCCATGTGGTTTAGGGAATGAACAGACATGGAATGTCATAGTGGATCCATGCGGTTTAGGAAAAGAACACACATGCAATGTCACTAGTGGATCAATGTGGTTTTGGAAAAGAACACGCATGCAATGTCCCTAGTGGATCCATGTGGTTTAGGATAACAACACACGTATAATGACTCTAGTGGATCCATGTGGTTTAGGAAAAGAACACACATGCAAATGTCACTAGTGGATCAATATGGTTCAGGAAAAGAACACACATGCAATGACTCCGGTGGATCCATGTGGTTTAGGAAAAGTACACACATGCAATGTCACTAGTGGATCCATGTGGTTTAGGAATAGAACACACATGTAATGTCACTAGTGGATCAATGTGGTTCAGGAAAAGAACACACATGCAATGTCACTAGTGGATCAATGTGGTTTAGGAAAAGAACACACATGCAATGTCACAAGTGGATACATGTGGTTTAGGAAAAGAACACACGTGTAATGTCACCAGTGGATCAATGTGGTTCACTACAAGGAACGTGCTAACTAGTGACCCCAAATATTGGTCATAGAAAGGTCTAATTCATCTATGACCTTTCTGTGACCAAAAGTAGTAGGTCACATAGCGAGGGTCACTATAGACAGCTAACGACCTTTTTTTTAATTGGTCATGGGCAACTATGACCAAAATAGATGGTCATGGTGTCTATGACCAGACAATTTGGTCATAGGCTATCTGCCAAGTCCACGTTAGCCAATCCTACGTGGCAGATTTCTATGACCAAATCAATTGGTCATGGATCAGATTCAGCCTACTCAACCTTCTAAATGGGCCAAGCCCAATAATTCAGCTTGTGTAATTGTCTTTTTTACCTAATTATTTTAATTCTTTAAGTTGTGGCCATTTTATAGTGCATTTCCTTTTGGGCCACAACCTTTGTACATGTTTGGGCCTTTGATATTTTATAGCCTGGATGTATTTTGAATCTTGGCCCTTTTATTGTCCAATTGATTGATAATTTTCGAATTTATATGAATTGGTTTTCAAAACATGTCCATTATTTCTTGGGCCATGGCCTTTTTACAGCCCACTTATTTGTCTAGTATTTGGGCTATTTCAATTCTATAGTAGAAGTATGTACATTTATATAATTATTTTCCTTCACATAACAACAATAAAGCAGATATTATTTTAGCAGATAATATTTCAGCACAACACATATCTTTTCAGCACATAATAAATATCATTCTCACTCGACTCACAACGGCATAGTCAGCCAACATCATCTAAAATGACAGCCACTCACAACATCCAAAATGACAGCCAAAAAATGACCAAAGTGCAGCCACACATGGCATCGAAAATGACAGCCAAAAAATGACCAACGTACAACCACACATGGCAACCAACACAGAAGTTGTTCATAGTTCATAACTAGTCTAAGCAAAAAATAGAACTAGCTCATAGAACTATTCATCAAACCAAAGATGAGCTCCCAATAGCCTTAGCTCCAAGCAGTTCCATCAAGTGGGAGAACTTCTCATCCTGTTCTTGATGCTTCTTCAGAAGTAGTTCATACTTCTTGTCTCGTGCAGCTTGTAAGGCTTCAACTTCTTCGGACTTCTTCCTTAATGCAGCAACTTCTTCTCGCATAGCTTCACCTTTCAGTTCGGACCTTGCCAGCTGCTCCTTGAGGTCACGAACATGGCCAGCTACAGCAGTAGACTTAGTACCAGAGGACTTTGACTACATCCTAGCATTGATCAAGAATGTGCTTGACGGGCATTCCTTTCTGAGCACTTCAGCAACAATTTGGACATCGCATATTGGTTCTTCACCATCAGGTACTTCCACATCCATCCTCTTCTCCATCTCAACCTGCCATGAATGGATATAAGATGCAAATAAGATGAATCAAATAGCAAAGGTATTCTAAGAAAAGAGAACACATCAGTTCGAATGACTTACAATAGCGTTCTTAGCTCACTCTGAAAATCCATTCTTTGAGCTGTTGTGTGTGGCCTTGAACAAGTCAACCGCGTTCAGTTCCTCACCATTGCGCTCCTCCTTCTGAAATGTCATTCAATCGAGAATCAAACTACAAGCTTTCGAGACAAAAGTTATTTGGGCCTAATAAAGAGAAAACATGCTTTGTTCTTAAAGTGGCATAGATATGAGCCGCGTAGGACCTCGATCTGGTCTTCTGCTGAAACTTCACCTTCATTCTGTTCTCTTTGTTTAATTCACAGGTTTTCTACAAAAAACATAGACTGTTATCATGGGCTCACACTACCAATATAGACCAGCAACTACATGTTAAAAATATGCCACACATATACATCAATGAAGAACAGATGGTCGCATACATGTAAACAAAAGCGGAGAGCATGTACATGCAAACAGCAGCAGATACCATGCAAAGAGCAGCAGATACATGCAAACAACAGCATATACATCAAAGACGGTACATGTAATGAGACCAAGAAATACCAATGTAGAGACATACCTTGTGTCGTCCTGTGGACCACAACTTCACCAGTGATTGCCATTCATCATCTGGCATGCCTTTCGCAGGAGACTTGATGCTAACTTCATTAGCATTTACATTGTCAAAAAAAAGCTTCTTGATCTGGTGCCGCCTATTCTTTGTTAATCTCTGCAGCTTAGCGGTGCATGCTTCTTGAATGGTCCGCGAGTTGGTGTCCATATCAAAATTTGACTACAAAGAAAGCAAGCAAGGAAAGAGACATGATTAGCGATCATATGAAAGTTGTATCAGAAAGAAAGAAAGAAAAATTCAACAAACAGCAAGTTAACTTACAGCAACTTTGCCAACAAAGTCCTTAATCAGGTTGGCGTCTTTTTTGTATTCTTTGAAGTGGGGAAGAAATGGTGCATGAGTTCTTGAAGTGAATCCACACTCTGAAGCAAACTTTGCAGCCAGCAAAGGCTTGTCAGGACCCTTCATCCCTTCAGCAATTTCAATTGTCACCTTAGTACCCAGCGACAGTAATCCTTTCTAGCCCTACACCTTTTCTTGTACGCTTGACAACCACAATTGCATTGCCTCAATAGGACACAAAATTTGATTAGGACCAAACAAGATGGGTACGAAGCTGTAGATATCTCAGCAAAAACCACTAATGTGGCAATGACATGGCATTCATGTGGCATTTAATCCAATAGAAGCAAATGCAAGAGTAAGAAAAATAGTACAAGACGAACTTGCCTTCATCACATGTAGCTTACTCACTCCCTTGCTCAGTTTCTTCAGGAAAGACACCATTTCTGTCCACCAAAGGTACAACATGGCTAAGGTCCATGTGAACAGGGCTGAGGTCCATGCAGACACGGCTGAGGTCTGTGCGGATAGTGCTTTCTTCATCGAGGAACACAGACCCATCGTCATCCTTGTGCGGTGAGCTTTGTTGATCGTTGTGAAGCGGGTTTTCTTCATGATTGGATATAGCAACCGCCTTCGCTTTCTTCCTAGTGACTCTAACAGGAACTTCATCAAGTTCTAGCAATCTCTTTGATGCTTCTGGAGCTACCGCCATCACCCTTCTTGGAGCCATTTGCATAGATGCTTCTAGGCTACTTAAATTCCTGCTCTTCTTCTTAACAACAGACTTCTTTCTCCTCCTAGAAACCATCAGGTGTTCATAAAAACAGCAAGGACAATGGCATTAGATCACAAGAAATCTATGCAAGACCACAATGTAGGAAGAAACAACAAACAAGACTGTTAAAAGCATGCACCTTAGCAGTCTTCTCCACTACTACACTCTCATCAACTTCTTCTTAATATCTAGGATTGTAGTCCGAGCTATCCCCTTGTGTTATGCCAGACGCGGAAGGGGATTCAGCAGTAACTGCCCTACGTTCTTTACCAACATTCGACTTCTTAATCATCGACACTATTGCAAAAATCCCAAGAGACTGGAATACGCGGTTGTTCCTCATCATTGTCCTAGCCCTAGTCTTCTCGATTTCGGTGAGGGGCGCTTCATTACATGAATAAAAAAACACAACCATTAGATGAATGGTTGAAATGCATGGGGGAGCAAGACAACTCAAACAGCTAAGGTTATACTTCATTTAATGCAGGTAGATTAACTAGCAGGATAACCATGAGCTAGGCAGATTACACATGAGGATCTAGGCAGATTATAGAGTAAATTAAGGCTCCGTTCGGAGCATGGATATGAAAAACATAGGAACAGAAAACCGTGTAGGAACAAGAAATCATTGGTGATGCAAAACTACAAGATTTAGAACCATAGGAAAGGTGCATGCATAGGCATTTGGACGAGCAATATAAAAACATAGGAAGCGATGGCGTCAGGTTTTTGAACTCCACTGCAATGAATATGGCAGTTGAATAATTAGCATATTTTATTCGACTACAAGACACATAAATGAGTGTTTTAATTGGCTAACATATCTGCACGCCTCGGGCATCCACAAAAACAAGAGATCAGACTAGATGTTTAAATTCCCGTGGAATGTTGTCAGAATAGTAGGAAAGCCACAGTTCAATAAGCAGATTACAAGCATAAGCCAGGCACAGTTCTATACTAAGCACATACACACAAAAGACAAACAAGCAGCATATAGATGAGGACAATTTGCATACCAGTCGGCTGCATCTTACCTGCCATTGCTGCTCTCGAGGTGGTGGAACTAGTGCTGCTGGGTAGCTGATGTCCACTTGCCCTATGTGCTTGCAAAAAAGAATAAAGATTAATTAGATAAAATAGGGGTAAAGAAGAATGTTGCTTGCAAAATTGAATGAATAACCTATGTTGATCGAGCATCCATGCCAATGGTTGTTCATGTATGAGCAATAAAAAATGCAGTGGTACACTAAGCACACACAAAGAGGCAATGATGCATGCACATAGTGGTGATGCATGGGAACATACTTGCCAGGACACAAGTAAGCAGTAATGGCTAGTCCATTATAAAGAATGGATGTACTTAGGATATTAATACACAAGTAAACATGAATGGCTGCCTAGTAAAAGGTAGTAATGAGCAAGCATGCCTTGATATCTTCACTAGATTAATCAGGATGTAGTAATGAACAAAAGGAATATGCCTAGTAATGAACAGCAAGCATGTGGTAGGAACAAGAAAGCATCACTTAATATCTGCCTTGATGAACATGAAATCCATACATTAGAGGCAGTAGCAAAGTGCCCATCTTCACTACAGCAACCCACCTTTCTATCTCACTGCTTTCCCTTGGTTGTTGAACTTAGTTTCGCTCAGTCTAACTTGCAAAATCCCTTGCCCCTTTCTTGTGATGACCTTGTGGTTAGATAGCAGTACCAAATACACATAGAATTGGAGCATATATAAAATTAGATAGCAGTAGCATCTTATAACTAAACAAATAAATTAGCTTCTATATAATTTACCACTACTTATCCATCATGCATATTAAGTAAATCAGGATCGAAGCACAGAGTTCAACCATATTAGTTCTACTGCAAGGATGGATACCTAGCTGAACCATATCAAATAACTGTAATAAAAATTACATATCACATAAGCAAGGAACACAAATGCTGTTTAAGAAACAAGAAAAAGAAAAACTAAAGCACACATAATAAGAGGTAGATATCACTAAGGGGGACAAGATGATACTTCAGTGTTCTTGCAAAGGATTAGTAATTGATGCTTATAGTTCACCCTTAATAAAAATTTCACCAAAAATCTTCATGCAGTTACAAAAGAAACCATTAAAGGTATCTAAATAGAGAAGGCAAGTCCCACTCCACACTGATTAATCCATTATATAGTTGACTACTCAATTTTAGGTTGGCACAGATCACACATCATCTCCACCTAAATTCACTAAAACAATTTATGAAGGTGCATATTTGGATATCATGAACAGCATCACATCTAAGGAGTCCTAACATGGGAACATGAACAACAGATATCAGCAAAGCATATCAGAATATCATACACACCAACTAGACATGTATAGAATCCCCTGTTTGCAACATGAACAACTATTCCCTAATACAGCACGAGGCCTAGCCTAACAACATGTATTAGCCTAATCTAATCATCATCAAAACACCAACACATCATCTAGAGCGAGCATGGTTCCAACCCTGGCTAATCTAGCATGGCGCAGGAGGACAAACTGTAACGCAAACCCTAACCCTAGAATGGCGCGCAAGCCCTATCCCCAAGCCCTATCCCTAGCCATGGCAAGCAAGCCCTAACCCTAGCCATGTCAAGCAAACCCTAACCCTAGCCATGGCGTGCGACCTAGCAGGACAATCGTGCGGAAAAACTCGAACTAGAGAGCAAGATCCGAAAGAAATTGAAGAGGAGGGGACGAACGAAAATAACTTGCCTGAGTCGATCTGAGAGGAGGACCGTCGTGCATCGTCGTGAAGTTGCTGCCATCGTTTCCGAGCGTCTCCTGCATCCCGCTAGGCCGTCGTCACCGAGCGTATCCTCGTCGAGTGTCTCCTCCCTCCCGGCATGGCCGTTGTTGCCGAGCGTCTCCTTCCTCTCGCGTGGCTGTCGGTGAAGTTTGGCTCGGTGGCGTGGTTCGGGGTGGGGATTGGACATCTGGGGATGGGTGGGTGGGGTGGGGTTTGGGTGTGTGCGGTGGAGTGGGGTGGTGTGGGGTTTGGTTGTGTGCAGTGCGGTGGGCGCGCTGGTGTCGTGGAGCGGGCATTTTGTCCAAAATATCATGCGGGAAACCTGGAAGGCGGGAATAGCGGCGAGAATATTATTTCGGGGAGGAAACCGGGAGGCTGGAAGAGCGGGGGCGGGAATAATTCCAGGGAGAAAACTGAGGGAAATTTTAGCAATATTTTTTATAAGTTGTTTCCTTTGTAAAATAAATACAATTAAATGTCCAACTATTTAAACTGTACCATTTTAAATCGGTTTTAAACTTAAAAAATAGACCATAAACTAAAATTCATTCAAATTATATCGGCATGGCACACAACAATGTTACATGAGTAGGTTTCCAACTTTATTGTAAAAAAACTTATTTTTTATTTTCTATGCATCACGGAACAGGTGTTTTGTGAAGGAGATACTGGGAATATGTTGCAAAATTAGGCCGATGCATTTTTATTAAATATTAGACCCTAGGTGTACAATTGATCAATTGTTGGCAACCCATCCTTTTAAGACACTCCTTGAAAAAAGACAAATTCATGTCGATTCAGCACGAACTCTAACACAGTTGAACCGGGGGTGATTCAAATATTGCTCGTGATTTTTTCTAAAAATAAAAAATCATTTTTAGCTTCACAACATGTTATTTCATGGGAAATACAATAATAAAATTGCAAGGTTGCACACCTAGCAAAGAACGGTCATGTCTGCCGTTTTCGAGGTGATTTCATGGGTGATTCAAAGGTTACACCCTAGTTTCCTCCCACATGTGCAGGAATTTTCTACGTGTTATCGTATGGGTGTGAACAGGCTTATCCTCGGGTGCTATAAACTGCCTAGCTAGGCCTCGCACCACACTTGTGAACATACGATATGGACACACGCAAGTTTTTGAGGCATTCCGGCGCTCCGGCGTCCCTTTCCTAGAGAAACCCTAATCCGGGGGGCTGTAGATCTACAACACTAGCGTTCTGCGTGCGAGGGTCGACCAGTAAACTTTTCTCTTTCCTTTGCATTGCTTTGTGCATACCAACCTGGTAAACCAAGGTTGATCCCAAGTTTTCACCAGTTCCCCATCTAAAGAGACATAGTGGGAGTTTCCTCTACTTTTGCGGAAATTTCTACGTGTTATCACAAGGGTGTGAACAGGCTCACCTGGGGTACTATAACCTGTCTATCTAGGCCTATCACCACACTTGTGAACATATGATATGGACACACGCAAGTTTTCGAGGCGTTCCAGCGCTCCGGTGCCCCTTTCCCAGAGAAATCCTAACCGGGGGGGCTTAGATCTATATCACTAGTGTTCCCATGTGCGACGGTCGATCGATGGACTTTTCTCTTTCCTTTGGATTGCTTTCTCCATAGAAACATGGTAAACCAAGGTTGAGCCCAAGATTCCACCGTTTCCCCATCCGAAGAGACATAGCACGAGTTTCCTCCCACACGTGCAGGAAATTTCTTGAGTTATCGTGCATGCAATATATACAGTTAGAGAAGTGCTGGACGTGTAGGCGGGAAACTCCTGCTATGGGTCCAACAGGGGCAACAAGTGGAATATTGGGCCCAACCTTGGTTTTCTATGTATATATGGGGCCTAATCATGCCTAATAAACAAACAAAAAGTACATTGGTCAATCCTCGTACGAAGATAGCTAGGGGTATATCCGTGGGGCTCCATAGAGGTTTACAATATGGAAGATGGTCGCCATAGCGCCGGAATCCAACCAAAACATGCATGTGGCCATACCATGTATACACAAGTGTGGTAGATGGTCCATATATGCAATGGATATTGATCTCGGGTGTCACCGTCTTTAATTCACGCGCATGCGATAACACTTATTGGAGAAGTTCTGGACGTGTCGCTGGGACCTCGTACAGAGATAGCTAGGGGTGGAACCTCGTACAGAGATAGCTAGGGGTAGATCCCCTAGGCCCACCGAGACTATGGTTTCGATGGGAAATGGCCGCCAGAGCACCGGAATCCAACAAAAACTTGCATGAGTCCATGCCATGTGTACACAAGTGTGGTAGATTGTCCATAGATGCAATGGCTAGCTCCCGGGTGTCACCGACTTCAGTTCGAGCGCATGTGATAACACTTATTGGAGACGTTCTGGACGTGTCGTCACTAGGAAACTCTTGCGAGACATCCAACGAGGGGCAACCGGTGGAATATTGGGCCCAACTTTTGTTTTCTATGTATATATGGCCTAAACATGCCTAAATAAGAAAAAACCTACATTGGTGGAACCTCGTAAAGGGATAGCTAGGGGTAGATCCCCCGGGCCCACCGAGACTAGGGTTTTGATGGGAGATGGCCGCCAGAGCACCGAAATCCAACCAAACCTTGCATGTGGCCATGCAATGTGTACGCAAGTGTGGTAGATGGTCCATAGATGAAATGGCTAGCTCCCGGGTGTCATCGCCTTCAGTTCACGCGCATGCAATAGCACTTATTAGAGAAGTTCTGGACGTGTCGCTGGGAAACTCCCGCGAGAAGTCCAATGAGGGGCAACCGGTGGAATGTTGGGCCCGACTTTGGTTTTCTATGTAGCTATGGCCTAAACATGCCTAAACAAACAAAAAACTACATTACTGGAACCTTATACGGAGATAGCTAGGGTGTAGATCCCCTGGGCCCACTGAGACTAGGGTTTCGATGGGAGATGGCCGCCAGAGCGCCGGAATCCAACCAAAACTTGCATGTGGCCATGCCATGTGTACACAAATGGGGTAGATGTTTCATATATTCAATGGATATAGATCTCGGGTGTCACCGTTTTCAATTCACGCGCATGCGATAATACTTATTGGAGAAGTTCTGGACGTGTCGCTGGGAAACTCGCGCGAGATGTCCAACGAGGGGCAACCGTTGGAATATTGGGCCCAACTTTGGTTTTCTATGTAGATATGGCCTAAACATGCCTAAACAAATAAAGAACTACATTGGTGTGACCTCGTATAGAGATAGCTAGCGGGTAGATCCCCCGGGCCCACCGAGACTAGGGTTTCGATGGGAGATGGCCGCCGGAGCAGTAGAATCCAACCAAAACTTGCATGTGGACATGCCAAATGTACATAAGTGTAGTAGATGGTCCATACATGCAATGGATATAGATCTCGGGTGTCACCGTCTTCAGTTCACGTGCATGCGATAACACTTATTATTGGAGAAGTTCTGGACGTGTCATGGCTCGTGATTGATGAGCTCGTTGGGGAACCCCAAGAGGAAGGTATGATGAGCACATAAGTAAGTTTCCCTCAGTTATGAAACCAAGGTTTACCGAACCAGTAGGAGCAAGGAAACACCCCAAAGGTGTTGCTAGCTGAGCCTTGGCAGGGCGCACTACCGGTGCTAGTAGAAACATGGAGACCTACACAACACAACCATAGAACTTTGTCCCCAACTTGCGATGAGGTCGTCAATCTCACCGGTTTTGCTGAAAACAAAGGATTAAACGTATAAAATGGAAGGAAGTAATAGTTTGTAGAAAGTAAACACAAAGTAGTAAACAGTTTATAGATTGTATGTAAAAGAAAGGACCAGGATCCATAGTTCACTAGAGGTGGCTCTCCTTAAGATAGATAACATGCTGGGTGAACAAATTACAGCGGGGCAATTGACAAACATCGAGAAAGCATACAAGCATATTCTAATCATCTTGACTCCTTCGAGACTTGATTGGGCATTACAACATTATACATAGACTGCCATCCAACTGCATCTATGACTAATAATCCACCTTCAGGTTATCATCCGAACCCCCTCCAGTATTAAGTTGCAAGCAACAGATTATTGCTTTATGAATTGCGTGTAATGTAAACAATATGATTTTTCTATGAACAAAGGATTGTTGTTTTCTCCCTAGTAGCAACAACACATCTAGTACCTTAGAGATTTTTGTCACTTCCCCAGATTACGAGAGGCATGAACCCACTATCGAGCATAAATACTAACTCTTGGAGTTGCTAGCATCTACTTGGCCAAGATAGCTACTAACAACGGAAATCATACAAGATCACAAATAACAAAGACATGATAGAATCAATAATCAATCTAAAATAGAATCTCAATATCCATCGAATCCCCACAAACACAACATGTATGATTACAAAAAGATGATCTTGATCATGAACGGAGCTCACAAGATCTAGACATGAAAGCGCAAAGGAGGAGAACCATGCATCCAGCTACTACATGGACCCGTAGTCCAGAGATGAACTACTCACGCATCACACCGGAGGCTTGCATGATGATGAAGAAGGCCTCCAGGGTGAATTCCCCTCTCCGGCAGGGTGCTGGGAAGAGCTTCAGAGCCCTCCCGATCTAGGGATGGAGATGATGGCAGCTACAAACTCTTTCGTGGATTTTTGATCGGGTACTTAGGGTTTTGGTCCCGAAGGCAATATATAGGCGGAAGGAGAGGTCGAGGGGGTGCCTGGGTTAGCCACACCACCCCCTTGTAAGGTTTCGTAGCATGGAAAACAAAAAATTTCTACCGCATACAAACAAACAAGACAAGATCTATCTACTAGATTGTAGCAACGAGTCGATGGAATAACTCACCCTCGAAGATTCCAAAGTGTTTAACGAGAGCAGATTCTCGTGGGTGATGTAGTCGTACTCTTTCCGATCTCAAGATCGCGTAGACGATCCTTCCGTGCGCCAGCGTTACAGCGCTCCCTTGATCGGTCACACGTTCGATTTCGACGAAGACCTTCCTCTCCCTTGTTCCAGTGAGCGGAGGTTGTAGCACTCTCTCGCGATTCAGCGGCTGGCGTGCGTGGTACGAGTAGAGGAGATCTCATGAGGCTTCGCCTTAGCTTGAGCGAGTATGGTGGAGTATGAGAGAGCTTTGGTGATCTAGGGATTAGACACACCAATTAGAAAGCTCTAAACCGGAGGCTAGGGCAATTAGAAGCTCTAACTTGACGGCTTGGGAGAAATCCCTAGGCTGTGGCTAGGGTTTAGGTTTAGAGGAGAGGGACTTGTGTACTAGGAGGGGCAGCCCTGCCCCTCCCTTTATAGGTGGGAGGCGGCCAAGGGAGGAGTCCCTCCCAACTCGGCTTGAGGTGGTGGGCGGTTGGTTGGAGGGAATCCCTCCCCAACTCGGTTTCCCTCCTCCTCCTCTTTCCAAAACTTGCCGTTTGACTTTCAAACTAGCCGTTTGACTTTTCAATTTAGGATTTAAATAAACCCTTTATTTTGGACAGCAAAGACACCTAGTACATGATGCAATCATTCCAACTTACAATGACACATTCATGTACCCTTCCCCTTCCCGGAGTGCCGGACATTCCGGAACCTTCTAGAATGTTCCCGATGAAAACACCGGAACCATTCCCCAATTCTGAAACGGGACTTTCCTTATATGAATCTTATTCTCCGGACCATTCCGGATCTCCTCGTGATATCCCGAATCCCATTCGAGACTCCGAACAACATTCGGACTCTTTCTCATCATTCCATAACTACTCAAACAACGTCGAATCCTTAAGTGTGTCTCCCTACGGTTCGTGAATTATGCGGACATGATCGAGACACTTCTCCGATCAATAACCAATAGAGGAATCTGGAAATTCATATGGCTCCCACATATTTCTACGATTACTTTGCGATTGAATGAACCACTTACATACGATATCAATTTCCCTTTGTCTCACGATAGTTTACTTATCCGAGGTTATGATCGTCGGTATCTCTACATACCTAGTTCAACCTCGTTACTGATAAGTACTCTTTTCTCGTTCCCGTGATATGTGATCCCTTGTGAGCCAGTCACATGCTTGCAAGCTAATTGGATGACCTTTCACCGAGAGGGCCCAGAGTATATCTATCCGTCATATGGATGGAAAAATCCCACTCTTGATCCATGTGTTTCAACCAATACTTTCTGAACACTCAATGACACCTTTATAGCCACCCAGTTACGGTGTGGTGTTTGATGTCATCAAAGCATCCATCCGGCAAAGGTGATATGCATGATCTCATGGTCGAAGGAATCAGATAACTATGTATCAGAAAGCATATAGCAATTGAACTATTAAAATGACTTGATCTTTATGCTACGCTTATCTATTGGAGTATGTCCACCATATCATTCTCCTAACGATATGATCTTGTTGTTAATAACATCTCAATGTTCATGATAGGGAAACCACAATCATCTATTAACCAACAAGCTAGTATTATACAGAGGCTTTACTAGGGACTTCAAATTAGGTTTACAAATCACACAAGTATTAATGTTTCCTTGTTAATACTATTATAGCATGAATGTAAACATTTATCATAAACACAAAGATATAATAATAACTATATTTATTATTGCCTCTAGGGCATATCTCCAACACCCCTGGCGTGGCCAGGCCTGGCCCGCGCGG
Source organism: Avena insularis (assembly GCA_023614405.1). Classification (NCBI taxonomy): domain Eukaryota; kingdom Viridiplantae; phylum Streptophyta; class Magnoliopsida; order Poales; family Poaceae; genus Avena; species Avena insularis. The sequence goes on along the minus strand of JAJUPC010000179.1, from coordinate 33,311 downwards.
CCAGGTGGTGTCGTGTTCCCCTGGCTCCTCTCCCTCTCGTATTCTCGCTCCAGATGACTTCAGGTAAAATAGCGACTTTAGCTTTTGTCCCGTCCAATTCCGAGAATATTCATTTTCTGACTACCTGGAACCAAAAACAGTAGAAAACAGGCAGCTGACACTGTGGCTCTTGTTAATAGGTTAGTCCAAGAAATCATATGAAAAGTACTCCAAAGTGTGGACAAAACACAAGAAAGTAGATAAAACAAAGCATGGAACATCAAAAATTATAGATACATTTGCAATGTATCAACATCCCCAAGCTTAACTCATGCTCGTCCTTGAGTAGGTAAGTGATAAAAAGAAAGAATAATTTTTGAGGTGGCATGCACCATCATAAACTTGATTAAAGTACTTGTAAAACATTCAAAGCTGGGATCATAGTACTTCAGTCATAACATGAAAGACAAAGTTCTAGCAATAAGACAAAGAAACTATGATCCAACATGTAAAGGCACAAACAAAAGATTCATGAATAACAATGCTTTGCAAGACGTTTGTTTGTTTCAAATAAATAAAACATAGCATAATAGCATTCAGCTTGTCCCTCATAGAGTAGCAAGTATGAATGCATAGGACACCTTCAAAGTTCATAAGAGTGACTATATACAATAGTTTAAAACAAGCAATAACAAAGTATGCATCAATCAACTAGTCTTGGGACAATGCACATAGAACTAAGAATGGCCACTATGTTCTCAAAGTAAGTGCATAAAGATAGAAGGTGGAGACTCAATATATTGGTGGAAGAAAGGCCTTCATAGAAGGAAGAAGGGATTCAAGTCTCATAAAGAGCTTCCAAAAATTATGGTACTTATAGCTTTCAGATCTCATTTCCCCTATCATAAGCATCTTGAAGTGATTAAGGTTAAAGTGAACAAACTATGGTGTACATGCTTGACAAAGTATAAGTTAGAAATCTCATGTCCCTTGAATACGAGGGCCACTCCTCATGCTACTCAAGTTTAGTCACCGGTAAGTTCCTGTCATCGTAACTACATGTGTATCATAGAGAACATGTGAGGTACCTTGCCCGATGATACGGAAGAATCGCCATATCAAAATGACAAGGCAAGCAGGCAACGAGCATCTCAGCAATCTTTTTATTTACCATGGGAATATGGTGCTTTTTTCTCTCTTTCCTCTTTTCATAATCTCTTTTTTTTCTTTTTCTCATTTTTTTCTCAATATAGGACTCTTTTTTATAAGAAGAATGCTTCATAGATAGCTCATTATGGTTACGCTGCAGGTTTCCACCATGTTAGCATGGATTAGACCAGCGGCCCAGGCGTTTCTCTAACACATATACATAACTCCATGGACTTACAAGCTCCCCTTTCATTTGACACCGATGACATCCATAGACAAAAGAGCATGATATCAACTAGGTACAAAGTACCCATGCAATGTTGAAAGCGTTCCCCATGACAGCATGGTTCTGCTAATCCCCAACAAATAAGTGCAAGCATATACAACATAGACGACACAATGGTTCAAGTTTATTAAGGGCAAGAAAATTAAAGTGTGCCATCAAGTTCGTGAGAGCTTTAATCACTAGTTTTCTCATAACAAGTTTAATTTGGAAGGTAAACAAAAGCATGAATATACTTGGAATAGCATAAGCTAGTAGGTAGGTATGGTAGACTCTTTGGAACAACTTGGTTTAGAGAGTTGGATGCATGAGTGGAATTTATACTTGGTTATGGAGGCTAGCAAAAGACTGGGAGCGACAAACTAAGAGAGCAATAATGGCCATAATCATGCAGAGCGACAAAACATCATTGATCAAAGCATAAAATTATACTACAAGTTGAAAACTAAAGGATCACAAGGTATTAGGTGACTTCAGATAGTCATAACTTGGTGTGAGCATGCGCCAAGTCAACCCAAATAAAGCATCAAAGGAGAATACCACAATGCTATGCTTTAATATGCTAAAACAACGCATGATTCATCCAAGGAACATTAAGCATTATCAATTGTTTATAACAAGTCATGCTACAACAAATAATACTAAGCATAAAGCCAAAACAATATGAAGCATGTCATGACAAAGCATAGGCCACAGTCAAAAACGAGCTCTCTTTACCACTTAAGCATGAACTTTCCTACTCTTTTCCAATCCAAACCAAACTATTTGAAAACCAATGTATGAAAGAGGGGGTGCAACCAATTTATTCAGAAAACTAAGCAAACAAATAAAACTAAAAACCAAAAAGAAAACAAAAAAGAAGACGCTCCAAGAACAACACAACTGTGCATGAAACAATTAAAATGAAGCGTTTGGAAGGAACCTGGAATTTTTATTGATGAAGAAGGGGAGGGCATCCCCAAGCTTTGACGCTTGTACTTCTTGGATATTTATTGGGGTGACACGGGTGGCATCCCCAAGATTGAGCTTTCGTCCATCCTTCATCTCATTACTCATTCCTTCCATACACCTGAAATTTTTCCTTCATACAAAACTTCACACAATCTTTATTAGCAACATTAGTGCACTCAAGATAATAAGTCTTTAGGTTCAGTTCTAACACAATAGACTTCCATTAAACACTAGATACTGTAGAACTTCCCTCAAAAAGCTCAATTCCCCAAAAGAACTCAAAAAGGAACCAACAAGAAGCAAATGCAGAAAATGGCAGAAATTTGTCAAAACAGACCAGCAGGTAAAGACAATTTTTTTGAAGACCTTCTGTTGCTCAAATCGAAAAGTGTTGAACTAACAAAAGTTAGATAACAACCTGGGGCAGAAGCACAAACATTCACGCCTCAAAAGGACGTTCAGAGATTTTAAACGAATTTTTATGGTGAAACACAGAAATCTGTTTCGGGACAGCAAATTCCCCAATCATTACTTCTCTCTCATTAGAGGTTAGTCTTGGCACAAAAAGCAAATAAAAAGGATAAGGAACGGTTATTACTGAAGTAATAACTTCCAAGACTCATCTAAAACTTTTGGGTTATCTCCCAATAAGTACTTTTCTTTAACGCCTTTAAGTTAGGCATAAGAAGCAAAAAGAATCAAGTGATCTCAAATCAAGAAGCATTAAGAGCAATAACAGAAATATCTTCAACAAGGCAACGTATATCATCCAAATAAGTTCTAGAGGACCCCCACTCAATGCTCTTAGGTTCACTATTTTCATCAAACGGGTTTTCGGGAATGATCCAATCAAGATTCTTTTCTATGGCTTCATGCATTGCTAGCAGTTTAAAGGGTATTGGTATCTTAGTTTGCTCCCCATTAGGTTCAATTTTGTTCATCTTTTCTCGTGTACCAACAACATCTACACATGAGCCTAGCATATTGAAATGTTCAAAGACTTTTCTAGCTTCCTTGGCAACATCATAGAATTCCTTAAGCAAAGTTTCTAGAATAAAATCCCTCTTTTTAGGGTCCTCAATTTCTTTAAGTTTAAGAAACATTACTTGTAATAAGGGGTTGAGGTTAACAAACCTACTAAAGAAGCTGCAGCAATCTCATAGTTTGGAGCAAGTTTTGCAAGGGATCTATCCTCAGTATCCTCATGTTTGCTAACATGATTAAAGAATTCTTCGATATTATCTTTTCCAATTATAGAACCACTATCTATTGAAAGGTCTTTCAGGGTGAATTTAGGGCTCAACATGGTGAGCTAAGGAAGAGGTAACAACTAAAGGAGACTTAATTTTTTTGTGTGTTTTCAATAAAGAAAGCAAACTAGTAAAACTATTTTTTTGTGTTTTTTATAACAAAACAAGCAAACAAAGCAAAAAGAAACTAAGCAAAACAAAAATAACAAAGTAAAGAGATTGGTTATGAGGGACTCCCCTTGTGAAGATGTCCTTGACTCCCCGGCAATGGCGCCAGAAAAGTACTTTGATGGCTCGTGATTGATGAGCTCGTTGGGGAACCCCAAGAGGAAGGTATGATGAGCACATAAGTAAGTTTACCTCAGTTATGAAACCAACATTTATCGAACCCGTAGGAGCAAGGAAACACCCCAAAGGTGTTCCTAGCTGAGCTTTGGCAGGGCGCACTACTGGTGCTAGTAGCAACATGGAGACCTGCACACAACCACGTGAACTTTGTCCCCAACTTGCGATGAGGTTGTCAATCTCACCGGTTTTGCTAAAAACAAAGGATTAAACGTATCGAATGGAAGGAAGTAATAGTTTGAAAAAAGTAAACCCAAAGCAGTAAACAGTTTATAGATTGTACGTAAAAGAAAGGACCGGGATCCATAGTTCACTAGAGGTGGCTCTCCTTAAGATAGATAACATGCTGGGTGAAAAAATTACAACGGGACAATTGACAAACATCGAGAAAGCATACAAGCATATACTAATCATCTTGACTCCTTTGAGACTTGATTGGGCATTACAACATTATACATAGACCGCCATCCAACTGCATCTATGACTAATAATCCACCTTCAGGTTATCATCCGAACCCCCTCCAGTATTAAGTTGCAAGCAACAGAATATTGCTTTACGAATTGCATGTAATGTAAACAATACGATTGTTCTATGAACAAAGGATTGTTGTTTTCTCCCTAGTAACAACATCACATCTAGTACCTTAGAGATTTCTGTCACTTCCCTAGATTACCAGAGGCATGAACCCAATATCGAGCATAAATACTAAGTCTTGGAGTTGCTAGCATCTACTTGGCTAAGATAGATACTAACAACAGAAAGCATGCAAGATCACAAATAACAAAGACATGATAGAATCCATAATCAATCTGAAATAGCATCTCAATATCCATCGGATCCCCACAAACACAACATGTATGATTACAAATAGATGATCTTGATCATGAACGGAGATCACAAGATCTAGACATGAAAGCACAAAGGAGAAGAACTAGCCATCTAGCTACTTCATGGACCCGTAGTCCAAAGATGAACTACTCACGCATCACACCGGAGGCTTGCATAATGGTGAAGAAGGCCTCTAGGGTGAATTCCCCTCTCCGGCAGGGTGCCAGGAAGAGCTTCAGATCCCTCTCGATCTAGGGATGGAGATGACGGCGGCTACAGACTCTTTCTTGGATTTTTGATCGGGTACTTAGGGTTTTGGTCCCGAAGGCAATATATGGTGGAAGGAGACGCCAAGGGGGTGCCTGGGCTGGCCACACCACCCCCTGGCGTGGCCAGGCCTGGTCCGCACGGCCAGGTGGTGTGGTGGCCTCCTGGATCCTCTCCATCTCGTATTCTGGCTCCAGATGACTTCCGGTAAAATAGCGACTTTGGCTTTTGTCCCGTCCAATTCCGAGAATATTCATTTTCTGACTTCCTGGAACCAAAAATAGCAGAAAACAGGCAGCTGGCACGGTGGCTCTTGTTAATAGGTTAGTCCAAGAAATCATATGAAAAGTACTCCAAAGTGTGGACAAAACACAAGTAAGTAGATAAAACCAAGCATGGAACATCAAAAATTATAGATACATTTGCAATGTATCAACGTGTCATTGGAAACTCCATGAGACGTCCAACGAGGGGCAACTAGTGGAATATTGGACCCAACTTTGGTTTTCTATGTTGATATGGCGTAAACATGCCTAAACAAACAAAAAACTACATTGGTGGAACCTCGTACAGAGATAGCTAGGGGGGAGATCCCCCGGGCGCACCGAGAGTAGGGTTTCGATGGGAGATGGCAGCTAGAGCGCCGAGATCCAACCAAAACATGTATGTGGCCATTCCATGTGTACACAAGTGTGGTATATGGTCCATAGATGCAATGGCTAGCTCCCGGGTGTCACCGACTTCAGTTCACGCGCATGCGATAACACTTATTGGAGAAGTTCTGGACGTGTCGCTAGGAAACTCGCGCGAGACGTCCAACGAGGGGCAACCGGTGGAATATTGAGACCAACTTTTGTTTTCTATGTAGATATGGCCTAAACATGCCTAAACAAACAAAGAACTACATTAGTGTAACCACGTACAGAGATAGCTAGGGGGTAGATCCCCCGGGCCCACTGAGACTAGGGTTTCGATGGGAGATGGCTGTCAGAGCGCCGAAAAACTTGCATCTGGCCATGCCATGTGCACACAAGTGTGGTAGATGGTCCATAGATGCAATGGATAGCTCCCGAGTGTCACCGACTTCACTTCACACGCATGCGATAACACTTATTGGAGAAGTTCTGGATGTGTCGCTAGGAAAGTCGCGCGAGACGTCCAACGAGGGGCAACCGGTGGAATATTGGGCCCAACTTTGGTTTTCTATGTAGATATGGCCTAAACATGCCTAAAAAAAACTTTGGTTATCTGCCAGACTTTTCTCTTTCGTTTGGATTGCTTTGTCCATAGAAGCATGGTAAACCAAAGGTTGAGCCCAAGATCCCTATTTGCCGTGATAAAACCTTTGCCGTGAGAAATTTCGATGTACTCCTCATGAAAAAGAAAAATCCGCCCCGATTTGCAGGAACTCTGACAGATTTGAATTGGGGGTGATTCAAATTTTGGAAAGGTGGAATTTTTTTAAAGTTATAATAATAATGGGCAGAATTGAACCACGGAAGCCCACCCGCCCTGTTTGGTTGTCGACAAGGGAGGGACCCTGGCCTTTTCCCTGGGCCAGACTCGCGATAGGGCAGGGCCAAACTCGGTAGGTTGGGGCCAAATCCCTCTCTCGTGACAGGGCAGCGGTGGCGCTAGGAGCAACGCCGCGCCTCTTCCTCCGGTGACCGACCCCGCTCCACCGGTCGTCCTCCCCTCGCCTCTCCCCTCCCCAGCCTGTCACCTCTTTAGTGGTTGTCGTTCTCCTTCCCCAAGATCTGCTCTGCCTCGACTTCCTGTCCTCTCCAGCGACGATGGACCAACGGTTGGCGCTCATATGCCTTTCCTTCGATGAAGGTTAGCCCCCATACTCCTTCTCCCCCACCTTGCTTTGCTACTAGATTTCATGCCTTATCCATCCCCGTCCCCGTGCTGATTAGTTGCTGCTCCAGATCTAGCAGCCCTACCGATCGAAGTTCATATCTTGCAGCACGGCCCGACGATTTTCGCTCATCTGCCTTCTCCTTCGACAAAGGTTAGCCCCCTACACTCGCTCCTTCTCCATGGGCGGGCACATGTCCGGCAGTTAGGTCAAAGTGTTGGGTATAGAGTAGGAGTAATAATGGCTTGCAGGTTGAATGTGTTGGCTTGTAGGTTGAATGTGTTCGGTATAGAGTAGGAGTAATAATGTGTTGGGTATACAGTAGGAGTAATAATGTATAGAGTAGGTTGAATGGGTTTCCCTGCAGGTTAGCTAGTCGATGGTTTCAAATAGTATGCCTTGTTTGATTCGCAGGAACTCAGGATGCAGGAATAGGAATATGAATCCTAAATTCATAGGAATGCAAGTGAAAAACTATGGATAGCAGAATATAGGAATATTTCCTTACAGGTCGTTTGAAATATAGGAAATTAATAGCACAAGAATTCAAACTGTTGTCTCCAGGAACTTGATTAGCCTGAACAACAAGCAAGGGCAGCGGCTTTTGGTGGCGTGAAATGGCCATGCTGCAGCAATCTTAACTTAGCATTAGCTTTTATTGCCTCGTTCCTCAAAAAGGAAATGAAAAAAGAGGTCAGACTGGATTCTTTCCTTCCCGTGTTTTTCATAGGAATCTTGTTGGAAAGGAAAAGTTCCTTCAGAATTCCTTTGATGTATTCCTGTGAATCAAACACTGCTACAGTACAAATTTCTGTAGGAACATGAATCCTACGCTTCTCCTGTAAAATTCTTGTGAATCAAACAAGGCTTAGGATAGTTGCAAATATAGTAGGAGTAATAATGTGGTTTCCCTAGCAAATCTATCTGTCCATTTTACCAAAAACCAGATCCATATAGAAACATGGTTCTTATTTAAAGGAGCACTACACTCTGCTATTTTTTCAGTTGTTTCTTCCTGCTGTTTATTAGCTCTGCATTGAGATGTTCAGTTGTTTAAAAATATTTTGAGTTAATATAAGCTAGTGACCTCTGCTCCCCATCGCGGTTATCTTCTCCTAGTCACCAGATCAGTCCGTCATCGATGGAGGCCACGGCGGCGGTGAAGTTGAATGTGGCGGGGGCGGCAGAATAGGAGAGGAATATTGAGCACCGGTGCTACGTAGAGCCGCTGTCGAAAGAGGTGTAGGAGATTGAGGATGCTGCTGCTGCGCTATTGAATTTGGTGCTGGCGCCGGTAGCGGAGTTGAACTGACCTCGCTGTTACAGGGATTTGCTACCGATGGATGTGATGTGCAGGCGCAGAGGGGGCAAGTTGGTGCTTATGTGGGATGCCCAGTTCAGGTTCAAGGGTCTGCTCGAGGTGACGGGTTCGAACATGGCATCGTATAGGGCTCGCGCGACAGTAACTGGATCGTCGTCACAGGAGATGTCTCAGGTGATCAAAATCACCAAATATGATGGAGATATGTCCTTCACTGTTGAGTTTGTTAGTAAGTTGGAGCTGCGCCAGTTGATGCTGAAAGTTGTAGAACACCCGCTCCTTGCTTGGTGTACTTGTTGGCTGAATCGCTAGAAGATGGAGTGAAGTTTAGGGATAATGGTTCTATGTTAGCAACCTTTTGGTGCAAGTGTAGTAGCTGTTTAGTGTAGTGTAGTGTAGCTGTATAGTGTAGCAGTATAGTGTAGCAAAGTAGTAGAAATATTTTGGCATAACATGGCAATGAAGAAGAAAAATATGGGCATGAATAAGAAGAACTTGGTATGTAGTAATGAGCCTAGCTATGTAATCCTTGCATCCTTTTGGTGTGAATATATGGGAAATGTTATGTTAGCTGAACCATGCTATGTTTCTTGAATTTACGTTCTCTTGAAAAGTTGACAGCTGTAACAGGTTTGCATATCAATCCCACTTAATTTAATACATCAAAAGTTCACAGGTTTGCACTATTTCACACATACTACTGGCAATAACAGGTTTGTCCCCTTTTCATTTATAGATCTACACCATGGATGTCAACATTGTCCTCCACTAGAATGCACAAAATGTTGAAGTCATCGACATTAGTTCCGATGATGAAGCGACTGCTCGCGAAGCTGTTGCCCGTGAAGCTACTGCTATGCGACGCGCTCTCCGTGAAGCAGCGGCTGCTAGGAAGTGTGCTTCTCGTGAAGCCGCCGCTGCTAGCAAGCTTGCTTCTGCTAAGCGGCACGCTGCTGCTAAGCAGCGTGTTGCTGCTCGTGAAGCTAGAGCTATTGCCATTCGAGGTAATCTTCTATGTATATGCTGCTGCTAAGTTTGTGTCTTCTATGTATATGCTGATGCTAAGTTTCTCTCTTCTAAGCATGCCATTTTTTCTTACATGTAGGCCCGAAAATAAAGGGAAGGAGACTCACCTTTGATGAATGTTGTGTGTTTGCGAACCCTGTGGCTTTGGACGGTTCACAAATTGAGTTTCTGAAGAAGGTAGCTCGTGAGAGGTCAACAAGACACATCTATGTTTGCACTATTCAGGGTGCTCACATAGATTGGCAGAGAACAAAAATGGTATGCATTTTTGTCAATTAGTGGTCTATTTGTTGCTTTCATGCCCTCCATTTCTATGAATTAATGTTCTTTTTGTTGCTTTTATGCAGTACTTCGCAAGGAAGTACAACTATTCCTTCATCAAGAAATACCTGGACTTGCCAACGCACATCATTGTTTTTTGGCACGGGAGAGACATTACTACAGTGAAAGTTATATTTGGCAAAGGAAGCAATGTAGGTGTCCAGATCACCTCCAACTGGATGAAGGTGATGAGGAAGACCAAGATGAAAGAGGGTGAAGTCTTCCTATTCTGGTTCCGTGGATGCTCGGAGAACGGTCTGAAGCTGATCCTTAAAAGGGTCGAGTAGCTATGTTCCATGTTGGACTTCCTGTAATATGCTAGTCGGACGTAGTGAACTTAGTTGAAGTTGTGTCTGGTTGCTTTTGATCAAGTGGAGAAGTGGTCCAGTTTGTTAACTTAGTTCTAGGTTGCTTTTGGTGCTGTATGTATAGATGCTACTATTCCAGGATATATATGCTACTATTCCAGGATATATATGCTACTATTCCAGGATATATATGCTACTATTCCAGGATATATATGCTACTATTCCAGGATATATATGCTACATGTCCAGGTTGCTTTTGCTTTTGCTATTCCAGGTTCGAGCTAGAGCTATCATATATACTATTCCAGGTTCGAGCATCTTTGCTTTTGCTTGGTGATATATATACTATTCCAGGTTCGAGCTAGAGCTATCATGTCTAGGTTGCTTCTGTTGTTTCGATCATGTATTATACCAGTATGTTGTTCCAGCACAAGACTTATGCTGCTGTCGTGTTTAGGAGCACAAGATAAAAGGCAATTTGACAAACTAAAGATCAGTGTTCTGGCCCTCCATTACAATTTGACAAACTAAAGATCAGTTCTAGCACTCCATTCTATCACATTGCTCCATTACAATTTGACAAACTAAAGATCAAAAGAAAAAAGATCAGTTCTGGCACTCCTCACTTCTTGAAGGAACACACCAGGACTCCTCACTTCTGGCAGCAGCAAGACTGCAAAACACACCAGCACTCCTCACTTCTGGCAGCAACAGGACTGCAAAACACAAGGACTCCAACACCATTAGCAACAGGCCAGCAATTTGCATTGATCAAGCAGATAAAAAAAGATAATGGAGGACAGAATTTACCTTCCAGATTTAAACTAATCATCATCGTCGTCCTGCCTATTATCTTCACCATCGTCATAGTACTGGTACATTGTCTCATCAACTCCGTTCTCGTTTTCAGGTTCATCATCCACCAGCTCTGTCCTACGTTTCTTCATTCTTTACACAACCACAGCATCAACTAACACTCGCTCATGGCGCCTTTTGCGATCTGGTTTCCACATAGGATTCATTAGCTAGCACCAGAACTTCTGGCGTGTCGTCATCTTGGTATGATAGGCCACAACCACCACAGGGACCCTTTTCCACTTCACTTTCCATCACGCTCCACAAATGTCTATGCTGGAACTTTTGCACAACGCGCCAATGCCCACCCAAAAGGGTGTCTGGCACATAGAAGGCCCGTCTTCTTGCCGCCAAGGTCAAACCAATCACAGCGGAATAAGACGACCGAACGATGGACGCCTCCACTGGAATTGTATTGCAGCTTGATGATGCTTTTGAGCTGACCGTAGAAGTCAATGATGGTCGACTCATGGTCTTCCTCCATGACAATTCCACTATTATGCGTGTTTCTATTTTTCTCGCGGTCAACAGTGTGGTAGCGGACACCGTCAACAACACAAGCTGAATAGAGTCTCATTCGCGTATCCGGTGCATATGCCAAACAAAATAGATCATCACTAACCTCATTCTTCTCGTACAATTTTCCAATCTGCAAAAATAGAAAAAGAGTGAATTCCATCACAATACTACTCCAAATTCAAGTAATTCCATCATAGTACTACTCCAAATTTGAAGTACTCACATGATTCTTAAACCATCTAGCAAATCCCTTCACAAGCCATTTGTCAACATTGATGCGGCTATCTTGACCGATCAACTCTTCCTTGCAAAAACTGCAATGCCAACAAAAATATATAGTTAATTAAATGTACATCAGGGTAAAATTTACCAGGAAAAAAGATATCGAGTGCACAAGAGAGATGACATACTTGATATATGGTAGAACCTCAGGGCAACTTCTGAGCACATACCAGTGCATATTGTCATAGTCATCACCACTAGCCGTCAAATATTGTGACCCTCCAAGGAAGTTGACACCATGGCTGAAAACTGAGACATCAGCACTTTGCGAATCATTCTGCTCTCTATTTATGCCCGACCAATTAAATCTTGTTTCCACCTCATCAAAGTATCGCGAGTAAAACGTCAGGCACTCATCAACAACATATGCCTCGGCTATTGACCCCTCAGGCCTCGCCGTGTTTCTCACATAACGCTTAAATGTACGCATCCTTCTTTCGACGGGGTAAATCCAACCGTATTGTACGGGACCTCTAAGTCTTGCCTATTTGGGTAAATGGACCGCCAAATAGACCATGACAGTGAAGAAGGCTAGAGGAAAGATCTTTTCGAGTTTGTAGAGGATAACCGGAATTTCTTTTTCGAGTCTTTCAAGAACAAATAACTTAAGTGTTTTGCAACACTGCTCTCTGAAGAAATTCCCCAACTTAGCAACCTCTTCATATATTTCTTTATCTATTATTCCACGTAGTCCAGCAGGTAAAATCCTTTGGAGGAGGATGTGACAATCATGAGTTTTCAGACCTTGGAGTTTTCATCCATCAGGAGATATACATTTTGCAAGATTAGCGGCATACCCATCTGGAAATCTCACCGCTCTGATAAATTCACAGAATGCAAGCTTTTTTTTCTTTAGTCATTGTATACCATGCTTGTGGCATCTCAAACGACTCACCACCTTCAACAGGCCGTAGATGCAAATCTTCTCTTATGCCCATATCTTCCAAATCAAGCCTCGAGTTAAGTGTGTCCTTTGATTTCCCATCAATGTTCTTAAATGTCCCAACAAGATTCTCACATATGTTTTTCTCGATGTGCATTACATCGAGATTATGCCTCAACTTGAGATCTGCCCATACAAGAGGTCCCCCAGGATACACCTCCGGTCCCAACATTGACCGTCCTCTCGCTTCCTTTTTCTTTGACCCTTTCCCGGTCTCACATCTTTCACCTTGTCAAGTTGCTGCTCGAGCTCTTCTTTACTGAACTCTGTCGGTGCGTCGCGGTTTTCAGTCTTCCCATTGAAATCTCTACTTCTTCGCCAACGATGGTTGCGAGGAAGAAAACATCGGTTCCCTATCCAGCACAACATGTTCCTTATTCTTTCTGAGCATGGGTTCTTGTCACACTGAACACATGCTTGATAACCAACCGTGAGCCTGCCCGACAAAGTGTGCACCATAGGGAAATCATGGATGCACCATATTACCGGAGCCCGCAAATCAAACATATCAGGACTCAGGGCATCATAGGTATGCACACCCTCCCATAGCTTCATCAGATCTTCAACGAGGGGCTCCATAAAGACATCAAAATCCTTTCCTGGAGAAGATGGACCCAGGATCAACAAAGCCATCATGAAGTTGGATTGATCCATACATGCCCAAGGTGGAAGGTTGTATGGCACAACAAATATAGGCCACATGCTATATTTCTTGCTCATTCCAAAAGGGTTAAAGCCATCCGTGGCAAAGGCCAAGTCTTATGTTCCTCGCATCGGTGGCAAACTCTTTATGTTTATCATCAAAGTCTTTCCATGCCTCTCCATCAACTGGATTGCTAAGCTCATTATCCATAGGTTGCCGCTTTAGCTTATGCCATTGTACCTCCTCAGATTGCTTCTTTGAAAAAAACATCCTCTGCAACCTTGGAATAATAGGAAAGTACCTCAACACCTTCTCCGGAATCTGCCTCCTCCCATCTACATCTTTCCACCTAGAGGTATCACATTTTGGGCACTTGTCAAGGTTGGCATATGTCTTCTGAAACAAGACACAGTTGTTTCGGCAGACATGGATTGAATCATAACCAAGCCCAGTCTGTGTATTACACTCAATGCTTCTTCATAATTTTTGGGAATTGAGCTTTTAGGGTACTGGATGGTTAAGATACGGAGTATTCCGTTGATGGCAATGTTGCTTATCCGGTAGAAGGACTTGACGTGGAGTAAATTCATAGTGAAAGCAAAGCTGGACATTGTACCACCATCACTAGCTGGACGCTTCCTCCTCTATAAGCTCGGCATAGATTGTACTCATTCCCTCACCTTGTGGTTCAGATTGGTATAGATACTTAAACAGATCAGGGATTCTATCATCTTCGTCCCTATCCTCCTCCTCCAAAACAACATCCTCTTGCTGATCATCATCTTGTACAAAATCACCACCTTGTTGTGCATCAGGTTCATGATGTTCAGGTTCATCTCCAGGTTCTGCATGTAAAGCCTCTCCATGATGGATCCATCTATCATACGTGGATGCCATCCCACGCATCAGCAGATGAGCCTCTACATCATGTAGAGTCTGGTGATCATGGTTATTACAGCTGAGCACGGGCAAAGAACTTGAGCACCCGGCAACACTTCTGCGAACAAACTGCATTAACTTGTTCACTCCCCTTATATGCTCATAAGAAAGCCTTCTAACTCCTTTGGTAAACCACCGTCTACCCATCTGCATGCAAAAGACCAAAGAATTGTTAGTATGTAGAATTGCTAAGCTTAGAGTAACATCAAATGAAACCAAAACAGAAAATTCCATAGCTAAGATTAGAGTAACATCATAGTAAAATTGCTACAGGGAGCATTTGACTGAAAATTTCATAGCTATAGGGGGAATTTGACCAAACAATTGCAACAGGGACACAAACTATTCCATAGCAACAGGGACACAAACTATTCCAAGCATTTCACCAAACAATTCCATGGACACAAACTAAAGAACAGACCTAGACCTAGAGGGGAGAGGGGAGAGGAGAGGGGCATAGACCTGGAGGTGCTCAGCCGCGGCCCCTTGCTCGGCCGCTTTCTCTGCCCCTTGCTCACTAGCGGCTTCAAAGACCGCCACGTGTGGAGTTGTAGAAGGGCCTCGTGGCGGGAGTTGCAGAGGGAGTCGCCTCCTCCCCAGAGCAAGATTAAAGCGGAAGGGGCTCCGTCGAGTAGCAGCACCGCCAACAGGGAGTCAGGCAACACCACCGCCCCCACCCTCGCTGGTCGCCTACACCGGTAGCAAAGAGGAAGACCCGATTTTTCTGATAGTTTCCCCACAGGTCGCTGTGTACAGTCAGATACAAATAAAGTCTATTCATATACATAACGAAGGCCACAGTATCAACAACACTAGCCTAGTTCAGTGGTAGGGGGTTATCTGAAACAGCGCCCGGTCGTGGGTTCGAGTCCCCGGTGCGCTATTTTTTGCCAATTAACTGGGCGTGGGTTCTATCCATAGTATGGGCCTAACTGGGCCACCATCTGGTGTAGCAGGTTTATTCGGGCCCAATATGCTAAATGGTCGAGCGGGCTGGTCCAGTCCAGCAAAGCATGCTAAATGGTCTGTAGATAAAATATGGCCCAACATGCTAAATGCACCTGTCCCACCTGTTAGAATAGTCAAAATCATTGGGTCCCACTTGTCAGATGGTTCAGATGACACCTACATATTGCCATGTAGACGCAACTGCTGATGTGGCGACCCAGTCATGTCAATACATCCTAGTTAAGGATGTTATAGTATGGTCATAGATGTTATGACCATTTAAATTGGTCCTAATTTGCTAAAAAAAGGTTGTGGACCACTACTGTTTAGGCCATGACCAATTCATGTAAGAATATTATGACCTTTATTGCTAAATTGGTCATAAAATTTATGGCTTTGGACCCTCCCAAATGGCCTACGACCATTTTGAACCAAATGGTCACAGAACTATGACCAAAAAAAAACCATGGTCGTTAAGAAAAGGTCACTAGTCAACACATTTCTTGTAGTGGTTCAGGACAAGAACACACATGCAATGTCACTGATAGATCCATGTGGTTTAGGAAAATAACACACATGCAATGATTCTAGTCGATCATTGTGGTTCAGGAAAAGAACACACATGCAATGACTCCAGTGGACACATGTGGCTTAGGAAAGAACACACATGCAATGTTAGCAGTGGATCACTGTGGTTTAGGAAAAGGATACACGTCCAATGAGTCTAGTGGATGCACGTGATTTAGGAAAAAAACACACATGCAAATCTCACAAGTGGATCCATGTGGTTTATGAAGAGAACACACATACAAATATCACAAGTGGATCAATGTGGTTTCGGAAAAAACACACATGTAAATGTCACCACTGGATCAATGTGGTTAAGGAAAATAACACACATGCAATGACTCTAGTGGATCCATGTGGTTTAGGAAAAAACACACATGCAATGTCACAAGTGGATCCATGTGGTTTAGGAAAAGAACACACATGCAATGTCTCTAGTGAATCCATGTGGTTTAGGAAAAGAACACACATGCAATGTCACCAGTGGATCCATGTGGTTTAGGAGAAGAACACACGTGCAATGTCTAGGAAAAGAACACACATGCAATGAAACTAGTGGATCAATGTGGACTAGGAAAAGAACTCACATGCAATGACTCTAGTG
This sequence comes from Avena insularis, assembly GCA_023614405.1. Taxonomy (NCBI): domain Eukaryota; kingdom Viridiplantae; phylum Streptophyta; class Magnoliopsida; order Poales; family Poaceae; genus Avena; species Avena insularis. Next base: position 17,121 of record JAJUPC010000179.1, on the reverse strand, counting down.
GATCCAAAGTGGTTTAGGAAAAGAACACACATGCAAGTGTCACCAGTGGATTAATGTGGTTCAGGAAAAGAACACACATGTAATTTTCACCAGTGGATCAATGTGGTTTAGGAAAAGAAAACACATGCAATGACTCAAGTGGATCAATGTGTTTTAAGAAAAGAACACACATGCAATGTCACTAGTGGATCCATGTGGTTTAGGAAAAGAACATGCATGCAATGACTCTAGTGGATCAATGTGGATTAGGAAAAGAACACACATGCAACATGTGGTTTAGGAAAAGAACACACATGTAATGTCACCAGCGGATCAATGTGGTTTAGGAAAAGAACACAATTGCAATGACTCTAGTGGATCGATGTGGTTGAGGAAAAGAATACACAGGAAATGACTCTAGTGGATCCATCTGCTTTAGGAAAAGAACACACATACAAATATCACAAGTGGATCAATGTGGTTTAGGAAAAACACGCATGTAAATGTCACCACTGGATCAATGTGGTTAAGGAAAATAACACACATGCAATGACTCTAGTGGATCCATGTGGTTTAGGAAAAAACACACATGCAATGTCACAAGTGGATACATGTTGTTTAGGAAAAGAACACACATGCAGTGTCTCTAGTGAATCCATGTGGTTTAGGAAAAGAACACACATGTAATGTCACCAGTGGATCCATGTGGTTTAGGAATAGAACGCGCATGCAATGATTCTAGTGGATCAATGTGCTTTAGGAAAAGAACACACATGCAATGAGTCTAATGGATCCATGTGGTTTACGAAAAACACACATGCAATGACTCTAGTGGATCCATGTGGTTTAGGAAAAGAACACACATGCAATGTCACCAATGGATCAATGTGGTTTAGGAAAAGAACACACATGCAAATGTCACTAGTGGATCAATGTGGTTCAGGAAAAGAACACACATGTAATGACTCCAATGGATCCATATGGTTAAGGAAAAGAACACAAATGCAATGTCACAGTGGATCCATGTGGTTTAGGAAAAGAACAAACATGCAATGTCACTAGTGGATCAATGTGGTTTAGGAAAAGAACACACATGCAATGTCCCTAGTGGATCCATGTGGTTTAGGATAACAACACACGTGCAATGACTCTAGTTGATCAATGTGGTTTAGGAAAAGAACACAAATGCAAATGTTACAAGTGGATCAATATGGTTCAGGAAAAGAACACACATGCAATGACTATAGTGGATCCATGTGGTTTAGGAAAAGAATACACATGCAATGATTCTGGTGGATCCATGTGGTTTAGGAATAGAATGCGCATGCAATGATTCTAGTGGATCAATGTGGTTTAGGAAAAGAACACACATGCAATGACTCTAGTGGATCCATGTGGTTTAGGAAAATAACACACATGCAATGTCACCAATGGATCAATGTGGTTTAGGAAAAGAACACACATGCAATGGCCCAAGTGGATCAATATGGTTTACAAAAAGAATACAGATGGAATGACTCTAGTGGATCAATGTGGTATAGGAAAAGAACACACATGTAATGACTCTAGTGGATCCATGTGGTTTAGGAATAGAACACACATGCAATGTCACTAGTGGATCAATGTGGTTTACAAAAAGAATACACATGCAATGTCACCAGTGGATCCATGTGGTTTAGGAAAATATCACATATGAAATGTCACTAGTGGATACATGTGGTTTAGGAAAAGAACACACATGCAATAACTCTAGTGGATCCATGTGGTTTATGAAAACAACAAACGTACAATGATTCTAGTGGATCAATGTGGTTCAGGAAAAAAAACATGCATTGTCACTAGTGGATTAATGTGGTTTAGGAAAAGAACACACATGTAATAACTCTAGTGGATCCATGTGGTTTAGGAAAACAACAAACGTACAATGATTCTAGTGGATCAATGTGGTTCAGGAAAAAACACATGCAACATCACTAGTGGATTAACGTGGTTTAGGAAAAGAACACAAATGCAGTGTCACTAGTGGATCAATGTTGTCTAGGAAAAGAACACACGTGCAATGAGTCTAGTGGATGCATGTGGTTTAGGAAAAGAACACACATGCAAATGTTACCAGTGGATCTATGTGGTTTAGGAAAAGAACACACATACAAATGTCACTAGTGGATCAATCTGGTTTAGGAAAAGAACACATATGTAAATGTCACCAGTGGATCAATATGGTTTAGGATAATAACACACATGCAATGACTCTAGTGGATCCATGTGGTTTAGGAAAAAAACACACATGCAATGTCTCTAGTGAATCCATGTGGTTTAGGAAAAGAACACACATGCAATGTCACCAGTGGATGCATGAAGTTTAGGAAAAGAACAAACATGCAATGTAAAAAGTGGATGCATGTGTTTTAGGAAAATAACACGCATGCAAATGTCACTAGTGGATCAATGTGTTTTAAGAAAAGAACACACATGCAATGACACTAGTGGATTAATGTGGATTAGGCAAAGAATACACATGCAATGACTCTAGTAGATCCATGTGGTTTAGGAAAAGAACACACTGGCAAGTGTCACTAGTGGATCAATTCGGTTCAGGAAAAGAACACACATGCAATTTTTCCAGTGGATCAATGTGGTTTAGGAAAAGAACACACATGCAAATGTTAGCAGTGGATACATGTGTTTTAGGAAAAGAACACACATGCAATGTCACCAGTGGATAAATGTGGTTCAGGACAAGAACACACATGCAATGTCACTGGTGGATCCATGTGGTTTAGGAAAAGAACACACATGCCTTGATTCTAGTCGATCATTGTGGTTTAGGAAAAGAACACACATGCAATGACTCTAGTGGATCCATGTGGTTTAGGAAAAGAACACACATGCAATGTCACCAGTGGATCAATGTGGTTTAGGAAAAGAACACGCATGCAATGACTCTAGTGGATCAATGTGGATTAGGAAAAGAACACACATGCAAATGTCACCAGTGGATCCATGTGGTTTAGGAAAAGAACACACATACAAATATCACCAGTGGATCATTGTGGTTTAGGAAAAGAACACACATGCAATGACTCTAGTGGATCAATGTGGTTAAGAAAAATAACAGACATGCAATGACTCGAGTGGATCCATGTGGTTTAGGAAAAACACACATGCATTGTCACCAATGGATCCATGTGGTTTAGCAAAAGAACACACATGTAATATCTCTAGTGAATCCATGTGGTTTTGGAAAAGAACACGCATGCAATATCACATGTGGATCCATGTGGTTTAGGAAAAGAACACATGCAATGTCAACAGTGGATGCATGTGTTTTAGGAAAAGAACACACATGCAAATGTCACCAGTAGATCTATGTGTTTTAGGAAAATAACACACATGCAATGACACTAGTGGATAAATGTGGATTGGGAAAAGAACACACATGCAATGACTCCAGTGGATCCAGGTGGTTTAGGAAAAGAACACACATGCAAGTGTCACCAGTCAATCGATGTGGTTCAGGAAAAGAACACACATGCAATTTTCACTAGTGGATCAATGTGGTTTAGGAAAAGAACACACATGTAATGACTCTAGTGGATCAATGTGTTTTAGGAAAAGGACACACATGCAATGTCACTAGTGGGTCCATGTGGTTGAGGAAAATAACAAGCATGCAATGACTCTAGTGGATCAATGTGGTTTAGGAAAAGAACAAAAATGCAATGACTCTAGTGGATCGTTGTGGTTTATGAAAAAGAACACACATGCAATGTCACCAATGGATCCATGTGGTTTAGGAAAATAACACACATGCAATGTCACTAGTGGATCAATGTGGTTTAGGAAAGGAACACACATGCAACTTTCACAAGTAGATCAATGTGGTTTAGGAAAAGAAAACACATGCAATGACTCTAGTGGATCAATGTGTTTTAGAAAAAGAACACACATGCAATGTCACCAGTGGATCCATGTGCTTTAGGAAAAGAACACGCATGCAATGACTCTAGTGGATCATTGTGGATTAGGAAATGAACACACATGCAACATGTGGTTTAGGAAAAGAACACACATGTAATGTCACCAGTGGATCAATGTGGTTTAGGAAAAGAACACACATGCAATGACTCTAGTGGATCCATGTGGTTTAGGAAAATAACAGACATGCAATGTCACTAGTGGATCAATGTGGTTTAGGAAAAGAACACGCATGCAATGACTCAAGTGGATCCATGTGGTTTAGGAAAAGAACACGCATGCAATGTAACCAGTGGATCAATATGGTTTAGGAAAAGAACACACATGCAAATGTCGCTAGTGGAAAATTTTGGTTTATGAAAAGAACACACATGCAATGACCCTATAGGATCCATGTGGTTTAGGAAAAGAAGAAACATGCAAATGTCACCAGTGGATTAATGTGTTTTAGGAAGAGAACACACATCCAATGTCACTAGTAGATCCATGTGTTTTAAGAAAGGAACACACATGCAATGTAAACATTGGATCCTCGTGGTTTAGCAAAAGAACACACATGCAATGTCACTAGTGTATACATGTGGGTTAGGAAAAAACACACATGCAATGACTCTAGTGGATCAATGTTTTTTAGGATAAGAACACACATGCAATGTCACAAGTGGATCCATGTGGTTTAGGAAAAGAACACACATGCAATGACTCTAGTGGATCAATGTGGTATAGGAAAAGAACACACATGCAATGACTCTAGTGGATCCATGTGGTTTAGGAAAAGAACACACATGCAATGTCACCAGTGGATCAATGTGGTTTACGGAAAGAATACACATGCAATGTCACTAGTGGATCCACGTGGTTTAGGAAAATAACACAGATGCAATGTCACTAGTGGATACATGTGGTTTAGGAAAAGAACACACATGTAATAACTCTAGTGGATCCATGTGGTTTAGGAAAACAACAAACGTACAATGATTCTAGTGGATCAATGTGGTTCAGGAAACAAACACATGCAATGTCACTAGTGGATTAATGTGGTTTAGGAAAAGAACACACATACAATGTCACTAGTGGATCCATGTGGTTTAGGAAAGGAACACACATGCAATGTCAACATTGGATCCTTGTGGTTTAGGAAAAGAACACACATTGAATGACACTAGTCGATCAATGTGGATTAGGAAAAGAACACACATGCAATGACTCCAGTGGATCCATGTGGTTTAGGAAAAGAACACACATGCAAGTGTCACTAGTGGATCAATGTGGTTCAGGAAAAGAACACACATGCAACTTTCACAAATGGATCAATGTGGTTTAGGAAAATAAAACACATGCAATGACTCTAGTGGATAAATGTGGTTTAGAAAAAGAACACACATGCAATGTCAACAGTGGATCCATGTGCTTTAGGAAAAGAACACGCATGCAATGACTCTAGTGGAGCAATGTGGATTAGGAAAAGAACACACATGCAACATGTGGTTTAGGAAAAGAACACACATGTTGATGGGTTCGTAGCATGGAAAACAAAAAATTTCTACCGCAAGAACGAACAAAACCCAGATCTAATCTACACAAATGCCAAGATCTAATCTATTAGACATGAGCAACGAGATAGATCGGTTCTAACCCTCGTAGAACCGAAAGCGTTACGAGATTAGATCTCGTGGATGATGTAGTCGATCACTTGCCGATCTCAAGATCGTGTGGACGATCCTTCCGGCGCCGCATTCCGGCAGCGCTTCCGCAGACGGTCACACGTGCGGAGTCAAAGCAGACCTTCCTCTCCCCATTCCAGCGAGCAGTGGAGGTAGTAGATCTTCTCCACGGAATCCTAGCAGCACGACGGCATGGTTGTGGTGGTGGAGATGAGAATTATGCAGGGCTTCGCCTATGCCTGTGCAGAAGAAAGGTGGAGGAGAGAGGCGGCTGAGATTGGTTGTTATGATAGGAGGTGCAAGAGGGGGCGCCCCCTCCCTTCTATTTAAAGGAGGGAGGCGCGCCTGGGGAGGGGGAGTCCTAGTAGGACTCCCCTCCTTGGGCCGGCGGTGGGAAGGGGGGAGGAAACCTCCTCCCCCACGAATCCGTGTATTGCCCCACTTGGACTCCTTGATCCCTTTCTTGGTTTTCAAGTAAACTCCAAGAAATCCTCTAGAACCTTCCAGAACATTCCGAAAGCTTCAAGAATCTCCATACAAACACTCCGGAACATTTCCTAACTTAGAAAATGATCTCCAATATATGAATCTTATTCTCCGGACCATTTCGGATCTCCTCGTGATGTCCCGGATCCATTCCGAGACTCCGAACATCATTCGGTCTCCAACGCAAATTCCGTATCTACTTAAAACAACTTCGAACCTTAAGTGTGTCACCCTACGGTTCGTGAATATGCAGACATGATGAAGACATCTCTTCGATCAATAACCATTAGCGGGATCTGGAGATCCATAACGGCTCCCACATACTCAACGATGACTTCGTGATCGATTGAACCATTTTACATACGAAACCAATTCCCTTTGTCACGCGATATTCTACTTATCCGAGGTTTGATCGTCGGTATCTGCATACCTAGTTCTACCTCGTTACTGATAAGTACTCTTTACTCGTTTCCATGTTATGTCATCCCTTGTGACCTAGTCACATGCTTGCAAGCTATCTAGATGACATTCCACCGAGAGGGCCCAGAGCATATCTATCCATCACATGGATGGACAAATCCCAATCTTGGTTCATGCGCTTCAACACATACTTTCAAAATACCCAATGACACCTTTATGACCACCCGATTCTGAGCGGTGTTTGATGTCATCAAAGTACCCATCCGGTGATGGTGATTAACATAACCTCATGGTCGAAGGATTAGGTTACTATGTATTTGAAAGCTTACAACAATACAAACTTAATGACTTGATCTTATGCTACGCTTACTATGGATGTGTGTCCATCACATAATTCTCCTAATGATATAACCATGTTATTAATCACATCCAATGTCCATGATCAGGAAACCATGATCATCAATCAATCAACAAGCTAGTTCAACAAGAGGCTTATTAGGGACTCTTTTATGTTTACAAAACACACAAGTATTAGTGTTTCCTAATAATACAATTATAGAATGGGATGTAAAAATTCATCATAAACACAAAGATATAATAATAACCACTTTTATTATTGCCTCTTGGGCATATCTCCAACAGTCTCCCACTTGCACTAGAGTCAATAATCTAGATTACATGGTAATATACCGAACACCCATGGCGTTCTGGTGTTGGTCATGCTTTGCTCTAGGGAGAGGTTTAGTCAATGGATCTGCTACATTCAGATCAGTGTGTACTTTGCAAATCTTTATGTCACCATCTTGGACATACTCGCGAATAGCATGAAAACGTAGCTTGATGTGCTTTAGCTTGCTATGTGACCTTGGCTCCTGTGCATTAGCTATGGCACCTGTGTTGTCACAGTAGATGGCCATCGGGTCTAACGCACTAGGAACCACACCAAGCTCAGTAATGAACTCCTTCATCCATATGGCTTCTTGAGCAGCCTCTGAAGCAGCTATGTATTCGATTAGCTTGAAGATTTCGCCACAACGCTCTGCTTGGCACTCCTCCAGCTCACTGCAGCACCATTCAAAATAAATACGTATCTAGACTGTGAATTCAAGTCATCTGGATCGGTGTTCCAACTAGCATCAGTGTAACCATTTACAACAAGCTGTTCATCACCTCCATAAGAAAGAACCATATCCTTAGTCCTATTCAGGTACTTTAGGATATTCTTGACCGCTGTCCAGTGTTCCATTCCAGGATCACTTTGATATCTGCTAGTCAAACTAACAGCATGTGCTATATCCGGTCTTGTACACAACATGGCATACATGATAGAACCTATGGCCGAGGCATAGGGAATTTTATTCATCTTTTCTCTATCTTCTGCCGTAGCCGGACTTTGAGTTTTACTCAAGGTCTTACCTGACAACATGGGCATGAACCCTTTCTTTCTCTCTTCCATTCTAAACTTCTTTAGAACTTTGTCTAAGTATGTACTTTGTGAAAGCGCTATTAGGCGTCTTGATCTATCTCTATAAATCGTGATGCCTAGAATATATGCCGCTTCACCAAGATCCTTCATTGAAAAACTATTATTCAAATAAGTTTTGACGATATTAAGAAGTTCTACATCATTCCCAATAAATATAGTACAAGGAATGCTCTGAGCTCCACTCACTTTCTTGTAAATACGGGCTTCTCCATAAGTTTGTATAAATCCAAAGTTTTGATTACTTTATCAAAACATTGATTCCAACTCGGGATGCTTGCTTGGTCCATAAATGGGCGCTGAAGTTTGCATACCTTGTCGACATTTTAGGATCGACAAAACCCTTGGGTTGTACCATATACAACTCTTCCTCAATGTCACCATTAAGGAGCCGTTTTGACATCCATCGCCAAATTTCATAATCGAAATATGCAGCGATTGCTAACATAATCCTCCAGACTTTAGCTTTGCTATCGTGAGAAAGTCTCATTGTAGTCAACTCCTTGAATTTGCCGGAACCCTTTCGTGACAAGTCGAGATTTATAGAGTAACATTACCATCGACATCTGTTTTTCTTTTGAAAATCCATTTGTTCTCGACAGCCTTTACTACCATCCGGTAAGTCCACCAAAGTCCATACTTGGTTTTCGTACATGGATCCCATTTGGATTTCATGGCTTCTAGCCATTTGTCGAATCTGGGTTCACCATAGCTTCTTCATCGTCGCAGGTCATCTGTTGTCCACTAACATGACGTTCAAGGCGAGTCATACCATTCAGAGTGGTACAGACCCTCGTTGACTGCGAGGTTGATGAGTAACCGTTGAAGTTTCATGATCATTATCATTAGCTTCCTCTCCGGTTGGTGCGGTGACACAAAACATCTTCGGTGCTGCGCTACTCTCAACTCCGAAAGAAGGTTCAATAACCTCGCCGAGTTCTACTTTCCTTCCAGTCACTTCTTTCGAGAGAAATTCCTTCTCCAGAAAGGATCCATTCTTAGCAATGAAAACTTTGCCTTCGGATCTATGATAGAATGTATACCCAATTGTTTCTTTAGGGTATCCTATGAAGACGCATTTCTCCGCTTTGGGTTCAAGCTTATCAAGCTGTAACTTCTTTACATATGCTTCGCAACCCCAAACTTTAAGGAACGACAACTTAGGTTTCTTTCCAAACCACAATTCCTACGGTGTCGTTTCAACGGATTTAGATGGTGCCCTATTTAAAGTGAATGCGGCTGTCTCTAATGCATAGCCCCAAAATGATAACGGTAAATCTGTAAGAGACATCATAGATCAAACCATATCTAAGAGAGTTCGATTACGACGTTCGGACACACCATTACGTTGTGGTGTTCCCGGCGGTGTCAACTGTGAAAGTATTCCACATTTCTTTAAATGCATGGCAAACTCGTAACTCAGATATTCACCTTCGTGGTCAGAACACAGAAACTTAATCTTCTTGTTATGATGATTTTCCACTTCACTTTGAAATTCCTTAAACTTCTCGAAAGTTTCGGATTTATGTTTCATAAAGTAGACATACCCATATCTACTCAAGTCATCCGTGAAAGTGAGAACATAACGATATCCACCACGCGATGCTACACTCATTGGACCGCTTTTACATCGGTATGTATTATTTCCAATAAGTCATGGCTCGCTCCATTATACCGTAGAATGGAGTCTTAGTCATTTTCCCATTAGACATGCTTCGCATCTTTCAAGTGATTCAAAATCAAGTGATTCAAGAAGTCCATCGAATGGAGTTTCTTCATACGCTTCACTCAATGTGACCAAGACGACAGTGCCACATGTATGTAGAATTATAATTCAATTTTATTCGTTTAGCATCTATGTTGTGAACATGTGTATCACTACTATCGAGATTCAATAAGAATAAACCATTCATCTCAGGTGCATAACCATAAAAGATATTACTCATATAAATCGAACAACCTTTATTCTCGGACTTAAAAGAGTAAGTCTACTTAATAAACAAGATCCGGATATAATGTTCATGCTTAACGCAGCACCAAATAACAATTATTTAAATTTAAAACTAATCCCGATGGTAGATGTAGAGGAGCGTGCGACGGCGATCACATCAACCTTGGAAACATTTCCAACGCTGCATCGTCACCTCGTCTCTCGCCGGTCTTCGTTTATTCAGCTCTGTTTGAGTTACAAATATCGCAATAGAACCCGATCAAATACCGGGAACTACTACGATTACTAGTAAGATACACATCTATAACATGTATATCGAATATACCTTTCTTCTTGATGTTGCCGTTCTTCCGATCCGCCAGGTATTTGGGGCAGTTGCGCTTCCAGTGACTAGCACCCTTGCGAGAAGCACTCGATTTGGGGCTTAGGACCAGCACTGGGCTTCTTATCAAGTGTGCAGACTTTCTTGCGTCCTTCTTGAAGTTGCCCTTGTTCTTAGGCTTGCCCGTTTCTTGAAATTGCTGGTCTTATTGACCATCAACACTTGGTGCTCCTTCATGATCTCCACTTCAGTTTTCAGCATGGACGATAGTTCAGGCAACGTCTTATTCATGCGATTGCATATTGTAGTTCATCACAAAGTTCTTGTAACTTGGTGGCGTGATTGGAGGACACGGTGAATCCCCAATTCATTAGGAATCGGTATCCCCAACTCTCGGAGTTTGTTTGCGTGCCCAGACATGGTGAGCACGTGCTCGCTAACGGAGCTACCCTCGTCCATCTTTCATGTAAAGAACTTCTCGGAAGCTTCATAGCTTTCCATGGCCACGCGAGTCTCAAAAATGAGTTTGAGCTCCTTAATGATCTCAAACGGGTCATGGTGCTCAAAACGCTTTTGAAGCTCCGATTCTAAACCGTCTGAGGATCGCACAATCGAACGGTGGAGTAGTGATGTTTCGAGTGGCATAAACATTCTTTACGCATCTTACGCAGGTGGGTCACCTAAGCGGTGCTTGAGCACATAGGTCAATGACCAGCCCCGAGGACAATCTTTAGTCCACAACCAGTCCGTGAAATTGCTTCCATTGTTCTTAAGATTTTCTTTCTCTAGGAGCATTGAAATTGATGGAAGCGTTCGCCATAATCTACAACAAATTTGCAAGTAGTTTATACTAAGTTTATGATAAATAGTGTTCAAATTTAATTCTTAAATCAACTAGGTGAACTCCCACTCAAAACAACATCCTCGAGTTGTTTTAGTGATTACGAACCAAATCCACTACACCAAGTCCGATCATCACGTGAGATGATGTAGCTTCATCGGCGAACAATCTTCATGTTCATCATATCAATCATATGACTCATGCTCTACCTTCGGTATTCCGTGTTCGAGACCATGTATACATGCTAGGCTCGTCAAGATTAACCTTAGTTTCGCATGTGCAAATCTGGCTTGCACCCGTTGTATGCACACGAGAGTCTATCACACCCGATCATCACGAGATGCTTGAAGCAGCGAGTCTTAGCAACGGTGCCAACTAAGGACGAACACTTTATTACTTGAAATTTAGTGAGAGGATCATCTTATAATGCTACCGCCGCGATCTAAGCAATACAAGATGCATAAAGGATTAACATCACAGGCAATTCATAATTAGTGTGATATGATATGGCCCTTTCTTCTTATGCCTTCGATCTCCATCTCCAAAGCATGGACATGATCTCCATCATCACCAACATTGCGTCAAGGTCCGTGGCGCTGCTTCATGGTTGTTCATCTTCACTAGCAACTATTACAACTACTTGGAACGAAGCTATTACAAGATGAATCGACACGCAGGTCTTAACAGAATTAAAGACAACCATTAGGCTCCTAACGGTTGCCATATTACAACAAGGATCATTGCATATATCAAATACAATCACAATCACATGTAGGCCATATCACATAACAAAACCCTTGCAAAAACAAGTTAGACGCCTCTAAATTCATTTGCAAGTTTTACGTGGCTTGGGGCTTTCGACTAAGAACGGATATTACCTACGAAACTGAACCACAACGTTGATACAAGTGCTATCAAGTGCAAAGTGTAGATTTGATCTATACTATGATGGGAGAGACAGACACCCGCAAAGCCACTTGTGCAAATTGAGTTGCACGTCAAGCGTGGAGCAAGTCTCATGTACGATGACATGTAATGTTACCGAGCCGCTTCATCCCACCATACCGCAAGATGCAAAGTACATATAGCAAAAGGCAGACGAGCACCAACGCCCACAACCTCATTGTGTTATACTCGTACAGATCTACGAATAGACAAGGCTCTGATACCACTGATGAGTTCGTAGCATGGAAAACAAAAAATTTCTACCGCCAGAACGAACAAAACCCAGATCTAATCTAGACAAAAGCAAAGATCTAACCTATTAGACATGAGCAACTAGATAGATCGGTACTAACCCTCGTAGAATCGAAAGCGTTACGAGATTAGATCTCGTGGATGATGTAGTCGATCATTTGCCGATCTCAAGATCGTGTGGGCGATCCTTCGGCCAGCGTTCGGCGGCGCTCATGACGGTCCTGCGTCTTGGTCGAAGCAGACCTTCCTCTCCCCTTTCCAGCGAGCAACGGAGGTAGTAGATCTTCTCCACGGAATCCCAGCAGCACGACGGCGTGGTGGTGGTGGTGGAGATGAGAATTCTGTAGGGCTTCGCCTATGCCTGTGCAGAAGAAAGGTGGAGGAGAGAGGCGGCTGAGATTGGTTGTTATGATAGGAGGTGCAAGAGGGGGCGCCCCCTCCCTTCTATTTAAAGGATGGGAGGCGCGCCTGGGGAGGGGGAGTCCTAGAAGGACTCCCCTCCTTGGGCCGGCGGTGGGAAGGGGGGAGGAAACTTCCTCCCCCACGAATCCGTGTATTGCCCCACTTGGACTCCTTGATCCCTTTCTTGGTTTTCAAGTAAACTCCAAGAAATCCTCTAGAACCTTACAGAACATTCCAAAACCTTCTAGAATCTCCATACAAACACTCCGGAACATTTCCTAACTTAGAAAATGATCTCCAATATATGAATCTTATTCTCCGGACCATTCCGGATCTCCTTGTGATGTCCCGGATCCATTACGAGACTCGAACTTCATTCGGTATCCAACATAAATTCCATATCTACTTAAAACAACTTGAACCTTAAGTGTGTCACCCTACGGTTCGTGAATATGCGAACATGATGAAGACATCTCTTGATCAATAACCATTAGCTGATCTGGAGATCCATAACGGCTCCACATACTCAACGATGACTTCGTGATTGATTGAACCATTTTACATACGAAACCAATTCCCTTTGTCACGCGATATTCTACTTATCCGAGGTTTGATCGTCGGTATCTGCATACCTAGTTCTACCTCGTTACTGATAAGTACTCTTTACTCGTTTCCATGTTATGTCATCCCGTGTGACCTAGTCACATGCTTGCAAGCTATCTAGATGACATTCCACCGAGAGACCCAGCATATCTATCCGTCACATGGATGGACAAATCCCAATCTTGTTTCATGCTTCAACACATACTTTCAAAATACCCAATGACACCTTTATGACCACCCGATTCTAAGCGGTGTTTGATGTCATCAAAGTACCCATCGGTGATGGTGATTAACATAACCTCATGGTGAAGGATTAGGTTACTATGTATTTGAAAGCTTACAGCAATCTGAACTTAATGACTTGATCTTATGCTACGCTTACTATGGGTGTGTGTCCATCACATCATTCTCCTAATGATATAACCTTGTTATTAATCACATCCAATGTCCATGATCAGGAAACCATGATCATCAATCAATCAAAAAGCTAGTTCAACAAGAGGCTTACTAGGGACTGTTTTATGTTTACAAAACACACAAGTATTAGTGTTTCCTAATAATACAATTATAGCATGGGATGTAAACATTCACCATAAACACAAAGATATAATAATAACCACTTTTATTATTGCCTCTTGGGCATATCTCCAACACATGTAACGTCACTAGTGGATCAATGTGGTTTAGGAAAAGAACACACATGCAATGACTCTAGTGGATCCATGTGGTTTAGGAAAAGATTACACATGCAATGATTCTAGTGGATCCATGTGGTTTAGGAATAGAACACGCATGCAATGATTCTAGTGGATCAATGTGGTTTAGGAAAAGAACACACCTGCAATGACTCTAGTGGATCCATGTGGTTTAGGAAAAGAACAGACATGCAATGTCACTAGTGGATCAACGTGGTTTAGGAAAAGAACACGCATGTAATGACTCAAGTGGATCCATGTGGTTTAGGAAAAGAACACGCATGCAATGTCACCAGTGGATCAATATGGTTTAGGAAAAGAACACACGTGCAAATGTCACTAGTGGATCAATGTGGTTTAGGAAAAGAACACGCATGCAATGACCGCCGAGGATCCATGTGGTTTAGGAAAATAACAAATATGCAAATGTCACCAGTGGATCAATGTATTTGAGGAAAAGAACACACATCCAATGTCACTAGTGGATCCATGTGGTTTAGGAAAGGAACACACATGCAATGTAAACATTGGATCCTTGTAGTTTAGCAAATGAACACACATGCAATGTCACTAGTGGATACATGTGGGTTAGGAAAAAACACAAATGCAATGACTCTAATGGATCAATGTTTTTTAGGATAAGAACACACATGCAATGTCACAAGTGGATCCATGTGGTTTAGGAAAACAAGACACATGCAATGACTCTAGTGGATCAATGTGGTTTAGGAAAAGAACACACATGCAATGACTCTAGTGGATCCATGTGGTGTAGGTAAAGAACACACATGCAATGTCACCAGTGGATCAATGTGGTTTAGGAAAATAACACAGACGCAATGTCACTAGCAGATACATGTGGTTTAGGAAAAGAACACACATGCAATAACTCTAGTGGATCCATGTGGTTTAGGAAAACAACAAACGTACAATGATTCTAGTGGATCAATGGGGTTCAGGAAAAAAACACATGCAATGTCACTAGTGGATTAATGTGGTTTAGGAAAAGAACACACATACAATGTCACTAGTGGATCCATATGGTTTATGAAAGGAATACACATGCAATGTCAACATTGCATCCTTGTGGTTTAGGAAAAGAACACATGCAATGTCACTAGTGGATACATGTGGATTAGGAAAACACACATGTAATGACTCTAGTGGATCAATGTTTTTTAGGATAAGAACACACATGCAATGTCACAAGTGGATCCATGTGGTTTAGGAAAAGAACACACATGCAATGACCCTAGTGGATCAATGAGGTATAGGAAAAGAACACACATGCAATGAATATAGTGGATCCATGTGGTTTAGGAAAAGAACACACATGCAATCTCACAAGTGGATCAATGTGGTTTACGAAAAGAATACACATGCAATGTCACCAGTGGATCCATGTGGTTTAGGAAAATAACAGATGCAATGTCACTAGTGGATACATGTGGTTTAGGAAAAGAACAGGACATGCAATGTCACTAGTTGATCACTGTGGTTTAGTAAAGAACACACATGCAATAACTCTAGTCGATCCATGTGGTTTAGGAAAACAACGAGCATCAATGATTCTAGTGGATCAATGTGGTTCGTAAAAAAACACATGCAATGTCACTAGTGGAATTTAATGTGGTCAGGAAAAGAACACACATGCAATAACTCTAGTGGATCCATGTGGTTTAGGAAAACAAACGCACAATGATTCTAGTGGATCAATGTGGTTCAACAAAAAACACATGCAATGTCACTAGTGGATTAATGTGGTCTAGGAAAAGAACACACATGCAATGTCACATGTGGATCAATGTGGTTTAGGAAAAGGACACACGTGCAATGCGTCTAGTGGATGCATGTGGTTTGGAAAGAACACACATGCAAATGTCACCAGTGAATCCATGTGGTTTAGGAAAAGAACACACATACAAATGTCACCAAAGGATCTATGTGGTTTAGGAGAAGAACGCACATGTAAATGTCACCATTGGATCAATATGGTTTAGGAAAATAACACATGCAATGACTCCAGTGGATCCATGTGGTTTAGGAAAAGAACACATATGCAATGTCTCTAGTGAATCCATGTGGTTTAGGAAAGAACACACATGCAATGTCACGGTGGATGCATGTGGTTTAGGAAAAGAACAAACATGCAAATGTAAGCTAGTGGATCAATGTGTTTTAGGAAAAGAACACACATGCAATGACACTAGTGGATCAATGTGGATTAGGCAAGGAACACACATGCAATGACTCAGTAGATCCATGTGGTTTTAGGAAAAGAACACACATGCAAGTGTAACCGGTGGATCAATGTGGTTCGGAGAAGAACACACATGCAATTTTCACCATTGGATCAATGTGGTTTAGGAGCAGAACACACATGCAATGCTCACCAGTGGACACATGTGGTTTAGGAAAAGAACACACATGCAATGTCACCAGCGGATCAATGTAGTTTAGGACAAGAACACACATGCAGCGATTCTGGTGGATCAATGTGTTTTAGGAAAAGAACACACATGCAATGATTCTAGTCGATCATTATGGTTTAGGAAAAGAACACACATGCAATGACTCTAGTGGATCCATGTGG
Source organism: Avena insularis (assembly GCA_023614405.1). NCBI lineage: Eukaryota > Viridiplantae > Streptophyta > Magnoliopsida > Poales > Poaceae > Avena > Avena insularis. The sequence continues at coordinate 507 of JAJUPC010000179.1, read as the reverse complement.
TTTTAGGAAAAGAACACACATGCTATGTAACTAGTGGATCAATGTAGTTTAGGAAAAGGACACACGTGCAATGAGTCTAGTGGATGCATGTGGTTTAGGAAAAGACCACACATGCAAATGTCACTAGTGGATCCATGTGGTTTAGGAAAAAACACACATACAAATATCACTAGTGGATCATTATGGTTTAGGAAAAGAACACACATGTAAATTGTAGCCACCTAGTGGATCAATGTGGTTAAGAAAAATAACACAATAATATGACTCCAAGGATCCATGTGGTTTAGGAAAAACACACATGCAATGTCACCAATGGATCCATGTGGTTTAGGAAAAGAACACACATGTAATGTCTCTAGTGAATCCATGTGGTTTAGGAAAAGAACACACATCCAATGTCGGATCCATGTGGTTTAGGAAAAGAACACATGCAATGTCAAAGTGCGGGATGGATGTGTTGTGTAGGAAAGAACACACATGCAAATGTGTGCAAGATGAATCAATGTG